>CM076571.1:186300142-187005107 GCA_034641835.2 Pinus albicaulis | reverse complement strand
CGACAGTTCAAGGGCGGACAAACCGTGGTTTCTCATGCCGTCGCCGTTCCGACGCAAGTAAAAAGTGTCGCACTATCGACACTTATTCCGACGTTCAGAACAGGCGTCACTCTTCCGACGTCTCACAAACCGTCGCGGCTCCGACGTTTTAAACGTGGTTCTTCCGACGCTCATTAACCGTCGCAGTTCCGACTATACGTGGTCCGACGTTTTTGCGTCGCTCTTCCGACGCTTGTAAACTGTCGCAATTCCGACTAAATGTGGTCCGACGTTTTGGACGTCACTCTTCCGACGTCTGGAAGATGTCGTAATTCCGACGATATGTGGTCCGACGTTTGGAACGTCGCGCTTCCGACGTTTTCATACTGTCTCTCTTCCGACGTTTCTGGGTTGTCGCAGTTCCGACGTTTAGCACGTCGCTCTTCCGACGTTTTCATACTGTCTCTCGTCCGACGTTTCTGGATTGTCGCAGTTCCGACGTCTACAAGGCGTCGGTAGACCGACGGAGGGTTCAATTTAAAAAAAAAAAATTAAAATTTTAAAAGACGAGAAACGCTGTTTTGAAGATATTATATGAAGTAAAATAGTCCATGAAAGTGAAATAGCAGTATGTAGAATAGTAAAGCAACAGATAGAGTACCGACGTCCATTGTTCCAAATACAAATTAAAGTACCCAAAACCATACAACAGTGAAGTAAAACAGTCCATGAAAGTGAAATAGCAGTATGTAGAATAGTAAAGCAACAGATAGAGTACCGACGTCCATTGTTCCAAATACAAATTAAAGTACCCAAAACCCTACAATAGTGAAGTAAAACAGTCCATGAAAGTGAAATAACAGTATGTAGAATAGTAAAGCAACAGATAGAGTACCGACGTCCATTGTTCCAAATACAAATTAAAGTACCCAAAACCCTACAAGAGTGAAGTAAAACAGTCCATGAAAGTGAAATAGCAGTATGTAGAATAGTAAAGCAACAGATAGAGTACCGACGTCCATTGTTCCAAATACAAATTAAAGTACCCAAGACCCTACAACAGTGAAGTAAAACAGTCCATGAAAGTGAAATAGCAGTATATGAAGTAAAACAATCCATGAAAGTGAAATAGCAGTATGTAGAATAGTAAAGCAACAGATAGAGTACCGACGTCCATTGTTACAAATACAAATTAAAGTACCCAAAACCCTGCAACAGAGAAAAACTCTAATCATAATCATGTGAGGAGTGTGATATGTCCAAAATATAAAAAGACCATCATACCATATCAATAAACCAGCAACATAGACCAGCATCGCTAGTTTTGAAGGCAGAGTGATAAACATTAATCATTTTTTTTTTCACAAGAGAAAAAACGATGTTTTGAATAAATTGTATGAAGTAAAACAGTCCATGAAGTCATTACATTTTCACATCTTAAGATTGGAACCCAAATATCCATCCAGAAAAGTGGAAGTCCCACCCCAGACAATGATAGAAAAATACCCCATGTCACATACAACGACTTGATATAAAACCCATTAACGGTCCACATGGAGATTATCGACAATCTGAGAAAGCATCCAAATATGCCCGAGGCATCTATAAGAAAGTGAAATAGCAGTATGTAGAATAGTAAAGCAACAGATAGAGTACCGACGTCCATTGTTCCAAATACAAATTAAAGTACCCAAAATCCTGCAACAGAGAAAAACGCTAATCATGTGAGGAGTGTTATATTTCCAAAATATAAAAAGACTATCGACCATATCAATAAACCAGCAACATAGACCAGCATCGCTAGTTTTGAAGGCAGAGTGATAAACATTAATCATTTTTTTTTCACAAGAGAAAAAATGATGTTTTCAATATATTGTATGAAGTAAAACAGTCCATGAAGTCATTACATTTTCACATCTTAAGATTGGAACCCAAATATCCATCCAGAAAAGTGGAAGTCCCACCCCAGACAATGATAGAAAAATACCCCATGTCACATACAGGGACTTGATATAAAACCCGGTAACGGTCCACATGGAGATTATCGACAATCTGAGAAAGCATCCAAATATGCCCGAGGCATCTATAAGAAAGTGAAATAGCATTATGTAGAATAGTAAAGCAACAGATAGAGTACCGACGTCCATTGTTCCAAATACAAATTAAAGTACCCAAAATCCTTGAACAGAGAAAAACGCTAATCATGTGAGGAGTGTGATATGTCCAAAATATAAAAAGACCATCGGACCATATCAATAAACCAGCAACATAGACCAGCATCGCTAGTTTTGAAGGAAGAATGATAAACATTAATCATTTTTTTTTCAGAAGAGAAAAAACGCTATTTTGAATATATTATATGAAGTAAAACAGTCCATGAAGTCATTACATTTTCACATCTGAAGATTGGAACCCGAATATCCATCCAGAAAAGTGGAAGTCCCACCCCAGACAGTGATAGAAAAATACCCCATGTCACATACAGGGACTTGATATAAAACCCAGTAACGGTCCACATGGAGATTATCGACAATCTGAGAAAGCATCCAAATATGCCCGGGGCATCTATAAGAAAGTGAAATAGCAGTATGTAGAATAGTAAAGCAACAGATAGAGTACCGACGTCCATTGTTCCAAATACAAATTAAAGTACCCAAAATCATTGAACAGATCAAGAAAAACGCTAATCATGTGAGAATTCTAAGTAAAGTTAATCTATTAACATTGCGAATAAAATTACACCGAAGTCAAAAACATTGCCTGGCCATACTCATGGCAAATTTATCATCAAAAAATCAAAAAATTAAGAAGACTGCCCTCATACGGGGAAACCAGTCTTGAACGTTTAATTTACAGAATTCAAAAATATTACAAAGGTCCAGCACATTAAAATAAACTAAAAGCAGCCCAATTGGCCAAGACTTGCTATGAAAAAGCAATTAAAACACTTCAGACCAGGACGAGTGCATTCTTCACAGTTGCCACTCCTACGAAATCTCAGGAAACGGTGACTCTGAAATTTGTCATCGCGGGCGGTTGAGAGTGCAATCAAAGGAAAATTGCGCAGTGCGCGTCGTGGGAGAAGGTGAACTAGCCTCTGTTGAGGTGCTGGAGGGAGCGCGTCGGGATTGACCTCTAGTGCTCCCCCTGCGGCAACGCATCCTATGACGCACGCGAGGCATGGGTGCAATCGCAGTGGGCACAAGAGACGAAGAAGTAGAATTCCAATTAATAGAGGAAGACAGACAGAGACAGAACCAAGAGAAATGGAAATATGCAGCAAAGTCTAGGCAGAAGTTCCGCTGGCCACTTCTCCTTATCATCGCAGTTACCAGACAGTGTAATCCAGCAACCGGCTTGTCTGAAAAACCATGGCTAAACGCCATTTTGTATGTCGACCCGTCTGCAATGCAATCAAAGGACGCCCATCATAATGAATCTCTGATCATTAATAATGAGAGCCGAAGGTCGGATCAAATTGGAGCGTGCGGAATCGCTCAGAGGAGTGGAGGTCCGATCTTGAACAGTGTTAAAAATTAATTAATGTAGATTTGATGTGAAAACTTAATTGAACAGCGTTAAATGTTAATGCGATTGATATGAAATCGCCATATCCATGTCCCATCACCTTAAACACCATCGAATGCACCCGCAGCCGAGAGCAGGGCAAGTTTTTATTGAGGACACGTGGTAGAAATTGATTGGAGCGGATCTTTGTTTGGGCCGCTCGCGCAGTGGAAATACGGACCCGTAAAATATTAGGGCGAATTTGATAAGAAATTCGTGTCACAAAATTGGCCGACGTCAGCAGGCTATTTTGGAATGCGAATTTGGTTTGAATTATGGTTTATCGCCGTTTGAAGTCCGGCGGGCTCGACTTAAGAACAATTTTCTTATAAAATTTGTGTTGGTTTTCTTTGATAATACACATATTAAAATCACGCTTAATAAAGAGACAAAATTGTTGTGCTTTCGGAACCTGACCCGAGGATTGGACATGAGTTAACAAACAAAAGGATAGCGGAACCAGACATGCACCCGTGGTCAAGCCCTCTACCAAAACCACGAGCAGAATCACAAAAGCTGGTTGCCCATATCGCACCGCTTTTGCGGAGTAGGCGGTATTTCCTATTCGCGAGCGATTCCATAGGGAATGCGACACGTGGCGAAGTGACCCCAGCAAACAACCGTTTAACCCACGCCATCGCACGTTAAAGCCCGACGTTGGAAGCCGAGCGAAATTGCCAAGAGTCGTTGATTTGGAGAAGGGCCATCGGACGGTGGTCGCACGTTGAACTTGCCCGGAGGTTAACTAAGGTGTGCGGAGGATAGCCAGGTACGATACGAGTGTTTGATTGGTTATTGATATATATAGGTGGGGCCGGAGTATAATGAAATTGTTTAATTAAACGATTGGCGGATAATTAGCAAAAGTCTGGAGGGTGATTGTTGTAAGGCTGGGTGGTGAAATATAGAGCCGAAAGTTCACTACAAGTTATTTATTTAAAAAGAAACGTGGAGTATAAATACGAAGTGTTGAAAGTTAAACATTGGTTATAAGGATTGGAGATAATATAAAGTCGGGAATATAAATTAAAGTCCAACCATTGTGGATAGTATTTATTTATCAAATTCTACGAATTTGATAAATAAACCCGAAGAAAGAAGAAGTCAATTAAGACTCGGGCTGGAGGAAAAGAACAGGGTACACCAAGGGAAAATGCTGACAGAGCGATTGTAGACACACCAGCTCTCCTTGGGGGTCCAATTTCAGTTTTGTTGCGTCACACGATGATCTCTCTTCTCCGGCATTTACTTGTATTGAAGATCACTATTCTAGGAATAAGGAGTTATTTTCTCCAAAAATAACCCTAGCCAAACATTGACAATGCATCAAGGATATCTTTCTATGCTTCATAAGTACATATGTTCTACTTCTAAATCATGTCTTGGGAGTGGTTGTTTTGCTGGAAATTATTCACCAGTTGGTTTCATACCAAAGTCTTTTTCACATTTTCAGCATCCAATACATGAAAAAGATAATGGTTTAAAACAACATAAATATTTGAAATTTTGCAAGAATTGTCTGGCACACTTTGAATATGAATTTTGAAGTCAAGTGCATGATGCTGTATAGGATCAAGTGTCATTTGAATACCAAATGTTTCACAAGAAACTTCTCAACATGCTACCCTGCAGTAAGGATTAAATGACAATATTGCATCAACTATTTCCATAATAAAAGTGCACCTCGGCCATAAGACTAAACAACTACAAATTTTGTAGATCTAACAAGACCACACAATAAAATGTATTCCACAAGGCCAATACTGTATGAAAAATGAAAAGGAGTTTGCAACCAAAAATACCTTAGGCAACTAATTCAATTAGATACACCAAACCATCAGCAAAAAGGAAAACCATCCTACTCAAAAGGCAAGCGTTTACCTCCTTTGACAAAATTTTGAGTTCCGAAACAAGGGCCTTTATTGTCTTGTCAATGCCCCTAGTAATTTCAACGGGGTTTGCACCTGCTGCAAAAACCTAAACAAAAAGGTTTCATTTCAAATTATTTTCCACAAATTTAAGATACAACCATTGTCAGTTTTGTATTTCCTAACAAGCTCATAATTTTTGACAAAAGAACCAAAATTTTTTAATACCTGATAGCAATTTTTTCACTCAAAAACTATCTTAGACTCAATAAGCCCAACCCAAAACTAAAAAACCAAACACCATAAGACCCTAAAAAAATGAATAGATGATCTTAATCCAGTACTATCGACAAAAAGTTACCTTACACCCTCACTTATTAAACCCTGTGTTGTTGAATTTTAACTTCAACTGCTGCAGCAGAAGGACGGATGCAGCAGCAACATTTTTTTTTGGAGGTTGCTTGCATGCCATCCAGAAATTTAATTCAGCATTTAAAATTCCTGCAAGTTTTTTTTGTAGACGGCCACAACCATATTTCTGTACGGGATTGTATTTAAACACAACAACCAACATTAACGCAATTCTGACCGGAAATTAAACAATAGAGTTTTTACCGGCAGTTTTGTAAATTCAAAAGGAGGACACGTGGAGCATTAATATTGGATCGCATGAAATTGAAGGGAATGCGAAAACTGTAGGACTGTGAATTTTTTATGGAGCACATTGGATTGAGAATTCGAGTTAAAATTAGGCGAGGCAATCATCCCATTTTGGAACGCGAATTTGGTTTGAAATTCAATCTATTTAGACTTTTGAAGTCCGACGGAAGGGGTTCTTTAATGTTTTGATAGTTTAATATATACATATGTTATATATATATCATATGCGAAATGAAAGGTGGGCCATAGAATTTAGTTTTAATTTTATTTTTTTAAAAGAGGGTTTATTATAATATGTTTTATATGTTCCGGCATATAAAAATAAAAAGGTCGAAAAAGCTTGGTAGTTTTTTTTATAGACAGTACGTAAATTTTTTATTACATAGCAGTGTGTAAAAAGTGAAAAACTGAGTGTAACTTTTAAGTGTGTATGCACAGCAGTGCGAAAGGGAAAAACACAGCAGAGTGTCTTAGAGACAGAGTATGTTTGTTTTGAACAGACAGTGAGTTGGTTTTATGCACTGCGTTTTGTAGCAGTCATAATTTTGTAATCCCTCTCGGTGAGGAAGTAGTGTAATAGTTTTTTTTTGAGTTATTGAAGGGAATAGAAGTTTGTTTTCAAAGTATTGAAACTCTGTCTCCTGTCAAAGAAATTTTTATTTTCTCTGTGTTAGAGGAGGGGAGATTTATGGGTGGTTCTTATGAATCAACCAACCATTCAGAACATGCTCATCAATCCAAACCATAAGTATTATGTGACAATATTCAAGCAGGCACTCAATCGGATTTCTGAAGCTATGTTAGAGAAACCCTAAACTCTCACTGAAAATAGGTGAAATGTAGCACCACTCAGAGATTGACATGTGCCAATTGGTACAAGTGGTAGACAATTGGCATGCTCAAACAACGAGGTGATGCAGGAATGACATGAGGGAGAAAATATCAGAAAAACCCCAAATCTGGAGAACTAAAGCTCATCACCAACCTGAGATTGACAACTTTACATGATGTAACCTATGAAATCGTAAATGGAGAAATCATAGTAACAATAAAGTAACATATGTAACAATAAAGTCGGATTCATCCTGGGAGTGGTAATGGGAGAAATCATAGTGAACAACAGGAAACATGCATAGTTGCTTACAATCAAATAGATGAAAAAACACATACAAAAAACCTAGATAATAATCGTGCACAAGCTTAATATTAAATTATGAACTGTAAAGGAACTTACAAAATGTCAAGCGCACAAGCAAAAATATCCTGGACATGACCCTGGTTGACAAGTTTTATTGCTCATGATGCAAGAGGATTTGTACCTGCACTGCCAAGTCAATCAAAATCCATCATTATCTATACAATAAATACAAGTAATTGATGTAGTATTTTTTACTCTAAGATGCATTCTTATGATAATGTTAGAACATATGTTGAAAATCTCAAAACATACCTGAATAAGCTCCTCTTCGTTTCAAGAACAATTTATTGGAGTCGCATGAACTTGGAACAAGCCTCCCACGATCTGAAAGAGTAGCAACTAAGTCAACGGTGACTTTTTTGTTGCTACGCTGGATCGAGGGAGGTTTGCTCCAAGATTAAATCGCTCCAATAAATTATTCTCTACTAAACAGGGCCAACCACGTGAAGGTGGAAGCTCTTATGGCCCCTCCCCCCTCACATCACTCTCAATTCCCCAATACCCAATCTATATTTCATTTTTTACTTTCATGAGCATAAAAAAAAATATTCAATAACTAATAAAAAACAATTCAATAAAAAGTACGCAAGGAAACATTGCAATTAATGCTTGACATAAAAATAGTATGATAAATGAGTTTTTTATATAACGCAAAAAAATGTTCCAAGTATGGTAACGTTTGTCTTATAATAATACAATATTTTACATTGTCAAATTTTCTTTTTCTTCTTCCTATTTTTAAAGCTCCTAATTACATCATCGATATCATCGTGCTCTGCTCCTGTTTCGTGCCTTTCAACCCGCACTGCTGACCTAGTTGCGTATTCACGATGTCTGGGCTCATCCAGTGACGGGGCATCGCCTACAAAAGCAGATAATATTAAATTTTAATTGTCAGTTTTTAAATATCATTGAACTAGTTCGGTAATATTAATAAAAAAAATTGCAATGAGATTATTTACCTGGTGCACCAGTTGTCGCCGCTGACCTAGTTGCATTGTCACGATGTCTGGTCTCATCCAGTGACGGGGCATCGCTTCCAAAAACAGATAATATTAAATTTTAATTATCAGTTTTTAAATATCATTGAACTAGTTCGGTAATATTAATAAAAAAAATTGCAATGAGATTATTTACCTGGTGCACCAGTTGTCGCCGTTGGGACTGTTGCCCTGTCTTCCTCTCTGGTGGTAAGATCCTCAAGGGAAACATTCTCTGTCATTTAAACAAAAAGCGTTATAAGGACAACCATCAAGGTATAATTAGAAAAAATTATAAGTGGAAATTAATTACCGTCACGGCCCTCACTGATAGCAGCATTGTCGGCCTGGTCCCCACTACAATGATCAGGTTGCACGAGAGGATCATCTACATCTGGCTCTAAAACTGGGTTATTTGCCTCGTCGGTAGTGCTGCTCCCCTGATTTAAAAAAAGTTGTTAGACATTAAATTTATGGACGAAAACAAAAATATTGAAAGGTTAATGTTTTACCTTATCAGGCATTCTAGATCTTGGGACCTGCCCTAAGCTTCTGCGATGTTCAACTATAGCTTGATAGCCAAAACAGAAAGCGATATTTTTATCTTCCTCTGTAGTTTCTGTTCTGAAGTCATCACCCTACATTACATATCATTGTGTATTTTTAATCATATCTGATAGGATTACAAAAGCGTTGGAAGGCGATACAATTAATTATAAGATGTTTAGCTACTTAATTACAATTCTTGCAGCTAATTTCAAGTAGCCACCCTGGCCGAGCTTGTGATGGCCCTTTTTCTCTATCCTAGCTTTGGTTGCCTTTGAGGTGTCAGGCAACCTAGCATCAAAAGATTGAAGTCAGATATGACGTAGCACACTTTTATTTTAGACATAAGAAAATTAAAGCTATTGAATTAAAGTTGTAATTTACCTTGCGGGTCCAGTTGGCATTTTTCCTTCTTTCTTTGCCCTTTTCTCTTTTCCGTCATGGATGAGTGCTCTCCACTCACTCTCTGAAACTGCGAGAGGACGCTCATATCTAGGGTTAAATTGCAATTGTGTCCTATAGGTGTCCCTGTTATATTTCAAATATTTTCCGGCTACCTGAGCCACCGCTTTTCTGTCAAATGTGCCGACCCCAAAAAGGGCTTCTAGATAATCTAAAAGTTCTTTTTTCAGGTTGGAATTCTGGGAATTCCACCCTGTACGTATGGTTGGGCCAAGAATTACCAACGCATGGCTCTCCAGAATCCTGTAGAACTCATTGTTTCCTACACAGAATAAAACCAAAAGAAAAAGAAGATATTATCATTAATTTAAAAATAAAAATCATTATAAATATGTTTTAGATAAAGTACATGAAATAGTTAAAATATTAAAATTTACTTGGGAGTTGTACATGCTTTATAGGGACACCCTCATCGTTCACCAACAACGTGCCATTAATGGTCCCTGTGGAGCTGACACGTGTAGCTCCAGGAAACGCAATAATGTAGTTGGCCATATCGGCCTCATCATTGCCAACACGTTCAGCGGTTGGCTGGGTGTCTGCTTGGGCAGGGTGTGTTTCTTGGCTAGCACCTAAAGGAGTAGAAGGTGTACGAGAGGGTTGTTGGGCAATCTCTTGCCCTTGTGTCCCACTACCACCAACTCCGGGTTCAGCAAATGCCAGAAGACGCTACATACAAAAGAACTTTTTGTTAGTTTAGTCAATGTAAAAATTAAAAATCAAACTATCACAATTCATCTCATGCAGAACAAAAAAAATATCCTTTTTGACTTTTTATTATTACCTGATATCTATTTAGCTGCCTCATAAGATGTTGTATCCTCTCTTCTGTTTCAGGTGTTTGAGGCGCATCTATCAAAGCATTAAATTCCGACGTTGCATCTCGTGCCTTTTTTTGCAACAACAACACTGGAGATAGGGATGAAAAAAGCTCTTCCTCAAAGAGGGAATCATCAGGCGTACCATGGCTAGGTGTATGCATATTTGAACAAAATTAATATTATTTCAATTATGTAAATAACTAAAATACCTAAAGATAGAGCAATGCTGGCACTTTACATGTTCTTCCGCTGGCCTCTTTCCGCGATCATCCTGTCTCGGGGTTGTTCTTGCACTTCTCTGATCAGTCTGCCACATTGCAATAAAATTATAAATGTAAAAACTTGAAAACAATATCTAACTTGAAAACACAAAATGAAAACTGAAATAATTTCTAATAAGACACCGGAAGGCAGAGTTAGAGTTTCAAATATGCCTTGCATTGAATTCAGTCCTGGAAACATGTCATTGCACATTAAGGCACCCAAACATTCACTCCACGAATGATATATTTAAGTAGGCTTCTCCTATTCTGGGAAAACACCATACCTATAATGCATTCACTTGCATGTATAAAGGGAAAGGAAAACATGTTTTCATACAACGGTAACAAAGGCATCTTGGGGAAAGGTATCTTCACTTTTATTTATGTTGTTCACCCACACCACTCTCGTGTTTTCACTAATCCTGTTTTGTCATTTTTGGATTCAAATTAAGTTAAGGCCTTAAGTATTTTTTGACCTTTCGGTGTAGTTTTATAAGTGGCATGTATGGATTTTCCATTAATTCTGCACTTTTTCTCTTCATGCGCATGTTTCCCTGGAAATCAAATGCATGATTTAGTCCCATACATTTAACAAGTTGTTGGATCAACTCCATAGGAAATATCATGTTTCCTATTCAATCAAAATTTATCTCAGTTAGGGTAGGTAGGAAGGTTTTCCTTTGTATTAATAGGGCACTTCTAGCTTGCATTTTTATTATATCTTTCAAATTTAGTGTCGTTTCAATTAGGGCATGATTTTTTGCAACTTTAAAGGTGAGAATGAACAAAGACAAATTTTTGTGATGGATGACTGTATATGACTCCATGGCCAGAGGAAAAGGCACTAATCTACTTCAAATATCTATAGTTCTCATTCACCTCATACGAAGATGGTCCCTGATTTTGAGCCAAATGTTGCAGCAAAAAGTTCCCCCCCTCCATAATTTGATAGTCGATGGAAATTTCTTAAATTGATGATGGGGCAAGATTATGGAACATTGGCACATACATATGTAATGGATTCCAAGATCATGATATATGTTTGCATATGTTTATGGCAATGTTCCACCAAGTCCCCTGGAGGTGGGAGCGAGGGGACGAGGGAGCGCGGGAACGGCCTATGCAAAAGCTCCCTACCAATTTTCAGGAAACGTGGGGGGACGTCGGGGTCATAAAAATTATAAAATTTAATATTTAAAATGTAACTATATTTTTGCAAGGAGTGTATATACAGTCATCATACACTTGCATCATGAAAGATAAATCATAAATGATAAAATTACAAATCGATGAATGATGAATCATATAATTGAAACAAATTTAAAAGTTAAAAGTTAAAACATACATCATACAATCATGCATGTAGGTTTGTAAGTTTGTAACTATATAATCATTAATGTAACTACTAACAATGTACAATGAAAATAAAGTTTAAGATATCTGCATCATAAACCATATGTTCAGAGCAAACAGTTTAAAAACTGAAGTTTACAACTCAAGTCTGAAACATAAAACTTAAACGCAAATAAGTTATGTCTGAAACATAAAACATAAAACATAACATATGAATATCAAATGATATCATCATATTGATAAATGAGCATAAATGCTCAAGTTAATGCCCCACTAGTCTCTGCATCCAACTTCTGCACGAATATATCAAGATCAACCATGTCACCATCTGAATCAGAATCACTTGGATTCTCAAATATGCTAAGTGGCACATCAAATTTTAACACGAAACCATAAACTAAAAGGGGCGGTGAGGGGACGTGAGGGGGCGTGAGGGAAACATCCCCTATAAGTCCCCAAGACCCCGGAGCGCGAGGGGGTGAGGAATCTAGACCCCTAGGTGGGGGGGCGAGACCCCGTGTAACACTGGTTTATGGAGGTGGTGGAGCAAAAAAGAGCTCAAATAGAGCTGAAATTTTTCACATAAAAAGGGCTGTGGGCTTGACTAATGGTTCCATTTAAAAAATGATATCTAGACAGAGAATAAGTGTAGCATGCAAACATGCATTGAAAATCCATCTGAGTTTGCATTGTATTACTTATGATGAATTCAAATTTGGGTTTCAAAATGCCAGGTTATGGCATGATTTTGTCGAGAAACCCTTAGTTGGATTCTCATGTTGGTTTAATTTATATTTTAAGTTTGTTTTGCAATCTTTAGGTGATAGTAACTCATGAACTAGGTTACCAATGTGTAACAATCATATTTCAAGAATAAAGTTGTGATTTTTTTATATTATTATTATTATCTATTAGCTACGAGTATTGACACCTAATGCCTGGAATTTTGACATCTTGATAGCATGGATAATTTCGAAAATGTTTCTATTAATGTTAACATAATAACTATCATTACGTGTCTTCACTTTTGTCACCATAATAGACCTGTGATATGGACTCATCACACAACTTCATATGCTATGTCCCAACAAGTTCAAACTGGTTGAACCTACCTCATAGTGTGGTTATTAAGGACAAGTTGCTTGATATATAACTCGATAGCATAGACCACGTTACAGTTCTAAAAAAAATCCTCAAGTGTCAAAAAAACTTTACAATATGTTCTACTATAAAGCCTTTTGGGATACCTGAAATAATATATGTATCATTGATGACTTTTAAAGTATGACAAGATCCAGAGGGAAAGGAAATCAATGGAAGAGTGATCCACCAATGAGAACCTAGAATTTAGCATCGGATGAGTTAGAGTCTAGGAAATTGAAAGCCTATAATTTTAATTAGTGATGAAGGACATCACATAGGTAATTATATTTTCATGTAGAATAATCTGTTAATTCAAATTTAAACTACATAATATGAAAGGCATACCATACCATAAATTTTTCCACGTAAATCCAAACAACCTATAAAAAGGGAAAACCTTCTTTTTCCATGGGAAATAATTTACCTTTCCTTTTTCAAGATAATCTAAATCACAAAAAATATGAACTATACTGCACACATTCTTGGATAATGTAAAAGTGGAAAAGGAATACCCTACACAAGTGATGCACACATGTACATTTGAACACTAATAGATTTTTGTAGTTGAAATGCAATGCTTGTTTTCATTTAAATGTAGGGTTTTTAAAACAGGGAGAAATAATGGTTGCCAAATTAATAAGCGTTTCTTTGGGAAAAATTTAAATCTTGTATTGGGTGATGAAGATAATAGAGGGTATTGAATCTTGATTCTTGACATCTAGAGAGAACCATACAGCCTAACACAATCCAATAGAATTGACCAAGAAAACCCAAATAGAGTCAACCCTACTATAGGAGGAAGGTCCTGCAGTAAGAACTTACCATTTTGCAAGAGCTGAGGGCGAATGTTGTTCTGCAAGAGCTGAGGGCGAACGCTGAGGGGGAATGTTGTTCTGCAAGAGGGGCGAGAGGCGAACGGCGAGAGGGCGAATGCGAGAGCAAGGCTGTTGCGAGAGGGCGAGGGCGAATGCGGGCGCGTGCGCACACGGGGGCGAGGGCAAGTCCGGGGCAGATGCGTGTGCCGCAGGAAACTCGGGCGAATGCGCGAGGGCGAATGCGCATTTTGCAAGAGCTCGGGGCGAATGCGTGCAAGAGGGCGGGGGCGAATGCGAGGGCGAATGGTGCCACAAGAGCGGAGGGAAAATACGCACGTGATATGAGATGTTAATGTAGCACACATGTACATTTGAACACTAATAGATTTTTGTAGTTGAAATGCAATGCTTGTTTTCATTTAAATGTAGGGTTTTTAAAGCAGGGAGAAATAATGGCTGCCAAATTAATAAGCGTTTCATTGGGAAAAATTTAAATCTTGTATTGGGTGATGAAGATAATAGAGGGTATTGAATCTTGACTCTTGACATCTACAGAGAACCCTACAGCCTAACACAATCCAATGGAATTGACCAAAAAAACCCAAATAGAGTCAACCCTACTATAGGAGGAAGGGCCTGCAATAAGAACTTACCATTTTGCAAGAGTTGACGGCGAATGCTGTTCTGCAAGAGCTGAGGGCGAACGCTGAGGGCAAATGCTGTTCTGCAACAACAGAGAGCGAATGCGCGCGTGATATCAAACGTAGCTATTGCGACAAATACGAAACATTTTTATGTAGCGCGCATATAAGTTTCGAATTTTTATGTAGGGCCCATATAAGTTTGGTATTTTTATGTAGCGCGAAAATAACTGTCGCTATACCGACAGCGGAAAAGGCGTCACTATTAGGACGATGCCTCCAAACGTCGCAATGGCGACACCTAGACATTGTGTCGCAGTTGCGACGTTTAGAGTCGTCTCAATAGCGACGCTTTGGGCCATGGTGTCGCAATTGCGACGTCTTCCTTTAAACGTCGTAATTGCGACACTAGTTTAAGTGTCGGTATTGCGACACTTTTCTATAGACGTCGGTATAGCGACGGTTTCGGGCGGGATGGAAAAAATTTGGGAAAATTTCTGACATTTGGTCAAAAGCGTCGGAACCAAGTGTCGGAATTTCCGCCAAATGTAGTAGTGCCACCTGGAGGAACGAGTGGTATTAAGGGTAGCAACTGGTTCTGATGATGGTGGAACTGCTCAGAATAAGTAAAGGTTAAGAGGTTGGCTAACAAGACCACTCATTGCAGCGGTTCCTTAGGAACAAGTAAAACACTCAAGTGAAGGCGTATGATCGGCCAAGCAGATGGTGACGATGGAATGAGAAAGCCAAGGTTCATCTGGAAAAACAGGCTGATAAAATGGTAATCACGAGAGGTAAAATAAGAATGGTTTCATAAGCTTGAAATCAAGAAATTCTTCTTGAAGTTGGTTTCATTTTTATACAAGCTTGAAACTAAAACAAACTATGCTTGAAACTGGCTTCATTTTTACAAAAGCTTGAAATGGAATCAAACTATGCTTGAAAATTAGTTTCATTTTTACAGAAGCTTGAAACAAAGATAAACTATGCTTGGGATTGGTTTCATTTTTACACAAGCTTGAAACAAAGATAAACTATGCTTGAAAAACAGGGAAAAACAGGCATGCCTCCAACATGGTGGCTCAATTCGAGGTACATGCCCCCCAAGCTCCAGTCCATATGAAAGGCACATGGAGTGAAGGTTCAAATTACGAGATCAAGAGAAAGACTCGACTGGGATTTTACGAGATCGGATCAAAGACTCAAATTGAACAAGAACGTGTTTCATTGTTTTAACGAGGTTGACACAGTAAAAGAACTATCCTCATGAGCTAATTCATTTTTTAACGAGGTTGATATAGAAGACGAACTATCCTCAGATGAACTTGTTTCATTTTTTAAGGAGCTTGACACCAGAAAAAGAACTCTTCTCCAAATACCTTATTTCATTTTTGAAGGAGCTTGACACAAGAAAACGAACTCTACTCCGATGAGCTCATTTCATTTTTTAAGGAGCTTGACACAAGATAATGAACTATGCTCCGAAGAGCTTATTTCAAATTTTTTTTTTCTTTCTAAATAAGAATAAATTCTATTAATGGAACATAAAATACATGGAGGCTCGGGCCTCTGCAGTTCTAGCCTATTCCGAAGGCATAATTCTCCAAAATAACAAAATAGGGACTGCCCTTAGAGGGGAAACCAATACATTTAGTTGTTCTATCGCTGCCCTCAAGGGGAAACCAATGTCGCACATGGAAAAAAGATAAATGTTTACAGTCATCAGACAGACCTTAAAACCAGAAACCATATAAAAAGGCCCAAAAAGCTTGGAACTAGAAACTAGAATCTAGAAGGAACCTGAGGACTTAGGTGTCATTTGGAGAGGGAGGTGTCTCTTCCAAAATAAGACACATATACTCATTGGTGTCGTCTTCATGCTTGTTGCAAGTGGTATCCACAACGTTCCTGGACCCAATGGTGGCACGAGCTTTGCCATGTTCTCCTTTACCGCCTGACCAATCCTCGCTGCTGCTGTAGGTGCCTTTACTTCTACTGCTGGAGGCGGGGCTACCCTTCTCTACTGCGGATGGAGCTCCTTGGTTGGAAGTCTTCTGCAATTTTCTAGGTCGAGGTCACTCAGCACTAGTGGGTTCCTCTTTGAAGGAGATGGTGATGGTTGCAGTTATGTGCGGTTAGTCCATGGTGCATGAATAATGAAACTGAGCAGAATGGGTGGGCGGTCATCTCCAGATGAGGCAACGTCGGGGAGAAATTGGTGGAGGGAGGATTCAGAGGCAGAGAGCGAGACTTGCTTGAAGTCCAAGTGATGCAGGAGCATCAAGGACATTTTTCATTTGTAAATATGTTAGAAAAGGGGGTGTGACAATTTTTAATATTTTATTAATTAATTTGTTATTTTTAATAAAATAGGAGATAATTATGAAAAGTGAGGATTATGTAAATATTCTTTTATTAAATAAAAGGATATGAGAGAAATAGTTTAGGAGCAAAATTTGGGATTAGGATTTCTATGTATGGGATTAGTTGAGGATTAGGTGGAGAGATATTTTGAGTGAATTAAATGCATTATTTGTGTATAAATAGGAGTGGTTTTTGTGAAGAAAGAGATACTTGAATAGTTGGAGTGTAAGAGTGATTGAGAGCAGGCCATAACATCCAAGGCTATAAGCCTCTAGCAAATTGTAAGGGCCATGAACGTTGAATATTTGGCCAAGAAGAAAAGTTTGTAAGTATGTTCATTTTTATGAAAGTGTGATTTTGAGTTATGCGCCTTAATTTGATCAATTCATGTATGGGTCAATTACTGTGTTAAGAGTGAATTTGCTGGTTAATTAGTGCATTTATTTCTGTGGAATAATAATGGTGGGTGCATAGATTAAATATGGAAACATTGTGATCGTAAGTGTCACATAAAAATAGATAACTGCAAACATTAGTCGATGAACAAGGCAGCGCTGAATCGACCTTCAGATATTGGATATCTGGTACAACAGTTAGAAACCCATTTAATACAGTGGAAATTTAATTAATAGGGACTGAAACTCTGTTTGCCAGAATGTTAACATGAATTATAAGCTAGTTTTGAGTTTGGATCTGAAGAGATTGTGGGACGGTGAAGTCTTATATGGAAGGCACAGACTCTTCGATTGAGAACCCATTTTAAAAGTCGAACACAATATTGAAGACTGGCTGAGTACAATTGAATGAATTTCGATTGGCAGACTTTGAAAGTTGCAGATAATTTGTAGAATTGAAAACGATTTCCATGTTTTATTGAAGAAAAACAGATTTTATTGGTGCTGAAGAATTTGTGTTAAGTGATTTGCAGGTGGAGTGTTTGCCAGTAGTAATGTTGCCATGAAGGCAGGAATTGTAAAGCCTTGAGTGAAATCGATTTGCAGGGTTGAGGAGTAATGTTATGATGACATTGAAATTCTGTCCGACTATTACCTTTGCAGAGTTAGAATTGGAAATGGTGGAATAAGAAGGTATGTGAATTACACAGTTGAATTGTGGTTATTTAAGTTCTGGTCAATATCAATGTTACGAGTTTTAAAGGGCGTTTTGAAGGATTTCAACAGCGTTGAAGGTTGCTGACAGCGTATGGATCGATTTAGAAGGTGGAACAAACTATCAGACGCAGTAAAGGTATTGCCGGCTCCGAAATTTTGAATGACTGTTGTAAATCAAATTGTGAATGTTGCTATTGATTAAATGTTAAGCCACGTTGAATATTGGATATTGCGGTAGTAAGTGATCGATGTGTATAGAGATCGATCCAAGCATTCGCTGTAGCAAGAAATCGGTGTTTGCTGTGACATGTAGCACTCAAATTATGAATGATGCCTTCGATATCTCTGAATGTAAACTATTGCCATCGATATTTCAATAATGATTATGTTCACTGCGTGTTGCATAGAATTTAATCGAATTCAAATTAATATCAAGCTCACATGCTGTTTGGCTGCGTTGGGGAATCATGGCGGTAATGAATTCCATGAGCATGAATTCAAGATATCTGTGGGTGATTATTCTTGGACAGATTTGAAGTTTAAACATTAGGCTGCAAATACCTTTTGTTTGAAAGACATATATGTTTGTTATTTATATTCATGGTGATGACTCATGCCATTGGGAAGAAATCATAATGTGGGTCTGAATTTTATTTGGGATTGTGGGAAACAAATTGGACATTGCCATTAATTAGTGAATGATTTTGAACCATATATTGAAAAGCTTCCGCAAATTTAAATTTGCCAGACATTGAGGATTTTATTTGGGATTTATGATGAGATGCATGTTTATATGCATTGGGGATAAAGATTCCGGGGTTTGCAGGCCCTGCCTGCATCACCAAGCACGACCATGGCCACTGCGAGTGGCCGGATAGCATCCATAATAGTGCTCCAGAGATGAGGGGGAAGTATCAGAGGGAGAAGAAGGAGGCAGATTAGTTGCTCTGCCTCGGCTACTGCCGCGATGGCAACGCATGTGATGGCGCAGACGGGGCATGGTGGAATGGTGGGGAGGCTGAGAACCCTGAGATGAGAGAACAATATGATAAGAAACCAGAGGTGCCGAGGACCCAAAAGCCAAGGACCGACTATCCACAGAGACAAAATTCAATCTGTAAAGAAGACTCTGAGAGAAGTGCAGGCCAAGAACCACTTCAATACAACAAAGGGGACTACAACGTTGCCCTGTTGGCGTTCGGGAGCTCGGCTCGGAGACTCCAAGGGGGAAATTGCAACTCAACAGCAGAGGTGAGGGAGGGAGACCACCATGCGAATTCATTTTGAAGGGTCAGAGATGGCATAAAAAATTGAGCAGAGTAAATGAGCATCTGTGGGGGCAGTTAGAGCAATTAAATGCCCGTCATTGAAGCCTGTGGGTGGCCATGTGGTTGTGCCACTTGCCAGGCCATTAGCTCGCCATGTGACCGCCCTTATAAATCACCTGCATCCGGGATTGTTGTATCTTTGTGCACCAAATTGGTACATTCCTGTATGAGAGAGATATCATTAAGAATAGTGAGGGGTCCAGAGTTGAAGGTTTGATTACTGTCTACTCCCTTATTTTCCAGAAGATCCACTACTTTGTTACTAGATCTTTTGACATGTTTAAAAGAGACCGCTCTATTATGTTTCAGCCACTGTTCTATGAGCTCAAATCTTGCCGCCAGTCTCCAGCTATTGGCCACCTTGGAAGTAGGAGCTCCCAAAATAAGTTGGTTGGCTACATTGATGAAAATTTGAGAGTCCCCTTCTATTTCAATAGGGAAATAGTATGATGTTGAGCAAGACATAGACCTTGCCATAAGCCTTCTAGTTCAGCTAAATTGTTTGAGTCCCATCCTATTGAACCATAGAATATCAAGAGGGGATTGCCATTGTAGTCCCGAAATATACCTCTGTATCCTGCATCACCTGGGTTGCCTTTGGAAGCACCGTCGAAATTCATCTTTATCAAGCCAGCAGGAGGAGGAGTCCAGTTGTTGGGAGAATCTAAATGGATGGGAGGAGAGCGTGTTAGGTCCCTATATTAACAGTATAGTACCTTATTGTTATTAGTGTAACCCCTTTATTGTTATTATTGTACCCTTGTAACCCCCATTTTTTTATTATTGTGCCTTTAAATTATTATTGTTAGGTCAGCTAGGATTACATTATGGCCCACTCGGATTACATTATGGCCACATGGACTCCTATATATAGAAAGGAGGTTTTGTAAATTGTATCATCCAAGAATTTTTCATTCATGTAATGTATTGGAGGTTTCCCCCTCGAAGTGGCTTATTTCTAAGGCGTTGATATCTCTTTTCTTCTATTTTTGGAGTTGGATACACAACATTTGGTATCGCAGCTTCGATTCTAGGGTTTCGCTGTCTAAACATGTCATCGTGACATTTTCGCTTATAAATTTTTTTACGAAGTTTCGTGTTTTCCTGCACTTTGTGTATGCGGTTTAAAATTCGAGAAGATAATCTAAAAATTTCAGAGCTTGGTTCACAATATTTTCGGAGATATGATCTGTGGAAGTTAGGTCTTTTTTCAGGCTCCTAAATAGGTCATCGTGGAATTGGCGCTATAAATTGTTTTCTACGAAGGTTCATAATCTCAAATTTTTAGGGTATGAAGCTGAAATCCTAAGGAACTCGTCAAAAAATTTTAGATCTTGATTCACAATATTTTTGGAGATATGATCTGTGGAAGGTGGTGCTTTTTCAGGCTCCTGACTTTCATCTCAAAGAGGTGATCGTGGGAAAAGTTCAATAACTCTCTCTCTGAGCATCAGATTGGAATGCCGTAAAAAGTGGTCGCAAGAAAACGGACTGCAGTTTCTTGGCTATCAAGTTCAGAGGTGAAGGACAAAACAGTGACACGTGGAAAGTCGTACAAGTTAACTCTACTGAACCAGTCCATAATTAGGTCATTGTGGCAGATTGGACATAACTTTGTCTTGGAGAATCCAAATCAGGTCAGACCTATGTCATTCAAAAGAGAATTCATATGGCTACTTCAGTGCTGAATTTCAAATATTGAAGAGCCGCAATCACAGAGATAATCAAATTTAAATATCGAGCTCCTCAAAAGCAAGAAAAAGGTGTGTATTTTTTTCCGAATTTCATAAGTCTTCTTTGAAAAATCAATTTGAATTGATTCCAAGGGCATATTGTAGAATAGATATCGGTATTAGGTTCTAAAAAATGCCTCGTAAAAACAATTCAACACCCATTAAGCCTTCAGAAGGCTCTACTATGAATCATGAAGATGAAGAATTGCAACATGATCTATCAAAATTACAAGAGCAAATGCACCAAATTTCGCTCTCACAAAGAGCAGCAAAAAATGAAATGGAAGTTTTGAAGAAAGGCGTGGAAGCAAAGATGGATGGTGTGAAGAATAATGTGGATGGTTTGAAGAGAGACGTGGAATATAAGATAGATGACATGGAAGCTGGCATGGAATCTAAAATGGAAAACATGAAGAATGATCTAAAAGTAGACATAGAAGGTTTGACAAAGTTGATACAATAAATGTTTCCTAATGGTGAAAAGATAGTAGAGGAAACTCATGATGAGAACAAAATAAATGTTAATCGTGATTTCATAAACTCTAATGTTGGCAGGAAGAAACACCATATTCCAAAAATGGATATGAGGAAGTTTGATGGAAAGGATCCTGTAACATGGATACTACAGATGGAGCAATATTTTGATCTCCATAACGTGCAAAACACACAAAAGGTACGCATTGCAACTTTACATTTAGAACAAAATACATTTGTATGGTATCGATGGCTTTGTTCTCGTAAAAAAATTGTCACTTGGTCAATTTTTACGGAGGAAATGATAGCACATTATGAGGATACAAAGAGAAACACCTTCTTTAGCCAATTGATAAATCTCAAATAAAAGGGTTTAGTGGGGCAGCACATTGAGGACTTCCAAAAATTGAATATAAGGGTAACTGATATTCCAGAGGAACACATGATTGATCTCTTCATAGGTACTCTAAAGGATAACATCCAACATGAAGTTCGTTTTTTGGAACCTGATTCATTGGAGAAGGCATTCAGGTTGGCAAGAAAAGTTGAATGTAAAATTATGGCGACAAGGAAGCCTACCACTCAATTCTATAAAGAAGGAAGTGTTGCTATGCCTACATTTCCACAACCTACAAGGTTGACACCACAACAATTGGAAGAAAAAAGAGCAAAAGGGCTTTGCTACAGTTGTGATAGCAAATACACTAAAGGTCATAAGTGTGTTGAGAAGAAATTATTTTACATAGATTGTGAAGAGGAAGAAGAAAATGAACAAGAGGATATACACCAGGAACCAACCCTAGAAGAGGAAGAAATGAATCTGACCATATCATGTAATGAACTGGCAGGAATTACCACTCCTCAAACTCTCAAGATACAAGGACAAATCAAGAAGAAAAAGGTAATAGTGTTGATTGATTCAGGTAGCACCCATAATTTTATTCATTGTAAGGTAGCCAAGGAATTCAATTGTTTCCTATACCCAGCACCAGAATGTCAAGTGATGGTTGCAAATGGAGGAAATATAAATTGCTCTGGAAAATGCCATAATATTAAGCTAACCATGGGGGAATATGTATTGACTAGTCCAATGCTTTCCATTCCTATGGGAGGTGCTGATGTTGTACTAGGAGTACAATGGTTACAATCTTTGGGGACGGTAGCTTTTAATTTTCAAGAAATTTTCTTGAAATTTTTTTCAGAAGGAAAGGAAGTCAAATTACGGGGTATTGCAGGGAAGCCGAGAAATATAATAAGCTCTAATGTCATTACAAAGCTTCTAAAGAAAGAACAACGAGGTGTAATTGCACAATTATGCTCACTAGAAGTTCCAACATCAAAATCATCTATTTATGCAGATCTCCAACAAGTCTTGGACAATCATTCCAAGGTGTTTGAAACTCCCAAAGGACTCCCACATATTCGTGATCATGATCATGCTATTCATTTGATTCCAGGAAGTGTTCCTCCAAACATCAGGCCTTATAGATATCCTTACGTCCAAAAGAGCAAAATTGAACGTATGATTGCAGAAATGTTAGAGGCGGGTATAATTCAACCTAGTCAAAGTTCTTTCTCTGCTCCTGTAGTATTGGTACACAAGAAGGATGGATCATGGCGAATGTGTCCGATTATAGGGAGTTCAATAAGCTCACCATTAAAGACAAATTTCCCATTCCTGTGATTGATGAATTATTGGATGAATTACATGGAGCAATTTATTTTACCAAGTTGGATCTTCGTTCAGGATATCATCAAATTAGAATGAAGACCGAAGATATTCCAAAAACAGCATTTCGAACTCATGAGGGTCATTATGAATTTTTGGTCATGCCTTTTGGCCTTACCAATGCACCTTCTACATTTCAAGGGTTGATGAATTCCATTTTCAAACCCTTAGAAAATTTGTGTTGGTATTTTTTGATGATATACTAATCTATAGCAGGTCTTGGAAGGATCATGTTGAACATGTTGACAGGGTGCTCAAACTATTGTAGGAGAAACAATTATATGCAAAAACATCCAAATGTTTCTTTGGAGTACAAGAGGTGGAATATCCGGGTCATATTGTATCTCACGAGGGTGTTAAAGTAGACCCTAACAAAATTAAAGCCATTAAGGAATGGAAAGTCCCCACAACCATAAAGAAGTTGCGAGGATTTCTCGGCTTAATAGGGTATTATCGCAAGTTTGTTAAGAATTATGGGAGAATAGCAGCACCTCTAACAACATTATTGAAGAAAGATGCATTTTCATGGACTCCTGAAGCAACTAAGGCCTTTGAACATCTTAAAGAGGCAATGTGCCTAGCACCGGTCTTAGATACGCCAGACTTCACAAAAACCTTTATTGTGGAATGTGATGCCTCAGGAAATGGAATTGGTGCAGTTTTAATGCAGGAAGGAAGACCCATTGCTTTTGAAAGTCGTCCAATCAAAGGAAAGTATTTACAGAAACCTATTTATGAGAAGGAAATGTTAGCAATACTGCATGCACTAAAGAAATGGCGAACTTACCTAATGGGAAGACACTTCAAGGTAAAAACTGATCATGATAGTCTTAAACACTTTTTGGAACAAATACTATCTTCCGAAGAGTAGCAAAAATGGGTCACAAAGATGTTGGGTTATGACTTTGAAATAATCTACAAAAAAGGAAAGCTTAATGTTGTTGCAGATGCACTCTCAAGAAATAATGAAGAGGTGGAAACATTGCTTTGTGCCATTTCTATTATCCAACCAGATTGGATAACCGAAGCAAGAGATGAATGGAAGAAGGACAAAGATGTATGGACACTCATTCAAAAGTTGCAGCAAGATCCTAGTAAATCTAATACATTTAGTTGGAAAAATGATTCCTTATGGTACAAAGATCGCTTATATCTTTGTAATAATTCCCAACTAAAACAAAAGATTCTTCTGGAATTGCACACTTCTCCTTTAGGAGGACACTCAAGATTTTTAAAAACTTACCACAGGGTGAAGAAAGAATTTTTTTGGGATGGCCTTAAATCTGATATTCAAAAGTTTGTGGCGAAATGTTTGGTTTGCCAGCAGAATAAAGTGGAAACAATTAAGACCCCGGGACTTCTACAACCTTTATCCATTCCAAGTCAACATTGGGAGGAGATTTCAATGGATTTTATCATAGGTTTACCTAAGTCCGAAGGAAAGAGTGTCATCATGGTGGTAGTTGATAGATTTACCAAGTATGCACACCTTTGTGCATTATCTCATCCATTTAAAGCAAGTACAGTTGCTACTACATTTATGGACACAATTCAAAAGCTAGATGGAAGCCCAAGGGTTATTGTGAGTGACAGAGATCCCATTTTTACTGGAAATTTTTGGACGGAGTTATTTTCTTGTTTGGGTACTCAATTAGCTCATAGCTTATCTTATCATCCTCAATCTGATTTTCAAACTGAGATAGTAAATAAATGTTTGGAAGGATATCTTCATTGTTTTGTATCTGATAAACAAGCACAATGGGTCAAGTGGTTACCTCTCGCTGAATGGTGGTACAACACTTCCTTCCATACTGCAGCAAAGATGACCCCATTTATGTCACTTTATGGATATCATCCACCATCTATCACATCATCTTTAAGGGAAAATTCGAAGGTTCAAGAAGTGTAAGATCACATCGAGCATCAGCAAGAAGTTCTCCAATTCTTAAAGGATAACCTAAATTTGGCACAAAATCGAATGAAACAAGAGGCAGATCAACATCGCAGTGAGAGAAGTTTTGATGTAGGAGATTGGGTATTTTTACGGCTACAACCATACAAACAAATGTCCCTCAAGCAAGCTAAGAAGGATAATAAATTATCACCAAAGTACTATGGTCTTTACAAGGTGTTGCAAAAGATTGGTTCTATGGCATACAAATTGGAGCTTCCTGCTTCTTCGCGAGTACATCCAGTTTTCCATGTTTCATGCTTAAAGAAGGTTATAGGTGAAAATATTCCAGCTCAAACAATATTTCCAGAACTTGATGAGGAAGGAAAAATCATATTGGAACCTGAAGCGGTCACGGAAACAAGAACTCGACAGCTACGGAATCGATCAATTTCAGAGTATCTCATCAAGTGTAAGAACTTACCCACTGAAGATTCTACATGGGAGGATGAGAATTTTATACAAAAGCACCCAGAGCTACTCAAGCGTTGAGGACAACACTTTTTTTGAAGGAGAGGGGCATGTTAGGTCCCTATATTACTAGTATAGTCCCTTATTGTTGTTAGTGTAACCCCCTTATTGTTAATATTGTACCCTTGTAACCCCCATTTTGTTATTATTGTGCCCTTAAATTATTATTGTTAGGTCGGCTAGGATTACATTGTGGCCCACTAGGATTACATTATGGCCACATGGACTCCTCTATATAGAAAGGAGGTTTTGTAAATTGTATCATCCAAGAATTGTTCATTCATGTAATGTATTGGATGTTGCCCCCTCGAAGTGGCTTATTTCTAAGGCGTTGATATCTCTTTTCTTCTATTTTTGGAGTTGGTTACACAAAAGAGCGTTTATTGGAAAGACCTGAAGGTAACGAGAGTTGCCAATTCTCCTAGATAGAATTTTCCAGATTTTGAATAGGAAAATCTTCCTCCTACCATAGATGGAGAGCCAAAGTTTCTTGAAGGTTAAGGCAGAAGTTGTTCCATATGATATCCAAAGGGGTGCATTGATTCTTGAAAAATCGCTTGTTCCTTTCCTTCCATATTGTCCATAGAAGAAGTCCCGGAAGAAGCGTCCAAAGAGAGTTTAACAACTTGCAATTATATGGAGCTAATGGCCAGTTGCGGATGGTGCTGACAATGTCCCCTAAAATTCTGCCTAATTTTTTGCATCTGAAGCTAATTTTTTCCCATAATTTGTTTGCTAAGAAGCAAGTGTCCATAAGATGCTGAATGGATTCATTGTGGTTTGAGCAATTGGGGCACCGTGAGGGTCCAATAAATCCTTTTTTAATGAGATTTTCCCAGGTAAGGATTCTTTTATGGCATAGGAGCCATAAAAAGGTGGAGACTTTGGTCCAAATGCCTGGGGACCAAATTTGAGTCCATAGAGAATCTTATGGGTCTTGGGAGGGTATCATCAGCATGTGAGCTTCCTTGGTGGTGAACGTGCCACGAGAAGTGTGTCCCCATCGAAGAATATCTTTATTTTATGAGTGTCTGATCTTCCTATTGTTAAGTTCTGTATCAATTTTCTTATATGTATCCTCCTGCCCATGGTATAATATTTGAGATGCTTGTTTCCATTGCCGATATCCCTGGATTCTGGATGAAGACCAGTACTGTTTGACATTTTCGACCATATGATTAATTAAATCCACTTGTAACTAAGGCTGTATTGTGTTTACTAACTTGGGTCTTTGTTGCCAAGGATCAACCCAGAATCGAGCTCTGCCCCCATCTCTGACCTCCCAGAAGTTGTGCTCTTGTATCATGGCTCGATGTTTTTTGGCCGCATTCCATATCAAGGAGCCCGCGTCGACCGTTGATAGTTTGATGAGATCCTCTGGCGGTCTATTGTTGGCATATTTGGCAGTCCAAAGTAGAGCCCACGGCGTGTGTGGCGCAGACATCCATTGCCACCAGATCTGGGTGCCCATGACTGCGTTACTGTGATAGGGATCTTGGAGGCCTGAGCCCCCATCCTTATTTGGCATGCAAACAGTAATCCATTTGACCAGTGCCCATTTTCGATTTTTCCCTGAAGACCCCCAAAGGAAGTCGCGTTGCAGGTCTTTGATATTTTCGAAGAACCATTTTGGTGCCTCTAGAACTGAGAATAAATACAGGGGCATTGATTGTAGAACAGCTTTGATAAGAATGAGATGGCTTGCCATGTTGAGGGATCTATAAGTCCAGGAGGAGAGCCGAGCTTCAAGTTTTTCGAGAATCATTTGCCAGGAAGCATGTTTAAGAGTAGAGTCAATCAAAGTAGCGCCAAGGTACTTAGCCGGTAGAGAGGCGATGGAGAAGCCAAGTATTCTAGAAATATTGTTTTGAGTGATGACAGGAGTTTTGAAGAAAAAATATGAGATTTAGCAGCATTAATAGAGGTGCCAGAGGCCTCCGAAAAAGGTATCGAGAAGGGATTTTAAAGAGAGAACTTCTTGGACTGATGGATGCCTGAATAGCATGTTGTCATCAAAAAAATGTTGGTGGGTGGTTGCCTGAGAGCCATGTACAGAGATGCCGCGAAGTTTCTGAGTGTGAAGTGCGTTTTGTATAAGTCGGCCAAGCCCTTCTGCCATGAGGACAAAAAGGAAGGGTGAAAGGGGGTCTCCTTGGTGGATGCCTCTGGAGGGGGAGAAGGGGCGAGAGGGTATGCCATTGACAAGAATGGAGAGAAAGAGGAATAAATGAGATTCATGACCCGTCTGATCTAGGTGGGATAAAAACCAAAGGCTGTGAGCATCTGCTTGATATAATTCCAACTTAGCTTATCAAAAGCTTTAGAGAGATCGATTTTTACGTGCATACCTGCCTTTTTATTGTGTTTCAGGGAATGAATGATTTCATGCGTGAGAATTATTCCATCTAAAATCTGACGACCTTCCACATATCCTGTTTTTTCAGGCGAAATGAGAAGTGGAAGCAGGGTCTTGAGCCTGTTGGCGATTACCTTTGAGATCACTTTGTAAATGATGTTGCAGATAGCAATGGGCCTGAATTTGTCCAGGGTATTGGAATGATACTCTTTTGTAATGAGAGCTATGAAAGTGGCATTGAGGGACGGGAGCAACCAATGCAGAGTCCGAGATTCCTCTACTAATTGCTAGACATCCATTTTTATAAGATCCTAGAAGTGATGGAAAAAGTTGGAGGTAAAGCCGTCAGGTCCTGGGGCTTTGCTTTCTTTGAATTGAGCCATCTCTTTTTCTAAGCTCCTCAATCACTTCAAAACTGTTCTTCAAGAGACCCAAGAAAGCAGACAACCGGCAATAAGCAAGATCCTTCAGCATATATCCTCATGTTCTTCCAGCCTTTCTCCATGTTGATTCTACAACTGAGCAATCCTATTATGCATTATTCTTTGAATGGTTGAGCGATGAAAGAATTTGGTATTCCTTTCCCCTTCTTTTAACCACATTATTCGGGATTTCTGCTTCCAGAGGATTTCCTCTTGCTTTCTTTTTTTTCCAGCCGAGAGAGAAGGCTTTTTTCTTGAGTTGCTAGAGACTCGGTTATTCCTTCATTAATTATACGCTGCTGAAGCTCATACATGTTTTGTTCTAGAAATTTTTTCTGTTGGAAGATGTTCCTAAAAGTAGAGTGATTCCATTTCTTGATCTGTATTTTGAGGTTTCTGAGCTATTGCTGGAATTGGTACATTTTGGAGCCAGTAGGAGGAGTGAATTTTTTCCAAGCATTGGTGATCATACATTTGAAATCGGGATGGGTGAGCCAAAAAGCTTCAAATCTAAAGGGTCGTTTGGTGGAGTCGCCAGGTCGCAAACATTGAAGAGAAATGGGCCAATGATTGGAGCCTGAAAGAGGCAATATGGATGAGTGAATATCCCCTCCTATGTGAATTTCATTGTCTGATATAAGAAAGTGATCCAGCTTGGAAGCAATTTGCTGAGATCTAGCATGCTTATTGTTCCATGTATGCATGCCATTAGAAAAAGGAAGGTCGATTAGCTAGTTTCTATGGGTAAATTCCTTGAAGTGGCTACTTTCCATCTCTAACTTAACTGATCCTCCTTTCTTTTCTTCTAGCTTTTTGATCATATTAAAGTCCCCACCGATGATCCAGAGTGGATGAGTTCTATTAGAATTGAGAGTTTCCATAGTGTTTAGCAGCGCGGTTTTTGTGCAAAGGATCTTGAGGGAAGTAGACATTGGTGAGGTGACCATGAATGTTGGAGCCTATAAGATGGAAAGTGACCTAAATGAGGTTGTGTGGGGCATGCAAATCAGTGAGTGAGATTGCTTGCGGGTCCCATGCGATAGCTAGGCTGCCCGAGGCACCTGAGGCATCAACAATAACATAATGGCATCCTGGCCAATATCTGGAAGTGATGGAGCTGAGTGTGTTACTATTGCATTTGGTTTCTTGCATGAAAAATACTTGAGGTCTCTCTTGCTGAATCATGGTTTTAATCATTTTGTATTTCACAGGACTGTTTAGCCCTCGTATATTCCAAGAGGTGAGCTTTATTGGGAACTATTGGCTAGCAGCTGGTAAAACTTGGTCAGCTTGGGATATCTGCCAAATTCCACTATCATTTCCCAATGATGACGATTCTTTGCAGATCTATTTTTATTCCCCTTTTCTTGGTTTTTTTTAGAATTTTTTTTCCATCCCAATGACTTCCTGGTTGTATGCCTAGTGATCTTTGTTGCTGTGCTCGAAAAATAACCACCTCTAAGCTTTCTATCTGTTTGGCAGTTATTTTTTCATACTCTTTCTTCTTGCATGCTTGCTCGAGACCGAAGATGTCTAGATCTCCCAGATCAATACTTTCAGGTTCCTCTTCCATGTGGCTGGGATGACTGCCCTCTGGAGCAGAGCCATCTATGTCCATTCTGTTAGGTTGCCAGATTACCAGATCTGTTTCCTTACTGAGGCTGGGAATGGGGTTTAAATTGTCTTGAGGAGCTTTTGTAGTATTTTGAGATAAGGGGGGATCAGTAGAGAGAGAGGAGCTGGATGGCGTTGATGATGTCTCAGGTTGTCTTGGAGGATCACTATCAGGCTGTATTTTCTTCACAAGGATATCAAAGTTGTTGTTGGTTGAAGGAGTGTTGGGGGTATGAAGGGGAATATTGGTAGCATATGGGGGTTTCTTATGATGTTTTTTGTGGTTGGAAACTTTTGTAAATCCCTCTGCGTCAGAGTTTTCCATGGTTACATTAGGTTTGATGGAGAGATTTAAAGGACAATCCTGAAAGAGATGTCATTGAGCATGTAATTTTCCACATCGAAAGGGTACATGTTCATAGTCTATGGGTTGTATCCATTCAAATTCATCATGATAAAGACTTACCGAATCCGTGAGGGCCTTGGCCAGATGCATGTAGATGCATATTCTGGCATACGAAGTATATCTTCTAAGCTTTGTTTCCTCTTCAATCTTTATGAACTCTCCTAATCCATTGCCGATGTCCTTTAGCGATTCTTCATCCAAATATTCCAGGGGCAGGGAGTACATCCTGATCCATACTGGTGCCCAGCTGAAGTCTTCTTTATCTGGGTTGAATATTTCAACCCAGTCTCTGAGATAAAGGCCTTCTGAGTTGAAAAAATAAGGACCTCCATCTAAATTTCGATTTCTATCTTCAATACAGTTAAAAATGGCATTGAAAAATCATTTTGGCCCTAACTATAGGGTGACATGTCCCTTTGGCTTCCATTTGGAGGCTATCCAGCCATGCAAAGCTTTCTCAGTGGGCCAGAAGCCTACAAATTTGCCTATGATTTCATGATATTTCATGTACTTTATTTGAGCATTGATACGGTGGCTTGGCAAGTCTATCTTAGGACGCTCTTTCGCAATGAGTCGACAGGTAGCAGAAGTCGCCTTTGGCAGCTCCATATTGCCCATAGGCTCTTGAGGCTTGTCGTGGTGCTTTGCTAAAGTATCATTCTAGCGCTCTGCAGTGACAGAGGACAGAATCTGTGCAGCGTCAGGGTTAACAGTTTCTTTATTTCCTATGGGGGGAGGCATATTATCCCCCCCTGATGGGAGAGTCATCAAGTATAGGTAGGTGGAAAATTCGATCTCGATGCCGAAGGGGGTTATGATACCACTCGTGTGGAAGAATGCGCCAGATTTAGAGCCATTGCAGGGTCTGTCAAAAACCCTAGGAATCCATCTTCTAAGCTCCATCGAAACTCAACTTGTTTCATTTTTTAAGGAGCCTGAAACAAGAAAATGAACTATGCTTCGAAGACCTAATCATGACGAATAAGAAGTCATGGCTTCCAAGAGTTTCTCATCCGACGGGAGAACAACACTCTAGAAATCAGGACCCAATGCCCCCAGCACACGATGCACAACGACACTATCACTGAATGCGGGCATGGGAAAGGTAGCCACATAATTAACCTGTGGCGGGGAAGGTACAATCGACGGATAAAGATACGGAAGAGACGATGGTGGGCTAGATGCCATATCAGGACCAAAGAATGAAAGCTGATCAATGGTCACGATCCGACCTTCGTGTGTAAAACAAATCGCACGAAAGAGGGAGGAGACAAGCGCACCCATGACATAAGCATAGTCATGCCCCAAGAGTAAATTAAAATCCAAGGGACCTTGGACCACTATCACATCTATATAGACGGTTTTCCCTCCCAAAGTAATAGGAAACTTCAGAAGGATTCCTAATGGTTGACTAGTTCCTTTGTCAAAAGCCAACAGATTCTGCGTAACAGGCACAAGAAGTGGAGAACCAAAAGCTTTCCAAGTAGTTGAAGAAAAAATACTAACAAACGTGCCTTCATCTATAATTGTGCTAGGTACGACCACATCATAGGTTTGTACCGTAATCTCAAAAGGAACATAAGAAGGAAGACGGTATCTTGTGAATTGACTTCAACCAAAAGAAGCGATCAAACTATTTGGAGGGGGTGCCATAGGAATGGAATGGTCATCCCCTTGTGTTACGAGAGCAAGAGAAGCAACCTTTGGGACCTCCATCATGGGAGCTGGGGAGCATCTTCTTGAACCACAGGAATGGGAGAATATTTCTCCAAGTTCGAGGAATCTGAAGAAACAAGAAGAAAGTGAGGGGTATGTGAGCCACTCTCGATGGAAAATATCTGACGAACCATAGGCGAGATAAGGGGAGCGGGATCGACCAAAGATGAATCTTGATCAATCGTTGGATCAACTAGCAGAGGACTCAAAGAAAGCTTCTGGTAACCAACCAGAAGGTAGGACGCAGAAATAGTAGGGTTGTCCAATACTCTTGTGGCTTCATCCATGTACAGACAAAGGTGAATGGGATGATTCCCTTTACACAACTTACAGGGATTTGTAATCTTACCCCGTTTTTTATGAGTCTTATTGGTACTAGTTGAAGATGTGTCACCAACATGAATTCCAGAAGCCAAAGACAATGACAGACGACCATCGGACCATACCTTGAGCACCGTGGGGATGCCAGGGCAATCTTGAAGGAAGTGGTCACCCTTTCACAACTTGCAAGGGCATTTGACTTTCAGTGGAAGGTTGGATGGTTTATCGATGGAAGGTGTCTTAGGAACAATAGCTGCAGCATTAGCCTCTCGATTATTTGACTTCTTCTTATTTGTCTTCTTCTTCTTCTTCTTCTTAGCCACCTGGTTACTAGAATCCAAAATTTCACCAGGCGAAGTAGAAGAGGAGGATGAAGGAACAGGCGAAGAAGGGGAGAGGTCCACCTTAGAATCAACATGACATTGTTCAGGCAAAAGAGATGGTTAAATAGAGGTCAAACCACCCACAACCACCGAGGTCGAAAATAACCATACGAGCAAACCAAAAGTTAACCCAGGAAGGTACAATGTTGCCATATAAAGAGCACCAACATTTCCAAAAGCAGGAAAAGGACCAGGATTTCCTTCGGAGGGGATTCCTTGGTTGGTAAACTCCAGAAACGTTGCCATTTGAAACAACCTTAAAACAAAATACTAAGGAAGATAAATTTAACTAGGAATATTTCATGGGCAGTTAATTTTTTAAGACATTGAAACAAAACTCTGTCATTTCATATTTTAAGAGTCGAGAAACAAACAAAAGATGACTCTAGTCACTTTCAAATTGAACGAGCGTGAAAGGACAAGTGCTCGATGATCTTTTCACTTTTAGAGAGTCACGAAATGACCAAAATGACTACTCAGGTAATCTAAGCAAGAGGATGTACCAAGTTTCCGTGAACTGGAATATACACCTTGGTGATCAAATGAAAGAGAAATGACCAAGGACTTGACGTACGTGCAGGTAGTCTCTCCGAATGTTGTGTTCAGTGTATCACAGTTATAGGGCGGCAGACTCAACTTCGTATGGATAAAGTATTTGAACCTATGAGGGTCTCCCTTATATACGCGATGGTACGGGGAGCACAAGTCCGTACTAGTGTTGTCTAAAGCCAAATGGCGAATGACATCTACTAGATTTAATGACGCTGGAACACGTCACTAGCCTAGAGCTTTTAAATGTTTGCGTTAGGTTTCAATGCTTCCTTAGATTGATTGAAGTGATTTTAATGTTGATCTTGAATTAATGTTTGAGTTTCAAGGCCTTATTGAATGTTCTCTCGAATTCCTAAATGCACACTACATGAAAAAGAACATCATTTCCATTTAATGAATGCTAATTAACTTAAGAGAAGGATAGGAATTCCATTACAAAGGAGAAATCAATTGAAACTATAAGAAGAATTTCACTAATGCACCTAATGCAACCCAATAAGAAAATGAAAACCCTTTCCTAGTTCAACTAAGAGCTAGTTATGCAAAAGAACTTTTCATTGCCAATGCAAACGAAAGAATGCAATTTTTTGTTTTCCAGATGAATGAAGCACACAATGCACCGTTACACTAAAAAAAAAAAAAACAGGTACTAGTTTCAATCACTACGAACGTAGAGATATAAAATGAATGAATAAAATAAAATACAAACATCAAACACACTCAAAACAAGAATGCACTCTTTCAAGCAAGCAAATGGTTTTCAAAACGGTCCAACGAGCAATGTGATCTATGCTCGAAGTGACGCAATGGAGAGTCAAATGAAAACAAGAGTGATCATCCAACAAATGGAAAATGCAGAGAACCGAAAGAAAGGCCAACATAATCAGTCAGCAAACTGAGCCGACGAAGAGAAAAGTGACTCGAATCTTCAATCAGAAGGCTCAGTGAGAAAATAACACCTAGAAACCCTAGGGCTACAAACTTCAATGATGAGAAGACAGACAAACAGTTGAGAAGACCGAGATTGCAGAGTCAAAACACTTTCAAAATACCAATTGTAAAGAAAGAAATCAACCCAGATCCAAGAAATATGACAAAAACTCAGAAAATAAGGTAAAATCACACCCTATAGGATGGGCGCGACTGTTAGGCTGTAATCCGCGCCTAACAGAGGTTGGCGCAACTATCACAAAAGCAACAAGCGCCAATTGGCGTGACTATCAACACAAAAAATGTGCAAAGATGGAAACCTAAGGGGAAAAGATGAAACCTATGAGCAGGGATCAGTCTTGACACTCTGGAACTGAACAAGGGGTTTTAAAACAATCAAGTTAGACAATAAAGGCAGGAAAGCAATCAAACGATCAAAGTAGACTCGACTAGTCAAATGCTTAACTAACAATGAGATTACAAACTCGCACTAATCCCCAACGGAGTCGCCAACTTGTCATGTAGGTAAATCCCCTCTGCGGACACAGATGATCCCTTTAGCCCTAGGGTGGGTCTAGCTGCAAGAGGACGAGCTAATGATTAGCTTCCTAGTTAACGAATGAAATAGGTTGGGATATATTTTCCTACCTGTAGTCCAACGCTATTGTCACAACTGTAGTAGTGATCTCCTGATCTTCGGCCGGACACGTCACAACCCTTAAGCAATGGTACCTAGGTGCCTGCACAAAGATCAATGGACGAGAGCAGAATACATGACAATAATTGCATTCATAACTAGTTAATTAGTCAAGGAAGATTAAACACATTGCGTAAAGTAAAACACATTAACACAATATGGGAACCAATCATCAGTCGTGTATATATATAAATGGAAAGAAAGAGATTACAATTGGAGCCTTGACGTCGCAACCTCCTTCAGCGAGTTCAGACGAAGAGCGTCTCGAAGGTTCGTTGGGGAATTGGGATGAGGCGAGGACACAAGCCTAAGCTTTCTCTCGACAAAGGCCTCTTTCTCTACTCACACCAGCTATATTAAACTGTTTCAGCAAAATGTTCAACAATTCCTATTCAGCTAGCTGCATCAATGTGAGAGAGGTTTATTTATAGCAGAAGAGGAGGAGGTTGGGATCCCTCAAATGGTGGAAGGGAGGCCTTATCCTTTGGGAGGTTCCCCCAAAAGGTGGAAACAAGAGGCCAAAGGTAGGTGTTCGTGGTTATGCAGTCGAACAACCCAAGCTGACTCGCCCATGAAGTTGTTAGGATGGAAATTTCGCCTCTATATTTAAAATACATTCCCAAAACAGGTTAGCGCGGGTAGATCATTGGGACAGAGCGCCAATTGGCGTGAGGTCCAGTGTTAACTTCCTTCATTGGCGCGAGGCCATAACTTCTTGCTAGCGCCAACTGAAAAACATGTACTTTTTATGATCTGGTCCAGGAACTGTCAACAGAGATAATGTTCTCCCCAATGCAAGGGATGCAATGATACTTTTTGCAAGGCATGACACTTCATATAAGTCACAGGAATGGTCCTCCAATGTGTGGGATGGGGATTTTAGGGATGGTGACAAAATTCTGTGTAACAAGTTGTAATAAAGGAAATAGAGTTTATGCTATTTCTTAGAGATGGTAACAAATAATAGTGGGTGCAGACAGAAGAATATAATATTATGAAATGTGAGGCAAGTTTTTCTCATAAAAATTAAATTTTATTTTATTTTCTTGGAAGACAATAATGAGGAGGAAGTTGCAAGGCATGAGCATCGAATAGTGGAGTAGATGCATGAACCAGTATTTGGTAAGAGTATTGAAACTCTCATGCTCACAGGAAGATATGCAGTAGTAAGATGTGTAAGTAAGTTTCAACAGTCAAGGAAAAAGTTGGATGAGGAGATTTAACATGATGAAAGGTGAGCCAAGTTTTTCTCATAAAAATGAATATTTTTATTTTATTTTCTTGGAAGACAATAATGAGGAGGAAGTTTCAAGGCATGAGTAGCCAACAGTGGAGTACATGTATGAACCAAAGTTTGGTAAGAGTGTTGAAACTCTTATGATCAAAGGAATATATGCAATAACAAGTAAGATGTGATAGTAAGTTTCAACAATGAAGGAAAAAGTTGGATGAGGAGATTTATAGATTGTGGATGCTAATGAAGAATATGATGAGGAGAAGGTACAAAAAGAGCAAAAGGATAACCAACAAAAAAGTACAACTCACTGAAATTCTTTACATCAACAAGGAAAGTGGAAAAGAGCAACATAAAATCTAGAACCATGGAGAATCGAAGGCAACACCAGTAGTGGAACAACAACATGCAAGGCAGAATGGAAAAGTACAACATAAAGTATGGGATCCTTGAAGATTTCAAATTTGATGACATATGACCAGGAGGTCATGAAATATTTCTAACTTGGGAGTCAGATGCAAGAGCATTAGAGTTTCCCAAAGCCATCAAGCATTTTGAAGAAATACTCCAAAAGGGGTTTCAACATTGACAAGGAATTCTAATTCCTTATTTGTAAATAATCTTAATTTATTTAATAATTATAGAAAAGTATGAGTCATAGTTTTAGAAAAGCAATGGAAAGATAATATTTTTTCCATAAGGCTAAAGAAAATCTACCTTGAAAAACATGAGATATTTTGGGAATAAATCAAGAGAGAAATATGCTTTGTTATATATGCTATTTATCATTGTAAGCCTAAGGGAAAAGCTAATGGAAAAATTAATGTTAAATCAGGGCAAGAGAGGAATACGAGAGTTCCTGAGTGAAGGTAATGTATGTACAGGTTTTATTAATGAATACCATGTTTATGTGCTTCTAGGAATGGTAATATATAGGTTTGTGTGAAAAACTTTGTTTTGTGATGTATGTATCTCTTTGAGTGCAATGATGAATCGGTTGTGCATGCAATTGTTTTCTTTGGAATTTATGTGTAATTCCTGTATTAGAACAAGGATTTCTAGCAATTGATAGTTTTTGGAGCGCTACATCTTGTGAACTTTGTGCCTTGGAAGCAAACAATTCTTTGTGCTGAATCATGATGTAGTGGAAGCATTGAACTTTGAAATTCTATTATGGCAAGTCATTTTTATGCGTAAGTGAGAGACTAGTAAGAAGAGTCTCGATATCTTATGCAAGGGATTTTAGATATAAATCATGTTATCTACATAGACAAATTCCCTTCCCTCTACTCTAACAGAGGTCGAACAAAAAGTCAATCCCCCCTGTCTCTGTTTCGCCTTGGACATAAATATGAATTTTAGATTTATGGGAATGAAGGTCATTTTATTTTTATTGAAGGCTATGCATACAACGAGTATTTACTATTTAATAAAAAATTACATGTGTTATAGGAAAGATGGACCATTGATTTAGTGAATAGAGGAACAAAGGGAAGGATTTTTAAATAGAATCAACAATTATGGACAGGAGGAAATGTTGAACAACAAAAAACAATAATGAAGAAATAATTGTTTACACTATAAACTAGATTCATAATAAGATGGAGAGGCACCTATTAAGATCCCTTGCAAAAAGATAAATTAAAATGTGTTGGAGGTTAGAAGCAACTGAAAGAAGTGTCTCAATGATCCCCATTGCATTTGGCTAGTATGCATAGAGCGAATATGTTGTAATTGAACAAGCACTTAAAAAAATCATTGGGTATTGGAATGGATTTGTGATGAAAAATAAACAATACATGTGCATTTCTTAACTTGTTTTCCTCATGATAGAGACTAATTATATATGGAAGTGCACACTCAGGGATTGAGGTGGCAATCATGTCAATGATTGAAGCAAATATTTGAAATAAAGGGAAGATTAGGAGAAACTCTAATGGGTTTTAAGTGCAAACTAAGGATATACAAAGAAGTGAGAAATTCACATCGAGGGAAAATAAATTGGCAAATCTGAAAAGTGAATTTGCAAGAAAGTTAAATTTTCCTGCATCAACATAGTGTCGACCATAGCAATCCTAGCTAACTTAAATATAAGCATGAATCACTACATTAGGGGGATTATTCCTAAGAAATCACTTAAAAAAACATGTTGGAGCAAATATGTTGGAATTGAACAAATACTTCAAAAAACCATTCTGTATTGGAATGGATTTGTGATGACAAATGAACAATACATGTGCATTTCTTACCTTGTTTTCCTCATGACAGAGATTAATTGTACATGGAAGTGAACACTCAGGGATTGAGGTGGGCATTCATGTTAATGATTGAAGCGAATATTTGACATAAATGGAACATTGGGAGAAACCTTTTTAAGTGAAAACTAAGGATATATAGAGAAGTGAAAAATTCACATCGAGGGAAAATAGTTTGGCAAATTTTGAAAAGTGAATTGGCAAGAAAGTTAAATTTTCCCGCATCAACATAGTGCCAACCATAGAAATCCTAGCTAACCCAAATATAAGCATGAATCACTACATCAGGGGGATTCTTCCTAAGAAATTTGGTACGGTGAACCTTACTGAATTGCCCATAAAAGCTCTAAATTTAGCTTATCTAATTTAATATTAGGGATATCAAGTTCATGCTCAAAAGTATTACCTTGTGGTACATTTTTAGCATGAAATCATTTGGGGTCTTAGGAAGCATCATTTTTCCTTACAACATTTTCTCCACTACACTTTAGCTCAATGTAGAAAAGATGGAGATCTAGGCGTTTAAGGTATCCAAAGTTAAATATGTCTTCTTTATTTTATGAGAGCTAGTTTAATGGTTATGATTTGAGTTATATATAAATGATCCTATGATTGGTCTATCAAAAAAGTTAATGTAAAAGAATGTGAAATTTTTATATATTTGAGCTATACTAGTGTGTGCTTTAACATTATAAAAAATGCCTTTAGACACCATCTTTTCTTGGAATTCATTATTCTTCCTTCCAAAATCCTTTGTTCTTGGACAATTCAAGTTTTCACTTTTATTTTTTAAAACTTAATAACTATTTTTATTAATTATAATAAATGTTATTTTAGTAAAATTATAATAAAATTTCAATCACATATATAGCTACAATTTTAAAAACTAATATTTATAAAATAAAATTTATTTAAAATCATTTTTTTAATAAATGATTTTAACGGTTATCTGTTGGCGAGAGTGACGGTAACGGTTAACTTTGCCGGTAATTTTTTTGCTTAGGTCTTTAAAAGAGCGAATTCCAACGCCTTTATGCTCGGAAAAGGGAAGTCCACGAAATTTGTCATCGACGGTTAACTTTGCCGTGAAATTTTTTATCAGGTTTTGAAAAGAGCGAATTCCAGCGGCTTTTCCTCGGAAAAGGGAAGTCCGCGAAATTTGTCATCCTGGAAAGTGCCAACATATCTCGAATGGGATCCAGAGATCCAGATATGGCAGTATGTTGCATTGTTTGTTTTAGTGAGGGGACTGTTAAAAAATTAGGTCAACAAATCATGAATTTGAGTTAAAAAAAAATTGAATTGCAAAAACAAAAAAACAAAAAGACGGATAATCTTATAATTCTGGACCACTGGAATCTGATCAAAATTTGACATGTATTTTTGAAAAATTTGACATGATTTTTTGGAAAGTGATGTTACAAGTGACCAATTAAATTTTGCTAACAAAAAAATCGAAAGTCAAAATCTAAGGAACGGCTCAAATATCTCGTTTTAGTGATATCAGTTTTATGTATTTATAATGTTTATATTTTATTATAAAATAAATAATTATAAAAAATAAATATTAAATGTATTTTAATAAACTAGCAATTGCCCCAAAAGGTGCAAAAAGAGGCCAATAGAATTTTGAAATAAAAAAAGTTGTACAAGAAAATAACAATAACAATTGAGACGTTAAACTTAAATTTATTTCTTAAGTTTATAATATGTAACTAAAATATTCATGAATGTCAACAAGATGCTAGAATATTAAATATTAAATTGATTATGTCATATTCAAAAGCAATTTAATTACCCTAGCTGCATCGATATTCATAATGAAAAAGTTGCTGTTTTAATTTCTAATTATAATAAAATAAAAAATTACTGTGATGAAAAAATCATAAATTTCAATTCCCAACTATAATAAAAATTGCAATTCAAATCACAAATTTAAGTTGAAATCTTGTAAAAACCATTGCCAAACAAACAAACAAAAATTATTGATATTTCGTCCATCGATTCATAAATTTCAAAGTGGGAGTAGATATTATCAATATTTTCATAGAGAGAGTCTTAAATTTCAAAGCGACAGAGAAATTTTATACAAAAATATGCCATGCCCATTGATAATAAGAGACGCGTGTTCGAAACGCAGGAAAATGGTTTGATGCAACCGATCCGGTGTTCGAAACACAAGAAAATGGTTTGATGCAACCGATCCGTAGTGGTTGGTAAAGGGTACGTGGCCACCCTCACTTGTCGTCATCCATACTTTCTCTGCATTCCGATTTTCTCAGCACGAGTGTACAATTATGAATAATGTCTTATTGTTGTTTAAATTCTTATCAATCTCTGTCACAGAGCCAGAACCATAATTCCAAAAATCATGGCAGTGACAATATTTTGCATAAAAATTTCACAGAGAAATTTAGCAAATCCAGGGTAACCATCAAAATAAGGAAGTTTAATTGGTATTTTTCCGCAATAAAAAAATTCAAGAATTTTTTGTTTGTAAGATGGGCGAAATGTTCATCTCAAAATTAAACACTTCAAAAAAATCACACAATGTTTTCGACATCTCTGAAATGTTCATCTCAAAATTAAACACTTCAAAAGAATCACACAATGTTTTCGACATCTCTGTACCGGAAAATAATATTTTACACAACAAAAAAAATAAAAATTATTTAACTTAATTCCAAATCAACTTCAAAACTTATAATAATTACACAACACCTAAACCACTTCCACCTAAAAATTTAATAAACTTGTAATAATTACACAACACCTAATCCACTTCCAAGTTCCAACAGAGAAATTTAATAACCTCGTCATCCTATAACAGAAAATCTATATGAAGATATATTAATTGGGCAGATAAAGACTTGCCATTAGATTATTATTTACCGTCACCAGAAATTGATCTTTACAAATACAAGTTTAAAAACATATGAATATTTCTACTTCACAAAATATAAACTAAAATAACAAAGACCAGTATCCAGTACCAAAATAAAAATGTAATTTCCCCTTCATGTTAAGCTACTAGTCCAGATCTATTCATTCTTGAATGCAGACATTGATTTGATTGATTGACAGACTAGCTATCCAGCTTGCTTCCAGCAACATCCACCACAAATCTGTAACGGACATCGTTCTTCTCCAACCTTTCCATGGCCGTGTTGATGTAGTCCAGGCCCACAACCTCAATCATAGATGAAACCTTCTTCTCTGCACAGAAATCTAGAGCTTCCTGTGTTTCCTCCATGCTGCCAATGAAACTTCCAGCTATGCTCCTTCTCCCTGCAATTCAGGTTCAACCAAAATACTGTTAAGGAAGCAGATGCAGAAACCACCATGCTATTCAGATCACATTAACAATGTCACTATGAAGATTTGAATGAAAAAAAAAATTGTGAAGCATCAAAGTTTAGATGCTGATTATTGAGCATTTCTTCATAAACCTCAAGAAAATGAAAAAAATAACGAAAACTACAAGTTCCCACCCAAAAAATGGTTAATTAGTAAAAGAGAATTTGTCTTTTCTTTTCATCAAATATTGATAATACTTTTCAAATATTAGAACAAGGAGTTAAGATATAAATATTGATTATTTAAAGCAAAACAAAATTGACCTACATTTAAAAACCTATTTGGAGAATATCTCATTATATGGATATGCCTCTTCAGTAGATAGATCATTTTTTGTTTTTGAGACAGTTTAATTTAATTAATAATAGTTGTGAAATAAAGTATTATATAAATTACTAAAATTCAAATCTCTTAGTTAATCAATTACTACAAAGAGAAGAAATGTATACTTAAACACCTAATAATAATAATTAAAATCAAACCCATATCACACCTACACAAATCATACCAACACAAACCATATCACACCAGCATAAGAAGTAAAGAAATACTTAAATACCTAAAAAGTATAGTGATAGTAATCAGAACAAAACCCATATCACAACAACACAAAACCTGACTAAAAAGTATAGTGATAGTAATTAGAACAAAACCCATCTCACACCAGCCTAAACCTGCCTTGTTAGTAATTCCTCCTCTTAAAGAAGGAAAAAAAAAGTAGTTGATGTCTCATCTCTGCAGCCATTACAACTATCACAGGTGTATCACTTTCCAATCAATGCAAAAAGAACGCAGCAATAATCTGGAAGCAATATGCCATGTAAACAGAGTCAAAGCCGGGTCAAGAGGGATCTGCAGTCATGGAAAAATTGATGGATCGTCTGCACAGATGTCGGTTTCTATAACGGCCCATCAGGCTGGAAGGAGTACGATATCACCAGGCCTCCTGAGACAGATATGGATCAATTAATCCAAGAGGATCTCCAGCAGAGAGTTCTTAATCTTCCTCCGTTCTAGGCCTAGATATTTTCTCTTCTGCTCTCTCGGGTTCATTGCCAACAAAAATACCAACAATAATTTTGGAAGCGATTTATTATGCAAACACAGTGAGGGCAGGGTCAAGATAGATTTGCACACAGAAAAACTGATGGACCACACACAGAAAAATTGATGGACCATCTCCCCTGACATTATGGCTAGAGATTACATAGATAAATGAAGAGATAGATATACCAAGTATTAAAAGAGGAATCACAAAGTGCAACGGCTCTGGAACAACGCCTAGCATCACTAGCTTTCCATTTGTCTTCAGAAGGGCAAGATACGGTTCCAGAGGATGAGCAACTGGAATGGTGTCCATTATGTAATCCAGGCTCTCTGCTGCTTCCTGCAACACAACGGATCCACTCTACATAATTAGCAAACCAGAGAGATTCATACCATACCCATTGCTGATATGATGCAAAGAAACAATGCTATTGAATTAAATTGGCGTACCATCATCTTTTCAGCATCCTTGCTAACAAGATAAGCATCGGCGCCGAGGACTTCCATGGCTTCTTCTTTCTTTTTATCAGACGAACTGATGACTGTCACGTGAAGCCCAAAGGCTTTGGCAATCTTGACACCCATGTGCCCCACGCCTCCTAAACCCAAAATCCCACATCTCTTTCCGGGCTCTGTCATGCCGAAATGCTTCATTGGGCTGAAAACTGTAACCCCTGCACATAATAGAGGGGTTGCTTGTTCCAGGGGAAGATACTCTGGGATTTGAACCACAAACCTATCATATAGCAAATTCCCAATTCAGACTACTCCATAGCCTTAGCAAATTCCCAATTCAGACCATTCCATATATCGAACCCTAGCTGCAGCGATAGGGAATTTCTTGAAAGGAAAATTGCATGTTTTCTTGATGGAAAAACTGAACGTCTCCATAGCCGGGATTCTCAGATTTATTTCTGCGTATTGAAGAATGTTTCTGAAATTGCTTATAGCTAAGACTCTTTGTAAAATACTTTTCCTCGGCTCCTTGCTTGTCATGTTTGTCACAGTTCTTTTTTTTCTTAGAGCATTGTTACCATTTGCAGCTCGGAGATAGCCCAAATTAGAAATGGAAACTCATGATTTTATGATTTTTCAAAATGAATTGGTTGATTTTATGATTTTTTTGCTTTTTCAAAATGGATTGGTGGATTTTATGATTTTTTTGCACACGTCTTACTAGTGACATGTGTCATTATCAAAATGAACGTCTTACTAGTGACATGTGTCATTATCAAAATGAATTGGTTGACGAAAAAGCACCTGTATTAATTCAAAACAGAAGGCGTGCCTAATAATTATTAAAATTAATTTTATAAAATAATAGTAATAAGAATAATAAAATTAATTTAATTATAAATGATTTTCATTTATTTTTTTAATATATTTTTAAAGTAAAATTTTGACATAAAATTTTAGGTTTAGATATTAAGGTGTCAATGTACCTTGTTAGGTTTAGGTTTATAAAATATTGTCCAGATTATATCCAATTGAAAAAAAAACAGATTATACCTAATGGAAAAAAAACCAAAATAGATGATGATGTTTTGGGGATTAATGGTTAAACATAGATAAGCATAATTCAAGAAAAAACATAATATGAGAGAGGTTACGAACTATCCACACTTAAATGATAACATTTGTTTGTAAAAGGATTTGACGTATGTTTAAAAAAAACATGTGATAAAAAAGGAGGATGACAATTTGTTATAAAGAGGTTTACAAACATTAATGTATTATATAATAGTCACTTGATTGAAAAGCTAAATCATATGTGATTAAAGACAAACAACTAATGGTTCACAGTAAATAGATAATATAACAATGAAATTAGAAATAAGAATTGAGGTGTATTATTACAATATTTAGAGTCATCGATACTCACTCTAAAACAAATCATGAGAGACCCTGCAAGAATAAGAGGACATCTTCTTCCAAATAGATGCAACACATGTAAAGGAAGCTTGGGTGCCATTGATATACACCGTAGTGAAGCAAGGGATGGTTTTCAAGTGGGAAGCCATCCTATCACATACATGAAAAAAGGAATTCATAAGATCCATAGAGCAAAGTCCTTATATTTCCCCAACCTTCTACATGGCAAGGTGTAGGGAACAAATTTGATTAAAAAAGGGGAGATGCATTGGCATGGAGCAATTTTGATTAAAAAAAGGGGAAATGCATTGGCAGGTGCAAGATATAATGGGGAGGGGTTGCATAAATGCATTCAATTGTTGAAAGTTAGTCAATTCATTGTAATTGTGAGTCATAAATCAAATGAGACCCCTCATCCAATGTCAGCCCAATAGGAGTCTCCATACTAGTCTCCAATATACTATTTGAGTAACTACCTAAATTCCAGACCTACCATGCACATATTTACACCAAAGGTGTTCATATGATTGGTTTGGCTAAACAGATTCAACCAAGGTGTTCCTAGAATTGGTTTGGCTAGACAGATTCAACCAAGGTGTTCCTATAATTGGTTTGGCTAGACAAATTCAACCAAGGTGTTCCTATAATTGGTTTGGCTAGACAGATTCAACCAATTGCATTTACTCAATTTTGTCCTCCTCTATCCAAATTTTTTTGACCACGTGTACGGTGACGGAAATGACCCCATCGGTACTTGATTCGTTAGTTAATAACCTTAACTTTCAAGCTCTCGCAGACAATCAATTGAAAGGGCCCATACCAACAGAGCTCTATAACGACTTCTTTAATGATGGTGCACCTGCAAGAATCTATTTCATGGAAGCCTTCCCCGTCCCCAAAGTTCCGTCCTAGGCTTCCTGTTGGTACTTGATCTCACAATTAATAACCTAATAGGTCTTGTGCTTTCAGAAATATACATGATGTTGCATATTTCAATTTCTTATCTCTAGCAACAGATAAACTCAAGGGTCGAATTCCTCCTTGCATTTTTGAACAATTTTTGAGCAAATAGAGTATCTAGAGGCTCTGGATCTTTCAGCCAATAACCTTGTTGGGCAGTTACTTTCAAATTTTAGCAATAAATCTTCTATGGAGGTATTCAATATAGCATACAAATAATTTAGAAAGGCTCCTACTAGTGGAATTTAGAAAATTGAAGAAACTTCAGGTATTACAGATCAATGACAATTGGTTAATTAGAAATGTTCTCATCCCTCTGAAATTTCCGAATGTTGGAAATTTTGGATTTGAGAGGAAATAGCTTATAAAGAAAAGTCCTTGAATGGATCTTGAATATTTTAAAGCTCTGCTTACTTGTACTCAAATCAAATAATGTAGGAGGAGAGATACCTATCCAATTTGCAACCTTCAACAACTCGAAATTCTAGATCTGGACAAATCAAATAAATTTGTAGGAGGAGAGATACCTATCCAAATTTGCGACCTTCAACAAATTGAAATTCTAGATCTGGAAATGAACCATGTGTTAGGTTCGATACTACCATGTATCGAAAGCTTGTCAAAATTGAGGAATAAAGATTTCACAAGATCACTTCCTAGTGCGCTTATTTACGGAAAAAAAATACAAAGAATAACTTTACCTAGTGGTCAAGGGTCAAGAAATGGTGTATAAATACATCCTCTCCAGTCTGACTCTTCTAGATCTCTCAGGAAACAATCTATCTTAGCGGTCACGTCTCGACGAAATGAGTGATCTTAACGGTTTATAGTCTCTAAATCTATCACATCATCACTTTACATGAGGCATTCCCATCCAATTCGTGGAACTGATGAATTTAGAAGCTTTAGATATCTTGTCCAAAAATTTATCAGGAAGAATACCCGAACATTTTGAGACTCCGAAGTCATTAGGCTATTAAACCTTTCGAAGAAAAAGATTGATGCAGCATTTTCCCGAGACACCATTAGGATCGGTGTAAGGAGGTTAGAGACAAAAAGAAAAACTTTTGCTATGCAGAATACATCGTTATGAGGAACAAAATGGAAGAAGAAATAAAAAAAGGAGTTGTCTTTAGTGTGACTTTTTGAAATTTCAGGTGTCAGAATCCGGTGAATTTTTTTGAGGTAAAATCTTGATTTATGTTATTTCAACTGGTTTTTTGACTGTATATATTGATTCAACACCCTAAAAAACCTCTAGGGAACTTTCATTGTACAAGGTTACCCATCAAATTTCTATTTTCAATAAATTTCTGCCGGATTTTAGAGAAATTATACTAGAAAAAACCACTGTAAAAACCCTTCAAAAAATCGCACTAAAGACTACTCGAATAAAAAATCTAATGACCGCTAGCATTCAATTAGTTTACATTCTACAATCTCACTTTAATAAGTGGGTCACATCTGTTATTGTGGGAAAGTCATTCTTAGTTTTTTTCAAGGGGGAAAATACGCTACTATATTAAAACAATTCATATACCAAATTACATAATACCTCTTGGCACATTCATAACAGAATGGTAAAGATGAAAAGATAATTTTCCAACAAATTTAGAAAACAAAATTATCAGTAGATCATAAACAAAAAGTGTGGAAATGATTAGTTACATATCCATTTAGGATCATGATAGCTTCATCAATATAAAATAGTCCTCATCCTTCCAGTAGCGAGTTATGACGATATCAAAATAGATCATTCCTAATGTAGAACCATACATAGTTTGATGTAGGTTGAAAGCATAAGAAGAAATAATCTTGTCCACCAGTATACAGATTAGCCACTTTCTAAGAAAATAAGCATATAAAGGCACATAGAACGCAAGAAAAATGGTCATCTTTCACAGATATGTGCAATGATGGATCCATTGCATAGAACTGGAAAATCAGGCTCACTTGATAGTTTCAAAGGGTACATAGGCTCTCTTGAATGATGACCCCAGGCTCGCTTGCAGAAGTCTTATGATTTAAGGCAATGGATAATAAAAAGATTCCACCTATATAGAATCAATGAAGTGAAGAATCGATATGGATCCAAAAGGTGCTTCTAGTCCAGCCTTGGATAAAATATCAGCACACATATTTTTCTCCCTATAAATATGGTTCATTGTAAAATCCTGAAATTTGGATAGAATATATTGTGTACGATCAATCCATCCCTTTAGGTGCTATCCCTGCAATTTAGATTTACCAGAAATACCATCAATAAAGATCCTCAAATCACTATATACATGAATGCATGGAATTTCGAGATGGTATACCACCATGATCCTGCTCCATAATGCCATGAGCTCAGCCTTGTTGTTTGTCCCTTTTCCTCTGTTCTAGAAAATATGATACCGCTCCGAAGCAAATAATTTAATCTGTGCCCTACACCTAAAGATTCCTCCATTCTAAGCTCCATCAAAATAAATCACAGGAATAACAATTTTGTGAGGTCGCCCCTAAACTAAGAGGTCGACAATATCCTATTTTCGCATGGGAACATCCCCCAACCAACAAAGAATGTTTGAGTGAATCTTTGATATATCAAAAGGAACATCTTGAAAGAACATACAGTTACGAGCACCCCAAAGTTCCCACACAACATAATATGGTAAAGATTTAAAAAAAAAATTAGTGGATGCCCATTGCTGAAATTTCTGCTCGCAGTCAATAGGGCTCCAGAGTGGATCATCCAAAAGTGGCGAAAATAACCTGCATAACATTTGTGCCACAACACATTCGATGAAAAGATGACAAATAGATTCATCATTTTTTTTGCAGAGAGAACATCTCCCAGGACCTTGTATGCCATGTTTTTTGATAACCTCCCATGTGAGGATCTTCCCATGCCAAAGGAGCCAAGCAAATAACAAAATTTTGTACGTGATCTTCCACCACCACGTCGGGTAGAAACAGGAAATAGATCGGTCACCAAACTGTTCAACTTTGATTTTTAGATATAATTAATGAAATAAAATGCCATTTTCCTATAAAGAGCCATCCCATGAAATTCGGTCACCCTCTCCGTTGAAAGATAATCTAGCAAGCTATATTGGTCCCATAAATCACTTCCATTTCTCTAAGTCCAGGTTCTGTATGCTGATTGAAGATACAGATTTCCATATTAGGGCACCTAATTCCCAATGTGAGATAATGTCAGAAAGAAAAAATAAACCCCTTTGATTAAGCCTGTGTAAAATAGTCACATCAAAATCCTCATCACTCTGCAGTCCCATGATTCTGATACTTCCAACAGGAATTTTTTGACCGTTTCCAAAAATCCATATCAATGTTCTGCCTAGAATATCCTTTACCTTTATAAAACTGCGCCATATCTGAGAAGGACTATGAGCAGTTTAGATAGTACCATGGAAGAGCTGTTACATAGGATCACCACGTATATACTTATGACCAATGATTTTAGACCATATCCCATGCCTTTTAGTATGCACCATAGTGATTTGGTAAGTAATGCATTTGAGAAAACCCAAAGATTCAACAAACCCCATCCTCCATATAATTTGGGTATTGTAAGAAGAGATATCTTGCATAGATGATATTTCTTCCGTGTGGAGGTTCCAGCCCATATGAAGTGGGATATAATTTCATTTAATTTTCCAATAATGAAAGCTGGCAAGTAAAATAAATGTGACCAATAAACCATGAGTTATGATAGAATAGCTTGAATCAGGATGTAACGACCACCAAGAGAAAGCCACTTATTAGTCCACTTCAAGATTTTATTCTTATATTTGTCAATCATCCAATCCCAATCTCTGTTATAAAGCCTAGGTAAGTTATACCATCCAAGAGAAAATTAGTATGAACCCCTAGGAAACCAAAAATAAATAGAATCTCTTCAATGTCACCATTATCATATATTAGGATTGATTTCCCTTTGTTTATACATAGTCCAGTGGCCGCACCAAAACGGGTCAGAATATAAGATAGATATAACCAATTCTTGCTGATAAGATTTCCAAAAACCAGCAAGTCATCCACAAAGAGAGAGTGTGTGATGCTTAGTGATGGCGAAAAAGATAATCCTGCATAATAACCCGCATTTGTAGCCGTCTTCATAAGATTACTAAAACCATCCATCACTAGAATAAATACAAGAGGTGATAATGCACATCCTTTCCTAAGTCCTCTCCCATCCATAAAGAAATATGTGGTACACCATTGATGAGGACTGCATATCTGACAGTGCTGATACACGCCATGATCCACTGGATTGAAGACATCGATAGACCAACTTTTAGGAGAGCTAGCCTGATAAAAGACCAATCTACAGTATCATAAGCCTTATATAAATCAATTTTCATAATGAGAGCCTCCCTCTTTTGATCGTGAATAGCGTGCATTGCTTCCTGTGCCATAGCAACAGCATCATGAATCGATCTTCCTTGCAGAAAACCATACTGTTCCTCCGAAATATATCTAGATAAAACACCTCTCATACGATTGGAAATTATTTTAGATGTGAGCTTGTATATTACATTGCATAAAGCAATGGGCCTAAAATCAATGAATGTTAAAGGATCAGATGATTTAGGAATCAATGCAATGAAAGTGGAATTCAAATCCCTCGGTACATAGCCCAATATACGAAATTGTTCAGTGACAGAGAGAATTTCATCCACTGGTAAATCAAAGAAATGAAGAAAGAACTCAGCCGACCAGCCATCAGGGCTCGAGCTCTTATCTCGGCCAAAATATTTGAGGACTGATTCTAATTCCAGTTTTGTAATGGGTTGCTCAATAGATTCATTAGCCTGTTGGTCAAACATATGTGGTAAATATTCGATAACCCATCTTTGACATTGAGCATCAATACCTACCTCCACCTTGTAGAAATCGTTGAAATGTATGTACGCTTCCCTCAGAATTTTAGTGTTTGAAACCTTTCTCAATCCATCCCGTGTCTGAATTTGCCATATTGCATTTTTATTACGTCTCCCATTTGCACATTTATGAAAATATCTTGTATTCAAATCACCCTCCCGCAACCACTGATTCCTGCTCTTAAGCTTCCAAGTTGTCTCTTGGATTCTTAGTAAAGCCAGTTTACGGGCTTCCAGATCCGCAAGAAGGGTATACATCTCCTCATTCAGAGGCACGTGCTGCATCTCATTGTATATTTTAGTAATACATGCTTCAATATTTTGAAACTCCTGTTTTTGCATCACTTTTTTTGTTCCGCTCTCATTTTTAACAATACCCTTCAACCTTTTGAGTTTATCTGCCAACCTATACCAACCACTTAGGCCCATACCTTGTGAATCTTACTTCCAAAATACAGGCACTAGATTTATAAATTCTGGATCAGATAACCAAACCCTATTAAACTTGAAAGGCAATCCTTTAGGTTTAGGTTCATGTCGACATGACAAGTGAATCACCATGTGATCAGATAGAGTGGAGGATATCACTCTTGATCTCATATTCCCCATGAGCCTGAAAATTGTGGGCTTTATCATTGCACGGTATAATATTTTTGCGATATACTCCATACCTCTATGCCTATTGGTCCATGTCAGCATAATGGGGACATGTATTACGTCAACCATTCCATAGTTACTCAACATCATCCCAACTTTATCAACAAGAGGATCATGCCGCGCCTTCTTAGTTGAGTAACACTTTGTGACTTACCTCTACCTCTTCATGCAACAATATGTTTCACCTATATTATAAGAAATTAATCAAGGGGAAAAAGGCAATGGAGAAAGCTAGTTGGCTAGCTACAAGAAAATTTTAGATGAGGATTATAAGCTATATAAATGGATCAACGAAGGATAAACCGACCCCAAATGGGATGATGGATCAATATAGATACAACTACCTTTGATATTATTTAAATAAAATTAAACAATGAAGGAATACATCTGTCATCTCCATCTCTCGTTGTTAAAATGCCATATGAGCATACAATTTTTTTTATAAAGCATCCACCTATCTATTGGCAACATGATTGGATGTGTGGTTAATAGCAACCTGCCCGTGCACACTAAAACAAATTTGATCCACTCATAGAAACGACTAATTTTTTTATAATGCATCCACCTATCTATTGGCAACATGATTAGATGTGTGGTTAATAGCAACTTGCCCGTGCACACTAAACAAATTTGATCCACTCATAGAAACTAATAATGATGCTTCATTTCCTAAATTTTCTATGCCTTCAATGCTTTGCATTTTTCACTTTACACTTTAGGGAAAAAAGAAAAATTAAATTGCTTGATATATGTTTTTCACTTTAGGGGAAATTGCTTGTATTTTAGGGGAAAAAATAAATTGCTTGATCTATGTTTTAGGGGAAAAATTAAATTGCTTGATCTATGTTTTGTACTTTAGGGGAAATTGATTGTACTTCAAGATACTTTTGGGGAAATTTATTGTACTTTAGGGGCCCTAAATTGTTTGATCTATGTTTTTCACTTTAGGGGAAATTGCTTGTACTTTAGGGGCCCTAAATTGCTTGATCTATGTTTTGCACTTTAGGGGAAATTGCTTGTATTTTAGGGGAAATTGCTTGTTCGATATTGATATTTTTCACTTTTGTACTTTAGGGAAAATTGCTTGATTTTTTTAACAATTAAAGAAGATCTTTATTCATGGAGTTGTCAAATTTGGACATAAATAAGTTAATGGAGTTGTCAAATTTGGACATATAGATTAAAAAAGATCTTTGTTCATGGAATTGTCTTGGAGTTAAATAAGTTAATGGAGTTGTCAAATTTGGACATAAATAAATTAACAACCTTATCTCAACTACAAAGCCTTATGTCAACTACAAAACCATAAATTATCCTCTTCTTCAAGTAGATTCTAGAGGCACTACAAAACCACTAGTTATCCTCTTCTTCAAGTAGATTCGGGAGGCACTACAAAACCACAAGTTATCCTCTTCTTCAAGTAGATTCGGGAGGCATGCCAGGTGGAAAAAATTAAAGACTCGGACCATTTAATGAAACCTTGGGCTCTGGAACAGTAGGAACGAACTTCAACAAGGGAAATCAACTACGTTGTCCACGTTATAATATTATTACTGCTACATAAATTTTTTGTTTTCTTTTGTTATGTGCACTATGATAATGTTGTTTTAAAACAGTAAGTAAATTTTATGATAAGAAAGATTATACCAATTTATAAGAATACTCACTTACGAGTTTATACGATATCATTATAATTAGGCCGATAGGCCTTCTCTTTTGAATCAACTCTTTTTTTTTTTCGTCAACCAATTCATTTTTGTAATGACACATGTTCCTATCTAATTCTAAAAGGTGTTAGCACCCTGTAATTAGCAAGATTGGCAAAAGTCCAATTGCAGGGAGAACAACAAACCACTTTGGGATTCAAGGATCTAGCCCTCTTGAATCCAGAGAGGGATCTCTCTATGAATGGGTTCAAAAGATGTGATCTTTAATAGCTGAAATTGTGATATTAGGCTAGTTATGAAGAACATAGGTTTTATTTGTTTGTTTTTGGTTGGGCAAAGACATGATGAAGGTGAATGGTAGTTCAAAATAAAGGGTGAAGATGTCTGCAAGTGAAGGAATGATTCGGCTGACAGAAAAGGTAAAGACAGTTTAACCCATTGGGCTATGGAGTCATAGAAGGATTTTAATTTGACAGTAAGGTTCAAGAAGGATCCATGGGGAAAGTCACTTATGTCAAAGGATCTCTTAAGGTGATTTTATGGAATGAAACAGATAGGAAACAAAGAAAAAAAAAATGAAGAAACAGTGAAACAACCTAAGATCAAGTAAGTTCTTTTAAACTATCTTGCTTCAGCATGTACTTAAAGAAAAACATAAAAGTATTCTGAGATTAGGTTAGTGCCTTTAAACTAGCCTGCATTGAAGTAATTTCAGTTAGAAAACATTTAAAAACAGTCGAACAACTTAAGATTAGGTAAGTGCCTTTAAACTACCCTGCTTTCAGCATATTCTTAAAGAAAAACATAAAAGTATTATGAGATCAGGTTAGTGCCTTTAAACTACCCTGCTTTCAGCATATTCTTAAAGAAAAACATAAAAGTATTCTAAGATCAGGTTAGTGCCTTTAAACTAGCCTACATTGAAGTAATTTCAGTTAGAAAACATTTAAAAACAGTTGAACAGCTTAAGATCAGGTAAGTGCCTTTAAACTACCCTGCTTTCAGCATATTCAATAAGAAAGCTACAGATAACAGTGACAAAGAGCAATTTAGATCAAGCAAGTGCCTTTAAAAAGACCTGCATTAATATACTCTTCAAAGAGAACGTTCAAATGAAGAAAACATAGACAATAAAGCTTTCAGTAAGAGTAGGGTACTGTTGAGAGTAAATCCTAGCTCTATGTTTGCTATTCTTTATCAGAGAAAGTGGACAGAGTGAAAACATTAAGAAAAATAACAATTGACAATGAGGAACACATCACCATTGACATAAATCAGGATCCCATAAATCAGCAGCTTGTATTTGATGTTCAAACCAGTTACAATTAGCAAGCCCAGTGGGTCTCTACAACTTCAAATTTCTCATATCATCTTATGTATCTTCAAGTTGCAAACAGGGCATCAGTAGCTTCAGAAACTATTACATGCATTCAGATGTCCAGAGACCAACATTTGCTCATATTCTACAAAGGTATTTATAGAGAAAATGAGGAGGGGGGAGGATTTCCTAGGGGTCAAATATCATTGATTATGTAATCATTTCTACCTCTGCTCCATAACTATGTTCCTGCCTTTCGAGGCCTAATGATCGAAAGATGTGCTTCTGAATTGTTCTTAATCTTCTGAAATGGTTTTGCCGACAATTAGAGATAGGATCTTTGATTTGTATTAATTTTTCAGCTCTCTTCAGGTAAACACCTCTTGTTCAGGTAATGACTAAGCTTCCTTTGATTTTTGTGAGGCTGCAGGTGTCTTCAGGAGTTGGAGAGGGTTCAATTAGCCTCTGCTTATGGCGGTGGAAGCTTCCTCGGCTCGAAAGATGTCTTTGTGTTTCCTTAAACACCTTTAAGTTTCTTGAGATCCGTGTTTAATGACTTCAATATCCTGTTTCTGGTGTGTTCTATCTTCGACACTGATACTCTTTGGTCGGTGCTCGATTAACTATGTTTTCTGGTGTGCAGGGCTGTACAGGGGTCGAATGGCATCAATGCCTCATCAATCATTGATCAAATGTAAATTTTAAACCCTGCAAATGATTTTTGTGATGAATCACAGGCGGGAGGAACGTCACCCTCGGCCTGTGAATTTTTCTTCAGCGTGGCGGAAAAAAACATTTAACCCTGCAAAAATACAAAAAAATATTAAAAAATCCTGCATATATAGGCTCGCTGCTTCAGAGGATACATGGAGGGAGCATGGCCGTTGGATGGCATCATCCAACAGTCGAGATTGATCGTGAGGAGTCAAAGGCAAGGCGGAAGAAAAAATTAAATCAGAGCCGTCGATCGCGCAGAGATCGAAGGTCAGGAGCGTAGGTGGAAAGTCAAAGCGGAGAAATCGGGCGATGAATTTTGGGCCATCGATCTGCAGATCAGATCGACGACGGAGATGCTCTAAACACTGTGCCGTACCCAGAGTTATCGCACGGGCATCTTCGGAGAGCGATCACCGTCCGATGGGCGGCCTCAGATCGGACGGTGTACGTCGATATCGCGCTGGGTCCACGTCCAAAGTTTAACGCACAATAAATGGTGGTTTGGTGAACAGTGCCGAGGCCACGTGTTAACCGGTGAGTGGAATCGCTGTCGATCAGAAGAAAACCGCCCTCTGCTTGAAGGCGATGCGATGGATACCGCTGGTTTCTGCACAGTGGCCGTGGCGTGGGGACCACCAGGCGGATGAAAATGGACTGTCGGATCTGTGGTTTAAATGGACGGCTGCGATGCGATTGGGCGCTAAACAGGAGTGGGGACCACGGGCGCGACGGGATTGCAAAGACCGTCGGATCTGCGGGGAAATCAATGGTGAGAAATGCTTCGGATAACCAAACGCGCTAAGCGCTTTTCAGGCTAGTGCCCGGTTTTGGTGCCCGGGTCACGTGGGGAAAAGGGCGAGGGAGCTGGCCGAAGGGGGCTAAGACCCATATATGTCAAAATGTGGTTTTTCATAGATTTTCAATGGTTTTCAAGGCTAGAAATGGGCAACGATAGAGGGAAAAGGGGAAAATAGGCTAAACAAGGGGTATGTATACGATTTATAGGGGATTTTGGGAGGATTTAGAGGGTAAGAAGGGAATTTTGACAAGGGGGAAAAAGGGTTAAAATGGGGCATTTTGAGTGAAGGAAGGGGAGAAAAGGGGATTTTGCAGAATTCTTTCTCATGGATTTTTAGCAGAACTTTTTAGTTCTAAAGGGAAACAGTAGTGAAGACTTGGATAGAAGAAAGGATATCTTGCAGAGGCTTCAAGAGATAAGATTTCTGCAATGAAACTATTCCTTGAAGGCTAAACAATGTTTTGGCCACCTTTTGATAGAACAAATTTTATAGGTGGCCAACAAAAGGAAAAACTATTCAAAGAAATTTTGTATTCTGGAAATTAGGATTTTTGTCTGCGTGTTTCTATTTAACACATTTCACACATTTCCATAAATGAAGAGGTTATCGAGCAGTAGTAAGTTCACACGTTTCCCTAAATTTTTAGGAATTCCCCCTGATAACTGGTTCTTTTGAAGATATATAAATCTCAGCTTTGAAAGCCGAGCAATAGAATCAGGGATCTTTCCAAAAAAATTATTTTCCTCTATATAAAGTAGCCCTAAACTTCTAAGTTGCCCAATTTGAGCTGGGAGGTTTCCATGTAAAAATTTACCTCCAATATCAAACCTCTCCAACTTTTGAAGCATTTTAAGTGATGATGGGACTGTCCTTGTAAAAAAATTGTGACCTAAACCAATAGTTGTTAAACCAGTTAGGTTTCCAATCTGTAGAGGTATTTCTCCCACTAACCCATTCTTCCCCATGTTTGTGATTGTGCTTCTTCTCAGTGTCTTACTTCTCACCTTCTTTGGCATCGACATCATACAGACATCATATAGAGTTAAGCGGAGTGAGTACCCAATTCATACTTTCTTGCACATAGCCGGAGGTGAGTGCCTTTCTTTTCATGAATTTAAGAAGTTCTTGAACAACGATGTCTTTTGTAAGATTGATATTCTTTTTATGTTTTCCTTATTGTTAGGAATCAGCCTTAAGGTCTTTGTGCATTAATCTTTATAATTCACTCAAGTAAATTACATTTTCATGTCATTGTTGATCGATGACACTTTGCAAAGTTTTGTTCTCCTCTTTTGCATCTGACTCCTGAATTAAAATGATTTGTATCTCGAGCATTCCTTATCTGCTTGCCAAATTTGCAATATGCATTGAATTCTAGCATGGAACTTTTTGAAATATGATAGTACCCATGGATAAAATTTCAACCCTATGCACAAGGAGAGAGAGAAGATATGTACTCAACATAAAATTAGAACTCGAGAGTAGCATAGAGTGTATGAGATGAACAATTCTTGAAACCCAACTTGAATTACAAGTTACAACTCAGGCAATTAGAAACTAGATTTGTTTTTTGTCTTTTGCTACTTTTATCTCTGGCTATTATGTTTCAGTACCTTACTGTCTTCTCTGATAAGATCTGGAGTCTAGATCCTATAGTCAACATTTATTTGATTACAAGATACCTTTGAAGATCGTAATCAAGAAACTTCAGAAGACCATAGTCATGAAATTCAAGATAAATTCAGGTTCCAGAGTCATTAAGGTCAAGGGAAATTAGGCTTAAAGCATGCTCAGGATACGCAAAAGAACATCATTAATATGGTAAAACAAGTTCCCATTAAGAATTGGTAAACATTTCTGATGCTGCACAGAAATTCCCAAGTATGCAAGCAAAAGCACGCTGCTTAAAATTAAAGATATAGTCATTTAATACTATAAATGGATAGCCCACGAGGCGTAGAACAGTCGGTGAAGGGGTGCGCTGTTAAGGCACTCCGTTCTGCAAGGTCACCGGTTCGAAACCCGTGGGTGTAGGATTAGTCTTAACTTAGAAAAAAAAAAAAATACTATAAATGGATAGCATGCACTAGCACATTTTCAAAGTCATGATGAAAAGGCTTAATGCCAAACCCACTTGGAATATAACCACTTAATTGATTCACAAAAATATCAATAGCTTGGAGCATAGTCATCTAGGTTATCTCCAAAGGTAGAGGCCCTTCTAATAAGTTGTTTGAAATGTTAAAATAGAAAGCTAAATATGCAAGACCTCCAACCTCTAGAGGTATGTGGCCGCTGAGTGTGTTGTATGATAGATCTAGCAGTAGTAAGTTCACACATTTCCCTAAATTTTTAGGAATTTCCCCTGATAACTGATTCTTTTGAAGATATAGAAATCTCAGCTTTGAAAGTCGGGCAATAGGAACAGGGATCTTTCCAGAAAGATTATTTTCCTCTATAGAAAGTAGCCCTAAACTTCTAAGTTGCCCAATTTGAGCTAGGAGGTTTCCATGTTAGTGATGATGGGGCTGTCCCTATAAAAAAATTGTGACCTAAACAAAGAGTTGATAAACTAGATAGGTTTCCAATCTGCAAAGGTATTTCTCCTACTAACCCATTCTTCCCCAAGTTTGTGATTGTGCTTCTTCTCAGTGTCTTATTTCTCACCTTCTTTGGCATCGACATCACAAAAACATCATACAGAGTTTAGCGGAGCGAGTACCCAATTAAAACTTTCTTGCATGCAACCGGAGGTGAGTGCCTTTCTTTTCATGAATTTAAGAAGTTCTTGAACAACGATGTCTTTTGTAAAATTGATATTATTTTTAAGTTTTCCTTCTTGTCAGGAATCAGTATTAAGGTCTTTGGGCATTAATATTTATCATTCACTCAAATAAATTACATTTTCATGTCATTATTGATCGTTGACACTTTGCAAAGTTTTTTTCTCCTCTTTTGCATCCGACTCCTGAATTAAAATGATTTTTATCTTGAGCATTCCTTATCTGCTTTCTAAAGGTGCAGTATGCATTAAAGTATAGCATGGAAATTTTTGAAATATGACAGTACCCATGGATAAAATTTCAACCCTCTACACAAGGAGATAGAGAAGATATGTACTCAACATAAAATAAGAGCTCGAGAGTAGCATAGAGTGTATGAGATGAACAATTCTTGAAACCCAACTTGAATTACAAGTTACAACTCAGGCAATTGGAGACTGAATTATTTTTTGTCTTTTGCTACTTTTGTCTCTGGCTATTCTGTTTCAGTACCTTGCTATTTTTTCTGATAAGATCTGGGGTCTAGATCCTGTAGTCAACATCTATTTGATTACAAGATACCTTTGAAGATCGTAATCAAGAAAGTTCAGAAGACCATAGTCATAAAATTAAAGATAAATTTAGGTTCTAGAGTCATTAAGGTCAAGGGAAATTAGGCTTAAAGCATGCTCAGGATACACAAAAGAACATCCTTAATATGGTAAAACAAGTTCCCATTAAGAATTGGTAAACTTTTCTGATGCTGCACATAATTTCCCAAGTATGCAAGCAGAAGCACACTGCTTAAAATTAAAGATATAGTCATTTAAGACTATAAATGGATAACATGCACCAACAAGTTTTAAAAGTCATGATGAAAAGGATTAATTCCAAACCCACTTGGAATATAACCACTTAATTGATTCACAGAAATATCAATATCTTGGAGCATAGTCATCTAGGTTATCTCCAAAGGTAGAAGCCCTTCTAATAAGTTGTTTGAAATGTTAAAATAGAAAGCCAAATATGCAAGACCTCCAACCTCTAGAGGTATGTGGCCGCTGAGCTTTTTGTAAGATAGATCTAGCACTAGTAAGTTCATGCATTTCCCTAAATTTTTAGGAATTTCCCCTGATAACTGATTCTTTTTAAGATATAGAAATATCAGCTTTGAAAGCCGAGCAATAGAATCAGGGATCTTTCCAAAAAGATTATTTTCCTCCATAGAAAGTATCCCTAAACTTCTAAGTTGCCCAATTTGAGCTGGGAGGTTTCCATGTAAATGATTACCTCCCATATCTAGCCTCTCCAACTTTTGAAGCATTTAAAGTGATGATGGGACTATCCCTGTAAAAAAATTGTGACATAAACCAAGAGTTGTTAAAACAGTTAGGTTTCCAATCTGCAGAGGTATTTCTCCTACTAACCCATTCTTCCCCAAGTTTATGAACTGTAATTTTGTGACAACTGGCCAATGGAAGATGGCAAACGCCCCCTGAGATGATTAGAGGAAAAGTCTATTTTTCTTAGGGAGGAGCAATTAGTAAGAGAAGTAAGAATGAGCAAACTCGTGGTGGTGCTGCTAAGTAGTTGATTTTCTAATAAGGAAATGATTGGAACTTCCTCAACTTACTAATAGGCACGACTCCATGTTGGGGCCCTTGTTTTGAAATTAAACAACTTTTGATTTGCGATTAGTACGTGGCAGGATGAAACCACAGTAGGCAGAGAGATGTCAATATTGCAAAGGAGTAAAGGACAGGTGGCACGACTGTTGCGGGAGCAAGCACAAATGGCGGAAGAGCATGTCAGGAAAAAAGCAGTAGAACTCCCGACTAACAGAAAGAAATAGAAGACGTTCGAGCGAGAAGAAAGGAAGAACTTTTAGTCGTGTTGGCAGCAGAACAAATAGGTAGCGGGTGTTAGCCACCTATAAAAATTTTTCATACCAAATGGTGGCTAAATCATTTTTAAGCCTTCAAGAAACAATTTTATGGCCAAATTGTTAGTTCTTAAAGTCTTATGAAGATAAATAATCCTTTAGTTAATCTTCACTGTTGTTTCCCTCTTACCCTAAAAAATATGTTGTTTTCCAAGAAGAAGACTGCTTAAAAACCCATTTTTCCCTTCATTTTACCCTTCCTTTCACTCATAAAACAGCTCCATTTTCATCCCTTTTTCTTCATAAAAAATCCCTCTACAAGCCCTCATTCAACCTTCAAAATCATTCATTTCCCATTTAAAACCTTATAATCTCCCTTATCTGGTTTTAAATCCCCTTATTTCCCCTATCGGAACCCTCAAATTGCCTTAAAAACTCTGTTTTTTAGGCCAAAAATACCCTTTCCGCATATAAAATTCTCTTCAGCCCCCGAGGGCTTAACTCTGGTAAATCCCTCCACCTCATAATACCATAATCCCTGCAACCAGGCGCTTAAAGGGCCTAAAACCTCTCCAAACCCTGTCAAAACCCGTAATTCCTTTTATTCCCGGATGAAAATGATAAGTTGAACGTGGATCGTTGATCTTTGCAGATCAACGGTCATCGTCGCACTCGATCACCATGCCATTTCTCCTCCCCATTTCATAACCCCGCTCCACCTTTAATCTAGACCGTCCATAATTTAAATCCAACGGTTGAGGTTCAATCCGATAGGCCCAACTCCTTTGGGACCTACCTCCCGCCTCGGAAAACTTCCGTCCACTCACAAGCTGCCACCTGGACCCCACTATCTCCCCACCCCGCAACTTACCCCATTGCATTTTTTCCGCATCGTCGGATCTGGCTACTCCGATCCGACGGTTGATAATTCTTTTCGCAAAACTTTTACGACTGCACGTTAACGTCCAATTTTTTTTCGAAACCGGTGGTATTCAAAAGGATGCATGTCAAACGTTGAGTCGTATCACATTTTTTTCGTGAAAAACACAAACCACTCCCAACGTCACGTGAAAACCACTCAGGTTTTCTGCCCAAACCACTTTTCCCCATTGCACTAACTTTCTTCCTTTTATTCTTAGCCATCCATCGTTTCAATCCAATGGCTCTCCTTACACATATCCATTCTATTTACCCTCCGTCTATTCTCCAAAAGGCTTCATCGCTTGATCTCTACCGTTCGTCATTATAATCTAACGGCTCACATTGCGTTGCAATCCCATTTCATTTGCTTCCATATAAATCTCCCGAATGAATTCATTTTTGATCGCAACCATTCATCTTTTTCATCCGATGACTCGGACTTAATCTGACCACCGTTTACCCAATTGCCCCCAATTGACCCCGTTAAGTGATCTCGACCGTTGGATGTTTTCATCCAACGACCATGTTTAATCCTCGCCTCCAAAGTAGCCTTTGACCTATTTTCACAGGATTTTTCATAACTTTGTTCGATTTTTTTCAGGTTTTTAAGGTTTCTCCACAATTTCAAAAAGAAATTAAAGGCCAGGGATGATGATCTCCAAGCCAATTATTTGCATGAAAAGGGAATTTATAGTGTTCCAACTGAGATTTCACCCTTGCCTCATGAGCATTGGTGATCTCATCAACCTTTTTCGCACCTGAAAAATTGCAAAAACACAGTTAGAGTCCATTTATTGAAGAATATCAACATTGAAGACCAGAGATCAAAGAGTATCAACGTTTAAAGGTTTTAAACAGGTTTTAAAGGGATTGAGGCCTAAAAAATCAAGAATCAAATTCCTGATCCACAGTCAGCAGAGGTTAAACACCTGAAGATAGAGATTAAGACTAATTAGGCCTAAAGCATAGATCAAAAGCAAATTAACAATGTTTTAGGGAACAACAAGGAAATTTATCAGTTCGAAAAGCCTCCATTGCCACATCAGAGGATAATTGAATCCTCTCCAGCTACCAAAAGCCACATGTAGTCTCAAAGAAATCAAAGAAGGCATAATTATTGTCTATTTTCAAAGATATTTGCCTAAAGACAGCTGAACAGTTAATTCAACCAAAGAAACTTATTACAAACAATCAGCAAAGTTATTACAAAGATAAGAAAGTGCCCTGAAGTCAATCTTCTCATACATTAAGTCTTAAAAAGCAGAAGCAGAGTTATTAAACAGAGATATAGGTCGAATGCATCCCTGCCTTATGCCTTGCTTGGTTTACAAGGCTGAGGATTGCATTTACTATGGAATTAATGATACTTAAACCCTAGAAATTCTTACACCTCCTCATTTTCTTATAAAATCTCCTTGAGGAGCACATTGTAAAAGGCTGGTCCCTGGATATCCGTAGCATGTAAATATTTTTTTGAAGCTGCTAAAGCTCTGTAAATAATGGGAGAAATCTAGGTTGAGAAGAGAAAGTTTTATGAGTTGTTAAGACCTTTTGGACTTGAAGATTGTACTGGTTTGAACATCAATATACGAGTCAAATTCCATGGGATCCTAGTCTACATTAATGGTGATGTTTTTCTTATTGTAGATTGTCTTCTTTCATGTTTTTCACACTGTCCATTTTTCTCTGATAAAGAACAATGAATATGGAGCTAGGATTTACCCTTAAAAGTATCCTACTCTCACTGATAAGCTTTATCTCTATGTTTTCCTCCTTTGTGTATTTGAGAATGATTTAATACAGTCTAAACCAGTTAAGGAATGTTGGTGAGCCCATGTCTTACTATCTAAGCTTTAAACATTGTTCTTGAATGATATTTTCATTACATGCTAAATAGAGTTGGACTAGGAAAGTTTATGGTTTGCCCTGTCTTCTAGTTTTTTCTCCAAAGGGTGTTCGAAAGTTTCCCTAAAAGTATGCTGAAAGCAGGCCTAGATTTTAATGCATATGACTTGATCTTAAGCTACACTTTGTTTTCTTATATGTTTTCATCCTTTCTGAAAGTAGTCATGTGGATTACTTGATTGTTTTTCAGATAAGTTAGTTTTAATAAAATCTTGTCCAAAGAAGTTTATGGTTAGCCCTGTTCTTTGGTTGGTTTTAAACAACTGCTTTGAAAGGCTTTTTCTTGTTTGGAAAGTTGATAAATCCTTGTTGAAATTATTGGCTTCTTCCACCTTCACAACACTTTTAATGTTCAATTCCATCATTTAATCTTAAAGGATCTTGAGATGTAGATGACTTGCCCCATGGTAACCTTTGTAGACTTGCTGTTTCAATTAAATCCTCTATGACTCCATATCCCAATGGATTGAAGCTGCTCCTTGCCTATCTTATTAGCTAAACCATTCTTTCACCTACTTACACCTTCACCCTTCATTTGGACTTCCTTCACCTTCATTCTATCTTTTCCCAACCAAAACAAACAAAACCTTGTTCTTCATAACTAGCCTAATATCACATTTCAAGCCTTAAATATCACATATTTAAACACACTTATAGAGAGATCCCTCTCTGGATTCAGGAGGGCTAGATCCTAGAATCCCAAAGTGGTTCATATGTAGGCTTTGCAGTTTGTATTTTCCAATATTGAAAATTACAAAGACCTAACAACGGGCCAGCGGAAAGAGAGGTTAGCTCAGACGGGATCAGGGAACAGGAGCCATAGGAGAGCTCCGTTCGTGTTGTTCTATTCTCTACCCTTATGTATCTCTGTGTTTCTCTCTATCCAATAGGACCACATTGTATTCTATTTTGTTCGAGCTCATGTTGAGGAGCCTTGTAAAAGCTTGGTGTTGATAGTTGATTCATAATATAATCAGAGGTTGTTGTTTTGGATAGATGTTGTGGTCTAAAATGAACGGTTTCACTAGTAATTTTAAATTTTATTTATTGTAAGTCTGAATGCATTCCCGAGAGATATCTTTCATGGAACGTTGCATTTGTTTAGACCTTTGTCATAGCTCTGATTTATCCATACTAATGTTGTTAGGCTGATACTGATCTACTCCCTACCTTAGTAAGGTCGTGGCACGCCTCGGGTGAGACTCTCGGCTCCTCGGAGCAGGGTGAAAAGGTCGGCGTGGTGCTAGACTATAGCAGAAAACCTTGTTGGCCCTTAACTTGAACCCGTGTCTTATTTGCGAGACCTGTTTTCTCGCCAAAAAATGGTTCCATTTCCGGGACCCAAAATTTCATTTGGGAGCTAGATCATGGTATCTCGGATCTTCAAAAGAGAAATACGAAGCTGATGGGATAACCACCTAGATCAGTTCATCACTCAGCAAGCCGAGCTAAGATGAAAAACAGAGAGAACGATCAAAAGTCTGGTTCTATTCTTTCTTTGACTTTGCCAATGATACCTACAAAATATTTTGGGGAAAGTTTCCAGAAGAACTCTATAACTGGTTGTAGAGGCTTCAGACCAAGGCAACCAAAGAAAAGTCACGGAAAGTCAATCGCAAGTGGGTGTATGGAGATCTGGTGGCCCTTCATCGGTTAAACATCAATTTGACCTGAGCTGTAGATTTCTGGGTGGAATCTACCTCAGATGGATACATAGTGGAGTTTTCCGCGAAGTGCTACCAATATTTCTCGAGAGCAGAAGATACATTCAGATCCGGGTTAAGGGGGAAGCTTCTGAAGGAGATCCCATTGTGGATTAAAGCCTTGATGGTAGATGAAGGACTAATGGGGTTCCAAAAAGCAGATATGGAAGCGTAAACCTCCTGTGTCGGGGGAAGGGACTAAGGGAGAGATGCCACAAGAACAGTGAAAAAGGGGAGTAGGAGTATGGATGTCGAGACCGCTAATAGGCTAAGGGAGCGATGAGCCCATCAAAGGGTGCAAATTGCAGAAAGGTGGCGAGAAAGAGTGATAAAGGAGTTGAAAATACGGGAAAGTGGTTGGAAGGACAAAGAGGAGGCGCCTCAGCTTACGAAGGAAATGGAAAGTCAGGTGGGTCCCCAAGATATAGGAGGGGTAGTTAAAGAAGTTCGACAGGTGTATAGGAGCCCAGCCTAGATGGAGAAAGGAAAGAAGTTTGACGAAGAAGGTACAGACGCGCGCCCGAAGGAGGTGTCCGATGTGGAGATGCACGTTGTAATGGAGCAACTATTCCAAGAAAGGCCGACATCCATATCTCAAGGTATCCCTATTCCCCAAAGTTCAAGTAGATCTAGTCCCAACCTTCCCCTACTGCTCTATCAACCCCTAGGTGAAATTTTTGTTAAGTTGCGTGAATTAAGTAAGTTGCACAGTATTCAATCTCTAGTAGTAATACATACTGGTAGTAGAATTTATAGTGGTACAATCTCATAACCAGGAACCAATAGCTTCATTTTAGTAATGCCTACTCAAGTGAACATGGCGGGATCACTTACCTAGTATCCAGAGTTCTTTGGGAGGGGTAACGACGATGTCGAACAACACTGGTACCTTTGCAAGGCCATATGGAGGGCACGACAGACACCAGATGTGGGGAAGTTGATAGAATTTAAAACCACCCTTAGGGAGATAGCTCTATGCTAGTTTATGAAGTGGTCTAAAGCTCATCAAAATCCGACGATGGCAGATGTGAAGAGGGACTTCATTAAGGAGTTCAAACTGCCCCAAAAAGACCAGCAGGGTCTGTCAGAAATGTGGGAAATCAAGTGGCGGGAAGGAGAGAATGCTTGGGATTTGATGCGGAGATTCAAGGACACAATTGGAAAACTCAGCTATCCAATTGATCCAAACCATTAGAGGGATTGGTTCATCAAAGCTCTACTACCCTTGACCAGAACTCCATTAACTCAATAGAGGATCGAGACATTGCAAGACGCATTGGAGCAAGCAATGAAGAGAGCAGCTATGGCAGGATACTTGCAAGAGTTTAAGGGAGTAGCAGTGGTACAGGACCCATCTATAATGGGTCTGTAGCATAAAATAAAAATTTTGACGGAAAAACTCAAATAAATTCTACCAATGCGTCCGACAAGACCGAATGTATGGTGCACACATTGTCTCACAGAACGAAACGTGGTAACCGAATGTCCTCGATTGCGGGGGAAGAACGTGGGGACATCGGCTGTAGGGGCACAAGGGGCTCCACCAATAGGAGGAGTTGTGCAAATAAACACCCAGGGAATATATCCACCGCAACAACAATACACAGGGTTCCCTGCACAACAAAGTCCAACCACCACTGAGTATTGTGAAATATGTAAGAATATGGGCCATCAACCTCACCTGTGTTCGATCTTACAAAAATATTCCAACATTCCGAATAACACATACTGTGAGTTCTGTGCCTCAACAACACACAAGACAGAGTAGTGTAGAGCTCTGGATGCATTGGCGGAACGGCTGGACCGACCTTCATACAGAGTGAACGAAGCTCCCTGAGGAAGAGGAGGAGTCATGAGAGGAGGCCGAGCAGGAGGCAGAGGTCCAGTAAGATGTTACAAATGTAACCAAGAAGGACATATAGCTAGAGAATGTCCACTCCCTAGAAGACCCTGGTGTTCCCAGTGCTGGGTTAACACACACGCAATAGAAGATTGTCCTGAGCTCATCAAAAGATGGGAGGAAAGAGCTAGACAGAGGGGGAAAAATATAGTAAATGCATAACGCAGGATAATGGAGACTCAGATAATGCAGAATGTGGAAATAGTGACACGAGGAGGCAAGATAAAGGGGGAAGATGCATGTACTATGGACCTGATAAAATTGATCAGGCCAGCATCCCCAAAACTGCTGGTCAAACTAGAACGACAGAAACAATTTTTTCAGGAATCAGCCAAAACCTTTGCCCAAATCGGGGGAAAAAAGGTATTGAGTTACAACAAACCAAGGAAGACAATGAAACCCAAGGTAATTCAGAAGCTTTGATCTAGGAGTGGTTCCATCTATTCTTGAAAATTGTTAACAATGCACTAATGCTAGAACAGCTAAATCAGAACCTGGAAAGGGTGCTGTAGAAGAGCGCAGGAGCAAGAGAATCACCGGACGTAAAAAAAAAGTATGTACAGAGAGGAAAGAGAAATAAAATGAGGATGGGAAAACAATTCCAAGTGAACACATAAGTTGTGGGTTTTCAGATTAAAGACACCATGCTTGATTTGGGATCTGATGTCAAAATTTTTCCAAGGAAAACTTGGGAAGCATTAGGGAGGCCAAGATTGACATATTAACCAATCCAACTTCAGATGGAGAACTAGTACTGCATTGTGCCCATCGTAAGACTGGATAAAGTTGAAGTTGACATTGCAGGGGTAAAGACATTTTACGGACTTTGAAGTCATCGACATCATGGGAGATAAAGATCCTTATCCTGCATTGTTAGGAATTGATTGGGCCTTTGAAAATTATGCAATAATAGATCTAAAAAAAGAACTGATGATCTTCGAGGACGGGGTGATCAGGGTCACTCAGCTACTCGACCCGTACCAAGGACCAAGATGTATAAAGACTGTGGATAATAGAGAAGATGCTCAATTTCTGGATCATCTCTATCAAATTACTGCATGAAGAAGAGAAGATTACAATAACCCAACAACAGAAGGCTTTGTAAGCTTTAGAAGCATCCAAAGCTTAGAATTGGGCTTAGAAATAGGTTGGGATTATTGGCAGCAAGGAGGGTATGAAACTAATACAAGGAGATGCGCCAACATTGGAAGAATCAATTGGATCGGGACCGAGGTACGAGAATACCCAACCTTATCCAATATGAATGTTGTAAACATTTTCATAACAAATATAGAAGATAAGGTACCAGAAGACCACAAAGTATCACTGATGGACATGGAATTATAGTCCACATCTGCAAGATGGTGGAGTAATCATTGCAACTCGCTGTCGCAATGGGACAAAGTTGCGGCAACATTAAAAGCAAGATTTAAGGAAGAGGAAGGACCCCAGAGTAAGGAGAAATACCAAGGGGAATCAAACCCCATAAACCATTTGAAGAAATGTGAGGAAAAATGGAGAACCAAGGGATATCTAGAATAACTGTGGGTACATTATCCACTCTCTGGACTTAATTCCACGAGCCTGGTACCTGACGGAAGAGAAGAAAACAGGGACTAGCAAATGGCAGGAAGTTGTGGAAAACTTCACACAATGTTTCTTATTTGAAGGAAAAACAGAACCGGTTACACAAGCTTTGCAGGCTATCAAGAAGGTATTGTTCTTCCTGGATATTCAAAAGAATGATGAGCATTCGCTTCAGTACCAAGGTGTCAGACAAAAGGTGGCATGTCAAAAGATAAACAGTGAGATGGATGATGACAATCTGGAGGATCTCAGGCACCTGTATTTTGAAGAAATAGAGGGGGAGAGGGATATCAAAGAAGAACCGACGATAGAAGGAATCCATCTGCTACCATTAAGAACCAAGAAATTAAATATTGGAACAGAAGACAAGCCTAAACTAGCGACGATTGGAGAATATTGGGATGAACAAACAACTAAGGAAATATTCAGTCTGCTGAAGGAATATGAGGAATTGTTCCCTTCATCAGTAGAAGAATTAAAGGGCATAAAAGGGGATATGGGGGAGATGCAAATAATATTGAAACCTGACACAAGGCTGGTGAAACATAGACCATATCGTCTGAATCCAAGGGCGAAGGAAAAGGTTAAGGTAGAAATCTACAGGATGTTGAAAGCAGGATTGATATTCTCAGTAGAAGAAGCAGAATGGGTAAGTCCTATAGTTATACAGAGCAAGAAAAAAAAGACTAAGATACAAGTCTATGTAGATTACATAAGCTTAAACAACGCTTGTATCCATGACTCATTTCTCACTCCGTTTAGTAACGAAGTCCTTAACAATGTTGTGGGGGAATGAGGCATATTCATTCACCGATGGATTCTCAGGATACCATCAGGTAAGGATAGCAGAGGAAGATAAGAGAAAGACAAAATTCACCACCGAATGGGGCTCTTTCACATACAATGTGATGCCATTCAGATTGAAAAATGCACCAGCAATATTCTCTCGCATCATGATAGAAAATTTCCGGGAATAGATCCACAAGTTCTTAGAGGTCTACATGGATGACTGGACTGTCTATAGCATACTAAAGGATCATGCGAGTTTGTTAAGGGTAATGTTTGATAGATGTCGACAACTACAGATTTCGTTGAACCTGGAAAAGTGTATATTTGCAGTGTTGTTTGGAACACTGCTAGGGAATGTGGTATGTACCCAAGGCATTTTCATAGATCCGGCCAAAGTAGCAGTGATAGTCAACATGGAGGCACCAAAAACAGTAAAACAACTGAGATCACTGCTGGGCCACACAGGTTACTACTGGCGATTTATTCGCAACTACACGAACATAACAACCTCGTTAGAGAAGCTATTGAGGAAATTTGAACAGTTCCAATGGACGGACAGTTGTAGGACAATCTCGGATACCCTAAAAGAAAAGCTGGCGAGTGCGGCAATATTAGTTCACCCAGACTGGGACAAACAATTTCATGTACACATCGATGCTTCCAGCATCGCGCTCGAAGTGGTCTTGGCTCAACCAGGAGACACTTCAGTCGATCACCTGGTATATTTTACGAGACGCAAGTTGTCCATAGCAGAACGAAACTACACCACAACAGAACAGCAGGCGTTGGAAATGGTGTACTCCCTTCAAAATTTTTGCCACTACCTGTTGGGAGGTACATTCAAATTTTTCACAGACCTCTCAGCATTGAAGTACTTATTAAATAAACCGGTCTTATAAGGGAGAATCCGCAGATGGCTCCTACTCTTTCAGGAATTCACCTTTGAAGTGATCGTAAAGCCCAGAAGACTGAACGTAGGGCCTGGTCACCTGTCCCAACTAGAGAATGGAGAAAATGGAGGATCTCTAAATGATCAGTAACCAGATGCTGATATTTTCAAAGTAGAAGCCATGTCAGACTACTTGAACGAGATAACAGCCTACCTCACGATAGGGCAGTGTCCACAGGAATATACTTCAATACAAAAAAGACACCTGGTAGTTCGAGCTGCAGAGTATCAACTAATAGCGGGACACTTATACAAGATGGGGCTGGACCAGATTCTTCAAAGATGTGTCCTGGACCACGAAAGGGAAATTGTACTATGGGAATGGCACAATGGTATTGCGGGAGGACACGTGGGAGCTAAACCGACGACAAGAAAAGTACGAGAAGCAGGTTTATGGTGGCCAATAGTGCATATGGATAACAAAGAATTTGTTAAGAAATGTGATGTTTTTCAGCAGACGGGACGACCATCCCACAGAGATGAGCTTTAGCTACATCCGGTAAAAGTACTGTAGCCATTCGAAAAGTGGGCAATCGATTTTGTGGGACCAATTACACCAGCTACTCGATTTTGTAGGACCAATTACACTAGCTACAAGATACTCAAAGGCAAGGTACATAATAACGACGAACGAATACCTAATGAGGTGGGAAGAAGCGGCGCTAGTGAAAAATTGCAGGGCAGAGACTGCTGCCAGATTCATATTTGAAAATATAATCAACCGATTTGGGTTTCCAAAAACGCTGACCAGCGACCAGGGTACCCACTTCATCAATGACACCATTAAATCCCTGCTAGAAAGATTCATGATACATCACAATAAAAGCAATCCATATCATTTGTAAGCCAATGATATGGTGGACGCATTCAACAAGATACTGGAGAAGGGCCTGATGAAGATATACAATGTGTAGCGTGATGACTAGGATGAAGGGATAGCAGCAACGCTGTGGGCATACCAAACAACAGTAAAACGACTAAACAACCAAACATCATTCCAGCTAGTATACGAAAATGAAGCAGTAGTCCCAGCGGAATTTATCATACCAAGCCTTCTAATCGCAACATCCCTATAGTTATCTAAAGAAGAATCGCTGAAGGAGCGATTGTAGGAGTTGCACGAACTTGAAGAAGGACGATTTCTGGCCGAATTTCACCAGACGGTAAAAAAAGAGAGACATAAAGCTTGGCACGACTAGCACATTAAGCACAAGAATTTTCAGGTCGGTGGGAAAGTTCTACTTTAAAATAGTAAGTACTAAAATTTCCCAGGGAAACTACAGATATATTGGCTAGGGCCATTCTACGTGATAGAAATCAAATATTCAGGAACAATTCGGTTAGCACAACTAAATGGCCAAGTTCTACAAGGATGGGTGAACGTCGCACGCCTGAAGCCCTACCGAGAGTAAGTTAATCATTTCAATTCCAATAACTCTCGCAACCGAGAGGAATCAGTAGGGTAGAGTAGCATCAATAACTCTCTCGCACCCGAGATGAGATTAGATAGGATTTACAATTAAAGTGACACCAGAAAAATAAATACGGTTATGTTGTGGAGACTGAAACACAACCAATTGTGGTCGGGGAAGGGTAGTGCCCAACTTGTCATCCATGTCAGATAAAAAAGTGTGTTGAGGTAGTGCCCAACTTGTCATCCACGTCAGATAGCAAAGCGTGTCGAATGTCAGCCCATCATCATTACGCGTACTACTTGGGTTAGTCCGTAGGATTACTAGGATTTATAAATAACTGCCATAATTAGAATCACCCTTACCGTAATAAATTTTCCATAATTAGACATAACCATCAGCCGCCGCGTCTTCCCAAATCCCAAAACCACAGTCAGCAATGTCAGAACCCACCTTAGCTGGTAACTACTCGCACGATTGTCGCTGCAAAGGAAGACAGGGAAAAAATTAATTAGTTATGGGGTCTCATCAACCTCATTCGTGCCGGTGAATTACATAACCCACATGTAGAGAAGCGCAAGAATGTTGGAAAAATCTGAGTTAGAATGAGAAACATCCAAAAGAACAAGAGCAGAGAAGGCACACAGGAGAAGGAATTCAAGAGAAAAGAGAGAGAGAGATGTTCTACAAGTATACTAGCGAAGAGACAGAATGACTAGAGTAATTCCAGCAGTTATGGAGCAATAAATTGATAGCATAATTCAAAATATCGAGTCCCTTGTGGGAAAATACGACAGTGCAACACTGACCGATATAGACCTTACAGACTCTTTTGAGTTTTCAACACTGAAAAGGCAAGTGTATATAGTGAATCATGCAACAGAAGCAGGACAGACAACGACAAGAGTTCTGCTAGAGTTCAGGGGCATCCAACAATCTACGATACTGAACTTGAGAAATCTGCCAGTGTTCAGGATTACAGGCGCTGCGATGCAGTGCACAAAGTTTTTTTAGAGTAGGATTCGAAACGGTTCACTATGGCTGGGGAAGGAAATACCAATTCATGTAGAGGACATCCATAGATTAACTGGACTGTCACAGGAGGGGAGGGACGTATTAGTGGTGTTCCAAACTGTATCCAAGAGAATGAAGAAATCTAGGGACATGGATTACTATGTCAAGTATGGCACTAGGAGAGGGAGAAAAGGAGCAAAGATTGACTCAATCAACAAACAAGAGGTCAAGTTAGCCTGCTACTTAATTGCTAGCAAAATAATGAGGCACTATACCAAAGGGGAATGCACGCTGGATACAATTTTGGTTGCGGAGCATTGCGTCCAGGAGATGAGGCTGAATTGGTGCTCTTTCTTGCTGAAGGAATTGTTCGAAGCTTGCGAGGACAATTACAAGAGGACGACCGAATTTATTTATGGATATTTGATCATGGCGCTAGCCATGTGGAAATGAACCTTCCCAAGCATCTGAGTATCGGTTGAGATAGCAGAAGACCAATCATTGGCAATGAAGTTCATGCCTTGGAAATTGTCCGAGGATCGTAGCACAAAGGAAGTAAACGCAGAGGCTTTCAGAGTCTGGTATGGACAAATTGTTGACGTCGCGATGAGTCAACAAATAATTCTAGGAAGTCTGTTAGATGGATATGGCAAGCATATATGGTTCGGGGTCACCCACAAACAAACTTTTCTCAGGCCAACCTGTGTATTGGAATCAACTTTAAAGATGAAGCCCTTGATGTTCCAGATTGAGTGGCGATGGAGATTAGGGATGGAGTCTACACATATATCTTCGATGGGAAGCTGAAAAACCCACTGCTGGGAGAAAATTTAGAAGAGGTAGAGACCAGGATGTCAAAGCTGCAGCTATTCCCAATCATTGAACAACTGAACACCAAGGTACAAAGTAGTTCAACTGCTAACTGGCGATGCCACTGTATTTATGAAATTTTTAGATTTTTAGGCATCCCATTCCAATCCATCTCCCAACACGACCTCCATATTCATGGCAATACCCAATGTTATATTTAATTCACCACCCCCAGTGACTATAGCGTTGGTCAGAAAGAATAAAGCTGCGAAACCAGAAGCGGCACCAAAAGAAGAAAGGGCCAAGGTCGCAGTATCTAGCTCGGTGGTTGATCTCACAAGGGAGGATCCACCTCGAAAATTAAGTGTAGGAGTACTGATCAGAGAAGAGTCAGTAGTCGATCCCCGAGGGACTAGGGGGCTACCACCCCACAATCCCATATACCCCATCGATTTCCTAAACATTCGCATATCGCCACCTCGCAGCCACCAACTACCACTCACCACCTCATCCATTTCTCGGGAACCCCACAATTCCACACCCTCCACTTCATCAGCCACAATATCAGACCCAATAGTCAGAAGAAGAACTAATGGGGACTACGAAACGGAAGTTAACTTGGGTAAAATAGAGGTATCTCCAGTTGACCAAACCCTAATTCCACAAACTACATTTACTGAGCTTATTAATCAGTTAGAGTAGTCTATAGAAGAAACGAATGGGTCGCTCCCCGAGCAGAATCCGCTCCAGCCAGCTAATCTAACAGGTCAAGAGGTGCAGCCCAATCTACATATGGCTGACTCCAGTAACCGGCTGCCGCACCAGACACTGCCACAGTCATCGCAGGCCCAATCAGCAAAATCTATCACCAGCGGACAACCACTTCATGCACAGTTTCTAGATTAGGGTACCTCTGGTGTAGAGAGCATGGAAACATGGGGGACAACCCAACTGTACCACTTTATTCAAAGAGAAGCACAAAAAGCTGAGAGATTTCATTTGGAGTTCCATCAAATATGCGAGCAAAAACAACTACAGATCAACACGCTTACTGAAGAGCGTGAACAACTAAAGACATAAAAGGGGAATCTACATGAACAACTAGATCTAGTAACCAGAATATTTCAGGATATTTGTCCCACCGTAACGGAGCACACTGACCAGATTCCCGAAGAAGTAGAGGAAAATGACGTAGTCGGGCACTCGGTTCACCTAAGGGTGGCCTGTAGCAACCTCCACAATGAGAATAAGGAACTCAAAGCCACATTGGCTGCCCGACCAGCGTTACCTGACTCATTGATTGTGTACTTAGCAAAGATATCAGAAAGACAGAGCCAAGTCACAAAAATGTAGGAAGTTCTGAGTACTGCAGCGAAAGAGGCATATGACCTACTGAAGGGTCTATAGGAATGCTTGACGGTGCTCACTCTGAAGTCACAACTGGTCTCATTACAGCTACAAAAAATATCAAGAGAGATCCAGGAGGCCACGGATCCGATTGGACTTGACCAAATATATGCACAAGCAGACGTTTTGGAAGTCCAAATACAACATATAGAAGAAAACTGAACGATGGCCAAGCAAGCCCTCCGGGAGCTCCGACATCCAGTGAAAATCAGTGCCCAGACAATGCAAAAATTGGCCTCGGAGGCCAACACTCATATCAACACTGTGTTTGGTGACTTGCCGCCTGGTGCAGGAGAAGAATTTGTCGTGAAAATCACAGTTGAAACTGATGCACTAATGCAAGGATGGCAATAGGCCATGAAAAACTTTCAGGAACTCAAGGTATCAGCTCTAATAAAGGTCCCAGAGTTGGGGCCCTTGTTTGGACAGCCGAGAGAAGGGAGGTAGGTAGAGCAGGACACAGGGCTGAGCGGACCAATGGAAGTGGAAACAGTGCAGAACGATTGACTCAGGGCAAGTCAATAGGATGTGGTTGGGGCTTGTTGGGGCCCTTGTTTTGAAATTAAACAGCTTTTGAGTTGCGATTAGTATGTGGTGGGATGCAACCACGGTAGGAAAAGAGATGTCAAGGTTGTGAAGGAGTAAAGGACAGGTGGCACGACTGTTGCGGGAGTAAGCACAGATGGCGGAAGAGAGTGGCAGGAAACAAGCAGTATAACTCCCGAATAATAGAAAGAAATAGAAGACAGCCGAGCGAGAAGAAAGGAAGAACTGTCAGGCGCATTGGAAGCAGAACAAATAGGCAGCGGGCCAGCAGAAAGAGAGGTTGGCTCAGACAGGATCAGGGGACAGGAGCCGTAGCAGAGCTCTGTTCGTGTTGTTTTGTTCTCTACCCTTCTATATCTTTGTGTTTCTCTCTGTCTAATAGGACCACTTTGTATTCTGTTTTGTTCGAGCTCATGCTGAGGAGCCTTGTAATAGCTTGTTGCTGATAGTCGATTTATAATATAATCAGAGGTTGTTGTTCTGGGTATATGTTGTGGTCTGGAATGAATGGTTTCACTAGTAATTTTAAATTTTATTTATTGTAATTCTGAATGCATTCCCGAGAGATTTCTTTCATGGAAAGTTGCGTTTGTTTAGACCTTTGTCAAAACTCTGATTTATCCATACCAATGTTGTTAGGTTGATACCGATCTACTCCCTACCTTAGTAAGGTCGCGGCATGCCTCAGATGAGACTCTCGGCTCCTCGGAGCAGGGTGAAAATTCCGGCGTGGTGCTAGTCTACAGCGGAAAACCTTGTTGGCCCTTAACCTGAACGCGGGTCTTATCTGCGAGACCTGTTTTCTTGCCAACACTCCAGTGAGTTCATTCTCCCATAAGGATACCCTTTGAAGTTTAGTACAATTGAAGAAGGAAGAAGGAATGATGCCACTCAACTGATTACCACCCAGATAGAATCCCATTGCCAATCTTCCATACTATTTATTTAGAAACAATGGCAAAGGAATTTTCCAATGCCTTCCATACTATAAAATAATTTGTGGCAGAATTTTGAGGATGCCTAATCCAATCAAGCCAAACCATCCATGTAAATTCTCAACTGATTTTTTTTTTTCCATTTTTTAAGACATGGGGCATAGAAATTTGCATCGTGGAATTTATTAGGGAAGCAACTTCATTTCGTAGGCTTCATCTACTCTTGCATTACATATTTTAAATCTGTACTTAAAAGGAATGATAATTGCTGGCCATTAAGCTTAAACCACAACCTCTCTTGTATGTATTCCTAATCTTTTAGCTTCCTTAACCTTTTCAGATAACCAGAACCATTGGACTGTATATCCAACTTCCATTTCCTATTTCCCTTTGTCTTGAGACCTTAACATTTTGAGATTTTCCAAAGACATGGGTATTCCACTTGAAAAATTGTTGGAGGAGAAATCCAAGACCTCAAGACTTTGAAGTTCACCTAATGACATTGGAATCTGACCTCCAAGTTCAATGTAAGAATATTGATGTATACTAATTCTTTTCAAATTCCAAACCCACTTGGAATATAACCACTTAGTTCATTCACATAAATATCAATAGCTTGGAGCATAGTCTTCTTGGTTATCTCCAAAGGTAGCGGCCCTTCTAATAAGTTGTTTGAAATGTTAAAATAGAAAGCTAAATATGCAACACCTCCAACCTCTAGAGGTATGTGGCCGCTGAGCTTGTTGTATGATAGATCTAGAAGTGGTCAAAATTTTTCCCTCATTAATTTATGGTACCCTCTTCTAGAGCATTGCCTGCAATTGGAAATCTAAGTATTCATTATGAACTTATCTATTAGATAGGGATTAAAGAAGTGCTAATTAATGCTTCACTTACATATTATTTTATGCATTAATATCTCTTCCATTGCATTAAAATGAAATACATGTATTTCCATTAGAAAAAAGAAGGTTGTACTTTGCTACCATGATGGAGCCAACCTTGATTGAGAATTCCATCCCCATATTGCTGAATGGTTCAACTAATATTCAACCTCTACTCCAAATAATCAACACTGGCTCTGTCTATTCATCAAAAACTAGCTCTTCACACTACCACATCGCTCTCTCTGAAGGGACGTATCAACACAGGACTTTTCTACAATTTGTTTATAGCACACAAGTTGCATCTGAAGACATCCAGATCGGCTCGAACATTTTACTTAAAAAAATTACTTGCACACTGTCTCAAAAATCTTCGTAAGATTAAATTCTATATTAAACTCTTTCTTTTATCCTATTTGCATTCTTCCTGTATAAAAATGAATTTTACATTCTTTAAAAAAAAAAAAAATCTTCATTCATTTCAGATCCATTTGAGTCCTAGAACTTGAGGTTGTACGGCGTAACACACCTTTGGTTAAGGACTCATCAACACTATTAAACACAAAGGAAGGCGAATCCCAATCAAGCTCTTCATCAGCACAGGAGATTATGCCAACTGTTGTAACTCCGACAAATACATCCACAACAACTCTTGTATCCTTCAAATCACTCAATACCTACCGAAAATATTGGTCAATTCAAGGTAGATCATCAGCAAAAACACCCTTGAAGAATTACAGCACCACACGTGGCTCAAGGAAAGTCTTCGGCTTTGACCTCATCTGTCATGATAGAGATGAGATTCACCTTTCTACATTTGCTGAATTAGCTGAATCCATTTATAATCTCATTGAAGTTGGGAAACTATATATTGTTTCCAATGGAACAATTAAAAAAACAAACCCAAACTACAACCACCTAAATAGTAAATGGGAGATTTACTTATTTGGTGCGTCAACTGTCAAACCATGTTTATAAGATGATCCAAGCTTCCCTTAACACAAATTTCATTTCAAAACAATAGCTGAAATCAAGTCCACAAACCCAAATATCATTGTCGATGTTATTGGTGTGGTTAGCTCCACTTCTCCTGCTTCAACAATTTGAAGAAGAGATGGAACTGAAACACTAAGAAAAACACTCACATTGAAGGACAAGTCAGGGTTTAGCATTCATTTAACAATATGGGGAGATCAATGTGTCTCTATAGGAAAGGACTTTGCTGAATTATGCTCTTCTGACAACCCGCCAATCCTTGGTTTCAAAGGAGGTCGGGTAACTGAATTTAATGGAATCACCATAGGGAAAATCTCCACTACCACTCTTCTTGTAAATCCGAACATTGAAGAAACTCAACAACTCCATACTTGGTTCCGTGATACAGGCTACAACTCTTCATCTCCATCTTTGAGTAGAAACTATAATGTCGCTTCCAAACGAGCTTTACCACAGAATACAATTCAAGAAATATCTTGCATGGAAGTCTCTAAGAAGGCAATATGGGTTTCGGTTCGTGCCACAATGACTTCTCTACACATGGACGACTTCTATTTTCTTTCTTGTCCATTAGATTTCAATGGAAAACAAAACATGAAAAAAGTAATTCACCATTCTAACAGTATTTGGCATTGTACAAAGTGTAATGGTGAATTCCTAGAATGTGACTATTGTTACAAACTTAAATTCGACTTACATGACCACACCGGACACCTTCAAAATGTAACTGCCTTCAATGATGCAAGAAATGAGCTAATGGGCATCATGACAAAAGACTTGTTCGTCCTCTCTATTGAACCAAATGATCTTCAAAAATCTGTAGCCGTATCTCAGGCCGCCACTTCTTGCTGTCACTTTCTGTTTGGTCAATTTAGTGTGTCCTAAATTGCTGCATTTAATTTGTCAATCCGGGATTCGTAAGCTGATGAAGTGCGGTGCACTATATGTGCAAGATAACCTATTTCTTAACTTTTTGTCGTTTTTGGTTTTCTAAGATGAAATGGAAATTCTAAAATGAAAACAAGTATGGTTATGTTTGTTGAAGGAAATGATATCCTCTATAATGATTTACCAACTTGAAACTTAAAAAGGAATTTGAAACTTACAATGACAAAACTTGAAAGGAAATGAAAATGTGCTGCTGAAATGAAAAGGTGCTGCTAGTCTAATAAATCAAAACAGTGAACTATTGAGCATGAAAACCAAACTATTCTTGTTGCTGTCTAAACACAAATGAAACTATGCTTAAAGAAATCCAAAATTGCAACAAAGTAAATCTAAATCAGATTACATCAACTTGTCTTCTGATCCCTCATCATTAGTCCAGCTATGATTTTCGAAAGTAACCATAAACAAATTGAGTAACTGATATCTAGCTTGCAGAAAGTAAACTAATATCAAACCATACATTCATAATTCAATCCCTCACCATCAGTCCAGCTGTGGCTTTCGGAGGTAATTGAAGATGTCATGCACAATTTAATATTTCTAACTTGCGGAAAGGAAACTAATACCAAACTACACATTTCATAATACAATCCCTCACCATCAGTCCAGCTGTGGCTTTCAGAGGCAACTGAAGATGTTATGAGCAGTTTAATATATCTAAATTTGTAGAAAGGAAACTAATACCAAACTACACATTTCATAATACAATCCCTCACCATCAGTCCAGCTATGGCTTTCGGAGGCAACTGAAGATGTTATGAGCAGTTTAATATATCTAAATTTAACTACTAAAGCAAATGAGCAAAACTGAATTAAACAAAGCAATACTGAAATTAAACAGAAACTAAGAAAAACAAATTAGCAGCAGAACAATGTTAATTCCATGTCATTAGTCAAAAATTTATGCAAATTCCCGGGCTGCCTATTCATAACCTGAAACAAGAACACTGATCATTTTAACAATAACATAAAACATGAAAGACAGAAGTAAAATGGAAAGCGTGCAAGATTATAAACAGAAATGAAGCATATATACCATGAAAGATGCAATGTATAAACATGTGAATGGATTATGGCACAATGAGCTTTAAAGAAATAAAACAAGAACTATACAATAATGCACAGAACCTTGGCAAGTGCAGGGGCCCTCTACACCAGCCTTGGCAACAATCTTCAAGTACGAATTACGTTTGGAAACATTCTTCTTATATTAAAATGTAGTCATAACAGAAAGGTGATATTACGGTACAAGTGCAATGTAATTACATTACAGAGCAGACTAATAAAAGATAACAGAGACTAACATAGACTAATCTCATATGCGTATGCAAACGCGTTATTTATAACAAAAGAAACATAGCTAATTCCTAAAGTTTATGCTGATGGAGAACACGTAGACCATTACATCCACAGATCTAGGATCATGGCCGTATTGAAAAGTAAATCTATGAGGAGTGGATGTTTGAATTCGGCTATGGAGCCATGTACAGATGTTGATTTGTCCTCCGTAATTCAGAAACGGCCATATGAACCTTCACGTGACACGAAACAGAGTCCTGTCACCGTGGGACTCTACGGTTGACTTCCATTTGGACACCTTTGACCGCAGCTTCTTTAGATGAGTTTGCTCGAGCCAATAGGACACGAACCATGTCCACATCATTTCTAATTTGCCCATGTGGCTCGTTTTTCCTGTAGACACCTGTAACATAGAGTTTCACAAAATGGCTGCGAAAAGTTGCAGCAGCTGCGGAAAGTGGCAAGATTCCGCAGCTAGATGACCAAAATCTAAATCAAACAGCAGACACAAAAATATAATTAAAAACCATGTTAGATGCTCTTTTGCAATTAATATACAATGATATTGACAACTTGGGAGGTTCAGGTGAGTGAAAAAGGTATAGAAAAGTGTATGGAAAAGATGCAAATTTGAGACTCAACATACCCCCACTGTGAAGGTGTTGCATGTTCTCATGCAACCAAAATTTTGATATTCCTTCCTTAGTTCATGTGCCTTGACACTTCAGCCAGCACATCCAATCCTCTCCTCCTCTTCCTTGGTGCTGCCAACATACTGGGTTTCTTCATTAAGCACCTAAATTTGATATTAACCAGTGCTCTGCTTAACTTCTGGCATTTCCTTTTCAATTTCTTGTTCTTCTTCTGCCATATTCCCAGATGTAGCATGGTATTATCATGAATGATTTTGTCCAGTTTTCCTTGTTCCTTCAATGTCTCATTTTCATTTTTAATGTGTCTATTTACAAGCTCTAGCTCAAAGATTTCCTGTTTCAGTGATTGGACTAAATCATCTTGTACTATGTGAGGCTGAATGGACGAAGTACTGGGACCTGTAGCTGCTTTTTCTAAAGATTCTATATAATCATATACTTCCTGCTGCTTGGGGTCTATATCAGGTGTCATTTTTATTGGGTTGTCCTCAAAATGCCGTGAAGGAGAGTTATCTTCAAAATCTGGCTGAGAAGGGCTCACATCAACATCTTGCTGAGAATGGGATGGACTATGTTCAATGTCTGACTGAGAATGAAATGAACCAGGTTCACTAACTGACTAAGATGGACTATGGTCAGCTGGGGACTGTTCAGATGTTTCCTCTCCCAAATCAATTAAATGAGGACCCTTCATTTGCATTTTCCTCAATTTCCCCTTAAGTCTGCTGCTTCTTCTCACACGATGTGGTACACTATCCTTTTGTTTTTGTTTTCCTTTCTCTGTCTTCTTGGCTATAGATGACTGTTTTTGAAGATAAACTAATCTTTCAGATAACACTTGATGATCTTCTTCTTCAGAAGAAGGGGTTTGATGTATAGCCACAATAGTTTTTCTCTCTTTTGGTGTTATTGGCTTCTTACCCTTGATTTCTTTCTTCTTCCTCTTTGACAGTCTCTCTTCCCTATCAGTTCTTTCAATTGTAATAGTAGGAGTATTTTGAATTTCATCAATTGTTCTTTTTCTCCTACTTCTTCTTGCTATGCTACCTTCAGGAATTTCTTGAGTAGGAGTAATTTGAGTTTCATCATTTATTCTTTTTATTCTACTCCTTCTTGTTGTACTACCTTCAAGAATTTCCTGAGGTTCCTCAAAGAAATTTCTAATAAGAAATTGTTCCCATGTGTCTTTCTTCTCCTTTAATTCTTTTTCAATCAAAATTTTTACAAGACCGTGGTGATATAGATGTGGTTCTACATCTCCTAAATGCTTCTGAACAGTCACAGCCATTTTCTTCAAACTATTTAATAGAAAATATGGGAGATTGAGAGTTTGATTATCTAAAAAATTCATCAGCAATCTGGTGTGGTACATATACATGGACCCAAAACGGCCTTCACAGGTAATGAATTTCTGAACAACTAGCAGCAAAGTAGCCCATTCCTCTTTCAATGCATGAACATGAATTCCTCTTTTAAAAATAGTTATGTCCATACCTTGGTTTCGTAAGATTGTTCTCCAGGATTCATCACTGATGCTTTTATTCTTAAACCAACGCTCACCCTCTTGAAGAAGTTCCGTGGCAGATGCTATAGATGCTTCATTGACCGCAAACTTAAGGTCTCCAATCTCTACTTCCAAGCCATTAAACGACTTTGCGAATGCTTTTGTCACTTCTTTATGATAGCCTCTGAATTTTTGGATAAACCGCAGCCACTTTGCTTTCTTCAATATATCCCTTACTTGCAGATATCCCTCCATGAACTTAGGTCCTTCCAGTTCTGCTCTTAGCAATTTACCCATTCTTCTTTCTGCTCTTCACAAATTTTCCTGCGTGAGGGTTCAATGGAAATAGAACGGCTGAATGCACAGAGATGAGCACAATGGCTGTGGGTAAATATCAGAGAGTGGGTATACAAACTATAGCGTAATAGAGAACGAAATGGAGTGAACAGAACAGCGAGGGGTTTTCGTGAGCACGACAGAGATACGACTGTGAGATTAACAGAGTATAACACATCCGGCAGTGTTTTGAAATTTAGTGGCTGCGAAATAAATGTGAGCACGTTTAAACAACGGCTATGGATTTATGTGGCTGTAAGAGTCCGTGGTCAAATCAATTACGTCTCATTGTCACCGGTGGAATATAGGAATATGAGTGAAGATCGGGGGTTTAATTATGAAATCGTTTGAGAATGAATGCGGGAGGATCATATGGAGATCGTGAAAGGGTTACGGAAGTTGTCAATATAATCATTGCACATAATGGATGGATCTTATGGTTTAGAACTATATAAAAATGTGTTTTTCAATGCTATTTGAAATGAATTTTACTCATACCTTGGAATCTTTTGCCTTTTCCCTTGGTCTTCAACTAGTTGCTCTTTATTGGTGTCTTGAATGCTCCAGGTCTTCATTTTTTATCCTCTCACCTGCATTTTATTTCATGATTATGGAAATAGCATCTGGCTGTACATTCTTTTGAAAACAGAGTTGTAGCTGCGGAATATGCTTTTGGCTGCGGAAACTGGAGTCAGCTGCGGAAACAGATGTCAATTACGGAAACTGACACAGCTATTATTTGGATGAATGGAGATGAACAGATGACAAATGACCAGATGGAAACGGTCATGAAAAAGAATTTTATTGATGAAATGGAATGAAACAGATAAAATGAAGTGGAATGGAGTGAAATGAAGTGAAATGAAATGGAATGGAATGGAGTGGGTGGTAACAAAACTTGTGAAATGAAAGAGAGATTTTTTTTTGGAAAATATAGAGTGTCAGGTGTTCCTGATTTTCACCCTATATTTTCTGTATAAGACTGCCAATCAGTGATTGGTTTTCAGGATTATACAATTTTTTTTTTTTTTATAACTGAAAAAGGACAAAAGCTAGGCTGGTGGAGAAGAAGAATTCTTCTGTACCAGCCTGATTGCAGAACTTTCTTGAAACATTTTGACAAAATCCTCTTTTGAGAGTGGCTTATGATAAATTTTCAATCTATGGCCATTCACAATAAGAGGAGTTTGAAACTCATCAATGGTCTTGATTCTTACCGTTCCATTGCTAAAGATCTTGTCAATCTCATATGGCCCAAGCCAATGAGTCTGAAATTTTCCATGAAAATATTTAAACTTGGAATCAAATAACAATGCCCAATCTCCTTCTTGAAACTTCTTCTCTTTGATGTACTTGTCATGCCATTTAGCTCTTTGATATTGAACTAGATCAGTTCTTAAAATTGCTTCTTGTTTGATCTCATCTAGCTCGTTCAACTGCTCCATTCTATGCTTTTGGGCTTCTGATAAGTCCATCCCCAACTGAACTGCTATCTTGAAGGTCTTGACTTGGAACTCAATGGGGAGCAGGACTTCTTTCCCATAAACAAGTTCATAGGGAGAATGTCTTGTTGTATTTCTCCATGTAGTTCTGTAGGCCCACAAGGCTTCAGGAAGCCTTTCTGCCCAATCTCTTCTATGTAGATGAACAATTTTGGTGATGATACTTTCAAGAAATTTGTTTGTGGACTCCACTTGACCATTTGCTTGTAGATGGTAAGGAGTAGATCTTTTGTGCTTGATTTTGTATTCTTCCATCAACTTCTCCACCAAATTGGATGTGAATTGGCTCCCCTGATCTGTCACAATTTCTCTTGGAACACCAAAGCGAGTAAAAATATCCTCATAAATAAAATGAACAACTAAATTTTTAGTAGCAGATACTAATGCTTTGGCTTCTACCCATTTAGTAACATAATCAGTACAAACCAATATATACTTCTTTTGCTTAGATGGTGGATTAATAGGTCCAATGAAATCTAAAGCCCATTTTTCAAAGGGTTCAATGAGTACATGTGTTTGCAATGGCATTTCATTTGAAAGGGTAGGTTTCCCTACTCTTTGGCAGCTTTCACACCTTTTGACATATTGTTTTGCATCTTTGAAGAGGGAAGGCCAATAATATCCTAAAGAGAGGATTTTATAGGCCGTCCTTTTTTCTGCAAAGTGCCCGCCACATGGTTCATCATGACATGCCTTAAGAATATCAGGCATTTCATCTTCCCTGACACATCTTTCGATCACAAGATCTGGCCCTGTTTTAAACAATTCGTTAGAAATCCATGAATATTTTGAACTCTCCTAAATAATTTTTCGTTTTTCACTTGGAAATAAATGTGAAGGTAGTTTCCCTGTAACCAAATAGTTAGCAATATCTGCATACCAAGGAGTCTTAATAGTTAATGCAAACAAGTATTCATCAGGAAACTTATCCTCTACAGGAGAATCTTCTTTAGTATTCTGAATTCTAGACAAGAAATCAGCTACTGTATTCTGTTTTCCTGGTCTATCCAACACAGTAATATTGAATTCTTGCAAAAGTAAAAGCCATCTTGTCACTCTGCCATTAGTAACAGGTTTGTTCATTAAATATCTAATTACAGAATGGTCAGTATGAATAAAATTTTCATAGCCTGTTATGTAATGTCTAAACTTATTAATTGCATGAACAACAGCTAAAAACTCTTTTTCAGTCACAGTATAGTTCAACTCTGTGGGAGTCAAATTTTTACCGGTATAATAAATGGCATAAGGAACTAAATCTTTTTGACCCAACACAGCTCCTAGAGCTGTATCTGAAGCATCCGTAGAAATATGGAAAGGGAGTTTCCAATTTGGTCCTCTCAAGATAGGTGCTTCAGATATTCTTGTTTTCAAAGTTTCAAAAGCCGATTGACAATCAGGATCCCATTTAAATTCACAGTCTTTTGTAAGCAATTTGAAGAGTGGAGATGCTATTTTAGTGAAGTTTTCTATAAATCTTCTATAGTAACCAGTAAATCCTAGAAAACTTCTAACATCTCTTTGACAATTTGGAATAGGCAACTTGGAGATGACTTCAACTTTCGATCTATCAACCTTAATCCCATCTCCCGAAATATGATGTCCTAAAACAATCCCTTCAGTAAACATCATAAAGAATTTTTCATGGCTTAATGAAAGGTTTGTTTCTTTACATCTTATAAGAAATTTTTCCAAATTTCTAATGCCTCTTCAAATGAATTACCATAAACTGTAAAATCATCCATATAAACCTCTACACAATCATGGATTAGATCAGAAAAAATTCCTAGTACTGCTCTTTGGAATGTTGCGGGTGCATTAGATAACCCAAAAGGAAGTACTCGGTAGGCAAAAGTTCCCCATGGACAAGTAAATGTGGTATTATCTTGATCTTCAGGTGCTACCTGAATTTGATTATATCCACTAAAACCATCCAAAAATGAAAAGTACTTTTTACCTGCTAATGTATCTAATACTTGATCGATAAAAGACAAAGGAAAGTGATCCTTCAAAGTTGCTTTGTTCAATTCCCTGTAATCAATGCATACCCTCCATTTACCATTCTTTTTAGGTACTATAACCAAAGGAGAAACTCATCGGCTATCTGAAATTGGATAAATGAAGTTTACATTGAGTAGTTTTTGGAGCTCTTCTTTCACTATCTCCCTAAGATTTGGATTCATCCTTCTTTGAGGTTGTCTGATTGGTCTACTGCTTTCCTCAATATAGATATGATGGATGCAAGTCTTAGGATCAATACCTTTCATGTCAGTATACTCCCATGCAAATGCAGTAGAATGTTTTTGCAAGATTTTTGTTAGTTCTTTTGGTTGTGATTCTTCCAAATGTTTGTTGATATTCAATGTTTTTCCTGGAAAAATCTCAATAGTAGAACTACCAAACTCTTCCATAGAGTAAAGAGACATTTGTCTTGATGATAAATATTCTATGTCAGATTCCAACTGAAATTGTGTGGGGTCATATTCTGAAGATGTCTCAAAATTTTCTAATGTGTTCAGAATTTGACTATCCTCAATGATTTCAGAAATGGTAAAGACAGGTTGTATAGTGTCCTCATCATCAACCCATTCATTGTCTCCTACTTCTGTGATTGCTCTTGCTGGAGGATACAAATTGAATTTCTTTGTCTAATTACCATTAGAAATGTACATGTCCCCAGATCTACAACTAATAAAAGCATCAGCTGTGGCTAGCCAAGGTCTTCCTAAGATAAGTGGGTGCCCTCCTAGATTAATTTTGGGAGTCAAAATCATAAAATCTACTGGATATTCCCAAGAATCTAAGGAGACTGAAATATCTTCTAATACACCATCTGGTTTAATAATGGATCGATCCGCAAGTTGCAGTAAAGTAGGTGTAAAAAGAAGGTTAGGAAGTTTTAGCTGGTCCATAGTTTGTCTACTCATAATGTTGATAGCAGCCCCTAAGTCAATCAATGTGTTTGGAATTTCTATCCCATTTATATGTGTCTTGACAATTGGACTTCCTGGATCTACATACTTCCGCATGGTAATTTTTCCCATCATAATATCTGCAATCTTTCCTACCAGGTGGATTCTTCTTGTGTCTTTTAGTTTCCTTCCTGGTCTTTTGAAACTCAACTCCTTTATTGTTTTTGTTAGAATAGGAATCTCTCGAATGGCTTGTAGCAAGGGAATCTTGATACAAACATTCTTCAATTCATCTAGAAAATCATAGTTAGGCAACAAGATTTTTTTTTCCACCCCCTTGTCAATTTGTAGTCTTTCAGGAAAAGGAGGTGTAGATGAAGATGCAGGTTGCTCAACTATAGGAGTTGTGGGTGTTAACTTTTCTTTTTCTTTTTGAATGTTTGAATTTTGAAGAGATTCTTCCTCAGAACCCTTATTGATTTGAAGAGAATCCTCCTCAGAGGTATCTTGCTCTTGAATATCTATAGAAGGTTTTTCTAAAACTCTACCAGATCTGAGTTGTACATCATTGAGAGGAACAATCATATAGGTAGGAAATTGTTGTCCTTCTACCATGTAAGTATTCTGAGGATTTTTATTGTTAGGATTTGGCAATGGCTGAGCTGGAAGTTGATTTGTCTTTTGTTGGTATGTGAGCATGAGTTGAGGATTTGGATTTTGTTGAGAAGGTTGTTGTTGTGGAAATGGCAATGAAAGTTGTGGATTTGGGTTTGGAAGTTGTGGAGCTTGTTGATTTTGAAAAGATGGAGGATATTTATAAAATTGAGCAAATCTCCCATAAGGATTTTGCATCCCTTGTACCCATGGCTGATATGAATTTTGATGTTGGGGCCAAGGTTGTTGCCAAGGATTCCAATTTGGTTGGGTTTGAAAATTCATGGGGTTGTTAAACCCTTGAGTTTGTTGTCCCTGCCAAGGTCTCCTTGGGACAAAACAGAGAGATTCTACTGAATTTGGGTCTTCTTGAAAAATAGCTTTGAGTCCAAGAATTGAAGGAAAATCCTTGATCTCATGATTCTCTGAGCAAATCATACATGTTTCTACAACTTTTGCATCCAAGGGACATTCCCTTAAAGCATGTTTCTTCCTACATTTCTGACAAAAGATGGCTAAAAGCATCTGTTTCTGCTTTCTGCTTGTTTTGGATTTTAAGGGTGTCTAGTTGTTCACTAAGGCTCCCTAAGATATCAGTTTTGAACTCATCAAGCATGTTACCAATCTATGCCCTACTTACTGATCCAGTTGCAGATTTGTTAGCCCTAATAAGAGAAGGATCCCTAGGCCCTTTTCCTGTTTTAGATTTTCCTCTTGAGAGATGGACACATAGTTCTGTTATGTCACGAAGTGGAAGTTGAGAAATGTCTCCTTTCCCCATCATGTTTAAATATCTATCCATTCATCTCTAATGGCTTTTAATATGAGGGCTTTCAAGGTTTCATCATCTAAGTTGCTCATCTTTCCTCTTTTCAAGTTGTATTGAAATCTTTCAAGTAAGTCTTCCAAATTTTCATCTTCTTTTTGCATCATTTTGAATACCTCATCCTTGTGATTGGTGGGCATACAATAGTCCAAGTATCTATCAAAAAATGTTTGTTTCATATCATTCCAAGTCCTAATAGATTGAGTAGCTAATCCCATGAACCATTTCAAAGCAGCTCCCTTCAATGTTGAAGGAAACAGTTTGAGTTTTTGAGAGTCTTCCATATAGTCATAGGTTCGGCACACGACTTCAAATTCAAACAGAAATGTTTCAGGATCCTCACTTCGCAATCCATAAAAGTTGGGGAGGACAGATGGTGAAATTTTTTTCATCGTTGTATAAGTTTCCTCATCAACTATAGGGAATCCAAACAAGTTGTCTCCTTCCCTATTTCTTCCATTATTACCTTCACCTCCACCATTGTTGTCTCCATTGTTTCCTCCTCCTCTACCTCTACCTCTACCTCCAAATCCATCTATTATTTCCTCTGCCATGATAGTTTCTTTAGAGTCCTAAAATTCCTCTGGTTCTTCTATCAAGGGAGGATGAGAGGGAGTCTCTTCCTTTTCTAAATGAGATTTAGTAGGTGGTATAGGAGAATCCTCTAATTCAGCTGCTCCTTGAATTCCAAAAATATTAAGGCTAGGGGTAGATGGTGGTGAATCTTGTCTATGCCTTGAAGAAGATGGATTTGTGAAAATCGAACTCTTGGCTTTAGCTATAAACCTTCCCCTAGAATCTCTTGCTCTATGCATGTCATTTTTTTTATTTTTTTTTAAAGTTGGGCTAATAATTCTCTTTCTGATCTTCCAGGTCACACTAGGTGCAAGAAGAGAGCATACTTAAGAAATTACCGAACCAATAACTCTCTTTTCTGATCCTCCAGATCACACTAGGTGCAAGAGGAGAGCATACTTCAAGAAGTTATCAAGTTTTCCCTTCTTTTATGATTTTGTTTTTTTTTTTTTTTTTAAGAAATTGGCTACCTAGTTACACTTCCCCGGCAACGGCGCCAAAATGTTTGGTCAATTTAGTGTGTCCTAAATTGTTGCATTTAATTTGTCAATCCGGGATTCGTAAGCTGATGAAGTGCAGCGCACTATATGTGCAAGATAACCTATTTCTTAACTTTTTGTCGTTTTTGGTTTTCTAAGGTGAGATGGAAATTCTAAAATAAAAACAAGTATGGTTATGTTTATTCAAGGAAATGATATCCTCTATAATGATTTACCAACTTGAAACTTAAAAAGGAATTTGAACTTACAATGACAAAACTTGAAAGGAAATGAAAATGTGATGCTGAAATGAAAAGGTGCTGCTAGTCTAATAAATCAAAACAGTGAACTATTGAGCATGAAAACCAAACTATTCTTGCTGCTGTCTAAACACAAAAGAAACTATGCTTAAAGAAATCCAAAATTGAAACAAAGTAAATCTAAATCAGATTACATCAACTTGTCTTCTGATCCCTCATCATTAGTCCAGCTATGATTTTCGGAAGTAACCATAAACAACTTAAGTAACTGACATCTAACTTGCAGAAAGTAAACTAATATCAAACCATACATTCATAATTCAATCCCTCACCATCAGTCTAGCTGTGGCTTTCGGAGGTAACTGAAGATGTCATGCACAATTTAATATTTCTAACTTGCGGAAAGGAAACTAATACCAAACTACACATTTCATAATACAATCCCTCACCATCAGTCCAGCTGTGGCTTTCGGAGGCAACTGAAGATGTTATGAGCAGTTTAATATATCTAAATTTGCAGAAAGGAAACTAATATCAAACTATACATTTCATAATACAATCCCTCACCATCAGTCCAGCTGTGGCTTTCGGAGGCAACTGAAGATGTTATGAGCAGTTTAATATATCTAAATTTAACTACTGAAGCAAATGAGAAAAACTGAGTTAAACAAGGCAGTACTGAAATTAAACAGAAACTAAGAAAAACAAATTAGCAGCAGAACAATGTTAATTCCATGTCATTAGTCAAAAAGTTATGCAAATGCCCGGGCTGCCTATCTATAACCTGAAACACGAACACTGATCAGTTTAACAATAACATAAAACATGAAAGACAGAAGTAAAATGGAAAGCATGCAAGATTATAAACATAAATGAAGCATATATACCATGAAAGATGCAATGTATAAACATGTGAATGGATTATGGCACAATGAGCTTTAAAGAAATAAAACAAGAACTATACAATAATGCACAGAACCTTGGCAAGTGCAGGGGCCCTCTACACTAGCCTTGGCAACAATCTTCAAGTACAAATTATGTTTGGAAACAGTCTTCTTATATTAAAATGCAGTCATAACAGAAAGGTGATATTACGGCACAAGTGCAACGTAATTACATTATAGAGTAGACTAATAAAAGATAACAGAGACTAACATAGACTAATCTCATATGCGTATGCAAACACGTTATTTTTAACAAAAGAAACATAACTAATTCCTAAAGTTTATGCTAATGGAGAACACGTAGACCATTACGTCCACAGATCTAGGATCATGGCCGTATTGAAAAGTAAATCTATGAGGAGTGGATGTTTGAATTCGGCTATGGAGCCATGTACATATGTTGATTTGTCCTCCGTAATTCAGAAACGGCCATATGAACCTTCACGTGACACGAAACAGAGTCCTGTCACCATGGGACTCTACGGTTGACTTCCATTTGGACACCTTTGACCGCAACTTCTTTAGATGAGTTTGCTCGAGCCAATAGGACACAAACCATGTCCACATCATTTCTGACTTGCCCATGTGGCTCGTTTTTCCTGTAGACACCTGTAACATAGAGTTTCACAAAATGGCTGCGGAAAGTTGCAGCAGCTGCGGAAAGTGGCAAGATTCCGCATCTAGATGAGAAAAATCTAAATCAAACAGCAGACAAAAAAATATAATTAATAACCATGTTAGATGCTCTTTTGCAATTAATATACAATGATATTGACAACTTGGGAGGTTCAGGTGAGTGAAAAAGGTATAGAAAAGTGTATGGAAAAGATGCAGATTTGAGACTCAACACTTTCCATCAAAACAGAGTACTACAATGGTGTCAAGAATTTTCAACCTATACTGTTAAGTTCAGAAGAAATTCAGTATGATGCTGCATGCAAAGAGGTCCTAAAATACATTGATGCATTGAGCATTTCACAACGCTTTGTTATTCGTCGCCTTTGAGCTCTCTTCTTATATGCACATCATGCTACTTTTCTACACAGGAAATAACATCTCTGTATATATTAGTTTTCCATACCATTGTAAAATAAAACCATGTTGTTGTAATAAACACTTTCTTTTACAAGACTCTTTTTCAATAATTACAAATATGTATATTTACCCCTTTACATTTTACATAATATAGATACCGATGTTTGTCACTATAAAAGCATTTTATTTTTTTACAATACTCTTTATCAACATGTTTGGAAAAATCAAGTGAAACTCTTTCTATCGCTTACTAACCATTAATTACAAAGTTGAACTTGTTACAAAATGTCATACATTTCATATGCATTCATTACTCAATTTTGTTTCACTCTAAATTCCTCACATCTCATGCCTAACATATAATTATTTGTAATTTCTTAGATATGTCATCAAATGATCAAGATGTGGATAAAAAAGCACAACAGTGCCTTCTTTATGCTCAAAATAAAGAAACAATAAATGAACGTCGACGACTTGTTTATAAAAATCGAAAAAAAAAACTACTGCTTCCACTACACCACCTCCCTTTTCAAGTTATCTCCCAAATATGCATGTCATTCAACCCTACCTTCATCAAAACCTATATAACCCCCTCCCCCCTTAATGAAGAACACCGTCGCTTTAGACAAAGAATAGATAACCTCTCTACATTGCATGTTTGCACACTATGCAAAGAATCATATCCAAGTATGAAAACAAAACTTTTACATGGTACCCTTTCTTGCTCTCGTTGTGCATCATCTAAATATACAAACTGTTTTACCCATGTGAACAACATGGACCCTGGCGAACAACCATATGTCCTTAAGAATTTAACACAAGTTGAGGAAATGCTGATTGCATGTGTAAATCATATTCTAAAAGTTACGCATGCTCATGGTGGTCAATACAAATATAGCGACCATACAATCAAATTCCCTCAAGACATCACTACTATTTCCAAATACCTACCTCGCCTGGTTTCTGAATTGGACATCTTAATTGTCAAAAGACAAAATCCTTCTGAAACATCTTATGAATTCATCGTTTGTAAATCACGTGTACTTGTAACACTTGAGTACAAACTCACTCATGATCCCTACTACAAAGATGTTGAACTCAGCCCATCTACAATTTCTGCTCTACCAGATCAACCTACATATATTTCTTATCTTCTTCATAATGTAACCACGTCCTCATTTATACCCCAGGAAACCATATTCGATTCTACTTATGATCTTGATGCCATGCTAACTCCATTAGATATCCAACATTCTTCATTTGTTCCAAGTCTCCCAAACTCATGTAGTGAACTTGATCACATTCGTGCTTATTTGCACTCCACTGATCCAAACTCAACAAATTCAATCGATTCGCCTACAATATCTCTATCACCTATGGACGAATACACCACTAAGGGCCTCTTTGTTATGGAATTCCCCACGCTTTTCCCAACATGAATTGCAATGATCACACAACCAAAAATTACAAAAGTTGAGATGCACGAATATTCCTTGCACCTTTTACGCTACCATGATAATCGCTTCGGCCAACATCCGAGATTCCGTTACTACATATATAACATGCTAATGCGCCACCGTAGCCAATAAACTACAATTTTTTTTTTTAGGAAATACATTGAAAACAACTTGCCAAAAATTGTTTCAGATTTGCGACAATGTATTCATGACTTCCCAAATTCAAGAATTCCCTAACAGGTCAAGCACTTTAGCTCAACCCTACGAGGTACACGCTCTTTTTGGAACAAGCGTCGTAATGAGCTAACTGACATGATCACACAACTTGGAAGCCTAACATTTTTCTTCACTCTCAGTGCTGCTGATACCAAATGGCCTGACTTGCACAAGGTTATGCCTACTAATGTGCCCTCAAATTCAAACAATCATTACAAGTGGAGAATTCAAATATAATTAACAATCCACATTTAACATCCCAATATATGCATTGCAAATTTACAATTTTTCTTGAAGGAGCCTACAAAAAGGCCTCCATGCAATTGACTATTGGTGCAGGTATTTTTAATTACCATTCCTCTTTAAACCTAATATTAAATTACAATAGATATGGATCAATAACATCTTTCGATATTGCATGTAGGTACGAATGATAACATTGAGGATCTGCACACATACATGGATTCCTTTGGTTGCAAGATGCACCAAACATGGATGCCCTTAATTGGAACAATGACACAGAAGTTCTCAATGTTCAAAGATATTTGACCATTATGTCATTGCTTGGAACCCGCGACAACCCCAAAATCACGAATCTGTACTCCACCAATCGGCAGAGCACAACCCATGTCTTCTCGACACATCATCAATTTTCGCGTCAACACAGACAGACGACTATGAAGAGCTTGTCAACTATGTCCAATGCCATACAAAGTGTCATGCATCTTCTTGTCTTCACAAAAAAAACAATATTCTCAGCTGTCGCTACGAAGTACCATGGGAGTTGAACCCCACATCTTCACTCCTGACAGACAACAAAGGTTAGAAAACCTACAAGCTTGCACGTAACGATGATAGATTGAACATCCATAATGTCAATCTATTTTCCATCTGGAGAGAAAATGTTGATTTCCAACAAGTACTTTCATGCCATGCTGTCATGTTAACCTATATTTCTAAATATGCAGCCAAAGTAGAAGAAAAATCAGAAAGCTATAGCCAAATGTTATCATGCCTCTCGAACAACGTCGCTCCAGAAGCACCTACTGTCACTGTTGTCTGAAAACTCCTTACAGAAACCATAGAAGAAAGAGACATTGGGGCACAGGAAATATACCATATGTTACAGAAATTACCACTCACACTCTATAGTCGTACATTTGTTTCTCTAAATGTTAATAGAACTGTATTCAAACGTGTTCTACATGCTTATGAAAATCCAACCTCAGCACCACCATTTATTCTTGCATTCATGAATAGACCTTCTTCATTAGAGCCATTGCACCTCATTGAAGCTGCACGCTCTTGGGCATTTTCTCCTCGTCGTAAACAAAACCAATGGAAACACATTTCTCATTCGATGATTATCCATATCTTGCCACGATACACCACAATACCTTCCCCTAATGATCCAAGTTATGCCACTTTTTTTTGGGATGAATTAATATTATATTTCCCTTTCCGTACCCTCCCTAATGACATTGGATCCAACAATGAGGAAATCATTGCACACTGGGAACAAAAAAAAGGAACATATACAACATGGCATGTTCATCGCGAAAATGAAAACCCACAATCTCCACAGTCCAAAGATGAATCTACTCTTGTATCTACCCCTTCTAACATCCACCTTGAACTCGTCCAAATGAATGAATGGGAAATCCTCTCTCACCTTCGCCCAGGCAACAACATCGAAATTGATAGCCTTGGAATCATTGGCCATCGTGACTTTGATGTTAATCATAATTGGTCTCATACTTCTCTACCTCTCCACTTGCAAGAAATTGCCATCAATTTCATTGAATACAACCGCTCAAATAGTCAAAACCAACATCGTCTTTTTTCAATCCTTTCCGAAAATCACATAGTATCTCCTACCCAACAAAATTAATTCACACATGTTATTTATCACTTCAAAGACCCTCTACTGAAACCCCCAACCAAAACTATCATACAAGGGATAGTCGGGACTGGAAAATATGATTTAATAAAATCTCTGCAACGCGCATTTATCGAAAACTCCTACAAGTAGAAGCCCATTGTTGCTACTTGCACCCACCAGCGTTGCACTTTCAACGTAAATGCCCTTACAATACATTATGCCCTTCACATCCCTATCCAAACAATGCATCCTCTTGAAGGACAACCGCTCCTACACCTGCAAGAACAACTCCGCCATGTAGAATACATACACATAGATGAAATGAGTTTTATCGGACTAAAAATTCTTTCCCATATTGATGATTGCCTATGAGAGGCATTTACCCTTCATCGAAATACACCATTCGGCAATCGATCCATTATCCTTGCCGGGGGTTTAGGCTAGTTTCCGCCTATGAAAGACATTCCTCTGTATGCTGGCACATCACGTGGTACTGCACTTTGGCACAACTTTGATACATTCATAATGCTTACAACTATTTTTCACCAGCAAGGTGCTGACCCTTCCCAAGTTGCCTTCTGCCAAATTCTCACAAATCTCAGGAATGGAACACCTACAATTGAAGATTGGAACCTCCTAATGTCGAGGACAGATTCCTCTATTACGCATGAAGATAAAAAAACATTTGAAGACTCCATGCACCTATATGCAATAAACAGTTCAGTTGCCTTGCATAACAAAACAATGCTTAAAAAATTAAACATGCCAGTAGCTGTGTGTTCTGCGGAGAAACATCGGGAACAAACTTTTACTACATATGAAGAAGAACAACTAGATGCAAAGGTTCTCTTATGAAATGAACAAAAAGTTATGCTCACCTACAATTTGTGGGTACATGCAGGGCTTGTAAATGGGGCACTTGGCACAATGATTTCAATATTTTATGCACATGACTCAAAGCCTCCAGAATTACCGTCCTTCATGGTAGTCGATTTTAAACAATACAGAGGAACACCATGGGACATTTCACACCCAACATATGTGCCCATTTCTCCTATGACAAGAGGTGCACATTGACAAATGCCACTTCGAATGGCATGGGCTTTAACAATACACAAGTCACAAGGAATGACATTAGAGAAAGCAACAATTGACATCGGCCCTAAAGAATGCCAAGGTCTAACATTCGCCACCATTTCAAGAGTAAGATCTCTAATCCATCCAGCATTTCCATTCTCACGCATATCACGAATGAAAGAGAATCCATATCTACAACGCAGAAAGAAAGAAGAATCATTGCTCGCATTTAAATCTATATAGAAGAGTACACTCTATATAGCAATAAACTCTTCGTTTCATCTTCACCAATGGTAACAAAACTTAACCTTTTCCAAGTTCCATACACAATTACTTGCTTTTACGTTTGTTCTAATACTGGTTATGCTCTTAATGTTCAAAAGAAGTTTATGCTTACTTTAAGTATTTTTTAACTCTATAAATAGTACAATTTTATCAACCGTTTACTCTAAAAATTTCTATTTCTCTTCTTTCATGGCCAACAGATATGGATTCACACTATTTAAACATGCTCTATGAATGTTGCCAAGAAATTCAACAACATGAACTTACTTTACATGATATACAGCTGAGATTCCTGCCGCCATAGACATTGCCTTTGTACCGTTTGCGTACAACTATTGCCTTGTTACAAAAGATCCGAAAAATCCTAAAAAAAAAATCCACATACATGAAAGAGATAGACAACGGAAAATGCGTGCTGAATGGAAAAAACGACTTTCTGAACATGGGGTCACAATAGACATCAATTGGTGTTGCCGATGCCATGCATCATCATGTATATATGATTAGATATTTACTATCATTTACATTTATATAACATCGCAAAATTTTATTGTAAACATGTATATTTATTCACCTTCAATTTTGTATATCTATCTCTATATAAATCATGTTTTGTTCAACTACTATACCATTCAATGTAATTTCAAATGTTTCTGTAACATTGTTTCTCTTCACTGTTGTGCTTCAAACCCATCTCGAAATACGTTTTCTCAAGAGGAGCATTATATTATACCATAGCTTTCTTGAGTTTCTTATTCCGTCTTAAAGTGATGATCTACTATACGAGTCCTTGGATCTCAAAAATGCATGTACTGCTTCAATCTTGTTTTCTATTTTTACTTATTCCATTACTTTTAACTACCTTCAAGGTGTTCAAATTTTAATCATGCTATTATGTTATGTTCCTCTCTGCTTTATTTCCTTAATCGCATCTTCAGATATCAGTTCTCTCCATCTGGTAAGTGACGTTGGTACAACTGATTCAAAAATAGCACTAGCAGAAAATTTTATAATCATACATGAGTTCCAAGCAGCTACTCATTTTCAGTGTATAAGTATGATGTATCTTCATACTTTAGTTTGGGAGCAGAGTTACCTCTCTATAAAGGATGATGACCAAATTCCATCAAGGATTCTTTGTTATATGTAGTAGTATGTTTCAAAATGGCAACAATTAATCACATCCATCCCTATTGTTCACCTTTGAAAATATCCCTATTGGTACTGAGGTATAAATTAAATGTAACTGGATTGCATGTTCCACCGCATATGGTTTTCTTATTTTTTTGCAGAAGTTTTTCTCTAACCGCATTTGGTTGTTTTGGGTTTTCTAAAAATGTTGAATTGCCAAAACCTTCTTCTAACCAGAGTTTGGGGGGTGTTGCAGATAATATGGATGTATTAATGAAAATGACTATAGAGCATCTAGAAATTTGTGCTGCTGAGGGTCGCCTGCCATAGATGAAAATATTATTAATTTGGCCAAAATAAACTGTATTGTTGGTCAACTAATATTGCTGTTGTTTAAAAAAGATGCATAATTCAATTGTTTTTCTTCTTAACATTTAAAATTTTCCATTGCTCTTGTGAATACATCTATGATTCACTCAAATGAAAATATTTCCCATAGGAATAATATAGAATCATATGCACCATATGGAGAGTCATTCACTGACTTCAAATTTATGACTTTGCTATCTGCTAATTTGTATCAGAATAGGTTTCCACCTTTTATAATGGTCCCTGCCTTTGAATGTACTGCTAGATTCATCATTATTTCATGAAACTAATTTCATTTTTCCTCCCAATATCTTGAATATTTTAGTTGCCCCATTTTTCCCCAAGTTTATGAACTACAATTTTGTAGACAGTTGACCAATAGAAGATGGAAAACATCCCCTCAGATGATTAGAGGAAAAGTCTATATTACTTAGGGAGGAACAATTAGTAAGAACAGTAAAACTGAACAAGCTCATGGTTCTGTTGCTAAGTAGTTGATTTTCTAATAAGGTAAGTGATTGGAGCTTCCTCAACTTACCGAACTGAATAGGGACTACTCCAGTGAGTTCATTCTCCCCCAAGGATACCCTTTCAAGTTTATTACAATTGAAGAGGGAAGAAGGAGTGATGTTACTCAACTGATTACCACCCAGATAGAATCCATTTGCCAATATTCCATGCAATTTATTCACCAACAATGGAAAAGGAATTTTCCAATGCCTTCCATACTATAAAATAATTTGTGGCAGAATTTTGAGGATGCCTAATCCAGTCAAGCCAAACCAACCATGTAAATTGTCAACTAAAAAAATTCCTGCCATTTTTTAAGACATGGGGCATAGAATTTTTCATCATGGAATTTATTAGGGATGCAGCTTCATTTCGTAGGCTTCATCTGCTCTCGCATTTTATCTTTTAAATCTATACTTGAAAGGAATGATAATTACTGGCCATTAAGCTTAAATCACAACCTCTCTGGTATGGATATCTAATCTTTTAGCTTCCTTAACCTTTTCAGATAACCGAAACCATTGGACTGCATATCCAACTTCCATTTCCTATTTCCCTTTGTCTTGAGACCTTAACATTTTGAGATTTTCCAAAGACATGGGTATTCCAATTGAAAAATTGTTGGAGGAGAAATCCAAGAAATAAAGACTTTGAAGTTCACCTTGTTGAGATTCAACAAGATGATGAGCTTAGTGAAAAGAGTCGCCTTCACTAAGTGGGCCTGCAGGCTATATTTGGCGCAAGTCTATTTTTAGACTATGTATATTTTTAGACATGATGATCATATTTCAGAAGTTGCAGGATGCTATTTGTGGATGGTTGATCAAGTTGGAAAAATAGATGAAATTCTATTTTTAGAATATTGGACGAAGTCTATTTATAGATTGCTGATCTAAAAATAGATGCATGTCGATTATTATTAGCTCTTAATAATAATCAGACACTAAACAACAAATTATTCTCTTGGAGCACTGTGTTTCAGTGCACAGATGTGGCACATCAGTGGATTGAGTGAATTACGCAATTCCCAAGGGTTTATTGGAGCTAATGCATGGAGGACTCAGTTAGAACTCAAGTGGCAGAGTTATGACACAGTTGGAAGAAGTAGTTATGGATTTGTATTTAGTTTAACTCAGTTAGACTCAGTTGAGCTAGTTGTATCTAGTCTAATTGAATGATACACTAGTGAGAATGGAGTGAATTAATTCAGAAATAATAACTCATTAATCAACTGAACAATACAACAATTAACTACAATGCATGGCAGTTTCAGTGGAGACCCAATGGACAGATAGTTGAAAGGGCAAGATGGAATATCTGTTGTGACTATAGTGATGCATTGATTGCATCACACACACATTGGAGTTTCCAATGAGGATTGCGCAGTTAAGGAAAGGGTAATTCAAATTCATTCAGATTTATTCTTCAACAAGGATTGCGCAGTGGAGGCAGGCTAGCAGGAGGGCAGAGATCGGTGCATGGATTTGCAAGATTGTTCCTGATTAGTGTATGCCAATTGTACTGTACTGAGATCTTGATAATATTTGTATGAGGATTTTCATATGATTCCATGATACATAATATATAGTTTGGGTTTTCAGCTTCAGGCTTTCCCGGTTAAAAACTGCGTTATGTGCGATTGATTATTTTTGTTTATGCTTCACATGTGTGTGCAATTAATTTTTCTGCAAAAGATTAACAAGTGGAGTTGATTCAGTATTTTGCATAAAGTTAAATAGTGTGAGATCAGGTGAATCAAGGACATATGCATGCTTAGTGAATATAATTTCTACATGGTATCAGAGCATTGTTGATTGAATATTGCAATTGTGAAGTGAGTTTGTGTTGGTGGACAATTCGAATTTGCTGCAGAAGATTCTTGGTGCAGAAGTTGAGTATACATTGAAATGGCTTTCAATGGTTTGTGATTGGAGTATGCCCTTGATGGGATCTCAAATTACATAGCCTGGAAGGACAGGATGGAGGTAGTACTAGAGGATAATGGATTGAAGGATTTCATCGATAGCGATGTTCCTAAGCCGGGATCTAGCGATGCTGCATTACTTGACGCATGGTAAAATAAGACAACAAAGACGAGGAGAATTCTGTTGGAAGGTGTGAAGGACCATATTGTGTCTAGCCTTCATGGGAAAGCCACTCCATTCTTAATGTGGAAGGATTTGACAGACTTGTTCCAAAGTAGAAGTGACCAGAGGAAGTTGGCGCTTAAAGACAAGCTTAGAAAAATAAAAATGGAGAAGGGAGACAATATTCCAAAATACCTCACAAAGTTTTTCCACTGCAAGGATGAGCTGGGAAGTGTGGGGATGAATAATAATTGGTGAGCTTGGCTCTCCTTGGGCTTCCGAAGAGTTGGCATAGCTACGAAGACTCTGTCAATGGACGGGAGAAACTGCTGGGATGGGAGTGACTTTGGTCGGATCTTGTGCAGGAGGAGATAAGGCGGGGTACTAGGGATGGATCTTCACCAAAGAATGAAGATGAAGATAATTTCACTTTGGCTGCCAAAGCAAGGAAAGGGAAGGGGAAGAAACATCCTTCGAAATTCAACACTAAAGGCAAGAAGCAGGATTTGTCCAAAGTGAAGTGTTTTCACTGTCACAAACATGGGAATTTCACCACTAACTTTCCACAAAAGAAGAAGAACAAGAAGGATGCTGGATCTGCAGCTGGAGAGGCCTTAGCCTCATAATTTGAGCTTAATTTCTCCTTTATTGCATGCTTGGTTTCAAGTTGTATGGGATTGGTGTGGTATCTTGATAGTGGTGCGTCTTTCCATATGACGGGAGACAAAGAGTTGTTTAGTGACTTGGAGGAGAAGGACCTCTAGATGCATATAGAGATGGGCGACGATGTTCAGTACAGTGCGACTGGCATTGGGACCATTATCTTTGAGAGGGAGTCCGGTAATCCATTCTTGTTGAAGAATGTCATGCATGTTCCAGGTCTGAAGAAGAACTTGGTCTCAGTCGCAATGCTGGAAGACAAAGGTTATGATGTTGTTTTTAGTGAGGGAAAAGCCTTCTTTTGACATAAAAAAATGGGTCAAACAAAGAAGATAGGGGTTTGAATTAAGAATCTCTACAAGCTAGAGGTAGATGGCTGCGCTACAATGGTGGGAAAAGCAGAAGAAGTGGTGAGCCGGGATGATGGCGAATTATGGCACAGGAGATTGGGCCATCTTCACTATGGCACTTTGAAGATTTTGCAGCAGATTTATACTGGACTTCCCAAGGTTACTCTTGCACATTCAGATCAGTGCAAGGGATGTACTATGGGTAAGTTTGTGAAGACCACCTTTCATGAGAAGGAGAACTATGCTTCGGTGATCCTGGAGAGAATTCACACAGACATGTGTGGACCTTTCTCAGTTGCTTCAACAACAAAACAAAAGTATTATGTTATATTTTTTGGTGACTATTCTCGTAGGTGCTGGATCTTCTTCATGTAGAAGAAGAGTGAAATGTTCTCAAAGTTATGTGAGTTCAAGGCATTGGTGGAGAAAGAGTCGGGGAAGCAAGTGAAAGCTCTATGGAGTGATAATGGTGGTGAATACATCTCGGGCGAATTTAAAGACTTCTGTAGAAAAGAAGGAATTCGAAGAGAACTCATAGCGCCTCATAACCCACAGCAGAATGGGGTTGCAGAGAGAAAGAACAAAACGATTGTGGGTGCTACATGAGCGATGCTAAATGACCAGGGCCTACCGATGCACTTGTGGGCGGAAGCATGCAACACTGTGGTTTATGCAACACCACTGGCTCCTCATAGAGGGAATTCAATGAGTACACTTGAAGAAGTCTTCGCACTGTAAGAAGCTCCATTTTCTATTTGAAGATTTTGTGGCTCACCTATTTGTTATCTATGTGACAAAGATGCCAGAAGAAGTCGAGCGATCGTAAGTTGGATATTTAGTACAAGGAACACTCCCATAATTATCGTGTATTTGCCGGTGACAAATGATGATCATTGTGCGATTGGATATAAAATTCAATGAGGTGAAAGCCATGACACATAGCTGAGAAGGAGCACTGCACGCAAAGAGAGGAACTTCTTTTCCAAAGATGCTTTCTACTTCTAGATGTCGATCAGCCACAGGAGGAGATTCACGGAGTGGAGGAGTACGCTCATGCAGAACCAAACATCAGACAAGGCAGAAAGCGTACCAGAGAAGATGAGAGACTGAAGCTTGATGTGGCACAGAATGTAGGAGTCCCTACATCACAGCGTAGACAGAGACAGTCACCTGACCGATTTTCTAGATACATGGCTCTTATGAGCAAGTGTATCATGATAGAGCCATATTATTTTGAATAAGCAGTGCAGGAGCCCACATGGGTAGATTCCATGGTGGAGGAGTATGACTCCATTGTCATAAACAGTGCTTGGGATATTGTTCCAAGGCCGGTGGGAAAATTAGTTGTAGGATCAAGATGGATCTACAAGGTAAAGCAAGCTGCTGATGGGAGTGTCGATAAGTATAAGGCAAGATTTGTTGCCCGGGGCTTCTCACAGATCGAGGGGATTGAATATGAAGAAACCTTTGCACCTGTCGCACGGTATTCTTCCATACAAACCATCCTTGCTCTCTCAGCGCAGATGGGTTGGCACATTCATCAAATGGATGTGAAGAATGCGTTCCTTAATGGGATTATTGAGGAAGAGGTGTACATTGAGCAGCCTAAAGGATTTGACATCTTCAGCAGTGAGTTGCATGTGTGAAGGCTCAAAAGAGCGCTGTATGGGCTGAAACAAGCACCACGTGCTTGGTACACTCGGATCGACAACTATTTCACTGGACTTGGCTTCACTAAGAGTGAGGCGGATGCAAACCTGTACCAGATTGTGGTGGAGGGTAAGCTTTTAATCATTGTACTTTATGTTGATGATTTAATACTAACAGGTGATGAGCAGTTGATACACTCATGCAAGGCAGATCTTGCAAAGGAGTTTGAGATGAATGATTTGGGCCTCCTTCATTATTTCCTTGGATTGGAAATATGGCAGCGGGAAGGTGAATTGTTTGTGTCTCAAGGCAAGTATGCCCGGGAGATACTGGAGAAGTTTCACATGCAAGGCTGCAAGCCTATCGACACTCCTCTTCCAAGAAATTGGAAGAAAGAGGATGCTACATCGGCAGAGGTAGTGGATGCCACTGTTTATCGACAGTTGGTGGGTTCGCTCATGTATTTAGTCAATACAAGACCGAACATATGCTATGCGGTGAACTAGCTTTCACAAGCGATGGTTAAGCCTACCAAGCTCTTTTGGAAGGCAGGCAAGCATGTCCTGAGATATCTCAGGGGCACATCTGAGTATGGGTTATTGTACAAACAGACGGATGAGGTGAAGTTACATGGCTTCACAGATGCAGATTAGGCAGGAAGCCCAACAAATAGAAAGAACACATAAGGAGGGATTTTCTTTATTGTTTCTACAGTAGTTTCTTGGTACAACAGGAAACGAAGATCCGTGGCACTCAGTTCAGCGGAAGCAGAATACATGGCAGCAAGTCAAGCTGCATGTGAGGGTATCTGGATGAGGAAGATTTTGGTTGGTTTGTTCGGTTCACATTTAGATCCCACAGTGATACATTGTGATAATCAAAGTTGCATTAAAATCTCAGTTAATCCTGTGTTTCATGATAGATCTAAACATATTGATATCCGGTATCATCATATCAGAGATCATGTGCAGCGGAAGATCATGTTGCTTCAGTACATTCCTACAGAGGATCAGGATGTAGATATTCTGACGAAGGCACTCACCAGGAGAAAATTCGAATACCATAGAGGCAGGATTGGGGTGAAAGATAATCCCTATCTTGTTGAGAGGGAGTGTTGAGATTCAACAAGATGATGAGCTTAGTGAAAAGAGTCGCCTTCACTAAGTGGGCCCGCAGGCTATTTTTGGTGCAAGTCTATTTTTAGACATGATGATCATATTTCAGAAGTTGCAGGATGCTATTTGTGGATGATTGATCAAGTTGGAAAAATAGATGAAATTCTATTTTTAGAATATTGGGCGAAGTCTATTTATAGATTGCTGATCTAAAAATAGATGCATGTCGATTATTATTAGCTCTGAATAATAATCAGACACTAAATAACAACTTATTCTCTTGGAGCACTTTGTTTCAAAGGTGACATGGCACATCAAGGATTGAGGGAACTACTAAATTCTAAGGGTTTATTGGAGCTAATGCATGGAGGACTCAGTTAGAACTCAAGTGGCAGAGTTATGACACAGTTGGAAGAAGTATTTATGGAGTTGTATTTAGTTTAACTCAGTTAGACTCAGTTGAGCTAGTTGTATCTAGTCTAACTAAATGATACACCAGTGAGAGTGGAGTGAATCAATTAGTTAATTAATTCACAAATAATAACTCATTAATCAACTGAACAATACAATAGTTAACTACAGTGCATGGCAGTTTCAGTGAAGACCCAGTGGAGAGATAGGTGAACGGGCAAGATGGACTATCTGTTGTGACTATAGTGATGCATTGATTACATCACACACACATTGGAGTTGCCAATGAGGATTGCGCAGTCAAGGCAAGGGTAATTCAAATTCATTCAGAGCTATTCTTCAGCAGGGATTGTGCAGTGGAGGCAGGCTAGCAGGAGGGCAGAGATCGGTGCATGGATTTGCAAGATTGTTCCTGATTAGTGTATGTTGATTGTACTGTACTGAAAGCTTAAGATTTGTATGAGGATTTTCATATGATTCCATGATACATAATATATAGTTGGGGTTTTCAGCTTCAAGCTTTCCCGGTTAAAAATTGTGTTATGTGCGATTGATTATTTTTGTTTATGCTTCACATGTGTGTGCAATTAATTTTTCCGCAAAAGATTAACAAGTCGAATTGATTCAGTATTTTTCATAAAGTTAAATAGTGCGAGATCAGGTGAATCAAGGACATATGCATGCATAGTGCATATAATTTCTACACACCTAATAAAATTGGAATCTGACCTCCAAGCGCATTGTAAGAAATATTGATGTATACTAATTCTTTGCAACTTCCAAACCCACTTGGAATATAACCACTTAATTTATTCACAGAAATATCAATATCTTGGAGCATAGTCATCTTGGTTATCTCCAAAGATAGAGGCCCTTCTAATAAGTTGCTTGAAATGGAGTGGGAGCGATGGCGGAAAACAACAGTGTTAGGGTTTATAGATTTGGACACAGCACATCGACTGCTGCCTCCCATGGCGATGCATCTGCTGGACATTGGCTCTGCACCTCCACCTTCGCGACTTTGAGACAGGGGTGAAGTTACCATGGGATTGGAGATGCTATATACCCATGGCGGCTGTATATCGGGTCCCCTGTTTCTACATAGACCGAAGAAACAAGGTTGCTGTGGGTCGCTACCAAAATAGTGCCTGCTTTCCATGGTCTGGGGGATGGGGCGGAGGTCGACGGCCGATGGGAAAGAATCGCATCGCCCCTCACTCCACTGTGCCCAATGCACAACATTATGAAGGCAGAGTACCAAGCGCTTGGGGTTCCTTACAGATGGGCTACACAAGAGATACAAGCCATCAATGCTAGCGAGAATAGGAACCAGTTTCTGTTAGGCCACCACCGAAGCAGACAAATAAAAGAAAGCTAGAGGCCAATAACTACACCACAACGAAGGAAAAACGGGTAAGTACAAATTGCTTCCAGATTTTTCTTAAAAATCCTGTGGGAAATAGTTTATTGATTTGGATACAAGATTCTAATCGGGTTGCAGACCTGAAGCAAACCATTTTGGATACCACTGGCTATCCTATCCATGAATAGTATCTCATCCATTGTGGGAGATCTCTACAGGATTCTTGCACACTCAGAGATTATGGCATTTACCCTGCTTCCACCATTTATCTCAATCTGCGATTGAGAGGTGGTGCTGCTAGACAGAACAAAACACAAGGGACTCGAGGACCCAATACAACCTTCCAGGAACACCCCAAAGGACCATCCTACAAGAACATACTAAAGGGGAAAAACATACTTGCTGCTCCAATAGCACAGGTAGAAAATGCCTCAAAACTGTACATTGTGGAACAACTTAATCAGATTCCAGAACTGCAGATGGAAATTCTTGAGATTGATGAACATCAATCCGTCTTTGAATCACAAGCACTTATCTGCATATTTAACTACTTTTGGCCAAAACCAATGGAGCTATTTCATTGGATTTTCACAAACTGGATGACGAAATGTGAAATACATCTCTGTTCAAAGGGGTTCTTCATTGTCACTTTCTTATCCTTGGAAGCCCGAGAAAACATTCTCAAGTCTGGACCGTGGTTCTAGGGGACTACCGGACTATTCACCACACCATGGTTTCCAGAATTTGATGCAAATACAATGGAGGTCACCCAAAATGCTGGTCTGGGTGCGGCTTTACAACCTCCCACTTCATTTCTGGAATGAAGAGGTACTCGTTGGCATTGGCAACATCATTGGGAGTTACATAAAAAATGATACCAAACACATGGAGGAGAGATTCTTTACCTTTGCACGCATTTGTGTGGAAGTGGACCTCAGCAAGGGGCTTCCTGAGTGCATCCTAGAGTCTCATAAAAAACAAAAATGGACGCAACATCTTGATTATGAAAACACTGCATTCAAATGCAGAATATGCAGGAATACAGGGCATTTACAAAACACATGTCGAGAAGCTAAAAGAGATAACAGAAAAAAGAAAAAGACAGGAAACACTAACAAGGGTTGGCAATTTCCATCAGATGAACCAGAACAGGAGATGAAAGAAGATGAGGAGGAACCCATCCCAAAAGAAAACAATCAGACAACAATCGAAGCTGAGACACAAGAACAAGAGATGTAAGAGCCCTCCAACACAGCTCGGGTGTCATCGGAACAAGGGGCCCAAGAAAGTGGAGGACACAAAAGAAAACATAACTCAGACACTTTAGATTCGGATAAGGACAATGGAGCAATTATAATTGAGAACCAGCTCACACTTATTACCAGCTCGCCATCACCAAGTCCATGGCGAAAGGTTGAAAAGAAAAAAAGGAGAAAAATTTAAACACTCCCCTTTGTATTATAGCTTCTAGATGCAACTTATTACCGATACTTGAAATACTGCAAAGTGTGACATGTAATTTTGTTTTTACTAATAAAATTACGAATTTTTCCTCTGTGAAATTTTTTTTGCTTGAAATGTTGAAATAGAAAGCTAAATATGTAACACCTCCAAGCTCTAGAGGTATGTGGTCGCTGAGATTGTTGTATGATAGATCTAGCAGTAGTAAGTTCACACATTTCCCTAAATTTTTTGGGAATTTCCCCTGATAATTGATTCTTTTGAAGATATAAAAATCTCAACTTTGAAAACCGGGCAATAGAATCAGGGATCTTTCTAGAAATACTATTTTCCTCTATATAAAGTGGCCCTAAACTTCTAAGTTGCCCAATTTGAGCTGGGAGGTTTCCATGTAAACGGTTACCTCCCATATCTAACCTCTCCAACTTTTGAAGCATTTTAAGTAATGATGGGACTGTCCCTGTAAACAAATTGTGACCCAAACCAAGAGGTCTTAAACTAGTTAGGTTTCCAATCTGCAGAGGCATTTCTCCTACTAACCCATTTTTCCCCAAGTTTATGAACTGCAATTTTGTAGATAGCTGGCCAATAGAAGATGGGAAAAGTCCTCTGAGATGATTAGAGGAAAAATCTATTTTTCTTATGGAGGAATAGTTAGTAAGAGTAGTTAGAATGAGAAAGCTCATGGTGTTGTTGCTAAGTAGTTGATTTTATAATAATGTAAGTGATTGGAGCTTCCTCAACTTACCGAATCATTAGCAATTGGAGACCTATCTCTTGCCTTATCTTGAATGTTTGGAATCGGTGCAAATTATTCCTGAATTTGTACACATTTTCCCATTTGGCCTGGAGAAGGGATACACTTGGGAATTGTGTCAGTTTGAAGAAGGTGGGGTTAGTCCTTTGTTTGCAACGTGTTACCCACCACATCATCATGGAATTGGAAAGAATTGGAAATTGACCCTGAGATTGATAATACTGGGTAAAAATTCCCCATCACAAGAACTACCATCCCATTTTCACAGTCAGTTCCACTTGCTTCTAACATAGGAAGTTTTGAAATGAATCATGCAAACTCATCAAAAGTCTCTTCGTGTTTTAATGATCATATACATGATGACAACATGAATGATATTACGAAACTGATTAAAAGGTGATTTACATAACATGGCATGTGAGAAGGACAAATTGGAAAAGAAGTTGCAAGAAAAGGAGGAGCATCTACAAGAAATGGTAGATGCCTTGGGAAAAATTAAATGAACAAAAGAGAATAGCAGAGGAGGAAAATGTGGACTTATCGAAGGCATTTGTAGAAAGGGACAGGGCTTTGAAACAAGTGAAGCTAGAGAGACCTTGGGAATGAAATAGAAAGAGAACACTATTGGTTCTTTGCAGGAAAATGTGTAAACTCTGCTAGAAAAGTTTGAAAGCTTTGAGCAGTGGCAAAGGGAGTTTCAAATATTAGTTGAAGTTGAGAAACAAACATCTCAAATTCATTCCATTTTGAAAGATGTTCTTGGACTGAAACCAAGAGAAGATCTTGTGGTTGGAGCAAAAAATCTGATTAAAAGGTTGAGGCAACAATGGAAAGTAAAAAATCAGTTAAAACCTGATCAGTTTATGTTGGTAATTAGTCCATATGTTCAACATTCCACAGAGAAACCTTATCAACAAAGCACCAAAAAGGGTATAAGTTCTCATATGAATGAAGATAAGAGCACAACTGCTAGAAGTCATCTGCTTTTTACAAGTGATACTGAGGCTCTCCATTGTTCTATTTGTATGGAGGAGTGGAAAACTGCAGGGGTTCACCATATATGGTATGTATAATATTGTTGCTGAAAAAGGACAATCTATTTGTTGTTGTATCAAAAGTTAAAATCATGTGAAAAGTTTGGTGATATTTTTCTCTACCTTCCAAACTCTTCAACATGACTATCTATCCATAAAATAATATATATGGCATAAAATCTTGACAATTGGATCGAATGAGTGCTTCTAATGCTATTGGGAAAGAAGATTACTGAAAGTCTATGCTGTAATGTTATGTGCAGAAATGACAACTTGTTATACAGAGGTAGATAGAGTTACAGGAGGTATAAGCTTTCAACTTGTAAGGGACTTATATCTGTGGAGTCACATTTTTGTGCTTATCAAAACAAAAATGAAAATGGAGGTTATGCAGCCTTTTCATGTTTACTTTGACATTAGTTGTTCTTTGAGGTAATATATGAAGCTTTTTCAAAAGAACAAAAATTCAGAGACACCATAATCTCGATAGGATCTTTTTATCCGAAAGAAAAAAAATAGAATATTTCATTCACAAGTAAACTGCATTCTTAAGGTGCTTGGAGCACTCTTACAAAAAATTAATGATATCGACATATAAAATACTGTTATCTGAACTGTCCAGAATAGTATACGAAGCTAAAAAAACTGTCAAAACAGAGTTATATTCTTAACACAGTAGATATAAGTCTGTTTCTTCATTCAAATTTTTGGAAATGGCATCTATGTAAATCCAGGGTTTTTTATGGATATCAACATGTTGAATTGGTGTAGAGACATGTTCCGTTGTATGAAAGGGTTGCATATTACACAATAGCAGAATGTTGTGTTGTATATGCAATCCAAGATGGTATGAATTTGATCCCATATGAATACGTTCATTGCAGCAAGGTATTACAGAAATAGATGACAAATTTGGAATCACATATGATAACTAGTAGTGTCCGAATTTATTGGATGCTCCCCCTCTTTAAGTGGAGCTATTCGTGTAAATCCATGGAATATGGAAGCTTTATCTGATGCTATCAATTAACAAGACTCCAGAATCAGATCTCCTGACAGTGCTAAACACCCTTTGCAATGGTCCAAAGAATGTCGTCCTTATTGTAACTGGACGAGGGCAACAAACTTTGAATGACTGGTTTTCACTCTCTAAAAACGTTGGAATTGCTACAGAGAATGGTTATTTTTTGAGGTTCTTCAAATCTAACTTTATATGCTTACATTAGCAACAATGCAAGCCTTTTCCCACTTTTCAAATGTTTCCTTTCAAATGGGCATTTCTTTTCTATCATCTACTAAGTAAGAAATTAAATTATCATTGACTTGCTTCATGATATTGCACATTATAAATTAAAAAAAAAATGCAAATACACAAAACAATATAGATTTAATATAATGTTTATTGTTCCAAATCAAACTACAATTACTTCAAATGAAAACTTCAAGATTATACTCCTATCGACCTCCCTTTACACCTTCTGGAGCAACTGCTAGTTATAAGATTATATCATTATAATTATGACTCACATTATCACTAGTCGAGATTTTTCATTAGTGTAGATTTGGAGATTTGAATGTTTCACGTTATCATTAGTGGAAATTTGAATCTAGGTAAGAAATATAACCCACTACATATCTTTTTATTTATATAGTATTTATATTGTTTAATTTAGATATTATTTATTATTTTATATTGTTATTTCTTATTAATATTATAATATATAAAGTTAATTATTATTATATATATAAGCATTATTTTTTATATAAAATTAAATTAATTATTATAATTAAGATTATTATTGTTATATATAAAATCTGTGAGTGGAGGAACTTTTAAAAAGTTAACTTATCTAATCATCAATTATTATTTTATTTTTTTTACATAAATAAATAAATTAAAAAAATTACATAAAAAGAAAGAAAAAAACTATAAGAGAAAGATTGAATTGTTTATAAAAGAAAAAAAATTTATAAAAAAAATATTAAATTGAAAAAAAAAAAACATAAAAGGAAAGAAAAAAATTACAAGAAAAAGATTGAATTGTAAAAGGGAAAAAAATGTAAGAAAAAAGATTAAATTGCTAAGAGGCTAAAACCAGAGAAGCTAATCGCCCCTGTGCATATTAAAATATCTCTCATTCATTTATTCATAATTATATATATATATATAAATACCAGTGGTCCTATTATTGGCGTTAAAATATATTTTCATTCATATTACTCTAAATTTAGACGCTTCTGTTTTCAGAAATGCAAAACAATTTCAGAGCAAAATACGTTGAAATCTCATGGTGTTGATGTTAAGTAGTTGATTTTATAATAAGGTAAGTGATTGGAGCTTCCTCAACTTACCAAATCATTAGCAATTGGAGACCTATATCTTTCCTTATCTTGAATGTTTGGAATTGATGCAAAGTATTCTTGAATTTGTACACATTTTCCCATTTGGCCTGGAGAAGGGATACACTTGGGAATCATGTCAGTTTGAAGAAGGTGGGGTTAGTCCTTTGTTTGCAACCTGTTACCCACCACATTGTCATGGAATTGTTAAGAATTGGAAAATGGCCCTGAGATTGATAATACTGGGCAAAAATTCCCCATCACAAGAACAACCACCCCATTTTCACATTCAGTTCCACCTGCTTCTAACATAGGAAGTTTTGAAATGAATCATGAAAACTCATCAAAAGTCTCTTCTTGTTTTAATGATCATATACATGATGACAACATGAATGATATGATGGAACTGATTAAAAGGTGATTTACATAACATGGCATGTGAGAAGGACAAATTGGAAAAGAAGTTGCAAGAAAAGGAGGACCATCTACAAGAAATGGTAGATGCCTTGGAAAAATTAAATGAACAAAAGAGAACAGCAGAGGAGGAAAATGTGAACTTATCGAAGGCATTTGTAGAAAGGGACAGGGCTTTGAAACAAGTGAAGCTGGAGAAGACCTTGGGAATGAAACAGAAAGAGAACACTATTTGTTCTTTGCAGGAAACTGTGCAAGCTCTACTAAAAAAGTTTGAAAGCTTTGAGCAGGGGAAAAGGGAGTTTCAAATATTAGTTGAAGTTGAGAAACAAACATCTCAAATTCATTCCACTTTGACAGATGTTCTTGGACTGAAACCAGGAGAAGATCTTGTGGTTGGAGCACAAAAGCTGATTAAAAGGTTGAGGCAGCAATGGAAAGTAAAAAATCAGTTAAAACTTGATCAGTTTATGTTGGTAATCAGTCCAGATGTTCAACATTCTATAGAGAAACCTTATCAACAAAGCACCAACAAGGGTATAAGTTCTCATATGAATGAAGATAAGAGCACAACTGCTAGAAGTCATCTGCTTTTTACAAGTGATACTGAGGCTCTCCATTTTTCTATTTGTATGGAGGAGTGGAAAACTGCAGGGGTTAACCATATATGGTATGTATAATATTGTTGCTGAAAAAGGACAATCTATTTGTTATTGTATCAAAAGTTAAAATCATGTGCAAAGTTTGGCAATCTTTTTCTCTACCTTCCAAACTCTTCAACATGACTATCTATCTGTAAAATAATGTATATGGCATAAAATCTTGGCAATTGGATCGAATCAGTACTTCCAATGCTATTGGGAAAGAAGATTACTGAAAGTCTATGTTGTAATGTTATGGGCAGAAATGACAACTTGTTATACAGATGTAGATAGAGTTACAAGTGGTAGAAGCTTTCAACTTGTAAGGGACTTATATCTGTGGAGTCATATTTTTGTGCTTATCAAAACAAAAAATGAAAATGGAGGTTATGCAGCCTTTTCATGTTTACTTTGACAACCATTCTAGTTGTACTTAGTTGTTCTTTAAGGTAATATATGAAGCATTTTCAAAAGAACAAAAATTCAGAGACACCATAATCTCGATAGGATCTTTTTATCCTGAAGAAAAAAAACAGAATATTTCATTCACAAGTAAAATACATTCTTAAGGTGCTTGGAGCACTCTTACAAAAAAATTATGATATCGATATATCAAATACTGTTATCTGAACTGTCCACGAAGCTAAAAAACTGTCAAAACAAAGTTATCTTCTTAACACAGTAGATATAAGTCTGTTTCTTCATTCAAATTTTTGGAAATGGCATCTATGTAAATCCAGGGTTTTCTATAGATATCAACCTGTTGAATGTATGAAAGGGTTGCATATTACACAATAGCAGAATGTTGTGTTGTATATGCAGTCCAGGATGGTATGAATTTGATCCCATATGAATATGTTCATTGCAGCAAGGTATTATAGAAATAGATGGCAAATTTGGAATCACATATGATAACTGGTAGTGTCCGAATTTATTGGATGCTCCCCCTCTTTAAGTGGAGCTATTCGTGTAAATCCGTGGAATTTGGAAGCTTTATTTGATGCTATCAATTAACAAGACTCCAAAATCAGATGTCTTGACAGTGCTAAACACCCTTTGCAATGATCCAAATAATGTCATCTTTATTGTAACTGGACGAGGGCAACAAACTTTGAATGACTGGTTTTCACCCTCTAAAAACGTTGGAATTTCTACAGAGAATGGTTATTTTTTCACGTTCTTCAAATCTAACTTTATATGCTTACATTAGCAACAATGCAAGCCTTTTTCCCACTTTTCAAATGTTTCCTTTCAAATGGGCATTTATCATTGACTTGCTTCATGATATTGCACTTTATAAATTAAAAAAAGAGAGGCAAATACACAAAACGATATAGATTTAATATAATGTTTATTGTTCCAAATCAAAGTACAATCACTTCAAGTGAATACTTCAAGATAATACTCCTATCGGTCTTTCTTTGCAGCTTCTCGAGCAAATGCTAATTATAATATTATATCATTATAATTATAACTCACATTATCATTAGTAAAGATTTGCAAATGTTTTCATTAGTGAAGATTTGGAGATTTGAATGGCTCACGGTATCATTAGTGGAAATTTGAATCTAGGTAAGAAATATAATCGACTACATATCTTTTAATTTATATAATTTTTTATATTTTTTAATTTAGATATTATTTATTATTTTATATTGTTATTTCTTATTAATATTATAATATATAAAATTAATTATTATTATATATATAAATTTTTTTAATATAAAATTAAATTAATTATTATAATTAAAATTATATATATATTATTTTATAAAAAATTATTGTTGTTATATATAAAATGTGTGAGTGGAGGAACTTTTAAAAAGTTAGATTATCTAATCATCAATTAAAAAAAAAATACATAAATAAATAAATTAAAAAAATACATAAAAAGAAAGAAAAAAACTATAAGAGAAAGATTGAATTCTTTGTAAGAGAAAAAAAAAATCGTGAAAAAAATCTTTCGGTAAAAATAACATTCAAATAAATTTGGTCGACGCGTTTCGAACCAGCCAGTGAAGCCCTGATGGTGAACCACACTGGCTGGTTCTAAACACGTCGACCAAATTTATTTGGATGTGATTTTTACCGAAATATTTTTTTCACAATTTATGGATTACAGAAGCAATATTCCTAAAAAAAAAAATGTAAAAAAAATATTAAATTGAAAAATAAATACATAAAAAAAAGAAAAAAATTACAAGAAAAAAATTGAATTGTAAAAAGGAAAAAAATTAAGAAAAAAAATTAAATTGCTAAGAGGCTAAAACCAGAGAAGCTAATCGCCCCTGTGCATTTTAAAATATCTCTCATTCATTTATTCATAATACTATATATATATAAATACCAGTGGTCCTATTATTGGCGTTAAAATATATTTTCATTCATATTACTCTAAATTTAGACGTTTCTGTTTTCAGAAATGCAAAACAATTTCAGAGCAAAATACGTTGAAATTTACAACCAACCCTAACCCACTAGCAGCATAATCCACACAGACAAAGATTTGACAACCGAGATAATGTAGATTCCTTCATTTTGATTCAATCTGACTCTTGTTTCCAACATCAAAGTGTGTTTTCCTCCGCAGCTGGAAATGAAATGTTATGCTTAAGAGGTTTTTTTTTCTTCATATATTTTCTCATGCAAGTATACAACCTCCTCATATGTTGTTCTTGCAAATTGGTTTCTCTTCGATCCACACAATGCGTTGTTTGGAAAAGGGGTTTTCTTCACTTGTAATGGCTGCCATAGCTACAGATAATAGTGTAAAACATGAATAAAGCGACCAGGGAATAAGAAAAAAAAAGGATGAAGGTTGAAAATGAAGAGTGAAAGGGAGAAAAGTGGCCTTGGTTGGCCTCCTAGAAGGCCAACATTTCATTCCTCAAGTTGTTGGAAGATGAATAGCTACTTAAAATAATTGTGTAGACATGGTAAATATGAAATTACTTTCTTGGAGGCTGTATGGATTCATAAGGTGCTATATAATTCTTGAATCATTAATTTTGGAGTTTCGTTGGGTTTACAAGTTCGCTATCATTTCAAGTAAGTGATAGGACCTCACCCTATCTTGGAATTCTTGTGTCTCCCATCATTGTCATGGAAGGATATGTGACATCTAATGTCAATGGTTTTTCCTATCTTTTAAAAAATTATTTTTTTTATGATTTTTATTTGACTAGACGTGATAAATTTCATTCATCTCACTATAAGAAGTAAATCAGACACTTGGAGGGTTGGATGCCCTTTATAGCTTGTGAATTTCCCACTTGAAAATTGTTTTAATTGAGATGTAAAAAAATATCCCAAGTGAGTGATTTATCTCAAGCTTATGAAAAAACACCTTTAGGGTGAAAAATAAAGCACAAAATCTATCTATAAATTATAATTTCTTTGCTCTAACAATTGGAACATTTATGTAACTAAAACACTATAGAAACAAGGTAGTGAGGCCATCCATGCCGAAGAAGTAGGTAACCAACTTATCAAGTATCCATTCCATTCCTTATCATTTCCAAATTTGCATGAATATAAATCTTCTATCCAGGTTACTCATGAGATTTTTTTGACATGTCCATCTTTAGATGTGCAATTAGAAGAATATTTTGACTTGTTTAATCTGTTTGTTGAACATGTAAATTCTAACCAAATTAGTGATGTAGATGGTTTCCATTTGGATAGTAGTAATCTGGTTAAAATTGTTGGTGGTAGCTATCCACACGCCATGCATGAACTGATTCAATTCTCAAAATGCAATTCTACAATCTATGAAAGTTTTAGTACTTGTCAGGAAGTCGAGGCACTTCAGCTTTTGTTGATGGTTATGTTAGGTTCTTGCGACTTTGGTAAGGTTTCCTAACTAAATTAGATGTGGATTCTCTAGCAAATTTCTTTCCTTTGCATGGTTTCACTAGATGTAAATTCCTTCTTAAAATATGTTCGATATTTTAGATATAGCTATTTCAACTTTCAAGATTTGGTTTTTGATCAATTTTAGGATTATGTTTCAGTTAGTTCATCTTCATACAAATATTTTGCATCAAATGCGGTTTTGGAATGTACACCCTTCAATATGGATGAACGAAGCTATGAATTTGATCATTCTGAATATTATCAGTGGTTGAAATATTATTATCATTTTTTTTTTGTTTGTAAATTAGGAAGATCCATTCACATTCAACATAAAAACTTAGATTACATCGTAGGCCTGGAGAGGCGAAATTGCAGACAAGCGTCTGGAAGCAGAAGATTTTTCTGGTTGATACGCTAGGGTCTCACTCTCTAGGAAAAGGAATACAGGGGGAGGAAGAGAGGGGAGAGTGCTAGTGCCCAAAAACATAGAGTGATCATGCATTGAAGTGCTTGAAAAAAGGCATTGAAGCCTCGAAAAGAGAGTTAAAAAGGAAGGCAAAACTAGAGAAACAAGAGATTAGAGGCTAGGGGAGCGCTCTGGCTCAGCGTCGTTAGTCAGGAAGTCATCCACGCTGATGGGCATGTCCTAAGTGCCTTCATCGGAGCAGAACATCTGGTGTCGGCTGGAAGAGGGACCGATGCCTGGGCCGTCTAGCCTAGAGGAGCGCGGAGCCATGAGAGTAGCCTCTTCAACCTTGGGATGCCGATGGTGGTGGCGCATGGCGGACCGACTCCTCAGAAGGGCATAATGGGGGGAGCTCCTGACAATGAATCACATGTGATGAACTTCGCTTACATACTTGACAAATTTCTCTATTAAAGAGTCAATTTTGCGTTCCAGAACTCTATTGTGGTCTTTCTGGTCCTAGAGGGCTATAGAAAGGAGAGTTTTAGTGTGCTAATGTAAATCGATGGCTCTGTTGTATAGGTTTTCCCAGGATTTAGTGACACTGGGATTCGAGATCCAACGAAGCGAAGCATCAACCTCCTCTGATGACGACTGTCTACGCAGAATGTACGCTCTGTTCTCCAAGTCTGCGATGTGCCTCTGCATGTCTTGGCTAGTGGTGGCAACATAAGCTGCGACAGAGTTCCTAGCGGTGGTTTCAGTGCGGGCGATAGGGGCATGGGATCTGCTAGCCCCATAAACACCGTGACTGCGGCGAGCAAGGGGAGGAGGATGATCTCTTCGAGGGGCCATGGGGCCAGGGAAAGGCAGAACGGGGTAGGGGGACACGAAGGGATGCAAGGGAGAACTGCGAAGAAAGTGCCTCTAGGGAGACAGAGTTGGGGCGAGCACAACAACAAGAGATGGCAATAATGCGGAACAGTCTATGGAAGAGGGGATGATATAGGCTGGCGGGAGGAGAGGCAGACAAGGGAATCCATTGGGGAGCATGCCAAATGCACTAGCTTCATCGTGTGTGAGATTAATGAGGCCAGAGGTCGCGTACTGTTGAGGGAAGGCTGCATTAGTGCTGAAGGTGGGATGATTCGCGGGGAGGGTGGCGAGTGGGAGGGTCATGATTACTGATTAGATTGAGAGGGGTGCTCGAGGCCAACCTGCTACGAATCGAGGAGGCTGATATGAATGCAATCATTTTTCACAGATGGCTGATCGATGGTGTCCCAAGCTGCATAAGTGAGCCTGTTGATGTCGCTAACACCCGAATTAGCCAGGAAGTCTGCAAGCTTGTTAGTTTTGTGTCTAACAGCCGAGAAGGAGATGCCCCTGACATTATTGATGTTGAGCTTGATTTTGTGCAGGGTTTTGTTTATGCGCTAGCATTCAGAGACTTGATGGACGCTGCGTCCCTGATGTATTTTCCGCCAGCCATGGGTAGCCACTGTGGAGTCCCCTTCCACCAGGAGGGGCTAGAAGTTGTGATCTATAGAAATTTCAAGCTCATGAGCTAAGGCTTGAAGTTCAGTTGTGTTGTTGGTGGTGTGGCCTAGGTTCCCGTAATAAATCCAGAGAATTTTTCCTTCAAGGTTGCGAAAAACTCCTCCAAAGCCCACATTGCCAGGATTCTCTTTGGAAGCACCGTCATAGTTTAGCTTTATAATGTTGGGGTTAGGAGGGTGCCAGTTGGGTTCCTGCACTGAGGTGAGAGCAGTAGAGGTGTAAGTGGGAGGGAAGGGGGGAGAGAGGTCAAGAAGGGAGAGGATGCGACAGTCATCCCTCGTGGGGGGGGGGGAGGCAGGAGGGATCAAGGAGCTTGGCAATGGAGACAGATTCTCTCAAAGTTTGCTTGATAGAGTGGAGGATCTGTTCTTCTTTTTTTTCCAAGTTCTTGAAGATGCGGGAGTTCCTTTCTTTCATATTATTATCATTGCCACCTAATGTATGAGGTCTAGGAAGAATTGTATAGCCGAAATACATTATAGTTTATGTTCTGTGTAATTTGTGTTAAGAGAGAGAGAGAGAGAGAGTAACTTGCATGAAGCCTAAGGTTGGAGACCCCTTTCTATGAGTAAAAGAGGGACCATGTTCTATTAGAAACTTGCAAGAGATAACATAAATACAATATTTCTACGAGGCAAGCATATCCCATGGTCGTGATTCTTTGACTAGTTAAAGCCTATTTGACAGATAGAGGTGTTGTATGTGTCACTTGTATGGTAGCGATCTGCTGATTTGGTTAATGACAACAATTGATGACACCCTTAGTGGCGATTTTTTCTTTAACAATAGGTTGAATGTAGTGCCCACTTACATTATCTTGGTATGACATATTTTTAGAATAAATGATCATTGTATGCATGGGTGTATGACTGGGACCTTCTCGTGTAAGAATTGTTGAAAGAGATGCTTATGGTGCCACGAGTCTTTGAAGAATTTAGACAAAGTGCAATGGTTGTGAAGTATGATACCATCTTGACATGACATTTTTTGTTGAAGTCGAATGTCAAGAAGATCGATGACATCAATGGGCAATGATGATTCCCACAGTGCCATCTGAGAATGCCCTTATTGAGGTGAGGAGCCATCTAGGGTACTGTTTCCTTCTTGGAAAATGGTTGTTGAAGTCGATAAGAAGGAAGCCCCAACCGACCGAGAGAAATATTGATGCAAGGGACTAGGGTCTCTGATATAGCAGGTGGGGTATGATAAGTTAACATAGGCATGATGGCAAGAAATTGTTGAAATTGATGATGAGAGTTCAGTGGCCAAGGGTCGGATCTTGTAAATGAAATTGGCGACAGTCATAAAAAATTCTAGTGAGGAAAACCCTGGAGTTGGTAGGACATCTAGGGTGGGTATATGTTTGTTATGAATGTTGTGGTGGCTTTGGGTGAAGGATGTGAAGCTCCAACCAAGGGTGATTAGGACTGCTGCCAGGGGAGAAAAGTGGAAGGATGGGTGGGGAGGTTCTCCTAAAAACTCTTTGTACATTTTCCAAAAGAATATAAAATGGGTTTGGATGTACAAACACGGAGATGGGTGCCCCAAAAACATGAAAATGATCACTCATTTATGATGTGAGAAAGGTGTTTTTGCTGAGGGTGGGGGCCCCATTAGTTAGTCTCGGTGCATGGGTGGTGAAGCGAATGGAAAGTATTGTAGATGGGCTATGATGATGGAGGTATGGTAGGCCAAATGTGGGACATGGTGGTGTGCATTCGATCTGCTTATGACAATGGTAGTCTAGGAACGAGGTTTTATCGCATTAGGGGAATTTTGAGGTCTAAAATGGACCTCCTAAGGAAATTATAAAATAATAGTAGAAATAATAAAATAAGATTTGATTACATCATCAAAATTTAGAGGGTAAAAAGGAAAAAATACTTTTTCAAATCATATTTTCTACTTATCTCCCAAAGTTTTTCATCAAATTTTGAGCGGGAGTACTCGTTGGATGAAAAATTTAATTCCTCATCCAAGGAGTACCCATGTTGCATACTTTTGATGGGCCCTGCTACACGAAAAATAAGAAATACATGAAATGAATTTCTTATTTTTCATGTAGCAGGGCCCATCAAAAGTATGCAACATGGGTACTCTTTGGATGAGGAATTAAATTTTACATCCAACAAGTACTCCTGCTTGAAATTTGAGTAAGAACTTTAGGAGATAAGTTAAAAATATGAGTTGAAAAAGTAGCTTTATTATTTTATTATTTTTTAATCCTTTTCCCCTTTTACTTAAAAAATAGTGAATCATCCCCCATGGTTGACATCATCATCTTGAATCCTATTGGTTCTTATAAATTTTATTTTGGTTGTACAATTTTCTTAGGAGGCCCATTTTATACCTCAAAATTCCCCTAATGGTTACATGGTAAAACTTGACTTAATGCATGATGGATGGATGAGCATGAAGTGCTTCCCGGAAAGGGGTGTTATGCCCATGGCATCATATTCTGTGATGCATGGTCTACTTGAGTAATGGACACCATGGAGGGGGAGGCTCTACCGAACGACGATAATGTTTATCATGTGCAAGGTGGGGTGATGATAAACATGGTTGGGTGACTGAACCCTATGGTTGATTCTTGTGGAGAAATGATGTTAGGATATGCAAAGCTTCTCTAGGACCCTATCATGCTGGGGCAGAATGATACATGCTCTGAAACCTTCAGTCGCTGGGGAAATAGGTGGTTTGTTGTGATTTGTAACACCTGCAACCAATACCTCAAGTGAAAGCATCTTTTCCTTTCAAATGTATTGACAAATGTGTTGAATGAAAAAATGATAAGAGAGGGCATACCTATTGTAGTTGAAAAAATGAATTTTTTGGAGGCGTGAATGTGTGAAGCCTCCTTTGGATGTTATGAGGTGTTGATCACTGTGTTTCTTTCGGTTTTGCAATTGGGCATTTCGAGCTCTCATTATGGTCTGTTGAATAATTCGAAAAGGGCGATATATGGGCCAATATGGCTTATTTCAGTTCATCTATGTTCTTTGAGAGCTGTGAGGTTAGAGTTGAGCCCTTGCTATCGAGCCTTTCTTACTGTTGCGGTCAGCTTGTGTACCCGGGATTCACGCCGTTAGTGCTAGGTAGGTCTCTAGACATCCAACATTTTAATTTTTTCAATTTTTTCTAGGTGGGGGTCTGCACAAATTAGGTTTGTGTGAAATCTTACTTCTTTTTGGCCTTGGTTGCACAGGTGCGAAAACCGTGTGGGAAAATGAGGTTTTCTGCGGAGATTTCATGCATGTCTTAGATTTTGCGGGCGATATTGCGCATCTGTCTTTGAGACAGACGCGCGATCATCGTGCATGTATGGGAAACAGGAGTGGCGAGAAGCCAAGCCAATTTTTTGTTGAAATTTTTTGATTTTTTGATTTGATATCACTGATGTGATTGTGTTTGGTGACATGATGTTGTGGAGAGAGCATGATTGGCCTGATCTTTGCACGATTGTGGCTCAGGATGCCAATGCAAGGACGTTGTTGGCACAGTGGGGTCTTCTCAAGTTTCTATAGAATGACCTCCTGAGATCGCAGGATCGCCTACTGTATTTCTTGGTCTGTGCATTTGGCGACCAAATGGTTATGTGCGTTTCATAACGCATAGGTCGGCCTTCTCCGTGGAGGGAAATTGGGTGTGACTATGTGCCCCCCAACTGGCCACTTTTCCGTTGATAGGAAGAGGATGGATCTGCTTGTCACATCCTCTTGTGTTGTCGAGCTTTCCATGGATTTGGTATCTGAGCCATCTCTTGGGGAGAGGCGCATTATGGCCATGCGTAGACTGGTTAACGTTGAACGAAATCGAGGGATATAATGGCAATGACGTAATGGGTGATCGCCAAAACATATCTTACACGAATATTGGGTTCCTAGTAGGTCGACATAGTATATAGGGTTAACAGGATACCATATCTGAAACAGCTCCAGGGATGTGCAGTCAACGATGAAATGATCGTGTTCATCACAGTGTACACATCGTTGGACGGGAGGAGGGATAAACGGAAGTCTCTCAGGTCACTGCCTTGCCTCTTGTAGGTACAATATAACCCGAGGTTATTCCCCATATGTTTGCATGGGGGTATCCTCTTGGTATGATTGTTCCAGTGCATGTAAGGCATCCCTATATCATGGAATTTTGGGGCAATGATGAGTGTAATGCCCATAATTGTTGCAGAGAGTGCATGTGTGGTTGGTATGTAATGCTTTGCCTTGATTTTTTGTGGTTGGTTCCTTTTTATGGGAACTTATAGCCATGATATTTCTTTCGGAGCTTATGAGAGGTTTTAATCCATCTAACTCTGGGAAAATATTGGTAGGATGGCCTATAATATCGCACAATGCACAAGGTTATAGTTCCCTTGGCATGTTGGGGTTTTCTATCTTTTTCCTTTTTTTTGTGGGTTTTCTTGGTCGCTTTAACCGATGTTGCTACAATAATCTCTTTAACCGGTATCGCCTCCTAAGGAGGGATGGGGGTTATTCCTATAGATGTAATGCCAGGGGATCCTAGCATGGTTGGTGGGACTAGATACGAGACGGGTATCGCAAAAGACATGTTTGGAAATGTTATCGTTGCCAAGACTTGTTGTGACACGAAACCAGTTGGAGGGTATAAGAATGGAGTTTGGGAGATGGCATAGGGTAGAAACACGGTGCTAGTGGCCTCAGTTTCATTACTACTAGTCTCCATCTCCTAGTTAGTTTAGGTGTTTTATGATGACATCATGCACAACGGGGCCCCTGTGATATCAGAGAATGATTCTGGTATGACAGGGGGATCTCCTAGGAATGAGCCAAGGATAGATGACAGTTTGAATTAGCCAGGGCCATAATCTTGGTACCGCATGAACGATTTTGTAGATGTGTGTACATAGGGTAGAACGACATATGTGGTCATCACGAGTCATTTTTCATGATATGTCAACTGGTCAACGATGATGATGAGATCCTCGTGGGGGAACATCATTATCCCAAGGAGTATATTGTAGTCAAGTTGAGCATCCAAGACCTCAATATCTATGAGTACCGTCTTGATGGCCAAGCTGACCAGGACATTTTGATAGAGACCGACGGGAGAAGAAGGGCGCTCATCGTATGCTCTGAGTGTGATGTCAGATGGCTTCATTTTGGGAGATCCAAACTTCTGCCAAACGCTTTTGGACATGATGCATGTAGATGCACCCTCGTCGATGATACATCGATATATAGTGATGTTCTGGACTGACACCGGTATCTGGAAGGCAAATATACGTTTTTGTAGATGTTCTATGCTTGATGCAACTTTACTTTTTATTCCCAATATCAACCAGCAATCACATAAACAAGAAAGTAAAATGTTGATAGAACGTACCAGTAGATTGACAGAAGACAAGACAAAAATATACAAGTGTGTTGGTGCGTTACAAAAGTCAACATGATGCTTCAACCAACAAAGTCTCAATACGGTCAGCCAACCAGAAGTGTCACACAACCCTCTCGGACAGCCAGATTAGTCAACCCAAAGTCAATGCTGTCACAGTCAATGGTCAACGCAAAACAATAGCAGCGAAATGTCAACATTCCACCTCGATTTCTATGTCAGAAAATGTGGACTGCAGAAATCAAAATTTTGACCAAAGTTATGTTCAGTTTGACCATGCGTTGTCCAAAGTAAACGTTGTTCAACTCTGTGCTGAAACCCTAGGTCGAAAATAGAAAATTCTTCTTGCTGCAATTTCCCACATGTGGATGAAGAAGGTAATCCAAGGTGATTGAACCAATCAGATGATGAGAGAGACCGTGTGAGGATGAATGAGTGAAAATGACCTCCAACATTGACCTATTTATATCCATCAATGAGGGTGTGTGACACAGCTGCTGGAGCTTCAAGCCTACATTTTATTTCAGGCCGCCCTGCATGGATTTTGAATAAATTCAAAATAAATGTTCCGCTCATGGAATCAAGATGATATTTAGATCGATCTTGCACATATTTGAAAGAGGAATCCAATAAAAATATTGGCATCTTCATCTGAGCATCACAACATGGAGTTTGGACCTAGTTGTCCAAAATTAACACTCCCTCTCAACTAGGAAGAACTCCATCCACCTATGCCATCCAAACATCGTGCGTCATCCTGCCGGAACTTGCTTTGCTAGTTTCTTTATTTCAGAACAAAAGTGGGCTAGTCATAGAGACATCATTCCCAGCTGACAGCTTCATCCCAGAGGTCTGAAACCTCTATTGGAATAAAAAAGAGTCTCATACCAACCCGAAGTTGGTTTATCTGACCCAAAGTTAGTAGGAGGTCTAAAGCCTCATTAGACTTCATCCCAAATCAAGTGGTTTTCCACGTGCCATCCTAGACATAGAGAGTACGACAATCTCTGATGCGTCCATTAGTCTTTGCTACTGATCTCTAGCTTTTCCCACCTCACTAGCCAAATGAGAGGTACTTTGAGTCCGAGACTCAATGGGTAGATGCATACGTGGCACAGATCATGAGAGATGAACCAAATCAACATCATAACAGTGGGGCAGAAGCACCACAAGGTTCAACAAGCCTAGCCCCGTGTGTGCTTATAGCTTCGAGAAGCTATCTCCAAAGCCCCCCAGAGCTTCAAGAGCTGATCGTCCAACAGGACCCTTAGCATAGGGTCGTTCCACAATACCAAGATTCTCACGAAAGGTTAGGAACTTCAACTTCCCTAGGGACTTTGTGAGAATGTTTGTGACCTTCTCATTAGTTCCTATATGATCAAGCCTTACGACACCTCGTTGTACCATATCCCGGATAAAGTGGTACCTGATATCAATATGCTTAGATCGATCGTGGAACACGAGATTATCGGACAACCGAATCCCACTCTAGTTATCACAGAGTATCACAATGGTATCTAGCACATGCCCGAACAAATGACTCAAGAGGTTTCACAACCAAACTGCGTCACAACAGGCCATACTCACTGCAATTTATTCGGCCTCTGCGGTGCTTAAAGCCACTGACTTTCCTGCTCATCCATGATATTGAAGTAGATCCAAGTGTGAAGCAACATCTCGATGTGATCTTACGGTCCAACACACTGCCATCCAAATTGGCATCAATATATCCATAGAGTATCATGCTCCCGACATTGTATCTCAACCCATGGTTTATCGTGCCCCGAAGATATCTCAACAGATTCTTGGCACCAACCCAGTGAAAGTGATGAGGCTCAACCATATGTTGACTCAAAGTGTTCATTGCAAAACATATGTCCAGATAGGTGTTCACTAAGAACATCAGGGCCCCTACGAGTTGACGATACTCAGTAGGATTTTCTAGCACGGGTCCAATAGCACTGCCACTCAACTTCTTAAAGTTGAGCTCCATCGGTGTCGACACGGACTTACAGTTCACCATTCCAAATCTTTCCAGAAGCTTCACAATATATTTTCCTTGAGAAAGGAAAATCTCGCTAGGTCTCTGCTAGACCTCCAAGCCTAGGAAGTAATGCATCAGTCCTAGGTCCTTCATCTCAAACTCAATAGCGAGCTCCCTCTTTCACAGATGAATGAGAGGGTCAACAATTATCAGGAAGAGGTCGTCCACATACAACACCATAATGAGAGGCTTTTCTCTATCAACCTTGAAGTAAAGGTTCAAATCAACATTACTACGAGAGAAATCATCTTCATCAGGTAGTTATCTATCCTCTTGTACCAAGCTCTGGGTTCTTGCTTCAACCCATAGAGGGATTTCTTGAACCTGCAAACATGGGTGTCCCAATCCCAGACTTCGAACCCTAGAGGTTGCTCCACATGCACCTCTTCCTTTATCGCACCATGCAGAAATGCGATCTTAACATCCATCTGATGAAGATTCCATCCTTACGTAGTAGCAAGGGCTATGATAGATTAGATGGTGGTATATCGGGCCACACGGGCGAATATTTCATCATAGTCTACGCCTTCCTTTTGAGAGAAGCCACAAGCAAAAAATCTTGCCTTGAACTTTTCAGCACTTCCATCAAATCCATGCTTGATCTTGTAGAGCCATTTCGAGTTGAAAAATGCTTTTTCCTCTAGTTCTTGAACCAGATACCATACATAATTCTTCATTATGGACTCATATTCTTCATGCATAGCATCCTTCCATACTTGATGCTTTACGACTTCCTCAAAATACCAAGGCTCATATTGTACGATTATACTCATGGCTGCTAGATACCCTTGGTATCTATTCGGCTTCTTGCTTTCACGGAATGTCCCTCTTGGGGCCATATGTCTCTCGGCATCCTCGAGAGTGTCCCTGAGCCATGATGGTATCTTCCTCATTGAAGGAGATGGATCATTAAGGTCCATCGGTCCTTCAACATCGGGCATCGTCTCATCCTTCAATTCTTCTTGATTTCCAGGCCCTACATCATGATCTTCCTCAGATCTCGGAAGATTGATTACTTTCCTCAGGGAAGCATCTTCGTCAAAGGTAACATCGTGGCATATCTCCACTTCCCTTTTACTAGGAACATAGAATCTATAGGTCTTCGAAGTTTCCATATAGTCCACAAACATTCCCTTCTTTCTAGAAGCATCCAACTTGCTCGTCTTCTCCTTCGACACATGAAAATAAATAGGACATCAAAAAACTCTAAAATGTGAGACGTCAGGTTTCTTACTAGAGCAAACGTCTTCGGGAGTTTTGGAGTCCAGAGTAGAATGTGGGCATTGGTTTTGTATGTACACAACAATGTTCGCAGCTTCTCCCCACAGAAACTTCGGAAGACCTTGGTCAAATAGCATGGTACAAGAAACTTCCACAATGGTCCTGTTCATTCTTTCAACAACACCATTCTACTCAGGAGTATAGATAGTTGTGGTCTCCCTCTTGATGCTAGCTTCTCTGCAAAAATTATTGAACTCGTTTGTCCCATATTCAGTACCATTATTGGTCCTCAATATCTTGATCTTCTTCCCTGTTATATTTTCCACCAAGGCTTCGAAGGTACAGAACCACATGAAAGACTCATCCTTCTTCTTCAAGAAGTATTTCCAGGTTTTGCAAGAGAATTCATCTATGAACGTCATATAATAAGAACACCCTCCCAAGGATGTCACATGCAGCATACCAGACATATTATAATCTACTAGTTGCAAGACATCAGATGTCTTTGTGACGTTTGAGGGGAAAGGTCCCCTTGTATGCTTTTCTTAGGCACAACCCTGACATTCACCTTCATGATCATTTGTGAACTTGGGCATCCCCGTCACCACCTTCCTTGCTTCTGGAAGGGCTTTGTAGTGAAGGTGTCCAAACCTCTGGTGCCATAGTTCAGTCTGTTGGATAGTATCACATGTCATCGCTCCCAGTGGACCTCCTCCCACCTGGTAGAGTGTATCAACTCTAAACCCAATCGTGATAGCTTCCTTGAAACTCTTCTTCTAGATACACACCTTCCCATCAATGAATGCCACATTGAAACCTTTGTCTTCCATGGCCGAAATAGACACAAGGTTCTTCTTCAAATCAGGCACATAAAGTACATCTTGCAAGTAGAGGACTTGACCTTGAGACAAGTGGAGGGTCACAGTTCCTGTCCCTTTCATGCGATATGTGGCATTATCTCCAAGGATAATTTTCAGATTAACATCCTTCTCAACCATGTCATAAAGTGCTTCCTTGAACCCAGTGATGTGCCTTGAGGCACCACTATATATCAACTAGACATCCATAGTGTCGGGTGGAGATGCAACAGAGAGGGAAGATACAAGAATGAATTCATTTCTTTCAACAAAATTTGATTCCTCATACCTAGAATTTCTCGACCTTTTGTAAGGTTTCCCATTTCCACTAGAGGGAGCCTTCCTCTTCCCTTTGAACATGTTGTTCCTTTGATTGCCATCCCTTCGATTTTTGTTGTTGTCATCATCATCGGGAGAATCCTTCTTGAAAGGGAATTCTCTAGCATAGTGGCCAATCTTGTTACATGTGTAACATTTACCTTTCTTCCCTTGGGCCCCTTCTCTTCCTTTGTTCCTTTGACCACCAAAGTTTTTCTTCTTAGCACGAGCAGAGAAGGCATCATTTCCTTCATTTTCATATTCCTTCATCCTTGTCTCTTCTAGTACGCATCTCGATAGTACTACGTCAAAATGAGGTATGACATTTTTATTGACAATGGTAGCGTTGAATACATGCAATTCGGATGAGATACCTCCAAGTGTGGGGAGAACCATCTCTCGATCAACTATTGTCTCCCCAATAGCTAGAGGATTATTCATGATTTCGGTTAGCTTCAGAAAATATGATTAGACGGATTCATCCCTGCCTTTCTTCAGATTCTTCAGTTGATTATTAAAGAATAGGACTTGATTTTCATTTTTCGCCTTGAACATGTTGACCAAATTATCATAAATCTCCTTGGATGTTCCCAACTCAGAGATGTAGGCAACTAGACTCTTATGAATTGAGTCACTAATCATCAACTTTGCTTTGATTTCCCAATTCTTATACTTTGACTTGGTGGCAGCAGGTGCAGTGGATGGAGGCTCTTGGATTTTACCCTGCACATAGTCCATGACATCTTAGTATTTCAACATAAGATCAAATGTCATCTTCCAGGCATGGAAGTCTTCCTTCCCAGTAAATTTGTCATCAACTTTAAAGCCATTATAGTTTGAGGTACCCATGCTCTTCTTCGATGATTGCTAAAAACTTGGTATTTGTCTTCACCTCAGCTCCGATACCATGTAAATTTTTGTAGATGTTCTATGCATGATGAAAATTTACTTTTTATCCCCAATATCAACCAGCAATCACATAAAAAAGAAATTAAAATGCTGATAGAACATACCAGTAGATCGACAGAAGACAACCCAAAATATATAAGTGTGTTGGTGCGTTATGTCGGTCAACAGGATGCTTCAACCAACAAAGTCTCAATATGTTCAGCCAACCAGAAGTGTCACACAACCCTCTCGGACAGCCAGATCAGTCAACCCAAAGTCAATAGAAGCCAACATTGTCACAGTCAACAATCAATGCAAAACAACAGCAACAAAAATTCAACACGGCCAGGTCAAAAGTCAACGGTCAACCTCGATTTCTATGCCAGAAAATGCGGACTGCAGAAATCAATATTTTGACCAAATTTGGGGTCAGTTTGACCATGCGTTGACCAAAGTCAATGCTGGTCAACTCTGCGCTGAAACCTTAAGCCGAAAACAAAAAATTCTTCTTGCTGTAGTTTCCCATGTGTGGATGAAGAAGAGCCTCCAAGGTGATCGAACCAATGAGATGATGAGAGAGAATGTGTGAGGATGGATGAGTGAAAATGACCTCCAACGTTGACCTATTTATATCCATCAATGAGGGTGTGTGACACAACTGTTGGGGCTTCAAGCCTACATTTCATTTCAAGCTGACCTACACATATTTTGAATAATTTCAAAATAAATGTTCTGCTCATCAGATCAAGATGATATTTAGATCGATCTTGCACCTCTTCGAAAGAGGAATCCAACGAAAATATTGGCATCTTCATCTAAGTATCACAACATGGAGTTTGGACCTAGTTGTCAAAATTAACAACGACCAATGAAGAAAGCTAGGGAGTGGCTTTATCTAATTCAAAAGCCATTAGGCGCAAATCGACAGGGTCAATGGCGCTTAATGCGGAAAGTAAGGCTTTCTGTTGCTTTGGGCAAGATTGCAGGACCTCTATAGCTGACATGGCAGTGGGAATTTGTGCTAGATCATCCATGATGATGTGGTTATGGGCCGCTTTGGAGTGGTGTCCTACTCTCCTTTTTGGACCCTTAGCCATCTTTGACATGGGTTCAATAGGCATTTTGGATATACCCAACGATGCGGTAGGTGCACTCATGCTCGCCCCTGACGAGTTGGTGTCTGGAGGGGTATCATAGCTTCGATTCCTTGTATGAAAGAACATTTCCTCGCCAGTAATATAGATTTTGTGGCTGTTGTTCCTAGAATCATTTAGGGGTGGTTGTTGTTGGTGGGTACTAACCGCCCCTTGGTGGGGGAAGGGCTCCTGCATTACAATGGTTTGCTGTGTAGGCCCCCCTTGTTCATGGTTACCCTGAAGCTTCTTTAGCTCAGGGATTTCGGGACAATGATGAGTGTAATGGCCATACTCACCAAAAAGAGCACAAGAATGGTTTGTGCATATATTAGCCCTCTTGTTCTACCCTTGGGAGTTATTTGGTTCCTGGTTTTGATTCCGGTTGGGGTTTCCCCCAGCCTGAGATCGCAGAGGGTGTTGTTGGTTACTGCCCCCTGTCCAGAATCTCCCTTTTGTTTATTTTTGGGATTTTTCCTTACAGTGTTAGGAGGATTAATACGATTCTCCTAGTCGTAAGACTAGCATAGTTGAGCCTGAGAATGTTGCACGAAGTTCACCGATGCATTGTTTTACAGCGATGGTTTTTGTGCTGGGGAAGGGGAATATTGGGGTCCTTGTCCTTGGTTTGTATATGGTTGCTGGGGGAGAAATATTTCGTCTACCTTCCTAGCTGCATACTAGGTCCCCTACGAGGGAGGGTACGATCCTCCCTACTGATGGTGGTATGACAATGCCCTATTGATCATATTCTGCATAGGTGTAGGATGACTTTGATGGTAGCCTGGTTGCGTGATGTTCTAGTTAGGATCATACGAGTAACCTGGGTACGTGATACTTCTGCCTAGGTGACCTTGGGTCAATGAATCGATCAATCTGTCTGCAGTATTCAATGCGCCTGGAAATTCTTTGTAACTTTGCAGGTGTGGGGCATTAGGTAGGATGTTGTAAATGTATCCTGAATGGGTGTATATAAGTTCGATTTGTTGGGCTTTACTAATGGAATCCTCCTCAGAGGTAGGTCCTTAGGTTTCCACATCCTTTGAAATCTCTACTGTGAGAGTATTCAAAAATAGGTCTAGTAAAACTCTATCATCAAGTTTGGCTTTGCACAAACTTTGACGTCGCCGCCATTCATGGAGATGGTCCGAGCCATGGACAACTAGCGTTTTCCTAAAATGGGTCAGTAACTCCATTCCTGAATCATGGTGGATGGGTAACTGAAAATATGTGAGGAACGCAGTAGCGAGGGTGTTAAAGGTTCCATGTGAAGCAGAAGGCTGCTCCACATACCATTTTGCGGCTGGTCCAGTTAAGATGTGATGAAATAGTCCTAGTTGAATAGTATCATCAATAATACTATTTGATGAACACCATAGGTGGAAAGTCATTACATGATTTCCAAGGTCTTATGCTAGCTTCCCTTCAAATTTTGGAATGTCTGAAGGGAGCTTTGTGGGCATGGGGGGCCAATTGGGGTTGTGGGAAATGGGATCATTTGTTAGCTTTGATAGATTTGGGAGGTTTAATGATGCTAATAAAGGTAACTGAGTATTGAGTGCCATTGTGAACTATGGAAACATAGGAATGTGTTTGTGTACGGGGGGTGTTTAGGGGATATTACTTTGTGACATACTCAGAGAAATGAAGCATATCATGGATTGAGATAGACAGAGACATTGCATGATGACTCAGAGGATTTAAATATTAATCAAATACCCTTTAGATGGTGAACATGAGAAACAAGATAGATCTTTCTGTAGGTGAAGCATAGATCATATCTACCATCAAGAATGAAACATGAAGCAGCAAGGAAGACAACTTGGCATTTCTGCTTCATCATGAAGTCCATGTCATCATTGTCAAGTTATATGGTGTACAAGTGTCATCATAATGGTCAATATATGTCCATGTGTCAAGCTACATAATGTGGAATGTAATTATGTATTATAAAGGAAGGACAAAATGTAATGTGTGGAAGTCCAAGATTCGTATGTGGAATATGAAAAGTCACTTAGTAATATATGGACAAAATGTATTTAGGAGAAATCCAAAAGTCATTATAAGTTCAATAGTGAAGTCTAAAGGACACAATATAAGTTCAAGTGTCATGAGGGTAATCCAAGAGTCATCAGGATATGAAAGGACATTCCTCTTATTATAAAATCAACCTCATAACTCAATCAAAGGTATTTTGAAGGCTTAAGCTTTGGAGAGATGGTCTTTGCTTCTCCACTTGGCATAGGAGAGAAAACTATTCTTTGGAGAAGCAAGAAGTGACTTAATGTTACACTATTGGTCGTAGTGTATTATATTATAATTGCGTACTTGGATCTTTCACATTATAATTGAAGCTCGATGAGCCAACACATTTTCATGCATGTATTGTGAATTTCTTAGCACTATTCTTTGGATGTTTTCTATTTTTTTTTTGTTCATATGTACTAAGGAAATTGAATTATTTTGGTGGCCTTTGTACTTATCTTGTTGAAGGTGTGTTGTATGTGGTTAATGATTGTTGTGTCTATGAGAACTATTTTTCTAGATAACTAACAAATCTTTCTTTGATTGTGTGTCTCTCTTATGTTAGTACTATTACTTCTTTCTAGAGACTCACTTTTGTCTCCCCCCTCATGAAGGCCTCCTTTTAGACATTCCAATTAGTGTTTCACATTGTCAACTTACTTGCTTGTTCAGGGTTTATGTATATAATCTCTTATGTTATAGTTTGAAACCAAGATGAAACTTTGTGTTATGGTGGTCGGGCCAATACTCCAAATGGGGCTCCTACTCCAAATGGTGTGAGGTCTAATTGGGACTTCACATCTGGGTGACCCCCTATATGTTGATGGTATCCAACACCATCAACATCGTCAAAGGATAGATATACCACTTTTACTAAGCTCTTTTTCATGGTCTCCTGTTAACCATGCGACCAAAGGTTGAAGATGAGGACCTTCAAACCTAAAATTTTAAAAACCTTCAATATGTAGTCCCTAAATTTATGGATCATCCAAAACTAAGAGGGGGTTCAATCCCCATTTTCCTCCAGGACAAACTAGGCTCATAAGGATAATTTCTTATCCTGTGCCTGAGAACTAAAAAGGGAATTTGAAAAGAACATGATTGGCCTAGAATAATTTGGAAACTACATAGTTATTCATCAACCACAAGGCATCCAAGACCCTTCATTTAAAAGCCATTTATGAGGCCTTCTTCTAAGAATCCAAATAGGTCACTATACATAGTTTTCCTCATATAAAACATTTAAACCATATCTTTAAAACCAGAGAAATCCTTCAATTGTTTTAGTATTCAAGTAGCGGTATGACTTAGTTTTCCAATCACTCACCTACCCTAATAAATGGCAAACACAAAAGCTTAACACCACCCAAGCCTACATTGAACCCTTCAATAGGATTTCCACTAGCTCAAGAGTTATTCAATGAATTTTATAGTCACTCTACCATTTGAGGGATGGAAAAGCGACGTTGCATCGTTTCTTGGATCGTTGATTAGTTGTGATGTTGCCATGTGTGTGATGATAAGGCATGAAGGCTTGAAATGGGGGAAAATTGTGAATTATGGCCTCTTTGGGTTCTTGGACTATTGAAATAGTAAATGACTATGAAATTGAGATAGGATAAACATAAAAGCTTAATGCCACCAAAGCTTACATCGATCCCTTCAACAATATTTCCACTAGCTCAAGAGTTCTTTAGTGAATTATATAGTCACTCCGCCTCAAATATTTCGTGGATACTCTTTCCTTTTAGAGACCAATTTACAATCAATGATTTTTCTATCACATTGAGATCCACACCATTAAAATACCTTTTAATCTCCACAATAGACTCAAAAGTCTTCTAGTCTATTTAAAGCAAGCTAAGTTCATGTCTAAAAATCACTAAGAATATTTCACAACCATTCATGAATTTTGTCTATCCAAGATATTAATAAGGTTAAATTTCCTTATCTATTCTTGATATATTTTCCTATTAAGGTTTAGATGCAATCTCCTATGGAATTATATAAATTCCCCTCTACATTTTAATATATGTGATACACTTCTTTTCATTCACTCAAATATTCAAAATTAATTCAAAGCAAAAAATTATACATTCAACACATTCACTTTTGAGTGAACCAATTATTTTTTCAAAAGAAAGAAAGAAAAGGAAATATCAGAAGTAAGTATGTTCTCACTAACTCATTCCAAGGTTATATATACATTCACATATCATAATGAAGACATATTTGAAGCAAATTCATAGGAAAAAGATAAAGAAATTTCCCAAAATTTCATAGAAATCTAAAATTATATCAATCTTGCAACACTATAGAGAGATATAGGAAAACATTTAAAACATTTAAATGCTTAATTAAATTAAAAGTCTATGAAACCAAAAATTTCATGCACTCCTAAAAACATTTATTTTCAAAAGTAAAAAATAATATCAAATACTTTAAATTGGAATAAAGAAGGTGCCTAAAGAACTCTACAAAATCCGTGGAATAAAGAAGGTGCCTAAAGAACTCTACAAAATCCGTGACAGTTAAAATAACTTGAATGCATTCATGCCTAATAGACTGGGATGAGAGTCTCATGGATCAATAATTAATATATAGTAACATGGAAGAAATAAAAATGAATTTAGTTATGGATCATTATGCAGGAGCATTAGATCTTCTAAACCATCAAGCCTTTTGAGGACAAAGTTCTAAGAGGGGGTCTTGAAATTTTGAGAAGAATTCATATTCTTCTATGTAAGTATTATATTGATTTTATTTATTCTAGGAAATCTAAGTGAATGAGTCCTGAGTCTAGAAGTTATTTGGATAGGTAAGCTTTTGTTGATATGTTAAAAGGAAATATTCCTTGTAAAGCGCGGGAAATTATAGGGACAGATTGAGTGATTTTAGGATTTAGAAAAATCTGATTTATGGAATGATTCATGGAGTGATTTTAGGACCTAGAAAAATATGTGATGTTTCTAAAGTCTATATATTTCAAGCCTATGATTAATAAAAAAGAGAGTAAATATGAGGAAAAGGAAGGATGGCCAAATGTATGTGAAATCAAACCATAGAGAGGAAGGAGAAGTTTTGAATATATTTATGTAAAAATTATGTTATTGAAATGAAGTTGTCATTATATGATTATCTATGCATGATGGTGTAATTCCAATTTGAATTTATGAATTTAGAGTGAATTGTAGATAATGGAAATTTATCATATAAAGGAAGTAATTTATGTTATGGGATTTTAGGCAATTGAGTAAGGGAATAATTTGGTACATGCATAAATATTTTGTGTGTTTGTTTTATTGCAATATTATAGAAAAAATCAAGAATGGGTTAAAAGTGTATGGGAACCTTGGTGTTAGTAGTGAATTGACATCCTAGAAGTAGAGAGTTTGAACTTTGCAGGAACAATGGATTTTCCTGCATTAGATCAGCTTTGCAAATGTAAAACAAAGTTCACAAAGATGGATGATCTAGGACTAGGGAGAAAGAAAAGGGTATTTATACAGATAAAACAAAGAACACTCAAGAAATTGTTGAAGGATGACCAGTGGAATGAATCATCTCTCCCTTGCAACATTAAATTTTTGGATTATATATTGGCTTCGTATATCTGGAAGTTATTTAGAATTAACAATTTTGTTTAAATATTTCACAATCCAATCTTCAAAAAAATCCTTTATTGGTGGGATGGTTATGTCTTGCATCACCCTAAGTGTGAAGACTTTGTTGAAGTTTGAAACAAGAAACAGTGAAATTGGCATCCGAAAACAACATCCATGATCCTAGTGAAAATTAAGCACCTACACTAGGGTGGGTCCCACATAGGCAATTTTTGGGTGTATGTCTATTTATATATGTATGTGCATGTCTATTTATAGATTCATGTCTATTTTTATTATCCCTTAATATTAGATGGACATTAAACTATAATCTATTCTCAATGAGAACTTGAAAATAGTTAACTGAAGTGGAAAATCAGTTAGCTAACTGAATTTCGAGTTAAGTGGTTGGTTGGTGGGACATGCAGGTTGAATTTAGTTGTAACAGAGTGATTCTAGTTGTAACAGAGTTGGAAGTGTAGTGGTGCATGAGTTGTGTAAGTTGTAAATCAGTTTAACTCAGTTAAGTGAGTTAAAGTCAGTTGTGCTAGTTGTAACTGCAGATACACTAGTGAGAGATCAAGTGAATTAATTTAATTAATTCACATGTAGTGATATCACATGCAATTGATGTTTTTACTATTATTAACTACATGCATGTCAGTTCTAATGGAGACCCGGTTGAGATCTAGGTGAAAGGGAAGTGTAAATATCAATTGTGATATTAGCAGGCTACCCAGGTGTAGTTATAACACCACATGATGCCCATGATACTCAGTGCAGTTGAGGAAGGCCGAAATTCTTTGTGATTAAGGATTGCATTCATCAAGAACTGTGTGAGCAAGGCAGGCTGTCTGGTGGCAGTAAATTGGCTAAGGGATTTGCCAATTTTTGTATGATAGTGTAAGACAATTAGCTGATGTACTGAGGGCTCTTGTGAGAAGAGTTTTGTATGTAATCGTTTCATGATTCCTTGTGGAATATACAATATATGATAGAGGGGTTTTGAGCAGTAAGATTTCCCCGGGAATATCTGGTGTTGTGGTTTTGATCTATTCTTCTTTGCTTCATGTGATTGGCAATTGTGTTGTTTTTAATTCCACAAAATATTAGTAGAAGCGATTCAGTATTTAATTGTAGTACATTGTTATATCGGGTGAATCCAATATATACATGCATATTTCATAATTTCTACATGGTATCAGAGTTGTGTTATAAATTTTCTACATTGTATGAAAGCAGGAATTATTTGGGTGCGTGAGTTTGTAGAGAATATATGAAAATCTTGATGCAAAATTGCACAAAAAATATCATATTTGGATTCCTTGCAAAAAAAATACCTAAATTGAAAAAACAAGTCTGTCAAATCAGAGCTCGAATGAGGGAGATATCATCGATTTAAAATCAACTCTTTTGTTAGAAAATTTTGCGACGACGAGATAATTACAATGTGTGCGAGCCAAGAACCTACATGCACTGAGGTACAAGATGCATGCAAATATTTGAGGAGAAAAGCAGAGGTTAGTGACTTGGTGGTTGAGAGGGAGCCTCTCAACATGTAGCCTGAGAAGCAGTCTCAGAAGGTTGTGGAGCAGCCACAACTAGAGATGTAGAATAATCTCTATAGATTTGATGTAGATGTGATTTATACAGAGCTTCCTACCATTGGGAAGTGTGAGAAAGCCATGCGATTGACCCTTGAGAGGGAGATGGATTTGCATGTAGGTCAGAGTGAACCTCAAGATGTGGAGCAACCACATGCAGAGGATCATGGAGTGGGAGAAATCGCTCATGAAAATAAATTTCGAGCCAAATGGGCAGAGGGAGTGCATGCAGCTATACCACCAGGTGAGAGGTGGGGCGACATGCATGAATAATCCCAAGAAGACATTTTGGGTAGGATTCATTGAGATGGTGTGGATCTCATGAATTGAACCTGGCTATGAGTATCCCACAGAGAAAAAGTAGCAGGAACAGTTGGATTGATGCAGTCAGATGTCGTGAGGACATGAAATCAAAGTGACAGTGTTAGATACTGGAGCGCAGATTAGAGTTGGAAGCAAGTGCATAGTGCATGGATACATGTGTCAGCAGTGCAAAGGATCCAGTAGACATGTGCAGTAGCTAGCAGCAAGTCAGAAGTCTTTGATGACAGATGCATTATACTGATTTAGTTGTTTGGAGGCTATTCAGTTTTGGAAGTGTTGCATGCAAAGGTTGCATGTGTGAGTAACACTGGAGAAATGATGCATGCAAAGGTTACATGTGCAAGAAACACTAGAGAAGTGTTGCATGCATGGAGTTGCATGTCGCATGCAAGGACATTCCTTTCTTGTTGAGAGGGAGTGTTGAAGTTTGCAACAAGAAACAATGAAATTGGCATCCAGAAACAACATCCATGATCCTAGTGAAATTAAGCACCTACACTAGGGTGGGACCCACATAGGCTATTTTTAGGTGTATGTATATTTATAGATGTATGTGCATGTATATTTATAGATGCATGTCTATTTTATTATCCTTTAATATTAGATGGACATTAAACTATAATCTATTCTCAATGAGAACTTGAAAATAGTTAACTGAAGTGGCAAATCTGTTAGCTAAGTGAATTTCGAGTTAAGTGGTTGGTTGGTGGGACACGAAGGTTGACTGAGGGCTTTTGTGAGAAGAGTTTTGTATGTAATTGTTTCATGATTCCTTGTGGAATATACAATATATGATAGAGGGGTTTTGAGCAGTAAGCTTTCCCTGAGAATATCTGGTGTTGTGGTTTTGATATATTCTTCTTTGCTTCATGTGATTGACAATTGTGTTGTTTTTAATTCCACAAAATATTAGTAGAAACAATTCAATATTTAACTTTAGTACATTGTTAGATCAGGTGAATCCAAGATATACATGCATATTGTTAATTTATACAGGCTTGTTGCTTTATTTCCTTTGAATCTAACCACAATTTCTCAATGAATGCATGACTGGTCTTCATTTTCATTAACAACTGTAACTAACCATTTTTTAATTTCTTCTTCTGGAAAATGTATTAAGTTGTCGAACTCATTTCCCCATGACGTTTAAATAACTTTCAAATATTATTGTGATTAATATTTTAGAGCTAGCATGGAGTCTTTAAAAATTCTAGGTCCTTGAATATCTTTGAAAACTTTAAAATATCTTTGAAGAAATTTTTATTCAATTTGACAAGGAGGCACAATCCCTTAGGCAAGGAGATGTTGCTACACTCTCTCCGCTTCTTGATGCGGGGACATCTTCTTCATAACTCATATATTTTTTCATCTTGAAGGTTTGATAGGGGGAAGGTTTTAACATCATAGTTCTTCCTATTATGGTCATTTTCTTAACATTGACCGGCCTTCATAGAAACAAATCCCAATGAATTGACATGAATGTAAGGGATCATGCTGATTCTTATGCCCAATGATTTCTCGCATCTCGATGAGATTCAAATTGTCCTTTCTTAGAACTCAACCTCCATAATATTCAAACTTGGCATGGAAAATTCTCCTACTTTCAAATCCCTCTGCTTGATCCCCTAGTTTTGGTTCTAATCTTCCTTCGTATATGGGTTTCTTTATAGTTTTTTTCTTGGGTAGAATTTCAATGGAAAGGGTGAAGCACAACTATAGTAGAAAAGGTTTCCATATACAACCTCTCACCTAGGCCCAACATTAATTTGAATCTTCCAAGTTCATATTTAACCAGTGCACCCCTCCTATGGCTTGAGAGTCCATTGAAATAGTTGAGGTGAAGACTTAAATAGATTAAAATTTTCTCCATGATGAAGAAATTCATGTCTAAGTTGCACCATGGGCTCCAAACATTAGTACGTCGAAAACTCATTACCAAATATTTCAAAGCTCTAGATCTATATTGGAAAATAAAAACCATAATTGGAAAACTTATAATTGAAAGGAGTGAGGAATAATACAATGACATTCTTCTTCAATTGTATGAGCTCTAGTTATAAGTCAAAAAATAGGCAGGAACATTTCTACTCTAACACCAACAAAGATGGACATTAAACCTTCAATACATGGGGCGTAATTATCTAGGTCACAAATTCTAAAGAAAACTCTCGTTATGTACAATTAATCAAGTCTCTTTTGTGGTTTTCTTATTGTAGGAAGCATATCTTTCCCTATCTCAAGGCATATGTTAATATAAGTTTTTTCTACAAATTCAACCTTCATATATTTGAAATTTATATATATATAATTTTTTGACCAATAATTCCATTTTTTTAAACTATTGATCTAATTTTCTTCCTAATAAATCAACAATAAATAAATAAATAAATACAACTTGACTGGGCCTAATGGTTAAGAGCATGTGTTTCCTCATAAGAGGTCAGAGTTCAAAACCAGAGAGAGGTAGAGTATGAATGCCTTCGTAAACTTAGCAGTCAAATCGCTCCACGAAGATGGATCCCTTATCCCATGTGTCTAGCTTAACGAATCTCTTATCCCATATGTTTGATTTGACAAATACCTTATTCCACATATCTGACTTGATCATAACTTTAAAATTAAATAATAATAATAATAATAACAATAATAATATATATATATATATATATATATATATATATATATATATATATATATATATAATTCTAAAGATTCTCAACACAATTCAAATTTATCCAAAAATATAATCATCCCTCACATCTCAAAGTATCTATAAATTCATTTCAGTTAAATTCAAATGCAAGTTTGAAAGAAATTCAATATTAGAATTTTCTTAATATTATATTTAAACAGATATTTTTATATTAAAAACGAAATTGAAAAATAAAATAAAGACAAGATGGGTACCTCTCTTAATTATTATTAAGAATATGTTCATCCATTCAGAAAGTCTAAGTGGGTTGGTATATACCAAAACACGGACTTTATGAATATGTTCATCCATACACATCACGTCAAATGTGGTTGGTATAAACTCTTTAATACGATAATGTAGACTTTGTTGAAGGTCAATCGATGCTTTAAAAATAATCATTCCGATGAACCTAACCTTGCTAACCATGAATTAAACCACCATTACTTAATTATATTTATAGATTTTTCTGTATATGGGAGATTTTTTTCTTTAATACGCAGGTGAAATTTCAATAATTGAAATATTTGGTATTACTCAATTATATATATATATATATATATATATATATATATATATATATATATATATATATATATATATATATATATATATACACACGCAAATGAACAACGTGAATTATAAAAGTTATTATTTAATTACCTATCATTAAAGACATCAAAAAATGGTATCTAATCTAAATAATAATTAAAACATATATTTGAAAAAATTGAATTGTAGAGAGAATAATAATAATTTTATAATTATTTATAAAATTAATATTTATTATTATTTTTAATTATTTTTTATGATGATGATGGTTAACGTTTACTAAGATCAAATTTTGGTTTATTGGACCTAAAGAAATGAATTATTTATTTTGTTTTAAAATTGTACTCCTATGCACAAAAAGCTTGGAGAGAAGGGTCCCGTGCTCACTATAATTTTGACATGTTAAAAGGCTAGGAAAGTCGGTATTGCAACAAAGATTATGAAACTTAGATCTAATGTGGGTGTATGCAGGACACTCTAAGAGGAAGTGATTTTCATCCTCAATGTTCATATTCTCACAGAGATGGAAGAACCTTTCCACCCATGGTGTTTTAGGAACTACCCAACAACTTGTTTCACTATGGAGCTCATGAGAGTTCATTCTTATCTTGGCTATATTAATTTTTTTCTTTGAGCTAGTTAAAACAAAGAGATACTTTTGATCTTCTAGAGTAGGGTTGATGACCTCCTTATAATATCTTAATTTTCTTTTAGCCTCTAAATCTTTCTCACACCACATTTTCTCTTTAAACTTAGAAGTAACAATATTTTTAATGTTATTAATATTTTGCAATGCAACATTTTCGTCGAGACTCCCAATATGCACATGAAAGAAAGATAAATTATTAAGAATATGAACATTATAAGTTATTAAAATTATGAATTTATATTTAATAAATATAAATCTTTCTTTATATATATATATATACACACAATGTTGCCTAATTTATAATGTTAAGAGCATGTGCTTCCTCTTAAAAGGTCATATGTTCAAAACTAGAGAGGGTAGAGTATTTATGTCTTTGTAGACTTAGCAGTGCGGAGGTGAGTCTCTTGTCCCAGAAACAAGGAAGTCTCATACACCAATTTGGTGTCTACCTTGACTGTGATCTTAAACTTTTGAATAGTAATAGAAATGTAAACCTTCCAAATTAAAGTGAAAAAGTAAATCTAAAAGTAACACTATATGATAAGAGAAAGTTAAGTTATACAACCAAGTAAAAAGGTGAATCTAAAAGTATCATCTATATGATAAAAGAAAGTTAATTTATCCAATGGGAATAAGGAAGTGGTTTTTAATAAAGTTGAAATGAAAGAGAAGAAGAATGTTAGGAAAGAAGAAAATTTTATTAAAGATATTGTTTGTCGTAGAAAATATTTTATATTTTTAATAATTATAAAGTAAATATTATTTATAGAATGTTATTTTAATGAGATTAATATGTATTGAAAAATAAGAAAATGATTATTTAAATAATTTTTACAAGAAAAAAGAAAATATAGCATAAGTATATGTTGGTTTTGGTTAGAATAATGTTATTGTAAAAAAAACTTACTTATATGCCAAAACAACATTTATAAATTATCCAATGTTCACTCTCCATAACATTAAAACAATAATATTATAAGATAATTGCATTAAACATTATCTCCAACCACCAAGGGGTTTAGTTTTATAGATTACAGGTTGTCATGTTCATTATCCTCCTTGAGTCGATGTTCCTCTAAAAATGCAAGAGCTAAGGTTAGGAATGTTTTTTCCATACATCATGGTGGGAAAATAGAGAGGTTGTATGCTTGTGAACAATGCTCTCAAATTAGTTTTCCATCTCATTCCAAGGTATGCCCAATAAAGAATCTATAGAGAAAATTCAAGAAGGCACATGAGGGTAAGTAATCTCCAGCCCAAGGGGAACATGGGTTTGAGTGCAAGGGAGCCCATGCCAATGATCTAAAAGATACTACAAATGTTCCATCTACAAATGCACCTTTTGTGATTGTATGTTAATGTACAAGGATAAGCAAGAAAAAATCATACCATCATCATACCAAAGGAAGCTTGGTATTGTAGAAGAATTAAATAAACCATCATTCCTCTTTTCTTAGAACCAAAATAAAGCTTCAACGCTAATAAGAAATCAAGTAGAATGGAAATATAGAGCTTGGGATAGTTAGGTTTCTAAGTAAGGAAAGATGTTGAGCAGGCAAATCCCCTCTGCAGACAGAGGCGATCCCTCTAGCCCTAAGGTGGGTCTAGCAACAAGGGAAAATGCTAGACTCCTGAATTCCTAGCTTATAAATGAAATATAGACTAAAACATATAACATATGAGTCAGTCTAATTCTTTTGTCGTGGCACGCGACAATGATCCTTTGATCCTTGTCTTCACGCCTTGCGCTCTGCGTTGGTGACGATGTTCACGCACCTGCACAAATATTAAACAAACGATAACAGTTATAAGCACACACATTCATCTACAACTATTCAGTTAGTCAAGGAGAACTAAACACTTTGCATATAAATGGAAACAAAGTTTGAACTAGAAACTAGTCATGTATTATTAATAGAGAAAAAGAAGTTTACAACCTTATGCCTTGACGTTGAAAATCTCCTTCGACGGGTTCAGTCGGATGCATCTCAAGCATTCGTTCGAGATTGGACTTAATGAGGCAATGGGCCTAAACTCTCTCTCAACAATGGATTATTCTCTGCCTTCTTCTACAAACCAACTATAGTAATGACTGTTCAACTAGCTGAATCAATGTGAGAAGGAAGAATTTATAGAAGAGGAGGAGGTGGTTTGGGATCCCACATAAGGTGGAGGATAGGTCTATCCCTTTGGGGAGTTGCACAATTGTAGGAACAAATGGGCCAAAGGGAGAAACTCGACATTATTCAGTCGAAAAAACCATGATGACTCCGCTCATGAAGTTGTTAAGCATGGAAACTTCATTTCTATTTTAAAAAACATTCCAAAAACAGATCGGCGCGGGTGCCCTTCTGAGATAGAGCGCCAAAGTGCGCGGGTCCAAGTGTTAATTTCTCCATGGGCGCGAGGCCATAAATTCCTACCAGTGCCGACCCAAAATCACATGTTTTTGAAGGTCTGCTTAAGGAATGATCAACAGAGAATATGTTTTTGACATGCCAAGGGATGCAATGACACTTGTGGAATAGTATGACAGTACACAAAAGTCACTGAAATGGTCCTCCAATGTTCGGGATGGGATTGTAGGGACGGTGAAAAAATACTGTGTAACAGATGCCCCCTAAGGCATTAGGTACGAGAGAGAGGGAGGGGTGAAATGGTTTATGAGAACATGTCAAAACCAAAACGCCGCCGTTGGAAGTCTTGAAAGAACAAGTACAAATGATATATCTGATACATGAATATGTGGTATGGCCGTAACCATACATAGAAGAGTACATATAAAAATAATATTTGAGGTATGGATGCAGCCATCTAGTAAGAAGGATCATCAAATAGACTCAGGTATGGTCATCACCATCCAATCAGAAGAGTCATGCCTATAGTAATGATAAACCAAATCATCTCGCAGCATGGATTTTATCAGACAAAACCCAGGGTCTTGCGCTCCATCTCGACCTGAACAAGTACAAATTCAAGCATGCGAATTAGTGAGCTGAAGTCGAACATGCAAAAATATTTCCTGATTACCAACCAATGATGAAAGATGTTAACAGGCACAAGAGCAACCACCAGTAATGAAAATGGCTCTTAAGGTACAACTAGTACAATCCGCGTAATGTGAATAGTGAGTTGGAGTCAAACACCCGTGAAATCGCTCGATCGAAGGCCAATGATGAGGAATTGTCGTCGAATGTGAAGAAATTTGCATTGAGGCATGCAAGCTCCAAGATACCAGAAGGGAGTCTCTAAAATTCTAAAGGGGAGGCGCGAATTGGCGCCGTTGTTTGTAAAACAACAACGCCAATCGCCACGGCTACAATTGTATGAAAAATCTCCTAAATAGTCTGATTTGAATGGTTCAAAAGTCAATTATTTGACTAATGGAAGCCCCAATGGCAGTTTTGCAGGTAATTGAAAGTCAAAATGGGGAGTTTCACAATTGTAGGAACAAATGGGCCAAAGGGATAAACTCGACGTTATTCAGTCGAAAAAACCATGATGACTCCGCTCACGAAGTTGTTAAGCATGGAAAATTCGTTTCTATTTTAAACAAAATTCCAAAAATAGATTGGCGCAGGTGCCCTTTTGAGACATAGTGCCAAAGGGCATGGGGCCCAGTGTTAGTTTCTCCATGGGTGCGAGGCCATAACTTCCTACCAGTGCCGACCCAAAATCACATGTTTTTTAGGGTCTTCTTGAGGAATGATCAACATAGAATATGTTCTTGACATGCCAAGCGATGCAATGAAACTTATGGAAAAGTATGACAGTACACAAAAGTCACTGAAATGGTCCTCCAATGTTCAGGATGGGGATTGCAGGGATGGTGACAAAATAATGTGTAACAAAAGCCATCAAGATAAAGAGGTGTTGGAGGGAGGGGGGATTATTATGAGTCAAATAAATAAAAACCAGATGTATCGTACCATGTACACCAATGTGAACATGGAGCACCACTCTAATATAGATAAGGGAGAAGTTACATAATAAATCCTTAAATAATAGGAGGAACTCCTCCAAATACCGAAATATATTCATACATCCAATTCACATGTTACCAATAATGACTACATGATCCCTATATATACATGCTCACACATTGCACATGTGGCCACTTCATTATTAGGCCAACAATATTTCTTATACATTTACACATTACATGCACATTAGCCCCATATATGCCCCAACTTGATGTCATATCATATGCATTTACCCCCATATATTTCCCCCTTTGGATCTGTCATAGTACCCTCATTAAAAAATCTTTGTCCTCAAACCTTTGTAATCAAAGATAGTACATGTGATGAAACTAGATAATATGATTTCCTTATATTCCTACATTCTTCTTTCCATTGGTGATGATCCATCCATCTAAACTCAATTATTTTCAGTCTTACTCCTTGATGGCTGGTTGTTGCATAAGTTTTTTTCCTTTCTTTCCATAAAGTGTTGTTGTGACTTCTCCAATTTGTAGTAGTTGTTGGTCTTTGATAATATCCTGCTAAATAAAGTTTTTATTATGCCTTATTCCATGAATATCGATGATTATTCCAAATTCTTCCTTGATAATACTTATACTGATCTTCTTGTCTTCGATGAAATATTTCTTGGTAATGTGGATGTCAATATGGTTTCACATTTGATGGATTTCCTTCTCTATGCATACTCATTTCATTTTTCTTCTTTTCAAAGACAATGTATTCATGTATCCTCTTTTCTTGGTCTTTGATTGCTCTAGCCTTAGAGATAATACCATCAAATTTAATATTCCCATCCTCTAGATGGAATTCAACTTCTTCAAGTATCTTTTGTTGACTTTCTTGTATCTTGTCTTCTTTCTCCTTTTGAAGCTGCAAAGTGACCCACATGTCAAATTTTGATGTCTATCTTCAATTTTAGAATGAATTTTTTATTTTTGTTGTTCATGTCTAAGGACTATTCAATCTTCTTGCAAATTTCCTATTCAAGTATTTTGGTAGTCTCTTCATCTAAAATCCTTATTTCTTAATTTTTACAATGTTTCTTTTCTTCCTTCATTCTCTTTATGTCATCTAGAAGTTTTCTATTATGGCTTCGTATGTTAGAATATTGAGAATATGCATAAACACACAATTATATAAAATAAACATAGGATGCTACTAATATAACCTCCTATGCATTTAAAAACAACACTTATTCAACAAAAGAAAATATACATGATACAAAAGAAAGAACACACCATATTTATGTTATAAAACCCAAATTAGGGAAACATCCATTGGATGCTAGTAGCATCTTTATTATTTTTAGAATTATCAAATCCTACATAAAGCATTTCCAAAAAGACTCCATCCTTTACAAAGACATGACATTGATATTATTGTGTTGTGTTTCATGGGAATCCTTAACCTCTATTATATACCAATATATATGGAGGAAGTACATCTCAAATATTACATGTGGGATAATTAATTTTATCTCTTTATATAATAAATGGTTACAAAGGTATTTTAATCCATGCTGAATGTGGTATATACCTATTTTACAAAAATTACAATTTCTTTTGATATAACATAAATAATATTGCCTTCTAAAAAAGACACATTCCAATACTCCCCCTTAATAATGACTAATGAGATCGAACAAATATGGAGGAAGGTGACATTACATCAACACTCCCCCTTGATGAAAAATTTCCACATTCCCAACAACTAGCAAAATCGCACAAACTTCACCTGCATCATGGATTTGTTGAAGATATCAATTGCTTGTTGTTATATGAGAAAATACTCCAAAGAATAATATTTGCAACAATATTTTGAATGTATTGAGCATATAGTTCAATGTGTTTTGTTTTGGAGTGATATAAAAACATATATGAAAGCTAAATTGTACTCTTATTGTCACATTTTAACTTGGTAGCTGATTTCTAAACCAATCCAAGCTCAATAAGAACATACTAGATCCAAACTACTTATTTAGCTTCTTCCTTAACTTCCCTATACTCTACTTCATAATAAGAGAGAGAAAGAGTTCTCAAATTATTACTAGACCATGAAATCATACCTACACCAAATTGAAGGATGTACCCTTCACATTCCAAATTAGAATTTATATAACAAAGAGGAGAAATTGTATCCTTGCTTGAATAGAAAACACCAAAATTCATTTTCCCCTGCAAATATTTGAGAATTATCTTTGCCACCTGCCAATTATTTTCATGAGGATTGTGCATAAAACTTGGCACCGTATTGGTGGAAAAAGAGATATTAAGTTTGTTGTGTGTCACATATATCAAAACTCCCACAAATTGATGATGAAGAGTAGCACCAAGAAAATGAGTAATACAATCAATAGTTCAATTTCATCGGATTGAAGTGGCATTAGCCCAAGTTTTACAATTTCACATATGGGATCGAGAAAGTAAATATGTCACATACTTAGGCTATGAAATAAATATACTATCGAATATTTGTGAAAATCCAATACCTAGAAAATAACGCAACATGCTTAAATCTATCATTTCAAATTGATTTTTTAGTTTATTCTTCAATTATTGTATAGATGCAAGTCATATGCCAATAATGATAATATCATCAATATATAATAAAAAAATGAGGAATCCATTACCAAAGTGCTTTACATATAGATTTAAATGATATATAGACTGTTTGAAACCATTCATCAAGAAATAAGTATCAATTTTCTCATACCAAGCTCTAGGTGTCTGCTTAAGGCCCTATACAAATTTGTCTAATATGCATACCAAAATTGAAGTTTCAGTAGTTATAAAAATAGGTGGTTTTTGCCTATATATGTATTCATGGACATCACCATTCAGAAATGAACTTTAGACATCAATTTTGAGTAGTTCCCATTGATAATATACAATAAGAGAAATAATATTTCTTACAATGTTCATTTTGAAATTGGAGCAAAAGTTTCATTATAATCAACATCTTCATGTGGACAAAAACTCTTTCCAATAACTAGGATTTATGTTTTTCAATGTATCCATCTGAAGTAAAATTTGTCTTATATATTCTTTTAAAGTCAATTAAATTCTATCTAGGAAGAAGAGGATCTAGAATCAAATTCTTGTTCTTCATTAATGAGCCATAATTTGTAGTCATTTTTTCCCATTCAAGTTTGTTCTTAGATTGAGCATATGTTGAAGCAACATTTGTAGCAAAAACATTCATAATAAGAGTAAATTCAGATCAATTTTGATGAGTATCCATAAGAATATCGATATTAGGACATGTAGTTTCAAGAGTTTTCTGAGCCAAAACAAGAAGAAAGGTAGTGGCAAGAACCACCCTATTATCTTAAAAACATTTAGGAGGATCACTTGAAGAGGTAGTTGAACTAGGATCAAGATTATTCATAGAGTTAGAAGATGGGGTAACTGAGAATGAAGACAATTTTAAGGTAACATGAGGTTTAAAATACTTAAGGTAAGGATACATTTTATTGAATTGAACATCTCACCGAATGATAACACTTTAGGTAAACAGATCAAACAAATTGTATGCTTTAGAATCCTCATTATAATCAATGAAAATACTTTTGTGAGACTTGGGATCTAATGTTTTCCATTTTTCATCAAAAATATGGGCTCAACATTCATTATCAAATATCTTAGTCACTTATATCAATTTTTCTTCCATTCCATTTTTCTTCGGGAGTAACTTGCAAAACTGCCTTAGTAGGAACTTGATTTAAAATATGGTTAGTACAAAAAATGGATTCAACACAAAGCCTTTTATCTAATCCTAAGAATAAAGCATATATCTAGCCATTTCAACCATGGTTCTATTTTTCCTTTTAGCTACCTTGTTTTGTTGAGATGTATAAGGAACAATCTTTTGAAGTTGAATACCATGCTTAGATAATTTATTCATTTTGAAGCATGGGTTCAAAAAATAATCCCATTTTTTTCAGCTATAATCATGAATAAAAGTAAGAAAATATATGGCATGAGATAAGGGAGTTTCAAGTGGACTACATATATCATTAGGAATTAGTTATAATTTTTGTTTAACACAAGAAGCTTTATCTTTATCAAATACTTCCATATGATGTTTACCAAGCACAAAACCTTCAAAAACACTTTTAGTGGAAGAAATAGGAGGTAAGCCAAGTAATAATATAGAAAACATTTGCATTTTACTATAATCCAAGCGACCCAATCTTTCATGCCATAATTTATTTTTCATTATTTAAAATAAATAAACTTATATAAACAAAATCATGATTAACATGACATGGAGAAACTAATTTAAAGTTATGTTTGATATCTTCATGAACATATTTATTTGGTCATGCTTCGAACATATAACCTTTTTGATATGCATGATAAATAGAAAACAAATTGATGCACATGCCTTGAACTTGAAAAACATATTTCATTGTAGCATTAGGAACTTTTAACAATACCAAAATCTAGTGTTGAAATTTTTCTACCATCACCAATATAAATTTTCTATGATGTGTGCTTGCGAGTGTTATAAGAAAAAAAATAATGAAATGATACCAGAAATATGATTAGAGGAACCATAATCCACAATCCATTCTAGAGAAGAATATTTACTTTATTGAATGGAATAAGGATAAAGAGCAACCTGTTATTCAACGAAGGATTTCTTTTTTGCTTTAGCAATATCACTTCCCGATTTAAATCACATATTTTCATGGTGGTTGGTATTACCACAATACTTACAAGGATTTAACACTTTCTTTTTTCTAGACTCAATAGAAGTATCATTAGAAGAGTGTTGGGAAGATCCTTTAGTATGTGAGTTAGGATTTTTATTAAAAACCTTCTTCAATTTATTTTTATTATGTGCCATTAGAGCTTTATTGGGGTTTAACTATCTTGAAGCAATTAGCTTATTTCTAATTAAACAAACCTTTACATTAACAAAATTCAAATTTAGGTGTCATAGATCATTTAAACATTTCAATTTCTCTATTCCCAGATTATATGAGCATAGAAAAGGAACATGGAAAATTGTGTTCTACAATAATTATTAGGGTTATCTCATTTTTCTTGTAATATTTTCCACGATTATTTCGTTTTTCATTAATTTTTTTCAGTTCATCAACAAACAATTATATCCTATCAAAATCATTAGGATCCAACTCATGGATTTTGTTTTCAAGGTAGAAAGCATACATATCCTCAAATCTATCAAATAAGGAAGCTAAATTGTTCCATACATGAACCAAGCTACCTTCAACCTCAATATGTACATAAACACTACCTGAAACCATTTGACTAACGAGTCCTCTTGCTTGATCACATATTCCCATATAACCAAGTCTTTCTAATTGGAATCTAATGCTCACCATTAACTAGTTGCCATAAGTTCTTACTCTTGAGAATATCAACCATCTTTCTCTTCCATGGAGGATAGTTAGAATCTACTAAATCAGGAACATAAACTACATTGAAAGTCATAATGATGAATACAAGAAGAAACTAATCTTTGCAAAAAAAACAATAAGCTAATGACTAGAATAAAAATGAGAAACTAGAATTTAAATTGGAATTTTTTTCTTACCTATAAAAACTTACAAGTACCGTATCTTTGCAATATTTTGAGGTGGCTCCCCCTCTTAAGGAAAAATCTCCCAACCTAGTACCTACAAGAAAAATATTATTTGCAGGAAAAAAAGTTCTAATATTGACTTATTGGTTAAATTCCATATAAAATATGTATGAATATTAAAATGCCATAACGTGTATGTGTGTGTATGTATAGTTTGTAAAAAAAACTCATGTCATTGCAAATATGGCACCAATTGGTTTGTATGGTAGCAAATGAATTAACACTGTTACCGATGAAATAGGTAACCTGACCTCAAAACGGGAACTCTAGCCCAAAAACTCTCAAAAAACATGAAAAAACACCCAAAAAAAAAAGTGTGTCTTCCAGAACGCACTTGTTTTTTTTTTAAGGTCAAATTTCAACATTTTCTAAAATTATGCTAAAAACAAAATTGTTTGTTGAAAAAAGGATTGAAAAAACACCCCAAAAAAAAAAAGTGTGTCTTCCAGAACGCACTTCGTTTTTTTTAAAGGTCAAATTTCAACATTTTATAAAATTATGGTAAAAACAAAATTGTTTCTTGAAAAAAGGATTGAAAAAACACCCTAAAAATAAAACCAGTGGATGCTGGAATAACAAAAAAAAAAATTGTGTCATACTTTTGGCATTTTTAAAAATAGAAGTAACATTTTTTAATTTTTAAAATTCAAACATTAAAAAAAAACTTAAAATTTAAGAAAAAAAATAAATTTAAAAAATAAAAACATTTAAAATCTTAAAATTTAAAAATATATGAAGATAAAAAAAATAAAAATAAAAACAAAGTAAAAATTTTAATTCAATCATTAAAAAAAACCTAAAATTTAATGAAATTTTTTTTTAAAAATAAACCAAAAAAAAATTAAGATTAAAATTAAAAAAAATATAGAAATTAAAAAATAAAAATAAAAACAAAATAAAAATATTAAATTAAAGAAAAAAACAAGTTAAAAAAAAAAGGAAATTATAAAAAATAAAATATAGAAATTAAATTTAAAAAAGAAAAAGAAAATGCTTATTAAATTTAAAAAAGAAAAAAAAATTTAAAACAAATAATTAAATTTAAGGAAATATATTAAATTTTAATAAATTTAAAAAGTCAAAATAAAAATAAAAAACACTATTCAAATTAAAAGGAAAAAAAAGAGAAAAATTAATTAAAAATAAAAAATAAAAATAAAATACAATGAAAATATCAAATTTAAAACAATATATATTAAAAAAACAAATAAACTATAAAAAATAAATTAAATTTAAATTATAAAAAATAAAAAATATATATGAACTTAAATTAAAATAGGTATATACATCAAATTTTATTAAATTAAAAAAAAAGAGGTTAATATTAAAATAACAAATTAAATTTAAAAACAAAAATATTAAATTTTAATAAATAAATGAATAAACAAATAAATTTTGAAAGAAAAAATAAATTTTAAATATAAAAGAAAAAAAAAATATTGTTAAACGAAAAACTTTAAAAACTTTAAAAATCAATTAAAAATGGAAAAATGAAAAAAAAAAGAAAAAAAATATTTAAAAAAAAAATGAAAAAAAAATTAATTAAAAAAAATTAAGTTTCATTAAAAAAAAATCTAATTTTAAATGCACAATTTTAATTGAAATATAAAAATATAAAAATTTTATGTAATTAACCAAAAAAAAAAAAAAAGTAAAACATTTAAAAAAAAATATTAAATCGAAATAAATTAAAAAAATATATATAAAATTTATTGAATTTTATAAAATTATATTAAAAAACTAAACGTAAAAGTTAATAACAAAGAAAAATTATGAAATTAAAAAAAAAAAAAATTGATTAAATAAAAAAAATGGGCAAAATTAAATAAAAATTATAAATAATAATAATAATAATAATAATAAATTTAAAACAAAAAAATAATAAAATTAAAAAAAATTAAAACAAAACGAATTTTATTTTAAATAAATAAAAAAAAAAATATATTTTGAAATTTAAAAAAATTTAAAAAAAAAATTCAATTAAAAAAAAAATTTAAAAAAAAAAAAAATTAAAAAAAAAAAATTAAAAAAAAACAATTAAAAAAAAATAAAAAAAAAATCAATTAAAAACATCGTTTAAACTCACGGCCCGCCCGCTGGGCGGCGCCCCGGGGGCGGCCCAGCCGGCCTCCCGGGCCCCCGCCGCCTAGCTGGCGGGCCGTGAGTTTAAACGATGTTTTTAATTGATTTTAAAAAAAAAAAAAAAATTAATTGTTTTTTTTTTAATTTTTTTTTTTTAATTTCAAAAAATATTTTTTTTTTCAAAAAATTATTTTTTTTTAATTTAATATTTTTATTTAAAATAAAATTCGTTTTTTTTTTTATTTTTTTTAAATTTTTTTTATATATATGTACATCTATTTTTATTTGTTTTTATTTTTGTTTTTATTTTTTAATATTTTTATTTTAATTTGATTTTTTTTTTTAAAATTTGAATTTCAAAAAATTTAAAATTATTTTTTTAATTCAATTTTTTTATTTTAAATTCAATTTGTTTATTTTTTTTTATATTTAATATTATAGAATAATTATTTTTTTAAATTTAAAATTTAAAATTTATTTATTAAAATTTTTAAATTTTAATTTAATTTAATTGTTTTTCTTAATTTTTTCGTTTATTTAGTTTTTCATTTTTAAAATCTATAAATTGTTTCACTAAAAAAAAAAAAACACTAAATTTATGTATATTTGTTTTTTAATTATTTGCACGTGGTTTTTTTCATTTTTTTTGTTTTTTAATGATAGGTTTTTTTTTTTTTTTTTTTTTTTTCTTTTTCTTTTTCAATTTTAATTGTTTTTTTTTTAATTTGTTTTTTTTTGTAAATTTTAAAATTTGTATTTTTTTCCTTATTATTATTATTTTTTTTAATTTAATTTTTTAAATTTAATTTTTTTTTTAATTTTGTAAATTTAATTTTTTTAATTTTTTTTTAAATATATATATATATATATATATATTTTAATATATTGTTTTTTTAATAAGTTAGAAAAAAATGTTTTTGATTTTTTTTTTTTTTTTTTTTGGTCAATTTTTGTTTTTTTTCTTTAAATTATGTGTTTTTTTCTTCAAATTTTGTCATTTCCTTTGATATAATTTTCAAATATTTTTGTTTTATTTATTTATTTTTGTTTAAATTTTTTATTTTTATGAGCTATTTTTGTTTTTTTTTACATTTTTATTGGTTTTTTTATTGTTTTTATATATTTTTTTTAATCTAAGTTTTGTGTTTTATTACCAACATGAAAATCACCACTCTAAAAAAAAGGTTGATGCAGCATCAATACGTTTCAAAATTAGCATGAAAATCACTGCTCTAAAAAAAAAAGGTTGATGCAGCATCAATACGTTTCAAAATTCGCATGAAAATCACTGCTCTAAAAAAAAAAGGTTGATGCAGCATCAATACGTTTCAAAATTAACATGAAAATCACCGCTCTAAAAAAAAAAAAAAAAAAAAAAAATCGATGCTGCATCAATACATTTCAAAATTAGCATGAAAATCACTAACATTTTAAAACAAATATTCATACTTCATAAATAAAAATTTTAGAGTGTCAAAAATGTGCACAAAAAAAAAAATGGTGATTCTGCATCACCACTTTTCAAAATCGGGTGCTTTTTATGCTACCAAAAAAAAGTAGGTAACATTGCGGTTACCTATTTCATCGGTAACATTGTTAATTGTAGGGAATATCTTTCTCAGTAAATGAAACTTCAAAGCCACTTTTGTAGAGACAACGACGTAGAATACCTAGTTGTGACCCTCATGACCATGTAGGAAAGGGACAATTAAAGGACAATGACGATCAAAGGAGCAATTAGAACAACAAGACAAGCCTTATAACTAACAAATCAAGTGAGTCTTTATTGCACAACGAGCCTTATCTTTGTGAGTTGGATATGATTCAATTGTCAAGTTGTTTAGACTAAGCATAGGTTTGAAACATCATACAAAGTATTTTTTTCCATGATGTATAGCTCCAGTTGAGTCTCCCTCTTATTGATGCTCCCACTATAGATAAGAAACCTCGAAACCATCATAGATACAGAAAAGAGTGAGGGTGTGATATATTTGAGGGTTAGATCTAGTGGAGGGTTCAGTCTGGTTATGTAAGGATAGGGTCAACAACTCCACAATCTTATAAATTTGGGAGAAGTCAAGGATCATGAAAAATAACCTGTTATCGGATATGTAAGCAAGAAACCACAATTATATAATAATTCCATCCTTTAAAGAGATGAAATCAAATCCCTCCCCCTTGCCCCCTCCCCAAAGAGATGAAATCAACTCCCCCCTCCCCTTCCCACACAATAAAAAATGTGCAATATTAAACCCATATGTATGAAGCCATACAAATTATGTAAAGAGTCTTATGATGTTCCAAAAGGAGTGTAGAAGGACCCACTTGGTATATTGCAGAAAATTGAACTTGGGAAATTTTTCCACTAAAAATAGACTCCTTTAGAAAAATATATTAACTGCAAAAAAATAATTAGGCTTAGTGAAAGTAAGCTTGGTAAACACCAATCCTAAAATATGCCCAAAAAACTTTAGGTTAAAAATAGATAAATTTATTAAGTTTAGATTAAAAAAACTAATTAAAAAAAGGCAAACCAAAGTCAAATTTAACTAACCAACAACCAGCCTTAGCTAATATCATTATTTTGAAGATAATGATAAAATTATATTTAAAACCAATTACAATATTGTAGTGAAAATTCCCATATCTAAAGAAAAGTTTGAATAAATACCAAATTTGATTAATTAAAAACTCCAAAATAATAAGTTCAAATGTTTTTACAACTTTTTTGTACTAAAAGATGTAGAAAATAATAACCCGCTCTTATGCCATGTTGGCATATTGAGAATATGCATAAACATACAACAATATAAAACAAGCACAAACATTACTAATCTAATGTCCTACACATAAAATAACAGAGTTGCGCAACTCTCTTTGGGACATCATTTTACTGTTTTATCCCTCTGTATTATTATGTTCACCTCTGGATTATGTTTTATCGTTTTCCCTCCTTCCTTCGCCATTTTCGGATCTCATAAATACTTGGGAGTGGCACAAAGATTGACATTCTCTTCAATGTTCTATACGAAGGAGTCGATGTGCTGGTTCATCTCCCTGGCATGGTCACATTGGTTCATCTCTCTCTCCATCAGTTAACTCAACATCATCTGTCTTCTCCAACAGATAATCCGTTGGTTCATCTTCATGTTTTGTCTTCCTCAAATATTAACCATTATTCCAAGAAGATATTAAACAAATATAGATATACAAACTAATGGCACTTTTAATATTAATTAAGGTTCTGGCATTGGCTTTGTGCCAATTGTCACGATTCATGTGTTGCATATTAGATTACGACTGCAACTCTTGTTCTCATGAAATGAATGGAAATGCAAAGAAATATTTCATAATAATGCAGAGTCCAAACTTGACAAATTCATAGAAATCAACGCGGATTCCCAATACCCTCATCCAATTTCCATCATTCCGAATGGAAACCATCGTGTTGGATACACTCAACTGAAACAATGGCAAATTCTATGAATAAAGATTCAAATTTAAGAGTATTTCAGCCAATATCCATGTGCCCAACATAGTATTCGACCATTCGCTTGAGAAGAACCGAAATGGATCGAGTCTCTACTTTACTCCAGCTCATAGCTCTTTGAGTAGTTCCATCAAATGTAAACACTCGATTCTTCTCCCATTGCAACCTTCTCCCTCTGTATTTGAGCATCAAATTTAAAATCTTTTACTGTGTCACTTTTAGCTTTAATTTTTGCTTAGGTGTCTGATGACCATGGCAGAGAACAACAACACAACATAATTCTTCCATCCATTCTATCAAGTACACTTGACCCTAGAATGTCGTGTTCTATAACATGAAATATCTGCCCAATTAAAATTTATTTATTGTCCAACGTGTTGTAAGATTTGATAGGAGCCATAGAACTTCGACACTCGCTTTTATTAGTCCTTTTCTTTGAGAGATGTTTGCTAAAAGGATTGGAGATGCAGAAATACGATATCCTATTCTTCAAAGTCATGCTTTGAGTGCTATTTATCTACCTGTCCCATTTTGTTTATGCCCCCGTCAGGTTATAAGTATCACATTTATTTTAGCTTGTTTACTTTTGTGATTTTGAGAGAAATTTTTCAGTCACTCCATTTTGAATATTTTTATACTTTGTTGCAGGCTTCAAGTTCCTCTATTTCAAATGTATATTATGATCCTCTATTCAATGTGTTGTTAATACTTTATTTCTAGTATTAATGGATTCATCTTTCTTGGCTTTTTTCTTAAACATGTACTCCAACACTAATGTTTTCTTCTTCTAGAAGAAGTATTTGTGAAGACTTGTATTGTTTAGAAATAAATATATCTTGTTCTCTTTTTTCATTCGGTATCTCACTCTCAATATTTTCATCATAAATGTCTTCAATGTCCCAACTTTCTATTTCTTCATGCATGTTGTCTCTCATTTTACGCTACAAGTTATCTTATATATCATTTGAATGTCATGAGATCTTCATTTCCTTTAAGCACCTTCTTCTTTATACAGTTCATACCTTCACCTTATTCATAACTTTTCTTTCATTTTCAGCTTGATTAATATCTATTTTGTGCAAATGTCACACAGTTCTTGGTGTATGCAACAATTTCAATATAGTACTAAAAATGAAAACAACTCATACATACAATATTTGGCTAGTAAACTCTTGTGGTGTCTAGTAGAGACCTTTTATTTGTGAATACATTGTGAATAGGCATCTCCTTTCCACAACCATATGTCATATGTAATACTCCTTAGCATATCTTGTTCATGAATAGAAAAAATATTTATTATTGCTTGATTATTATTAAAGCTTTATTACAAATAAATTTCCAGAAACTATTGAGACAAATCTCCCCCTTAGATGTTGCTTCTTTGGCACTACCATAAAAATGGTTCTTCATTGCTTTCACTAGAAGTTTCCCTTGAAACCATTGTGACTTCATTATGTCACTGAAGTCACAAGCTACTCCTTTTTCTTCCTCTTCCACACTTTTGTAGGTTGCCTTCTTTTCTCTTCATTTCTTTTTGAACCATTGTTTGTTCTTATTTGATTTGCTTCCATCATATGTATAAAACTCTTTAGGGTATATGTCATCTTACATTCTTTGGCTGTGTGCCCAATATTATCATAAACATCACATCTTGTGTGTCCAAGAAATTAAGGAAATGGTGTGTTTCTTCTTGAGTTAACTTTCTTCTTTGTATACATTTTGCATTTAACAAATTTATGTCAAAATTCATTGCAAAAATAATAGTAATCATAGAAGTGATTTGTGTACATAGTCGATGCTTGTCTTCTCTATTTGATTCGTTGATGAAGCCTTCTTGTTCGTTGCATCTTCTACTTATTATTATTGATTTTCTTTTTCTTACATGACAAGAAAATCACTTGATATATTTCAAGGGAGAAAAATGTTGAGAAATTAGGGGTTTTTATTACAATTTCTCTTCTTGATAATTACTTGGGATGTCCTTTAAGCTTCTTTTACTTAGATCTTGTCTTCGTTAGATTATTATGATATTCATTAAGTAAATTATCAAATGCACAAGAGACACAATGTTTAGGCTAGCAAGTCAAGGCCAAAACCTCTCACTCTTTGAGAGGAAAACCTGATTAAAATTCTTATTTTAGACCTTCAACTGACGAGTACCAAGACCATGAAATAGACCCTTGACACTAGTATACCTCCAATACCCTTGTCACTATTCCTTGCTACTCTTCTCGAATTCTCTAGTTGGTCCTTCCTTTCTACACTTCATTGCACTAGCACTAGGGAAGCTCGGTCCCTAGCCCTAAACATTATGCTTCCTTTATGCCCTTCTTTGATCTTGCCTCAAATTCCTAGAGACTCCTTATCGACATCCTTTCTGAGATATACTAGAGACAATTTGATCCAAACCCGAGATGTGTATGACTCTCCTTTATCTCAAGGCCGAAAAGTGTGCAGTGTGATGACCTTCCTTCACGCTATAAGTACCCTCGGTTTTTTCTGTGTTATGCGAAGAGGGAGCGTGTTATGAAACCAACTCCAAAAATAGAAGAAAAGAGATATCAACCACTTCAAGGGCACAACCTAAAAATAATATTGTAAGGGCACAATAATAAAAATTTGGGGGTTACAGGGGTACAATAATAACAATAAGGGGGCTACACTAACAACAATAAGGGACTCCCCGGATGCGGGTGTTCCAAAGCCGATTTAATGTGATGGGTTGGAGGGCTGCAACTCTCTGCCGCCATCTGCCCTCCGGGTACGACGTGTTAAATGGCTTAATGCCCAACGCAAAGCTCCATTTATCATCCCCTCATTCCAAAGCTGTTAGCTCTGCAAACTCTGGTTCTCGCTCGACTCCGGCTGTCGTGAGACATTCCTCTGCATGCTTGGGCGGGATTCACACCATGATAGCAGTTACGTTATCTGATCTGTTTCGCTTGGGAAGGACGGCTTGGGAGCATGCTGCGGTTTGGCGCGCTGTGGGTGGAATTCACTCGCAACATGTCATTAACCACCTGCTCTCGGCTCCCACTCATAATCATTCTGATGCCAAAGATAGTAGCGTCTACAGGAGGGAGCGAGTCGACCAGCGCTTGATGCGTTTAATGAGAAGAGAGGCTGGTGGTATGCTAAGCGCCTGGTGGAGTGTTGAGCAGCTGTTGCGACCCCATTTGTTTTCTCTTCTGGGCTACCTTGCGCGGGTTTTCTCTGTGGTTTGGGAGGTTTTCAGGAATCCGCTTCATCTCAGCATGCCCAGGATTCGTCATCGTATGAGGAGCAGAAGGGGTAGCTCGCGGAGCCACCCTTCCCATGCCCCTTCCAGTCCTTCTTCGGACTCATCATCCTTTGGGGAAGGCTCGAGCCATTACCCCAGCACTCGTTCTGGTCGGGGGCGCTCTCATGACTATCGTTTGTTTTGGGGTCCTCACTCGCACCGGCCTCCTGCTTCCTCTGCCCCAACTAGAGGCACGGCTCGGTTCACTTTCAACAACAGTCTCAACCGCCCTCGCATTACTGCCATTCTATCGGTGGTCTTCCTTGAAGATAGCGTTCCTGGGGATGTCAGCTCGCTTCCAACTGCTCCTGCGGCGACTGTTAATGCTCCGGATACCCAATTTTCAGCGTTCAATCTCGGTGATCGCAATTTCCAGGCATCGCCTCCGCCTCGCCCTGCTGAACCGGTTCTGGATGAGGAAATGCTTTCTGCTGATCATGTAGCCCTGACGACTCATGACGAACCTGCTTCTGACATGCACGCCACCGGCTGGTGCAGGATTGAGGAGGAGCCCCCGGAAGATTAATGGGTTCGTTGCCTGGTCTCTTCTTTGTTTCTGTTTCTCAAACCCCTGGGTTTTTCTGTTATGGGAGCTTTGCTGTTTTTCTGGCCCTCTTTTGTATCCTTGGGGTCAAAGTATCCTTCAGAAAACTATGGTTCTGCACCCCTGCGTGGGCATCGACAGTTTACAACACTATTTTTTCTAAATTTTCTGCCTTCTGGGCAGCAGTTTCTGACTACGGTTTTGATGTAATTTTACCCGCCTGTTAATAGATAATTTTACTTAGAAAAAAAAAAAACAACAATAAGGGACTACACTAATAATATAGGGACCTAACATGCCCCTCTCCTTCAAAAAAGTGTTTTCCTCAACGTTTGAGTAGCTCTGGATGCTTCTCTATAAAATTATCATCCTCCCATGTAGAATATTTAGTGGGTAAGTTCTTCCACTTGATGAGATACTCTGAAATTGATCAATTTCGTAACTGTTGATTTCTTGTTTCTGTGACTACTTTAAGTTCCAATATGATTTTTCCTTCCTCATCAAGTTCTGACAATATTGTTTGAATTGGAAGTTTGTCACCTATAACCTTCTTTAAGCATGAAACATGGAAAACTGGATGCACTCGAGAAGAAGCAAGAAGCTCCAATTTGTATGCCATAGTACCAATATTTTGCAACACCTTGTAATGACCATAGTACTTTGGTGATAATTTATTATCCTTCTTAGCTTGCTTGAGGGACATTTGTTTGTATGGTTGTAGGCATCAAAATACCCAGTCTCCTACATCGAAACTTCTCTCGCTGTGATGTTGATATGCCTATTGTTTCATTCGATTTTGTGCCAAATTTAGGTTATCCTTTAAGAGTTAGAGAAATTGTTGCTGATGCTTGATGTGACATTCCACTGCTTGAACCTTAGAATTTTCTCTTAAAGATGATGTGATGGACATTGGATGATATCCATAAAGTGCCATAAATGGGGTCATTTTTTCTGCAGTATGGAAGGAAGTGTTATACCACCATTCAGCCAGAGGCAACCACTTGACCCATTGTGTTTGTTTATCAGATACAAAACAACGTAGATATCCTTCCAAAAATTTGTTCAGTATCTCAGTTTGTCCATTGGATTGAGGATGATAATATGAGCTATGAACTAGTTGAATACCCAAACAAGAAAATAATTTTGTTCAAAAATTTCTAGTAAAAATGGGATCTTTTTCGCTTACAATAATCTTTGGGTTTCCCTGTAGCTTTTGAATTTTTTCCATAAATGTAGTAGCAACTGTACTTGCTTTAAATGGATGAGATAATGCAAAAAAGTGTGCATACTTGGTAAGCCTATCAACTACCACCATGATGACACTCTTTCCTTCGGACTTAGGTAAACATGTGATAAAATCCATTGAAATATCCTCCCAACGTTGACTTGGTATGGATAAAGGTTGTAGAAGACCCGAAGTCTTAATTGTCTCAACTTTATTTTGTTGGCAAACCAAACATTCTGCCATAAAATTTTGAATATCAGATTTAAGGCCGTCCCAAAAAAATTCTTTTTTCACCCAATGGTAAGTTTTTTAAAATCCTGAATGTCCTCTTAAGGGAGGATTTTTCAATTCCAAAAGAATATTTTTTTTTTAGTTGAGAATTCTTACAAAGATATAAACGATATTTGTACCATAAGGAATCAATTTTCTAACTAAATGTATCAGATGTACTAGGATCTTCCTGCAACTTTTGAATGAGTGTCCACACTTCTTCGTCCTTCTTCCATTCATCCCTTGCTTCAGTTATCCAATCTAGTTGGATAATAGAAATGGCACAAAGAAATGCTTTCACTTCTTCATCCTTTCTTGAGAGTGCATTTGCAACAACATTTAGCTTCCCTTTTTTGTAGAGGATTTAAAAGTCATAACCAAACATCTTTGTGACCCATTTTTTCTGCTCTTATAAATATAGTCTTTGTTCCAAAAAGTATTTAAGACTATCATGATCATTTTTTACCTTGAAGTGTCTTCCCATTAGGTAAGTTTGCCATTTCTTTAGTGCATGTAGTATTTCCAACATTTCCTTCTCATAAATAACTTTCTATCACCCTTAAAACAATGCTTCAATGGACGGTGAAAAATCACAAAACCAACTGGCACCTTATGCTCTTCCCTGCTTTGTGGGCCTATAGAACTTCTGTTAAAACTGCCACCGTGTTTACTCCTTTCCATCTTGTTTTTGGCGAGGAGGCAGTCTTACCGATCGAGTGTGAAATTCCCTCCCTTCACCTAGCCTTTAGAACAAAGAATTATCATGCTTGAGTGTTCTTCCAAAGACCGTGGTGTTGCATTTCAAACCATTGAAGTGGCCAAGAAGCACACCAAATCTCAATATGACCGAAAATTCCACCCTCGTACATTTCACGAAGGTGATCTTGTTCTTGTGTATGATGAGCTCATGATGTCCTTGGTCATGGGAATTTTGACTCATTATGGCTAGGACCTTACATCATTAGTAAGTATTTTGTCAAGGAGGCATACCTTCTAGAGGATTTCGAAGGCCAACTCCTTCCTAACCCTCGCAATGCACTTTACCTCAAGAAATTTTACCCATAACATCTCCCATTGACATGTGTATTTTATTTATGTCATAAATTTAGGTAGCTTGCATTATCAACTCATTTTCTGTCTTGTGGCGCCTTTAAGATGGATCATTCATCCACATCGTATATGGGCTATGCCGACAGTGTAAGCCGCTTCTCCCGGAATCTAGCCTCGGTAGCTTGGGCCATTTTACCCCCTTACATTAATTAGTCCTCCTCTCCAACGACATATGCATTAGATCTGCCACCAATTTCTAGGCCGGATATGATGCAGTGATATGTTTTTTAGTCGATGCCCTTGATCATTGCATCCTTCATCTTCATGTTCGTTTAGATTCCTTGTTTCTTGTCATGCAATTGAATGTTGTGTATCGTGTGAATAACTATGTCCTTTTTAGAAGATATATACGAGTGAATCTTTGAGTGCGTGAATTTGAAACCATTACATTCAGTCATGTACCTAGAGCCCAAAATCACTATGTAGATAGAATTGCAAACAATATTCTATATTGGCACTTATCACATGCAATTAAAACAAGACAATCATAAAACAAATGACGAACCACATACTCGTCATATATAAAAATATGCATGTCCATATTATGTATCGACAAAATCATAATGTTTGGAGTCCACTACTCTAAATAAATCTGACATGCCCATGGCATGTTACAAAATCAAAATTGGTGGCACCACATGCCCCTACATATAATCACTATCTGGAGGGTCGTGAGCTAATGGCTCGGCTCCACCAGCCTGCAGATCCCAACTGCCTGTCCGACCATCGCCATGTGCCACATGACCCCTTGCCACTTAGAGGGTAGCCCTATGCATCACTCGATGTACTGGTCCTCAAGATCATGCCAACCACACTCTGATACACCGATCAACATCAGCTCACACCTTGCATCGGAGATCCTCCAACAGAGCCTCATACACAGGTCTCTGATATCCTCGCGCTCCACTTGATTCTACAGCCCCAGGCGCTGCGGGTCATCCCATATACCCTGTCGGCTTCGTCGATGCTATATCTGCATACCAAAAGTCACGAATTAGTACCACATACATATTATAAAAAATTTAAATGCACCATAATATATAGCAAATTTCACTTACCATCTTGTCCCGATGCTTGACCCAGTGGAAGTGGCAAGTCAGGGTCCTCCTGAAAGTTCATACTACTATATGGATAGTTGTGCATGTACAACGACATCTGATCCTAATGTGCGAAGAACTTGGGTCGGAACACCCGTCCAACTCCTTTTCCTCCTCTTCTCCATAGAATCTACCCCCAACGGTACATCCTGGGCTCTTATGAGACCCCATCCTAGATATTCACATGAGGCCAAAGTGTGGAGATCTTCTCAAGGAAGAACGAGCACAACACCGTACCAAAAGCATAGTCATGGTTCACCTATTGCTTGCACTAGGACAACTGTCGTTTCACTGACGATAACTTCATCTGGGCCCACCCATAGTAGGTCCCACTCAGAACACTGTCAACCAATATCATCTGCCCCCTAGTGATGTGATGGAACACCTGGTTTCCCAAGATCTACAGTATTGTTGTGGAAACAACCCCTGTCTCTAGCATCTCTAGATCACCGATCGGAATGGTTGTGCCCTTAGCACGAACATCTGGTCTACAATGGAACTCCACAAACTTTGATATGTTCCACCCACGCGGTAACACTGGATGTTTATTTCCCACCACCCCTAATGGCAGGAGTCAAAGGAGGAGGAGATGTCCTAGATGGTCAAACCGATCTTGTGCCCCTGCACCATAAAGGCCTCATGGTATGGATCCTAATAGCTCACTATCCTCGATAGTAAGGGCTCACCTACCCTCATCAGTGGGTTTTCGACCAACTTGAGAACCCCATACCTCACAAGTGCTCCTCATACCACCTGAACCCCATGGATCTCGGCACGAAGCACATCCAAATCCATCTCTCGCCAGTTTATCCTCAACTCTACCATAAATTCACAAAAACATCATGTTTTTCATCTCAGATAAGTTAAATTGCATCATAAACCATAAAGTCTCTGTCCTGAGCCAAAAACAACAAAAATATCACCTTCAGGACAACCTGCAATTTTCAGCCTCTGTAGCTATGAGCTCGCATTTTTTCCCTCTGGAAACTGTGAGCCAGGTCGCAGTACATGCTTTAGATGGTGTGAGTCAGTCGTGAGGAGGAGTAGAGGTATGTTCTTAAGCCCCAGGCACCTAAATTGAAAAACTAAACCACTAAAAATGAAGAGTAAGGTTAGGGCACCTACCTGAAATTAACGGATCCTGATTCCAACGATCAGCTTGTCCGCTAGGATCAATGCAAGATTTAGGGCCTTCTTCTCCTCTCCAAACTCACCATAGCTCCACTAGCATATGAATCAAATTGGAGGGAAATAACCCTATTGAAATAAAAACACTAAATATTATTTCACCAATTGTGACCAAACCATAGCCCAGTTTGACGAACCGTCAACACTGTTGGAAAGCTCTCACCAAGAACTATAATGGGTATGTTTTTTTTGGTAATTTGACACCTCACCAGGAAGCCATTTTTCCAAGAAGGGTCACTTTGTTGCCTCTTAAAATCATATTTCTTCACTCTCATTTCTTGTACTTGGGGCACCACTTTTCCTTCATACTTGTCAACACGTGTGTCAAATTTTTTCATGAGTAACCATCTTTTTCTCATGTTTTTATGGTCCCCACTGGGCCTATTCTGCGTGGAAGCATCATCGAGTCACCCTTGTTCAGAGCATCCGAGTTAAGTCACCATCACATTCATGAAGTCTGTCTGAAGTCACTTTGCCTCTTGTTACACTATTCCATCCATTTTTTCCTTGTCTCTCTCTCATGTCACCCATTTTTGCCTCCACTCATTTTGTCCCCCATCCCCTTCGGAGTCGAGTCAGTCGCTGTAATGTCATCTATTCTTTTTATGTTATGACAAGGGAAGTCATATGTCCGCTACTCAATATCCCCTATTCCATCATCATCCTTGGTGTCAGTCTATCAATCACTTTACTATGATCCCTCGTGCCTTAGTTGAGGATTCCTCATTGCCTCACCTATGGTGAACCTCCTTTTGTCGATATCAACACTTTCATTGCAAAAGATAGGTCTAGAGGGCAGTGTACCTTGGTTCCAGCTTCCATTCTTGTTTGATGCCTCGGATCAGGAAAAGGGACTCATTATTTCCCTTTGACTTGGTTGTTTCTCATCCGCTAAGCTTCAACTCATTATTGCATGATCGAGATTCATATACTTGATGGTTCGGTGGTTCAGTAGATTGTACCAGTGATTCCTAGGTTTGTGTGACATGTTTAAGACCTCATGAGGGTGTGGCCCTTTAGGTAGCCCCCCACACACCCGGATGACCTCAGATTATGCTACAGTCTCAGTTGTAGCTCCACAGATTTGATGGGTTCGGTACTTGCTGCTTGCAGCGCCCATAACATGCATGTATCATTCAGATGATCCACTCATATTTTCAGATCCCTTTCCTGTTTAGTAGGGCTTCTTTGGTTGTTATTATGTCTCATGTACTCAAATATTATTGTATTTAGGCCCAACTCATGTTTTTCCAGGCACAGTATGTATGTGGGATCCATTATATTTTTTTCTAGCCTATTTTTATGCCAGCATGTCATGTACCATTTATCTTGTACTTTATTTCTCAGTTTCATTTTTCTAGGCGCACCATTATTCTTTGTACTTTTTCATCTCAACGGTCATAGGTATGCCTCCCCCGCCTCACTGAAAATAGGTACCCAAACATTAAAGGAGACTTATATCATTTATATGTATCGCCCCCTCGGTTATTGTCCTCTCTTGCTTCACTCTGTCTATGTATATTTCTCTCTATGTTACTCCTCTTCGGTGTCTAGTGATTGTGTTCTTACAGTGTACTTCGATCATACGATTAGCTCCTAACGCACGCACGTTGGGGGGCAATATGCTACACCAAAATTTGGCCATCTAACCATTTACAATTAGATGGATCGAAGTACGCCATATAAGACCAATTTTACCATAGTAAAATTAATTTCACTAGAATAAATAATTTAATAAACCATATTTTATTAAGTTATTTCTGGTTCAAACAAGAAACCCCATGAGGAATAATTAAATAAATCCTTATTTATTTTATTTTCCTCTAGGAATAATTAATTAAACCATTGTTTAAATAATATTCCTAGTCATATTTAACCCAAAGATAAATCATTATTTATTTTATTTTTCTCTAGAAATAATTAATTAAACCATTATTTAGTTATTACTCTTTGTTAAATTTGACTAAATCACCTAGAAATAATTAAACAAATCATTATTTTTTAATTTTTACTTAACCAAATTCTTGAAATGATCAATAAATCATCTATTTGTTTACTATTTCTAAATGAAGCTATTTAACCAATTTAAATTCCTTTTCCCTCCAACAAAATATAATAAAATATTCCAAGCGGTTAGATCTAGATGTTGGTTAATAATATTTTACTATGCGCCATTATCAAGGATAACCCAATATTTTGTTATAAATAGGAGGATTTTCCATTCATTCTTCACTTTTATCACTTTTATTGTCGCACTTTGATCATTCTCATTTCTTCTACTACTTTCTTTGCTTCTTGAGCTCCCATAGAGTTCAACACATTTTTGGGTTTTCTACACCATTGAGAGAGAGAAACTTCTGGATATGAAGCATTAAGGACAACCAAGAACCAATCCCATTGAGGGGGACTGGTAACATTATTATTTTTTCCCTTCCCAGGCATTATAATATATTCAAAATTCTTTATATCTTGTTGTTTCCGTTGGATGCATGGAGCAATCCTGAGTTCTTTTTACTGTTTAACTGCTTTTACTGCATAGATATGGTTTTTTGCAGTTTTTTTTTAACTATTGATTGCAGATCTAAAGAAGTTAGGCAACCATGTTTGTTGTTCGGGTTGTTTGTCACACATAGCTAAAGTGAGCTCTTTTCATACACTTGAGTTAAGAATTTATGCTAACAATATTATTCTTCAAAAAGTTCCAAGTAAAACAATGGACCTACCAAAATTGGGCACAAATAGTTTTTTTTTCCTACAACCATTGAAACATAAGACAAGTTATTATGCTCACTTGCATAATTAATTAAATCCGATAAAATTGGTCACTGCAAAATTGTTTCCAACAATGACCCTTTTTTTATGATAGCTTTAGATAGTAACAACTGTCTTGTTCGCTATTAATACTTCAAAAAATTATTAAATTCATTTTCACATTCATAAAAAAAAAATTCAAACATAGGAAGCCACATCCATTAAATAACCTCATCAATTTATATGCACAAAAGCTACAACCATTGAGACCTTTTGACAAAAACTTTGCAAACATGGAATCTATAACCATTGAGGCCTTTTAACAAACACTTTGCAAGCATGAAATCTATATCCATTGAGGCATTTTTTTAAACACTTTGTGTTGGGTGATTTAATTCCGAGTTAAATCCCTGTCATTTAATTTTTCAACCCGAGGTTTTGTAAACTGACAAGGTATACCTGTACTATATGTACTAGGTGGTTATCTTTCAGATTAGATTAAGATAATGCAAGTAAAATAACTAAAAAACACAATAAATTAATCTAATACAAACCAAATCAAACAAAACATAAATAAATTTAAGTCACACATGCATAAAGGATATCACTCTTGCAGAATTGAAATCACACCACACTTGCATAAATGAAATCACACCGCACTTGCATAATCGAAATCATACCTGCTGGAAAGTAAACCACACTTACTGAAAGGAAAATGCACACTTCCATAAAATAAATAAAATAAAAAAACTATATTACGTTATCAATATGTGCAAATATGTGCAAACTGTGGTGGATGGGGGCCCTGCATTCATCAGCAAGCACACTGAATCAACTATCACATCTTGGAGATAAAAATAGCAATATGTATTTCATAACGATGAAGTTGCAAGATATTACAAGAATTATCTCTCCTCACTTTACAAATAACATCTTGAATGGAACTTTAAACCTCCAACTAGCAACTTGGCAACTAGATGCCTCTAACCTCTAACCACTAGGTCACAACTTACAATTGACAACTTACCATTGACAACTCTTTAGATGAAGGGTGAACTCGTATTTATACAAAAATTAAGGATAACTATACAATAAATACAAATCCTCAAATATCTCCTAAATCAACATTCATCTCTTGTGGTTACAACTAATCATCTAAAAATGTAAGATACATATCCTCTCAAAATTCTCTTATCCGTGATTCTTCTCCTTTGAATGTGCATAGTTAAAGATCCACAACCTATAGAAATATTCCACAAATCTTTATGCTTTGGAATTTGAAATTCGAATTTGTGGTTGGATGGCCAAATAGGACCCTTCTAGAATCTCCAAGTAGGCCTACAATATCACAAAACTCATAACAATTTTAGATATATATGAAAACATGTTAATTCCCTAATATTTAAACACAAATTCACTTAAAACACTTAAAATTAATGACGTGGAAAATAATAATGTTAAACCCATATGATAATGAAAATGGTTACTTAATGTAAGGTTATGGGGCTATAGAGTTACAAAATGAGGGTAAAATGATGGAAATGAAGGTGGTAGTGGATGACATTTTGGTGGCCTAACATACCCCCCAACTGAAGATATCGCATGTCCTCATGAAACTATTGCAATAATTCCCTTAATCATAAGCATATATTCTTGAAATGTTTTTCTTCTATATGAGCTTTGTCTTTGTATTGATTCCCTTTTAACTTTGCATAATCATATCATTTGACAATTTTATTCTTTTTGCAAAGAGTACTTCGAAATACATTTGATTGCAACATATATTTTTTATGGTTGGTTCTTGTGTGACAACCAAAATTTTATGAGTATTTGTTCTTGTGTAACAATACTTCTATTGTTTTTTTTTTTGCATCAAAATAATTGAAAACATCTAGAATTATTATTTTTTAAGTCCCATAGTGACTTTCAGCCATTTAATGTGCTCATAAATTGATCATTTCAGAACACATAATATTTTAGAATCAAAATGAAATAATAGTTGGTTGGGAAAAATATGTTGGTTAGGGTGCAGTGAAATATGACATATGAATATGAAATATGAATTGATATCCCTTCCCCTAGCTAAAGTTGTTTTCATTTTTTTGGCAAATGAGAAAAAGGAATATAAATGTGGTGAGGGATTTCCCAAAATCACAATTTTATCATTTAAGGAATTATATGATTAAAGATTAGAAAACAACATACCTTCACTTTACCTGAAAAGTGGACAAGCTATGTAAAGAGTGTGGCTACTACTGTTGGATCATGGAATGTGAAGTAAAAGAATATGATATTGCTTCTTCTTTCTCTTGGTTGTATGAATTGAGGATGAGATTGGAATCTTTATTGCTACGACTGCTGAATTCTTAATTGAGTCTTGGTGAAAACTATTGAAATCATGTAGCCTTCAATTGTTCCCACTTGGTGGCATAATTATTATCTATGTGAAAATATGTGTCAATGTCGAACATAGAAAATAAGTATTTGGATTACTCGCCATTAACATATGCCATTAACCAACACGAGACTACTCACCATTGATGTCAATGAGAGTCAAGATGCCTAAGTACATCTTAATAGGTACGAATATATGTGTCGTAGTCGAGTCACCTAGAAGATCCCACAAATAGGGGACATTGATGTATTCCCACTGTTAATTGATGAGATAACTTGCCATTAAGGCATGCAAGCCTCAAGGTACTTGACAAATCTCTAGTTTTAATCCCAGATGATGTGTGAGAGTCGATGGGTTAAATGTTGTTAGAAGGGAGGCCATAATGAATCCTCCGTCATCGAACGCGAGTATGAAATAATAATTTGAAGGACTATAGATGGAAAATTTGCATTGAAGAAAGTTTTATTTGACAGAAAGGAAAAGGAAAATGGGGCGACTCATCTTTGTAAGGGAGTTGAATTACTTTATTTTTGGATTAAGGATGAGTGAAAATTAGGCAGGAAAGTATGAAGATTGCAAAGGGAAATGAGTTTTTATTAGTAGGGAGATGGACAATTATGAATTGACTGCAGGCTTAAAATGTGTAGCAATGGTAAAATTGGCATGTGTTTAGTAGCAATGGTATAGTGGATCTGATTTTACATTGAATGATCATGCTCTTCTGAAAGAAACTTGGTATTTAAAAAAAGTACTTTTGCATAAAGTGTTCTTATTTCATCATCCTGGAACCTGCAAAAACTTACCAATTTCTGCAATAAAATGTAAGACTATCAAAAGATAGAGGTAATTAGTCTCTCTTCATTTTATGTATACAAAAAAAACTCAGAAATGATATTAATAAAACAAATTCAAGGACAGAAAATTAAATGCACGTTTACCTGATCAATGCCATGGAGCACATGTTATTGTTTTGTTGGTGACTTCTTCATTGTGTTTCTAACCAATTTTGAGCTTGAGACCTCTTCTCCACACACTTAATGCTTCATCAACAGATCATAAACCAAATTTATAGAAGTTACTGAATTGTGTTGATTCTACAGCTACATCGATTCTGGATTATTGCACTGACTCGGATGGTGGTTTTTTCAATTATTGCGGTTATATTTTTAAATATTTGCAGGTTTTTATGAAAGTCTAAGTCTGTAATTGTGTTTATTATTTTCCTCTAGCACTCCACCCTTGCCCATGATCCTTTGGATCAAGAAAATGCTCAAAATTCAAAATTATTGGATAAGGTATATCTCATAATTATGAATCCAACATAATTAATTTTACAGAAATCTGACTTCAGATGCTCCCAGAATCGCGTTCTGACCATTTTGTGAAACAACTTTTTTTTTTTTTTTTGAGTAGCAGGAATGTCCAAGCAATAGTCGGTATGCTGATTGGGTCATGACACTTGGCATTGTTTGACTGGTCTTTAATTGGCCAATGAGTGATTGACACTTGTCACAAGTTAACTGGTTGACACATGTTAATGTTTTTATTGGTTTATTGGTTTTTGTGGTGGGCCAATAAGGAAGTGCCACGTGGACCAACCATTGGTTGCAATGTGGCATCCTCGTGGTGGAAAAAATTTGTTCAAGGCCAAAACTGCCCTCTATGAGAATCAAACCTGAGACCTCATACCTTGCACAAAGTGCCTTTACAAACTCGGCTAACCATTGTTTCTTGTTAACAATGATCTAAAAAGTATATTTAGCTTTTAAAGGGCACGCAAATGGGGAAGGGGCCTAGCCCCAAGGCACATGGTGCCATGTGACCACGGGTGCAGAGGATTTGGGGGAGGTTTTAACCATCCTACAAATTCAACCACCGATCAGAAGGCCATATTTTTACATCGTTTCGATTTTTGGGGCACAACAGTCGGGTTTGAGTCGAATTATAGGCTTATTAACAACATAATTTGGTAGAAACTTAAAACAGTGATATCTTACTCAATTTTTGGCCAAATGAGGTACAAAAAGAGTCAAAATAGGGGTTTTCGACAGTTTTGGATTAATTGGATGTATTATTTTTTCTATTTGATATTTCTAAAATCCTGTAATTATACTTTGTATTATGAATTTAGATCTCTTATCATATTCTTATTGCAAACTTTTAAAACTAACTTTGTTCAATTTTATTTTTTGATCTTCTAGATTGCAGAGAGCACAAGAAGAGAGCATACTCAACAATATTGAAGCTATTTATTCATTTGGAATGTGAGATTAAAAAGACAAAGTGAAAGGATTTGATATCTAAATTCAGATTGTGGCTCTCAAAACTCTTATTTATTCTCCTTCTTCTCAAATATTCCTTCTCTTTCTACATTTCCCTGCAAAGACTAGTGAGATGGGTGGCTCTTACTGCACCACGAATAAATAAACTTACAAATAAAATTAAATTTAAATTTAAAAATTAAAAAAAAACACATCACCAAACTTGGTTTTATTAATTGATTCTACCATACTCTACTCTATTGGAAATAGAAAAAATGATAAAGTGTATGAATATTTCCAGTGTAACCATGTGCGTAACAGGAGTAAAAATATATTCATGCTTGTTTTTGAAAAGATGCATTAAAACACATCAAAGCATGAGAAACAAATTGTTTTGATAATGCAATTAAGAAATAAGGTGATTTGATCCTTGATTGGAACCATCTTTCAATAAGGCCATGACATTCCTGATTCCTTTCTTGGTTTATATCACTTTGAATATATGCCTTTAATACGCATTCCTCTAATTCTAGTAGTTTCTCCCCATCAACACTATTGCATGATTCTTCAGTCCCTTTAACAAATTGATAAGAGGAATCAAAAGAGACTTGAAGATCTTCTTGTGGAGGTGGAGAGACAAATAAATTTTTTAATGTAGTTAAAATATACTCTTCCTGAGAATAAAATATCCCAAATGTTTCTAGGAAGGACATTCTTCAAACTCCTTAATTTTCTGTGAATTATTCCTACTGGTTGACAGTTCCTGTCATGCACACAAATTAGTACAAAGTATTTATTTATTTTTTTGAAATTTAGTATGAAAAATGATTTTAATATTCTTTAACCATGCATCTATGACTGAATGCAACTATAATGAATTGTCTAAACCTTCAAAATAAACACCTATGTATACCTCCCCGGAAACATCACCAAAATGTTGGGTGATTTAATTGCGAATTAAATCCCTGTCATTTGATTTGTCAACCCGGGGTTTCGTAAACTGATGAGGTATACATGTAATATATGTACTAGGTGGTTATCTTTCAGATTAGATTAATCTAATGCAATTAAAAATAATTTCAAAACATAATAAACTAATCCAATCCAAACCCAAGCAAACCAAAAATAAATAAATTAAAATTACATTTGCATAAAGGAGATCACTCTTGCAGAATTGAAATCACACCACACTTGCATAAATGAAATCAAACCACACTTGCATAATTGAAATCACACCTGCTGGAATGTAAATCACAATTACTGAAAGGAAAAGGCACACTTGCATAAAATAAATGAAATAACAAAACTATACTATGTTACCAATGTATAAAAAGATGTGCAAACTTTGGTTGATGGGGGCCCTCCATTCCTTAGAAATCACATTGAATCAACTATCACATCTTGGAGATCAAAATAGTAGTATGTATTTCATAAAGATGAAGTTACAAGATATTACAAGAATTCTCTCTCCTCACTTTACAAATCACATCTTTGATGGAACTTTGAACCTTAACTAGAAACTTAACAACTAGCTACCTCTAACCTCTAACCACTAGCCCACAACTTACAATTGACAACTTACCATTGAAAACCTTTTGTATGAAGAGTGCACTCCTATTTATACAAATATTAAGGATAATTATACAATAAATACAAATCCTAAAAATCTCTCCTAAATCCACATTTATCTCTTGTGGTTACAACCCATCATCTAAAACTGTAAGATACATATCCTCTCAAAATTCTCTTATCCATGATTCTTTTCCTTTGAATGTGCATAGTTAATGATCCACATCCTCTAGAAATATTCCACAAATATTTATGAGTTGGAATTTGAAATTCAAATTTTTGGTTGGATGGCCAAATATTACCCTTGTAGAATCTCCAAGTAGGCCAACAATATCACAAAACTCATAATTTTTTTGATATATATGAAAACATGTTAATTTCATAATATTTAACCACAAATTCACTTAAAATACTTAAAATTAATGACTTGGAAAATATTAATGTTAAACCCATATGATAATGAAAATGGTTACTTAATGTAACTTTATGGGGCTATAGAGTTACGTAATGAGGGTAAAATGATGGAAATGAAGGTGAAAGTGTATGATGGTTTGGAGGCCCAACACTTTGTAAGCATACAATCTATAACCATTGAGGCATTTTTTCAAACACTTGGAAGATATAATCTCTTAAGGAAATTTTGACATGAATCTAAGATTCTTCCTTAACCTATTTAGCTCATAAAATTTATAAATTAATTCTTCAAATGTCGGAATATTAAAAAATTAATAAATAAACTTATTCTTTCACCAAAATCTTGACAATAGGTGCATATAGTTGGCATTAGTAATATACAAAATCACCCAGCTTTACGATTCAGGTCATGAACAACATTTTCTTGGAATCAAATCAGGGGTTATAGGGCCAAAGGGTACGGATACCCCTTGATGTTATCCTGAGTCATTATGAAACCACCCATGGATGCATTTTTCTAAACTAGAAAACATTTTGACTTTTACAATTTCATTTACAAATTTTGTCAAACAGATTCCATTCAAACTTTAATATACGAACATGCATAAAAAATAACATAGAATTAATGTATAATTACTTATTCATTGTCTAGATGTTTTTTAATAACATCTCATCTACTGTAAGTGAATGGAAGGTTTTGAGATTAATCAAACATTATTTTCATTCAATAATTCCTACAAACACATGACAAGCATCACGAGCTATTGCAATACATATAAAGAAACACTCCAAAATAAGATTTAACCAGTGATGATTATTTTAATGCATCATGTATCCTTACTTGTTATCTACATTTGTAAGGATTGCAAGCACATAATGACTGAAAATTACCTCAATTATTTTCTTTTAAACTCTTGGTCGTCATCATTTTTTGCATTTTTATTTTAAGGGTTTATCTAGTGAATCCCCAAGTATTTTTTGGGTGTGCATCATATTGTCACTCTATAATTTCTGAAGGCTGAAGACAAAACCACGAAGTGAAACATCAAACCAGCTTTGGAGTCCGGGACCTAGCCTTCCTGGGCTCAAAGAGGGCTCTCTCTATTTTATGATTTAACTTGATAAATATAAGTGTTGATATTATGATACTTATAGAAATGAGGGCTTGTTTGAAGATTTTGTTGAGGCATCAGAAGAGGGCCATTGGGCTATGGAGTCAAATAGGTGTAAACAAACTCAAATAGATGAATAACTGAGGTCAGGTGCAACTAGGAAATATAGCCATGTCAATGGATCTTTATAGCTTGTGAAATGGAAAAGAGGAGGAGTTTAAGGTTTGACAGGAATGCAGAGCAGACCATCTCTGAATTCTACATTCCAGTCTCAACATGGATGCAAAGCAGACCGTCTCTGAATTCTGCCTCCACGTCTTATAGGAAAACATAATGTACTATTTCAAGACTGAGCAGGGTACTCTATGGTAGGGCCTACACACAAATTTCTATCTGCATTAAAGAAATAAAACAATATGTAAAATAGAAGAATAAAAAATTACATGGGAGAAGCACTTCACCACAGATCATAACACAAGAATCTAGAAAACAACATAATCATTCATTCATCCAAGAGAGAGTGCTTGCAACCAAAAAAATATATTATAATGGTTTTTCCCCTTCCGAGCCTCACTCATACTGCTAATGCATACAATATTTGTAAAAAACTTAAGTTGGTTTAATCTGTCTACTGCAGTGATTACATTCAAGCAAAACTGGACAAGTGGAAACATGCAAGCGGTGATAAGACAAGCTTAGCCTCCCAGAGTGGCTTTTAACAGTTCATTCTTTAGTACGGAGTGGTTAGAAACTGGCTCTGTAATGCCGAAGAGGCAACAAATAAAATATTACTGACATCTGGCCCTGCTCCTAAGCAAACTGGCGTTGGGTAATTAAGTCTGGTGCAGTGCTGGCTAATTTCATTGATTAGTAATTGTGCTAATGTCTTTTTGCTGCCTTTTCGTTTCTTCTCATATACCATAACATTTCTGCACAAATTCCCTTTTCCCTACTCAACCTCCTTTGTTTTCACTCCTTATCAGGGCTTACTCTGCCATAAGTCGTTCTTCCATGTTTTAGCCCTTTTTCTTCATAAAACGACGCACAAACCGCATACACCCGGATCCGAAATCATTTAGATTTCAGTGATATAACCACATCGCATCCATGCTAACATCACACTTTGCATGGCACATGACTTACCTTTACCTTTGATACTTATCTTCTAAGATTTGCGATTTGCAATTTGCGATCACGCCCCATCACATCGCACATCGCACGTTGGAACTCTTAACATTTACCTATTGCGTTAATCCTTTGAAGCTTTGTGATTTGGTCCCACCGTATCGCATATCGCACTTCAGCACTTTTAACATTTACCTCCCGCAATAGTCCTTTGAAACTTGCGATATTCGATTGCGATCGGGTCACATTGCGAAAAACTTAAAGTTGCAGGCGCTTAAAGGTAAGTTTTAAAAGGTGTGAAGTGCGCCATGCGACACATTAAATGCAGGAAAGTGAAAAAAGGCGTAAGGTAAGGAAAATATGAAATACAAAGGTTTTCATGCGGATTTCGGTAATATATGAAGGTTGGATGGGTCCCACCAAATCGCATCGGCAGAGTTGTATGTTTTGGTGATGAATTTAAGAAGAAAAGGTTGAACTTGTGGGGTGTGAAGTGCGGGCAAGAGGTAAGGCTTTAAATGATACGACTGCTAGTGGGTGGGTGGAGCTAGAACAATAGAATTTCGGACTTTAATATAAATGGGTTTGTAGAGTAATAAGGTCAGAGCATTAGAGTTCAGAATTTGGAAAGGTGAAACGTAAGAAGAGTGAAGATGGAATGAATGAGGGCAGTATGGATTTTGCTCACCATCACACTTAATCAACACACTTTCCTCTTTCAATTGAACTAAAGGTAGATAGATTCATTTGATGCTCTTGATAGTCAGGATTTCCATTTCTTTCTTTGAAAATAAATGATGGCCATAGAATATTATTTTCAATATGAAAAATATAAAAAATAATCAGTCACCTTATGATACTATGAAATACAGGAGTCTAATAGTGGCTCCAGTTGGAGATGGCAGCTCCTTCAGGAGGTGTCAAGAACACCGTAGACTAGTGGCCTGATCCATTGGGATGATCCCAAATCTGCAACTTAATCTGCTACAAAACCTCTGCGGCTGACAATTTGAAATCAACACTCTCTGTAAACTGAAGTCTAGAATACAATTGTACTGAAAGAAATCTGAAACTAAAAGTGGAAAGATGCTCAGAGTACTAAGCTTATTTGCACACCTACCTACCCTACTGTTGGCTGGATAAATCGTTCTTGCGGACAAGACTGATCTCCCTAGTGTCAGAAGACAATCTAGCAACAAACGAACAACTAAGTTTGTCTTTCTCTACATATATTCGTTTTACAAATAAATGCTATGAAGGTGTCGATCCTACCTTAGATCCAAATGCTTATTTGCAGTTGTAGTGCTTTTGTTGCATCAATAATCCTTCCATCGCAATAAGATTTCTTTCGTCGCAACAATAATTCTTCCGTCGCAACAACAGTTCTTTCGTCGCCAGAAAGTGTCATCTTTCGTTGACCTGCAATCACAAACAAGAAAATATTAAATAGCACCTATATAAAAAATAATTATAAAACATACCTATCATAGTGATCAAGGAATCTATGAAATAAATAATCAAACGACAGCTTATTGAAATAAACAATCGAACGACAATTTATTGAGAAAAACAAAACTTGATTGTATTAATCTTAAAATATACAGAAGAGCCTTACAACCTTAGCCTTGATGTTTGAAAGGCCTTCCCGGGGTCCGAAGCAGGAGTCTCCTCTACTTTGATAAGTCTTGCACTCTTCCTCCAGGAGCATAAAGAGATATGTGATCTTTCCTCTCAAAAGCTCAGCAGAAAGAAGTATAAATCTCAACAACACTTCAACTCAATCACACATAAAGCTTGAACTCTAATCCTGAATCTCCAAAATATAACCATTTGAGGCTACCCAATGCCTCCTTTTATAGAGCAGATGAGGAGGTTAGGATTCCACCTTTGTAGGGATATAATCCTCCTTCAAAGGTATAGACTCCTCACATCAAGGGATTAGTTCCTTAAGGTGAGGGATACATGCACCTTATCAAAGCGTACTCATCCCCAAAAATTCTCATCTAGAACCTTCTAGAATTGACCTCAAACCAACTTTTTAACTTTACTTTCTCGCCTTTTTTACTTTGATGAGGGTACGCAGGAATTCCAAAGGAAAACTGCATTCTAAAACGCAGGTAAGTAGTGTATTACCTGCGTACCCAAGCTAGGAACACAGGCAAGCTTCATGTTACCTGCGTACCAAAAGTTTTAGAGATTTTTAGGGTTTTTCCTCCTGTTTCAGGGCTTGACATGAGGAGTAAAGGTTGTAAGACTTGCAGAGGAGGTATGTATGAGTGTTAATGAGCTCATACAGTCAGCAGAATGTCAAGGTGACAATTTTTAGTGTAACAGATTGCCCCCTAAAGTGCGGAGTCTGAAATAGATGAAGATGAAGTCTGTCATATACGAAGAGTGAAGTACTTTATCATTTCAAGGATCATCCTGTGGACACACCAGTTGGAACCTGTAAAAAAATTCAATGCAATATATATATATATATATGTAAACATATCATCGCTGAGGTAGGCATTCCGATACTCAGATCAAAACTAATTAGAAAACTAATTTAAATTGTTCTGATACATGAATGATTTTCAATACATCAACAATATAGACATATGTAGACACAGCATGGACGCAGCCATCTGTTTATGAATAGTCCACTGTATAAATGATAACAAAATTCCTTGCAGCCTGGATAGTAGAAACTAGATCCAGGGTCTTGATTTCTGCTTCCCGAACTAGTACAATTCTATCCATGCGATTAAATGTGTTGAAGTCGAACATGGTAGAAACCACTTGATTACCAGTCAATGAGGTGAACTGTTAACAAGTGTGAGAGAAACCACCAGTAATGTCAATGGTTCTAAAAGTACTCAGTACAATCCATGAAATGTGAATGAATGAGTTGAAGTCGAACATGTCACGGAATCATTCGATCGAAGGTCAATGATGCAACCTGTCGTCGAAGGCGAGAAACTTGCCATTGAGGTATGCAGATTTCAAGGTACTGACGATTTCTAGATCAACTTCCTAGATAATGAGTTTTCGTCGATAGAAAGTGATCTGTCGTAGGTAAGCCCACAACACGAAATCATAGATCAAGTTTTGAAAAAATATATTGGCAGGGACTGACTCAGGGATGGTCAAAATGGATGACAAATATTTCACAAATGAATGGTTTGTTTGAACTGTCCTCTTGACACATAACGACACTACAGATGGCTTGGTGACAATTGACCCAAAGCTAATACCCAGAAACCAGCTGAAGACTTTCAATATGGTTTGATCAACTATTAGGCAAAGGATTTCCCAACCCAGGTGGACAAAAAGTGTCATGTTCAAGAGTGGTTAATGGTTTTCCGAATAATCAAAATGTAACAAACAGGTTCGTTTTTCTCTCTTTTCCCCCACCATTTCTAGCAAGTACCTCTTTATTTTTGACAAGCTTGAGGAGGATAACATTTGCTTGTTTATAAGCTCATCCTTCGGATGAGTCCAACTTATTTTAAGATTCGAACCCTAAGAAGGAGTGGTTCGTTCCTGTTGAAAATTAAACAGGTCCTTTACTGTTAAATTTTAACGAGTCCAGTATAGGAGAAACTCGGTGTTTTTCATTTTTAGGGAGTCAGAAGAAAAACTTAAGAAGACTCCATGGGTGTACTTTTTCGTAAATTTAGTCTCTCAGGCCCGAAAAAGGATAAAATAATGCGGGAGAGAACTCTATTGACCGTAATTAGTCAACGTATACCTTTTTCGTAAATAGTCCATTTCAATCCGTAAAAGGGGTAAACTTATACTGAAGGGACGATCATTCATTTACTTTAACGAGTTCGAATAATCAAGTGCTTGGCAATCTTTTCATGTTTAGAGAGTCTGAAAAGGGCTTAAAAGAGAACTCAAGATTTCACTTTTTCGGTAAGTTTTAACGAGTTCAAAAAAGGGATAAAAAAGTACTCATGGTTTTCACTTTTTCGTAAGTTTTAACAAGTTCGAAAAAGGGATAAAAATGTACTCATGTGGCCGACTTTCAATTTAATTTACGAGCAGGAAAAGACGGAAAGAACTCGGCATTTTCATGTGTTTTACGAGAATGAAAGATAGCAAAATAATCTCAGGATTTTCATGAGTTTAATGAGTCTTGAAAATAACCGAAATTGACTCAAGATAGGTTTCATTTTTACAAAAGCTTGAAACAGAGAAAAACTATGCTTCGGAGTGGTTTCATTTTTACACAAGCTTGAAACAGAGAGAAAACTGTGCTTGATGCCCCCTAAGCGTAACTGCTAGAGCGCATGCCCCCCCAGCTTCATTTCATTCAACTAAGTACACTGCTGGTAATTAATAGTTGGATGGAATGAAGGTTCATTTACGAGATCATATGAAAGACCCGACCTAAAACTGTAAGAAAATTATGAAAAAACTGAAATAACTAACCTAAATATACGACTTAACATTTACGAGATCTAGTCAAAGACTCGACTCAATTAGGGGAGGATTTGTTTCATTTTTTAACGAGCTTGACACAGGAAAAGAACTATGCTCATGGCAACATGTTTCATTTTTTAACGAGGTTGACACAGTAAAAGGAACTTTCCTCTTCTAAATGTTTCATTTTTTAACGAGGTTGACACAGTAAAAGAAACTATCCTCGTGATACACTGATTCATTTTTAATGAGGTTGACACAGTAAAAGGAACTTTCCTCATACCTGATTCATTTTTTTACGAGGTTGAATCGGTAACATGAACCATCCTCAGAAACTACTTATTTCTAATCTATTAATCTACTCTCTACAATCTACCTACTGATTCATTTTTTAATGAGGTTGGCACAGGAAAAGAACTGTCCTCATGGAAGCTTGTTTCATTTTTTAAACGAGCTTGACACAAGAAAAGGAACTATGCTCACAGTCACTGATTCATTTTTTAACGAGGTTGACACAGTAAAAGGAACTATCCTCGGACTCACTGATTCATTTTTTAACGAGGTTGACACAGTAAAAGGAACTATCCTCGGACTCACTGATTCATTTTTTAACTAGGTTGACACAGTAAAAGGAACTATCCTTGGGCCACTGATTCATTTTTTAACGAGGTTGACACAGTAAAAGGAACTATCCTCGGGCCACTGATTCATTTTTTAACGAGGTTGACACAGTAAAAGGAACTATCCTCGGGCCACTGATTCATTTTTTAACGAGGTTGACACAGTAAAAGGAGTTATCCTCAAACTCATTGATTCATTTTTTAACGAGGTTGACATAGTAAAAGGAACTATCCTCGCAAACTACTTGATCATGGATTCCAAATAGAAGAAACACATATTAAGGGACGCACCTCGATCATGGCTTCCAAGAGGTCTTCATCAGAAGGAAGAATAGTTCTCTGGAAGTAACACATGTCAAGGGACTCAAAAGGGATAATAACATCGCGTTCAAGTAATCCCACAGAGTTTTCCATGTCAATTACCAGATCTAAGTCAAAGGAAGACGAGCAAACAGTGAGAGGCTCACTTACATCGGTAACTGAAAACATGGGACTAGTTGCCACATAATTAACCCGTGGCGGGGTAGATACCACTTGCGTATGAGGAACATTCAGGGATGTCGGAATATTGGTAGTCGAATCAAGACTAGGGAACGAAAGCTGGTCTACAGTCACAATATTTCCATTGTGAGGGAAAGACATCACGCGAAAGAGTGTTGATACGACAGCTTTCATTGCATAGACATAGTCTCGCCCAAGGATTAAATTGAAATCCAAGGGACCTCGAACTACCATAAGATCAATACAAACAGTTTTACCTTCCAAAGTAATAGGAAAATTAGGAAGGATCCCTAAAGGTTCACTAATGGTTCTGTTAAAAGATTTCAAATTCTGCGTAATAGGCACAAGCTGAGGGGAACCCAAAGCTTTCCAAGCAGTTGAGGATAAAATACTAACAGAAGCACCTTCATCTACCTGTGTGCGGTGTATGTCCCTACCACCCAACTTCAGAATGATTTGGAAAGGGATGGAAGAAGGAAGACGAGGTTTTGTCAGACTATTCCAATCAAAATAAAAGACCTCAGTACTTGGATGGGGTTATGTAGAAATAGGTGAAATTCCCCCTAGCGTAGAAGAATCTGATGTAACAAGAAGAACCTAAGCGGTATTAAGTTCACTCTCTACAGGGACAATGGGATCGACCGAATGTGAAATCGAATCGACCACTTGATCAACTAATGTATCATCAACCTGAGTGATATGAGTTTCAATCTCCAATGGAAGAGTGGGATCGACTGTACTTGAAATTAGATCAATCACTCCATCAGTTGATGGTAGGTTGGGAGAAATTTTACGGTAACCAGTTGGAAATTCTTGCTGTGGAACAATAAGATTTCCCAACAATTTTGAGGCTTCATCCATGTGAGGGAAAATGTGAGTTTGATGACTCCCTTTGCATAACTTACAAGGAAACCTAACTTTACCCTTTCTCCCAGGAACCTGACTATCACTGGTTGATGGATCAACGAAAAGTTGATGAGATTTTTCTAACCATACTTCCAAGACCTTTGGAATACCAGGACAATTGATAAGGAAGTGGTCACCCTTACAAATCCTGCAAGGGTATTTAGGTTTAAGATGCATGTTGGAGGTTTAATCAACACAACTAACACTTACAACCATGGTTGGTTGGTTGACTTCTTTCTTATCTTGCTTCTTCTTCTTCTTCCCTTTCTTCTTCTTCGTCACCACCTGGTTACTAGCATCAAGGATTTTACCAAGCGAAGAGGAAGAAATGGAGGAAGAAATATTAGGCAAAGAAGGTAAAGGGTCAACAGAAGGTTGATGATGTTGAGATGGTGAAATCTATTGAGGTGAAGCATCCGGTTGAGGTGGAACAATTGGAGTATTCGGGGCCAACGAAGTTGAAAATAACCATATCAGTAAACCTATTGTAAATCCAGGTAATGACAATGTAGCCATACAAGGAGGACCAACATTTCCAAAGCAAGGAAAAGTACTAGGATTCTCGTTAAGAGGGGTTCCTTGGTTGGTAAATTATGGAACATTTTCCATTATATTCAACTTCAGTGAATTTTATTAACAATTTAAAACTAAAATTAACAATTCACAATTCACACCTAACAATTAAAATTCACAATTCACACCTATGGTCTCTAAAAGTAAAAACAAACAAGTGCTGCATTATCGAATGCAGAGTCCAAACCACACCTGGCTTGAGTAGATTCCCTTTCTAAAAACACTAGTTGGTGATGAAATCCAACATCGTAGAATTTTAATGCAGAAATGGCGGTTGGAACAGTTACCCTGACAACCTGCTTAATGAAACAGACTAGCACAAGTTTCTTCACAAAACCATCTCGAGTGAAGAGAACCCCCCAGAGAGTCCAAGTGAGTCTAGTCGACGTCTGCTCCAGGTACAATGAGATCTTTCCTTCGCCGTCACCTTAGGAAATAATCTTAAGCTTATGGACACTAAGGTTACCAACAGTAACAAATACAAATGGGGGAACAGTCTACGATCCGATTCCACGCGCAAAGCCAGAGTAACAAAGCTCAATCCCCTTGAAGGCTCCTCGACATGGTCAATCTGAGGTTTACCGACAAGTGACCCCAGGCTCCTCGACAATGGTTAATGCAAGGTTTACCATTTGTAATGCGCACAGAATCTTCTATCTTTCCCAATGAAACAGAATTGATTGTCTCAAAGGTTCGGATATGATCTCGTGATTAACTCCTTTAAGAGAAGCTTCCCAGATTGTACCAATTACAATTGGATTTATTTCCTACCACAAGATTTATCTACTTGTTTTTTTTTGTTGTTTTGGAAAGTTAACTACAACCTATTCCAAAGCACTAATCCTGAGCTAGATTGGTGGAAAGAGCCCTAAAAATGTAAAAATTACTAGATGAATTTTAATTAAGTGCTGTGTTATTTAGGCTGTTATTACTCAAAGGGTAAATGGATATGAAACCAATGGTGTTATGACCCGACCCAAAACTGAATGAAATCAAATATGATAATGTAATCTTTTCAATTCAATGAATCCTAACTAAAGTAAGGAGAGAATTTCCATTCATTTCCAACAATGCAAAAAATTGATCATTAAGAGAAAATATAACAAATTCTCTAATGCACTAATTTCATCAATAAAAACTAATGCAAATCAATTCCAAAACAATTTTTTTATTTTTGTGTTTTTAAAATAGGCATAAAAACATCTAAATTCAACTATTTAAAACGGACTGAATCTACGATTGATTTTTCAACAACTATGTAGTTAAATTGCACAATTCACTCATATTCCGAAAATGAGAATTCTAATTATGAAATGATCTATGCATATAAATTCTAAACATGAAGATGATTTCTGGGATAATCTAAGAACCTACAATCAAGGTAAGCTGGGGTTGTAACCTGGTGAGAGTTCCATAGATCAAAAAACACTCCAAAGGCGATTAACACCATATATAATTTAGGCCTCGCTTAATATAGGGAATTTTTTTTGCAAAAACAAAAAAAAAAGATGGAAAATTGTGAAAAGACTGAGACAAACCTCCAAGTAATGACCAAAGGAAATCAAATTAAGAATTTCTCAAAAAAGAGATTCAAAACACCCAATAGCTTAATGGAGATTGATGAGATGAAAAATTTGCTGAAAGAAATTCATAAACAAGAGATTTTTGACAGAAAACACATACAGATTTGGGTAGATGCTAATAATCCTAAATCAAATCTAAACTATATTGAAAAAATAAATCTAAGTTTTTCAAGACTTTTAACAGGGTCTGCAACAATGTGCGGTCCCTGGAAAAGTTCAAGAAAAACAAAAAATACTTCAAAACTTTGAAAGAAAAGTAAATCTAAGTTACCCAAGCCTGTAAAAATCAATCAAAAATCAGAAAAAGCATTTTCACAAATCAAAACAAAGGAAAATCAAATTCTTTCCCCAGTGGAGACGCCAATTTGTTGGCCGGATAAATCGTTCTTGCGGACAAGACCGATATCCCTAGTGTTAAAAGAAAATATAGCAACAAACGAACAACTAAGTTTGTCTTTCTCTAAATATATTCGTTTTACAAATAAATGCTATGAAGGTGTCGATCCTACCTTAGATCCAAATGCTTATTTGCAGTTGTAGTGCTTTCGTTGAATCAATAATCCTTCCCTTGAAATAAGAGTTCTTTCGTCGCAACAACAGTTCTTTCGTCGCAAGAAAGTGTCGTCTTTCGTTGACCTGCAATCACAAACAAGAAAATATTAAATAACACCTGTATAACAAATAATTATAAAACATACCTATCATAGTGATCAAGGAATCTATGAAATAAATAATCAAACGATAGCTTATTGAAATAAAAAATCGAACGACAATTTATTGAGAAAAACAAAACTTGATTGTATTAATCTTAAAATATACAGAAGAACCTTACAACCTTAGCCTTGATGTTTGAAAGGCCTTCCCGGGGTTCGAAGCAGGAGTCTCCTCTACTTTGATAAGTCTTGCACTCTTCCTCCAGGAGCATAAAGAGGTATGTGATCTTTCCTCTCAAAATCTCAGAAGAAAGAAGTCTAAATCTCAACAGCACTTCAACTCAATCACACATAAAGCTTGAACTCTAATCCTCAATCTCCAAAATCTAACCATTTGAGGCTAACCAATGCCTCCTTTTATAGAGCATATGAGGAGGTTAGGATTCCACCTTCGTAGGGATAGAATCCTCCTTCAAATGGATTAGTTCCTTAAGGTGAGGGATACATGCACCTTATCAAAGCGTACTCATCCCCAAAAATTCTCATCTAGAACCTTCTAGAATTCACCTCAAACCAACTTTTTAACTTTACTTTCTCGCCTTTTTGACTTTTAGGAGGGTATGCAGGAATTCCAAAAGAAAACTGTGTTCTAAAACGCAGGTAAGCAGTGTATTACCTGCGTACCCAAGCTAGGAACGCAGGCAGGCTTCATGTTACCTACGTACCCAAAGTTTTAGAGATTTTTAGGGTTTTCCCTCCTGTTTCAGGGCTTGACATGAGGAGTAAAGGTTGTAAGACTTGCAGAGGAGGTATGTGTGAGTGTTAATGAGCTCATACAGTTAACAGAATGTCAAGGTGAAAGTTTTTAGTGTAACACCTACTCTACTGAAATTTCTGTTGTTCCAAATGATACAATAATGCCAGTACAACCAGTCAATTAGCAGCAGAAATATATGGACAACTTGATTGCTTGTCAGGAAACTTAGCAGTATAACTTGATTATGTGTCCTCATAACCAAATTTAGAATATGTAATGGCAAATGCTGATGTATTTGATCCTTATAGAGAGTACATGTTTGAACATTTGAGCTAATAAGAATCTCCAAATAATCTGCTATAGGATCAATAAAATCATGGTGTATAATATTTGCTTCTATGCCTTCAATGACTAGTTAATAAGTTGTATCCCTAATATTAACCCTTGAAACCTCATCTTCAGTTTGGTGCTTGAAAGTACAATCATCCTCAATATGTAAGTCAAGAGGTAGTACAATTTCCTCTTGCTTAGGGGAAGGAATTTTTCCAAGAATTCTTTAGGGTCTATGAATTTATATCACTGAATTTGAGAATTCAAAATTTCAATACCAGTTTCATATCTTTCAACAACTATCTCTAGAAATCATGTTTTAGCTTCAGGCCTAAATTTTCTTGATTTGAAAATAATAAAGACAACCCCTAGGAAATATTCATCAAGCTGAAATTCTAATAATTGATTCCTGAATGCATTTAAAAATTAACTAGATAGAAGGTTTTCCATAAACCTTGTCATCTTTTTCAGCAAGAACTTTGGTCAGCAAGTTTTGGAGTCGCCATGAATGCTAAAAAGCTAAGTTCTTTGAATCATGGAGTCGCCAGGTGAATAATGCGGCCTTCTTGTGTCTGGTCACTGTCCACCAATAGTAATCAGATCTGAACTTTGATGTACTTTCTAAGGAAGATAAACTTCATCCCCATCGAAGTCACCATTATGTTGTCACTCTGTAATTTATAAGGCTGAAGACAAAACCATGGAGTGAAACATCAAAATACCTTTGGAGTCCAGGACCTAGCCTTCTTAGGCTTAGAGAGGGTTCTCTCTGTTTTATGATTTAAATTGACAAATATAAGTGCTGATATTAGGCTAGTTATAGAAATGAGGGTTTGTTTGAATATTTGGTTGAGGCAGCAGAGGAGGGCCATTGGGCTATGGAGTCAAAAAAGTGTAAAAAAACTCATATAGATGAATAACTGAGGTTAGGTGCAACCAGGAAAGCTAGCCATGTCAATGGATCTTTACAGATTGTGAAATGGAAAAAAGGAGGAGATTAAGGTTTGATAGGAATGCAGAGTAGATCGTCTCTAAATACTACATTCCGATCTCAACATGGATGCAGAGCAGACCGTCTCTGAATTCTGACTCCAATTCTTAGAGGAAAACATAATGTACGGTTTCAATACTGAGCAGGGTACCCTATGGTAAATCCTACACAACAATTTCTATTCACAGTAAAGAAAGAAAACAATATGTAAAACAAAAGAATCTAAAATTAAATGGGAGAAGCACTTCACCATAGATCATAACAAAAGAATATGGAAAACAACATACTTATTTATTCATCCAAAAGAGAGTGCTTACAACCAGCAGAATCTATTACAATGGTTTTTTCCCCTTCCGGGCCTCACTCATAGTGCTAATGCATACAATATTTATAAAAAAACTTACGTCGGTTTAATATGTCTACTGCAATGATTACATTCAAGCAAAACTGGACAAGTGGAAACATGTAGGCAGTGTTAAGACAAGCTTAGCCTCCAACAGTGGCTTTTAGAATTTCGTTCTTTATTACAGAGTGGTTAGAAACTGGCTATGTAATGCCGAAGAGGCAGTAAATAAAATATTACTGACATCTAGCCCTACTCCTCAGCAAACCAGTGTTGGGTAATTAATTCTCGTGCAACGCTGGCTACTTTCATTGATTAGTAATTGTGCTGATGTGTTTTTGCTACCTTTTCATTTATGCCGGCATACCATAACAGTTATGCATGAATGCCCTTTTCCTGACTCAAACTCCTTTGTTTTCACTCCTTATCGGGGCTTACTCTTCCATAAGTCTTTCTGTCATGTTTTAGCCCTTTTTCTTCATAAAAGAGCGCACAAACTGCATACAGTTGGATCCAAAATCCTTTAGATTTCAACGATATAACCACATTGCATCCATGCCAGCATAAAACTTCGCATGGTGCAAGACTTACCTTTGCCTTTGACACTTATATTTAATATTTGTGATTTACGATCAGGCCCCACTGCATCACACATCGCACGTCGGCACCCTTAACATTTACCTCCCGCGGTAATCCTTTGAAGCTTTGTGATTTGCGATTTTGCGATTTGGTCCCACCATATCGCATATTGCAGTTCAACACTTTTAACATTTACCTCCCACGGTAATCCTTTAAAACTTGTGATGTGCGATTACGACTGGGTCGCATCGCGAAAAACTTAAAGTTGCGGGTGCTTAAAGGTAAGTTATAAAAGGTGCGAAGTGTGCCATGCGAAGCGCTAAATGCGGGAAAGTTTGAAAAGTCGGAAGGTAAGGAAAATATGAAATACAAAGGTTTGAATGTGGATTTCGGTAATATATGAAGGGTTGATGGGTCCCACCAAATCGCATCAGCGGCGTTTTATGTTTTGGTGATGAATTTAAGAAGAAAAGGTTGAACTTGAGGGGTGTGAAGTGCGGGCAAGAGGTAAGGCTTTAAATGATATGGCTGCTAGTGGGTGGGCGGAGCTATAACAATAGAATTGTGGACTTTAATATAAATGGGTTTGTAGAGTAATAAGTCCCAAAGGTTATGTATGTGGGTTCTGGGGGTTTGAATGGGATTTAGAGCATTGGAGTTCAGAATTTGGGAAGATGAAAGGTAAGGAGAGGGAAGATGGAATGAATGAGAGCAGTATGGATTTTTCTTGCTCACCATCACACTTAATCAGCAACACTTTCCTCTTCCAACTGAACTAAAGGAAGATAGATTCATTTAATGCTCTTGATAGTTAGGATATCCCTTTCTTTCTATGAAAATAAATGATGGCCATAGAATATTATTTCAGTTTGAAAAATCTAAACAATAATCAGTCACCTTGTGATACTGTGAAATACAGGAGTCTAACACATCCATTTCCTACTATTATATTAACACGTATTCATGCATAACAATAATTATATCCTTTCCCATTTAGGGATTTGTCCAAACAATTGGAAACATACCTCGAATTCCTTTCTAAAACATACGTCTAATTACCTATTTCAATTAAAATGAAACAAAACGATAAATTATGAAACTCTTACCTAATTCCTTTGGAAATTATTTATTGCAATTATCTTCATCAATATCTGGCTTTCCTTTATAAAATGCTACAATACCAAATTAGTATAATAAAATACACCAATAATAATTCCAATCTTGAGATCTAAACATTCATATATATATAGACTACTCTTAGTCTTCATTTTCAACTAGTTAATAAGATTCCATATAACACAATCTTAAACCAAAATTAGATGCTTACAACAATTTAAATTTCTATTTTTTATTTTATGCTAATGTTATGCTACAATTTTAGAACAATTAAAATTATACCTAATAAGATATTCGACTTAATGCAACCAAAAGGCCGCTTTTACTCACAATATACATAAAATTTATAATTCTGTCATTTCCAAGGTTAATACCCGTTAAACGCTTATTCGCACACGAAACTCTACTTTTATAACCCACACATAACGGACCAATCATAGCTTGATCACACTTAGCCTTTTCTATAACTTAATACTTCGCATATTTTAAAGTTTAGCAATACCCATATCACTTATTTCAGGAGATATGCGATTGTGATGTATCGCATCACAGAATTCTTATTTTACCGCAACTTAATCCATTTATCGCATCACAGACAGAATAACTTATCGTATGAGGTCTTAAACACAAACCATAAAATATGTAATGTGCGAAATTGCGATTTCCTGCCCACCGTTGATCTACGCCCAGATCTAGTGGTCTCTACTGGTCCCTTGCTCCTCCGCTTCGCATCGCACTTCAAATAACTTATGGCTTAAAGCCTTAATGCAAAACTCTAAAATCTGCGATTTGCGAAATCGCTTTTGAAGTGATTTAATCTCCACCATTGGTCTTCTATCAGATCTAACGGTACCCACTGCGCATTCGCTGGCCCTCTTCGCATCGCAACTGATATAACTTATCGTTGCGACAGTCGTCCTTCTCCAAATGCGATGTGTGAATGCCGATTTCACGAACTACAAAGTTTTTCTCTAATCAACGGATTTACCAAACCTTTCACACAGAAACTCGCTTTGGTTTTTGTTTTTTGCATCGTCAATTGATTACTTTGGACACATTGTGCGATAATGTGACATACAACTTAACAGGGAAATAAAACATCACAATTACGCAGACAGGAGAATTAAACACACACAAACACTTGGAATCAATTCAGAGGTGCGAATACATTGATCCAAGCCCTTTGATGACTAGATTTTACATTGACTTCTCCTCTCTGTCTCTCCTCTGTCACACTGCTCGCACACTCCTTTCACACCTTTTTCTGTCTCTCGCACTTCACACCTATTTATTCTTTCAACTAACTGAAAGTGGTTACACTCGCATTTATTAGCTTCAAAAAAACTCTATCATATCTCACAATCCTAATCTGTTTGGCTAAATCTCCTTGCAGGGAGAACCAAATTGCTACTTTTATTCCTATTTAATCTAGGAAATTAAATAGACTAAACTTCACACATTTAAAGCTAACTAAAATATTAATGATCAACTTTTCCCACTTCTTGGTAGTCACAACATGTGAACACGTAATCACATTATTGACTAATTTCCGAATGCTCTTTCATCGGACTCCCGGGGATGAAAATATTGATCCATCAAAGTTTCAGGATTTGCATTAAACTTCTTAACTCTGTTGCTATCATCCAACTGGCATCTTCCACTGGTTTTCCTTTCCATTTGAATAGATACTGATAATAGGCTTGTCCCCGGGTCTTCTTTTTTGCTCTTTTCTCCAGAATGTCTTCCACTTCTTTCTTTGTTGTCTTTGGCATCTATTCCTTCCAATTCAAAGTTTGATCCTCCTCTTCTGTAGATTCTTCTTGTAGTTCTTCCTCTATTCCTTTGTATGGTTATAAATATGCAACATTAAATATGGGTGATATTGCAATTCCTTCTGGTAACTCAATCTCAAATGCATTTGAAGAAAACTTTTTCAAAATTCTACATGGCCCTATCTTTTTCATTTTCAGCTTGTTAGAGGTCCCGACTGGAAACCTTTCATTCCTTAGATAAACCATGACTAAATCATCTTCTTGAAACTCCCTTTCAGTATTGTTCATATCATCTCTTTGTTTATCCTTTTGAGTGTTTTATGTAAACTCTGCTTGACATCTTCCTGCAACTTATCCATCTGTTCTGCAAATTATTCATCCTTTTCCCTCCTTGTCTCTTGCATGCTCAAATATCTAAGTTAATACACCCCTCTTGGATGCATTCCAAAAAAAATCTTAAACAGACTCATCCCAGTACTCCGGTTAGGATTATCGTTATAGGAAAATTCAACTTGAGTAAGTGCTAAATCCAATTTCTTTGGATTTTTGTAAACCAAACTCCTTAATATGTTTCCCAAGCTCCTATTCACCACTTCAGTTTGTCCATCCGTCTGAGGATGATAGGTTGAACTGAAACTAAGGTTTGTACCTAGCTTCTTCGATAGAGTCCTCCAAAAATGTCCTACAAACTTTGTATCTCTGTCTGAAACAATACTCACAGGAAATCTGTGTAATCTTATAACTTCAGAGAAAAACAAATTAACAATGTGAGTTGCATCACTAGTTTTCTTACAAGTAATAAAATGTGCCATTTTATAAAGCCTATCTACAACAACATATATAGAATCATGTCTTCTTTGAGTCTTCGACAAACCTAAAACAAAATCCATGTTGACAGCATTCCAAGGTCTATTGGGTATTGGCAATGGATGATATAACCCAGTGTTTTGGCTTCTTCCTTTGGCATGTTGAAAAATCCTGCACTTCTCAAAAAACTTCCTGATATCACTTTGCATTTTTGGCCAATAATAAAAAGCACTTACTTGAGAAATGTTTTATCCTGTCCAAAGTGCCCATACAGTCCTCGACTGTGTTTCTCATTAATCAGATTCTCCCTCATGGAGCACTTAGGTATACACGATTTACTATTCTTGAACAAAAATCCTCATTGAATCAAGTAGTCCGTCCACTAACTTCTATTATGAATAACATGATTTTTAACAACTGCATATATTTCTTTAAAGTATGGGTCTTCCTCATACATGTCAATCATTTCTTCAAACCCCAAAATGCCAATCTTCAATTCCCGCACAATCAAATTTACTCTACTCAAAGCATCAACAACTTTTTTTGCCTTACCACTTGTGTGCTTGATTACAAAGGTAAAACTCTGCAAAAACTCCACCCACTTAGCATGCTTTTGGTTCAACTTTGGCTGATTTTTTATGAACTGCAGTGCATGGTTATCTAGATACAACACAAACTCTTTGGGCAATAAATAATGCCTCCATTTCTTCAAAGCTTTCACAATAGCATAGAACTCCTTATCATAGGATGAATACTTATTCTTGGCCTCATTTAAAGTTTCACTGAAATAAGCTATTGGTCTCTGCTCTTGACTCAAGACAGCTCCAACTGCTATCCCACTAGCATCAGTCTCAACTTGGAATATTTTATCAAAATTTGGCAAGGCCAAAACATGTCTTTCAGTAATCTTATTTTCCAGCAACTTGAAATTCTGATTTTCTGCTTCTATCCACTTAAATTGCTGGTTTCTCTCCTTTATTGTTTCAATTATTGGTGCATAGATATGACTAAAACCTCTTATAAACTTTTTGTAATGACTTGCAATACCATGAAAACTCCTTACCTCAAATATACTTCTCAAAGTTGGCCAATCCAGTATTACCTGGAGCTTTTCTAGGTCCATCTTCAAGCCTTCTTCTGAGACTATAAATCCCAAATAAATGAGTTCCTTCTTCATGAAACTACACTTCTTAAAATTTACAATCAGTTTATCCTTTTGCAAAGTATCTAACACCAACTTAACATGATCCAAATGCTCTTTCTTACTCTAAATAAAAATCAGAATGTCATCAAGATAGACTATCACAAATTTTCCTGCATACTCTTTCAAGGCCTCATTCATTAGTATTATAAATGTTCTTGGTGAATTAGTGAGCCCAAAAGGCATCACTAACCACTCATACAACCCACTATTGGTATTAAATGCAGTTTTCCATTCATCTCCCTCTCTAATACTTATTTGATGGTATCCACTCTTTAGATCTATCTTCGTAAAATACTTTGATTCACTTAAGCAATCCATTAAATCATCTATGCATGGCAATGGAAATCTATACTTGATAGTGATCTTGTTTATGGCTCTGTAATTAGTAACGTGCGCCACTCACCTCCTTTATTTGGACTAAGTATGGTTGGTACTACACATGGACTAAGGCTTTATTTGATCAGTCCTTTATCTAACAACTCCTGTACCTATCTTCCAACTTCTTCATTCTCCCGAGGTGCCATTCTATATGCTGCTTTGTTTGGTAAACTTGCACTAGGTATTAAATCTATGTGATGACTAATACTTCTGACTGGTGGAAATTTACTTGGTAATTCGTCAACAACTATATTAGCATAATCCTCTAACATATTTTTAATTTCCTCAGGCAGATTGTCTAAATTTGTAGAATTCAGAATTACCTTGGGTTTACCCACAATAGAAAAATGCATTTATTTCTCCTTCTTGATTTCTTGCAGCAATTCCTTTCCACTAATCAACATAACACTATTCCCAACTGCTCTTTTGTCTGCTTCATCCTTCAAAGGTATCAATGTGTGCTTCTTTCCATCCTTTTCTATGGCATAAGTATTCCTCTTGCCATCATGAATGGATTTTCTGTCAAATTTCCAAGGCCTTCCCAACAATACATGACACACGTCCATTGGCATCACATCACACAATATAACATATTTATAAGTACCAATCTGTATCTCTATTTTGCACTATTCTATCACTAAAATTTGATGTCTCTTCTGTAGCCACGACACTCTATAGGGAGTAGGGTGTACCATCTTATTTAACCCCAATTTCTCAACCATCTCCGTGCAAACAATATTATCAGTGCTTCCACTGTCAATCACAAATTTGCAGCACTTATCTTTAGACTTGCATACGGTCCTGAATAATCTCTTTCTTTGAGTTGGCTCATTTGCTTCCTTCTCTGCTTTAAGCAATACTCTCTTGAGCAATAAAGACTCTCCTGCCTCTGGTGGCTCTTGTTTTTCTGTGACCTGAGGATTTTATTCCTTTGCCTCAGCTACATTCACATTCCGTTGATTTGTTGGTTTGTTATGAGGAAAATCCCATGATCCATGTCCCCATTCTCCACATGTGTAACACCAAATTTCTCTTCCTCAACCTCTACCTCTGGGTGTAAATATTCCTCTACCAAAGTCTCCTCTTTGTGGTGGTATGCTACTCAAACCTCCTGCTTCATTCTAAGAGTGCTAAAATGTTGGTCTGAAAGTTCCTCTTCCTCTTTCTGGACTTTTACCTCTATTATTTTGACTTTTTTTCCTCAACATCTTATCCTCTGCGTTCAAAGCTTCTTGATAGGCATCCTCAATTTTCTTCAGACTCAACAAACTGAATTAATCTTGTATATCATACCTTAAAACATTGATGTATCTGGCTACTTTCTCCATATCATCTTCAGCATGTCCTACTCTAATACTCAGCTTGTAAAACTCCTATGTATACTCCTTGACAGTCATTCCTTTCTGTCTCAAATTCTGCAACTGTTTGAAAATATTAAATTGATAGTATTTTGGCATAAAATTTTTCTTCAATTTAATTACCATTTTTTACCATTGCTTGACCTTAGGCTTTCCCTTTCTCATCCTAGATGTCTGTAGTTCATCCCACCAGATAGATGCATGGCCCTTCAACTTGGTAGCCGCAAACTTTACCTTCTTCTTATCTTCGACCTCTTCTAGTCGAAATATTTATCCACTGAACAAATCCAATATATCAGCTCGTCCACATTAAGGTTACCCTCATATAAAGGAATCTCCATTCTTGGTTTTCCACTAACCTTTGCGAATATCTTGAAAACTTTAGCTTCCTCGCTTTATTCTTCCTCTTCTTCCTCAGAATATTCTTCCATTGCATTGACATCTTATTCTTTAGGTGCTCTCTTCTGAGTAGTCTCGATTGTCACTATTCTTGTACGAAGGTGTGGGTGGCATATTTGCTATAATACTTGAGAATAAAACTTAAACTCGGCTCTGATACAAAATGATGCAGCCAAAAGGCTGCTTTTACTCACAATACCCAGAAACTTTATAAGTCTGTCATTCCCAATATTAATACCCATTAAATGAGTATTCGCACGCGGAACTCTACTGTTATAGCTCACACAGAACAGACCAATCATTGCTTGATCGCACTTTGCACTTTCTATAACTTACTACTTCACATATTGTAAAGTTTAGTGACAACCATATCACTTATTTTAAGCGATATGCGATTGTGATGTATTGCATCACAATCTTCTTATTTTACCACAACTTAATCCCTTTATCGCATCGCAGACAAAATAACTTATTGTGTGACGTCTTAAACACAAACAATAAAATCTGCGATGTGCGAAATTGCGATTTCCTTCTCGCCGTTGATCTATGCCCAGATCTAACGGTCTCTACTGCTCCCTTTCTCCTCCGCTTCACATCGCACTTCAAATAAATTATGGGTTAAATCCTTAATGAAAAACTCTAAAATCTGCGATTTGCGAATTTACTTTTGAAGCGCTTTAATCTCCACCATTGGTCTTCTATCAGATCTAACGGTACTCACTGCACATTCGCTAGCCCACTTCGCATTGCAATTGATATAACTTATCGTTGCGACAATCGTCCTTCTCCAAATGCGATGTGTGAAGGTCGATTTCATGAATTTCAAAGTTTTGCTCGAATCAACGACTTTACCAAATATTTCACATAGAACCTCACTGTGGTTTTTTCTGTTCGCACCGTCAATGGATTACTTTGGACACATTGTGCGATAATGTGATATACAACTTAACAGGGAAATAAAATGTGACAATTACACAGACAGGAGAATTAAACACACAAAAACACTTGGAATTAATTCAGAGGTGAGAATACATAGAGTCAAGCCCTTTGATGGCTGGATTTTACATTGAATTCTCCTCTCTGTCTTTCCTCTCTCACACTGTTCGCACACTCCTTTCACACTTTTTTCTGTCTCTCGCACTTCACACCTATTTATGCTTTCAGCTAACTGAAAGCGGTTACACTTGCATTTATTAGCTTCAAACAAACTCTATCCTATCTCACAATACAAATCTATTTGGCTAAATCTCCTCGCAGAGAGAACCAAAGTGCTACTTTTATTCCTATTTAATATAGGAAATCAAACAGACTAAACTTCTCACATTTAAAGCTAACTAAAATATTAATGATAAAATTTTCCCACTTCTTGGTGTTAGCCCCTCCTATGAAATTCTTAACAAGCAAGCTGGGGGGCTATGTCATTTTGGAGACCTTCAAGGAATGCATCTCCCTTGAAGACACATCATCCTTGAGGTCTCTATGTCCTTTGCCTTATACAAATCCCCTCTGTTGTTTCCCTAGCTCAAAGCCTTCATTTACCCCTTGTACCCCTGCAAAATGTCCCTTTTCCCTTTTTCCTCCTTCTGTCAAAGTGTCTCTACTCCCCTCTATTTTCCCTATTAACCCCCCTAAATCCCCTCTAAAAATCCCTACAACCTTTGTTTTCCCAAACTCCCCCTCCATCTCCCTATTTTTACCCTCCTTAGGCCTCAAAATACATTGAAAATGGGTTAAAAACCCACTTCGGACCTTATAATCGACCTAAGACCCTTCTCCGCTAGCCCCGCGCCTTTCCACTCCATATAGCCTAGAGCTATGACCAAGGTTTTTTCCCTGCAGAGGTTTTTCTCTGTCCATAGAGTCAAACCATGGTGCCCCCGCAATTGAATCCTCAGGATGTGGGAAAACCCGATCGAACGACTGTTATTCACTACGGGGGGTCGCTCCAAAATCTCATGGCTGTACACCTTGCCCCCCCCCCCCCGTGGTCCATCTCCGTCGTCCATTTAAATCCGCAGATCAGCGGTTCATAGCCAAAGCGCTTCGGGCGCGTTTTCCACCGTCGATCTGTTCTAGATCTAACGGCGCGGAACCCGCCCGCCTCAGTGGTCCCACTCCCCACTTTCACTGTTCACAAACCGCCGGTGTATTCCGCACCACCCTCGCACGCTTGGTGGTTTTTCCCCGGAGGCCAGCGATTTCACTCACCTTTCGCCACCTATCCTCCTGTACGATTTTGAAACCACCATTCCCGCCCGTTAACTCCATCCCCTGCGCATTATCCTTCGGACACGGACGCCCAACGAAATCGCTGTAGACCGTCCGATCTGGGATGGGCCATCCAACGGCCATCGCCCACTCAAGATGCACGAATTCTAATGAAGTTGCATGCGCGATAGCTCACGCCATGGCCCGCCGTCCCTCATCCTCCACCATTGATCTCGGCCACGATCAACGGTCCAGATTCGTCTGCCTGCCGTTGACCATTCCACTGTCACCTCGGCCTCCACATCATCCGTCCACGTGTCTTCACTGTACGCCACGTCACTCCATGTGCGCCCTCGTACAGTCTCTCATTCTGTTGCATATATACGTCCAAAGTTTGTGTTTTTTAATGTTTTTCATGCATTTGTCACTCCGCAGGCCACCAAACACCTACCAGAGCAATCCGCCATTGTTTTCCACGATTTCTCCCTGGTGCTCCATCTGCATGGCTTTTTTTTGCATCCACCTCTCGTCCTCGCCACCTCCATCATTCATATCCATGGTTTTCCTCACAGTTTTGTTGTTTTGCAGGGTTTCTGAAGGCAAAAAAGCCGTCATGTTTCTACATGGCATGCAGGACGGATAGATTTAAATCCAGAGCGCTGATACTGTCGAGAAATAGTCAAAGAAAGCAGCTGGCGAGATTTGCATCAAGGAAAAGCAGATTTCGGGCATTGAAAACCTCTCAGCACCATTAAAATCCCGAGCTACCCTGTCAGAAGCAGAATGGAGCGGCAGTGTTCCAGTACAGAGCAAAGGAAGATTAAGCGGTGGTGCATTGGTGGCGCGACGGTGGTGCACGTTGGCGGAGCCACCTTCCCCAGAGCATGGGCAGAGCCCGCTGCATAAACCCACGACTACCCCCGTAGGGCTATATTGGCTGGGTGATCAACGTCTTCAACTCTTCATCGATCGGCCGGTCACTAGTACATCCCTGCTAACCTCCGCGCCTCGGCCGACCTCCGATTCAAGGACTGTCTCAAAACGAGCACGTTTAGCCCGTGCTCGTCTAAATCGTCCCGCCGCCTCGTGAATTGATTCCGGTAGCTTGGAAACATGACTCCAACAAAAGTGCTGTTTTGAAGACCCCGATGATCAATCCAAAAGATCCCGAGCACGGTGAAAGGTACCATCGTGGTTATTTGTCAGCAGCTAGTGGATGTCTTTCTTCATCGGGGACAAAGTATCCATACCAAGCGACAGTGCATTCAAAGAATTTCACGACCATGTTTCCTAAAAAATAAAGGAGCATTATGTTGAGACACCTTCCAGTAGCTATTTACGGTTCAAACGAATTGATACAAGGCTTCAAAAAGGTCAAGATCATATCCAAAGCAGATCATTCTTTCACAAGGAAGGTGACAGAGATTAAATACATAGCAGGTCAAGCAGAATGGGTTTCGGCCCTGCATTCATTGTTATGTTTAATGATACATTTAATTTGCCCACTCTTCATAAATGATCTTGTAGGTCTATCCTTGCTATAAAGCAATTTAAGGAAACTTGCAACAGCGTTGACAGATATCAGGTTGAAATGTAGTATTTTGTTACGTAAGTTCTCTTCAGATATTGTAAGATAGGGTCGAGATTTGATGTATTCATACCACGTTCGTTACAACATAAAATTCATTGGTGTTGTTTTAATACATACATGTTTTTGATCCATCTAAAAATGTGTGATGTTTCTTCTATATTTTTATCGACTGGTTTTATAAGTATACCCTTGCCATTATTTCTCATTGTAGCCGTAAGGATAATATAGGATTCAATTCTCATAGGTGCCCTAGTTTTCCTGGTCTACCCAATGTTTTTTTCTTATATGTATCCCATCGTTATCTTTTTTATATTCGATTTTAACAAAGGTAGTGATGAGCATACCCGCTTCCTTCCATGTATGAATTGATGAAGTCCATGTTTAGATGTTCTTGGTAGTATTTAGCTGGAAGGTTTGGGAACACTGGGGATTAGTGTTAGCCCTGTCCACTAGGATCTTTACACGACCAGCTAGCCTTTCTAATATCCCTTGTAATTGCCTCTGATTTTGTCCAAGCAGGCCTGGAGTTAAATGACCTCTGACCTGATCTATAGACAGAATTAGATAGTTCTCCTCCTTTCATTTTCAGTCCTTAATGTTCCATTCCATCTTCTATCCTTTAAGATCCAGATGATTTAGATGACTTGCCCAACTGAAAGCTTGCACATTGAACACAAGTAAACCCTTTCTTGACTCCATAGCCTAATGGCTTTGATGTTCTCTGAGTTCTCTGTCTCTGCCTAAGCTTCCCCTTTGCTCATCCTTGTCTTGTATTGGACACTTCTTTTCTGATTCCCAACAACCAAACTCAATCAAACAAACAAACCCTGAGCCCCATAACTAGCCTAACATTGAAACATTGAGCCTCAAAGACATATGCTTTGGAAAATATAGAGAGATCCCTCTCTGGACCTAGGAGGGCTAGATCCTAAGGTCTGAAAGTGGTTCTGATGTTGTCTCATCTTTTGGTCCTGCCAATCTAGCCAAAACATGGGAACCCCAACATAATGGCGACTCCACTGGGGAGCTAGACCACTTTTCCTTCAGATTGGCTTTTCAATTGCTGATGGTGAACAGCAGCCTGCTTCAAACAGTCAAATTCATCCCCCTGGTGACTTCACACTCCATAATCCTCAAAAGACTCCACTGGAGGAAGAACCTAAAAGATAGACCTCATAGAAGGGTAGAGCATACTGGTTGGATTTGGTTTAAAGAATTCATTGTCTTTATCTACCACTATTTTCTGTTCTACTTCAAGCCAAATCAAATATCTAGAGTTGAGACCCACCATGAGTATGGGGAAGATCTCAAGCCTCAGTCTTTAGACTGTGAGCAGACCTGTACTCCTGTGAAGAACCTGGTGGAACAAGAAGCTCATGTTGTATCTCCCACCCTTAAAGAAGCTTCAAGAAGCCATCAGCCCATTGTTACACCATCTGCACCTACAAAGGTCATAGAAAGATATAAGCCTCTGGTTGTACCTCTTATCTTCCAACCCCTCCCTTCAGAATTAATAAACTAGCTGCCTCATTTTGATGGGGAAAATAAAGGGTCCACTGCTGAAGAGCGTGTTAAAAACCTTGAGGATTTACTTGAATTGTATGAAATAGAAGAAGATGATGTGTGTACTAGAATGTTTGCCTTTTCATTACAAGGAAATGTTAAGAGGTGGCTCAAAGGCCTTCCAGAGGCAAGCATCTTCAGCTTTCATCAATTTTCTCAAGTTTTCCTTGGTAGATGGGCAGCCCCTAGGAATGTTCTTCTCATACTGGAAGAGTATCAAGGTTTGAAAAGGTAATTTCAGAGAGATATGGTGATTTTTCATTAAAAAAAAAAAAAAAAGTGGGGGGGGGCTTTAGAGCACTATCCAAGTTCTTTTGACCCCGAGGTGGAATTCTATATAAGACAAAGAGAACCTTCGAGCCTGGAGGAAATGCATAATATAGCAATCACTGTCGAGTACAACATAAAGTGCAGGGAGGAAAGATTAAAAGCAGCAAGGAAAGATCAAGCAGGGAAAATAAGGCAGCTCTCTTTGGAAAGCAAGCTGGAAAGATTGATAGAGACTGCCAAAAACCTGTTGAACACAGAAGAGGAAAAATATGAGGCCAAAACCAGAGAGGATGATTGGAGAAGACCTACTCCTTGTCCTCAAAAGAGACAAATCAGATCACTGCAAGACAGAAGTTACATGCAAAGCATGCATGAGGAACCAGAGCTTGAATCAGAAAATGAACTTGCAGATTATTTTGTGGAAAGACTCGATGCGAGTTCTGAAGACTTGGTGGATAGCAATGGTTCTAATTATGATTTCTTTGATGATGATCTGACTGATGATAATTTTTTCCAAAGGGAAACTGAGCTTGCAGGGCCATCATCAGTAGATTCATGGGAGGAAGATCACGACCATCAACTTCAGGAAAGCGATGAGCTAATGCAGGCCATCTATGATACTGATGGAGAAAGCGTTGAAAGCATGATAGCAGACCAAGATTCTTTGAATCTTATATCTTCTTCATATTCGAACATCAGTTATACTTGTCGAGAGGAAGGAAGCCAGCAGCTCTTCATCACAGAGGACGAGGAGGAAAAAGGTGAAGAAAGTCTTGAGCGGAATGAATCTCCTGAGCCTTCTCCCAAAAGGATTAAGGTGATCAAAGAAACCCTCGCTCAAGAATGTGTTAATTTTTTCACAGAGTTCCAGTAGGACCAGCCTGCATTACCGGAGGACAACACAGTCGAATATAATGAACCCTCTAGCTCAGGCTGCAATGAAGATGAGGTGGATCTCCTTTCCCACAGACATCTTTGTCTAGATCAGGAAGAGAAGGAGTGCGATTACAAAGGTCTCACTGCAAATGCAGTGATTGAAACTGCCCAGGATGCAGGCAGCCTACCAGCCATGGGAGCTTTTGAAGAAAAAGGTTTACATCATGTTTTTGTTGATCCTGTGGCAGAATATATGGAGGCCTTGATTGGCTCAGTTCCTGAAGCATGGATTTTCTGCAGGAGCCATACATATCATAAGTGTTCACTACTGATGGTGACCTCTATTTTGAAGAACCACATGCAGAGCACCTTGTGGTTATCTCTAATGGACATTCAGTGCTTATACCTTTTTTTGTTGCTGCGTGACTGGCTGCATTGGCATTATTGTATCACCTAGAACATCAGAGATGTCCGAGTAGAGTAGGGTAGGTAGGAAAAGCTCAATAAAGCTCAGTCTATGAGTATGTATTTAGTTGTTTCAATTTCTGTCTTAGAATGTAGAGAAGAAACCTGCTATACAGTCTAATCCTAGCAGGTAGTAGTGTAGGTAGAGAAACATGTGAGACCAACAATCTAATCTGGTCTCATGGAGAAATAAGGGTAGAAGTAGAATAGGTTTGTTTTCTTGTTTGCAAATAAAATGATGTAAAGGGTTTTCTAGCTCAAATGCACCCTAAAGGAAGAAAAAATGCTAGGATTGTAGGGTGGGTAGGTAGACTGATTGGTAAGAATGTTTCTGCTGATGTAACATGTTCATTTTGTGGCAGCTGATCAAAGAAAGGGGATGTGCCAAGCAACAGGCAACTGGCCTACTCCAAAGATCACTTCTGGTTTCTTGACTCCTTCAAGAAGAAGCCATCCCCATGTGGAGCCACTGTTAGCCCCTCCTATGAAATTCTTGACAAGAAAGCTGGGGGGCTATGTCATTTTGGAGACCTTCAAGGAATGCATCTCCCTTGAAGACACATCATCCTTGAGGTCTCTATGTGCTTTTCCTTATACAAATCCCCTCTATTGTTTCCCTAGCTCAAAGCCTTCATTTACCCCTTGTACCCCTGCAAAATGTCCCTTTTCCCTTTTTCCTCCTTCTGTCAAAGTGTCTATGCTCCCCTCTATTTTCCCTATTAACCCCCCTAAATCCCCTCTAAAAATCCCTACACCCTTTGTTTGCCAAAACTCCCCCTCCATCTCCCTATTGTTACCCTCCTTAGGCCTCAAAATACATTGAAAATGGGTTAAAAACCCACTTCGGACCTTATAATCGACCTAAGCCCCTTCTCCGCTAGCCCCACACCTTTCCGCTCCATATAGCCTAGAGCTGTGACCAAGGTTTTTTCCCTGCAGAGGTTTTTCTCTGTCCGTAGAGTCAAACCATGGTGCCCCCGCAGTTGACTCCTTGGGATGTGGGAAAACCCGATCGAACGACTGTTATTCACTGCGGGGGGTCGCTCCAAAATCTCATGGTTGTACACCTTGCCCCCCCCCCCGTGGTCCATCTCCGTCGTCCATTTAAATCCGCAGATCAATGGTTCATAGCCAGAGCCCTTCGGGCGCGTTTTCCACCGTCGATCTGTTCCAGATCTAACGGCGCGGAACCCGCCCGCCTCAGTGGTCCCACTCCCCACTTTCATTGTTCACAAACCGTCGGTTTATTCCGCACCACCCTTGCGCGCTTGGTGGTTTTTCCCCGAAGGCCAGCAATTCCACTCACCTTTCGCCACCTGTCCTCCTGTACGATTTTGAAACCACCGTTCCCGCCTGTTAACTCCATCCCCCGCGCATTATCCTTCAGACACGGACGCCCAGCGAAATCGTTGTAGACCGTCCGATCTGGGATGGGCCATCCAACGGCCATCGCCCGCTCAAGATGCACGAAGTCTAATGAAGTTGCATGCGCAATAGCTCACGCCATGGCCCGTCGTCCGTCGTCCTCCGCCGTTGATCTCGGCCACGATCAACGGTCCAGATTCGTCTGCCTGCCGTTGACCATTCCACCGTCACCTCGGCCTCCACATCATCCGTCCACATGTCTTCACCGTATGCCACGTCACTCCACGTGCGCCCCCGTACAGTCTCTCATTCCGTTGCATATATACGTCCAAAGTTCGTGTTGTTTAATGTTTTTCATGCATTTGTCACTCCGCAGGCCACCAAACACCTACCAGTGAAATCCGCCATTGTTTTCCACGATTTCTCCCCGGTTCTCCATCTGCATGGCTTTTTTCTGCATCCACCTCTCGTCCTCGCCACCTCCATCATTCATATCCATGGTTCTCCTCACAGGTTTGTTGTTTTGCAGGGTTTCTGAAGGCAAAAAATCCGTCATGTTTCTACATGGCACGCAGGATGGATAGATTTAAATCCAGAGAGCTGATACTGTCGAGAAATAGTCAAAGAAAGCGGCTGGCGAGATTTGCATCAAGGAAAAGCAGATTTTGGGCATTGAAAACCTCTCAGCACCATTAAAAGCCCGAGCTACCCTGTCAGAAGCAGAATGGAGCGGCGGTGTTACAGTACAGAGCAAAGGAAGATTAAGCGGTGGTGCATTGGTGGCACGACGGTGGTGCACGTTGGCGGAGCCACCTTCCCTGGTGGTTACGGGGGGTATGAGTCTGCCCGTACAGACCAAATGAGGTGAGGCCCCGTAGTACATATTGGCCGTTGATCGGCGGTCAAACCCCGATCGACTGGTCAACTAGGGGGGGTACACATCCCGTTAACCTCCGCGCTGGTCGACCTCCCGTACTCCGTCGATCTATTCAAACCTGCTGCCGGTTTAGCTCCGTGCTGTTCCAATCGTCCTGCCGCCTGTGAATTGATTCGGGCAGTTGGAATTACATTCCAACAAAAGCAGCAGTTTGAAGACCCCGACGATCGATCTAAAGATCCTAGGCACAGTGAAAGGTACCATCAGGGTTATTTGTCAGCAGGATGTCTTTCTTCATCAGGTACAAAGCATCCATACTGATTTTATTATGCAGAATGTCCCTGAAAGAATTTTTGCCCTAACTACAGTTCAAAAAACAGTCAGACATTTATGAGACAGACCTTCCTAGCAGTTTATTTCATTTTTTGTTCAAATCACCTAGAGTACAACAAGCCAAAAGGTCAAGATCATATCCAAATCAGATCATTCTTTCACAAGGAAGGTGACAGAGATTAAATACATAGCAGGTTAAGCAGAATGGGTTTCGGCCCTGCATTAATTGTTATGTTTAATGATACATTTAATTTTCACCCACTCCTTCAGTCGATCTTAGGTTCATCCTTTGCTATAAAGCACAGAAGGAAACTTTGTAATGGTTGTTGATGAGATATCAGTGAAATGCAAGTATTTTCCTCTTAAGACAAGTTCTCTGTATATATTGTAAGATAGGCTGAGATTTGATGTATTCAAACTGAATGTTCAAGTTGTGGGCAATGATGTACCTGATTGGTGTTGTTTTAATATGACAAGCATGTTTCTTTGGATCCTGATATAAAGCAGTTGGTGATGTTTCCTTTTTCTCTGTATTTGTGATTGACTTGCTCTTATGTTATGTTCCGTTTCATTTCATTTCTGCTGATAGGAAACAGAAGTATAACATAATATTCACCCTTGTTAGGTTCCCTATGTTTCCTGCTCTCCCTACCTCAATGTTTTCTGCTTATATGTGTATCTGAATGTTTATTTCAATTGATTTAACCAGTGTAGTGGATGATATTGCCTGCTCTCTGATGTATGAATTGATGAAGTCCATGTTTAGATGTTCTTGGTAGGATTTAGCTGGAAGGTTTGGGAACACTGGGGATTAGTGTTAGCCCTGTCCACTAGGATCCTTGCACGACTTCCGCTAGCAATAAATGCCTTGTACTGCCTCCTCGATTTTGTCCAAGGTGCCCGGAGTTAAATGACTCCTCCCACCTCGATCTAAGGATTTAATTAGGATGTGGTTCTCCTCCTTTCATTTTCAGTCCTTAATGTTCCATTCCATCTTATATCCTTTAAGATCCAGATGATTTAGATGACTTGCCCAACTGAAAGCTTGCACATTGAACACAAGTAAACCCTTTCTTGACTCCATAGCCTAATGGCTTTGATGTTCTCTGAGTTATCTGTCTCTGCCTAAGCTTTCTCTTTGCTCATCCTTGTCTTGTATTGGACACTTCTTTCCTGATTCCCAACAACCAAACTCAATCAAACAAACAAACCCTGAGCCCCATAACTAGCCTAACATTGAAACATTGAGCCTCAAAGACATATGCTTTGGAAAATATAGATAGATCCCTCTCTGGACCTAGGAGGGCTAGATCCTAAGGTCTGAAAGTGGTTCTGATGTTGTCTCATCTTTTGGTCTTGCCAATCTGGCCAAAACATGGGAACCCCAACACTTGGTAGTCACAACATGTGAACACATAATCACATTGCTGACTAATTTTCGGATGCTCTTGCATCACAACTCCAATCACTGAGAATATTATCCAACTCTTATTCCTTAATCCACTCATTTGAACTGTCTGGTTTTCCACCCAACCATATCCATAGAGAGCTTCTTCCCCTGGAACCCCTGAGCTGTAAAATCTCACTAGTGATACCAAAATATAGCAGTAGAGAGATGAAATATACAAGGCAAGTTGAGGAAGATAAGTTTGAATTCCACTCAATACCACTCATGTTCTACTCCATTTAGTAGAACTACTTAGTAATTGATATTAGCATTTGGCTACTCTCTAGGTGTCCCCCTCTCACAATATTCTTCAAATCTCCCCAACTTTGGGTATCACAATGCACCTCTTTTCTCCCCCCAAGTGATAATACATGAGACACATATATATAAGTTCAACAAATTCGTGTCATAAAGGAGGAGTAATATGCATGCCTTGGGAAAAAGTAACATATTCCATTTAGAGGAGTGTAACGCATGCCATTAAGGAGAGGTATGCATGCCTTAGTTAAGGAGAGTGTAACATATGCATTAAAGAGTGTGTAATAGGAGTATTTTATGACATGCTTTTAATGAGTGTAACAGGAATATGCCATGTCTTTGATGAGTGTGTAAGAGAGAGTGTAATGTATTATTAAGAGAGAGAGTTATGTAGAGCCATGAGAGTCATCAATTAGAGAGGTGTGAAGTGATTGAGGTGATGGAGGTGAATTGTAATTATATTTAATAATAATATCATAGTATCATAAAATATATTAATAATATTGATGATTAAGTCAAGTTTGAACTATTATGATTTATTAGTGATAAGTTAAGTGATTTTCCTTCGACTATACTTGATTGCCAATTGATGCAAGGTGATTTAATATCTTTGGAAAGTCATACTTGAGATGCTATACATGCCTTTATATTTTTAGAAATTCACTCCATAATTGTCAGAAATGAGATTTTATTAATGAAATTCATCCCAAAGCTACCCATTAGTGGTATTTTTCTTTTGGAGAATAGGGATTCCACATCCCTATCGCATTCATCTTTGTGCCTTAGTAAATTGAGGACTCTGCACCCTTATCTACTTCAAGGATCCAAGATTCCACATCTTGATCTTTTAAATATTCAAGACTCCACGCCCTAATTCTTTTATTATAGATCCAAGACTCCACGTCTTTATTTTTCATGGATTTAGGACTCCACAACCTAATTTCTATGGCTTCTCGTCTACTTTTCTTTGAAACTCCACGCTTCACCTTAAGGTATTGATTGTGAGATCATACCCTTTTTATGGTTCGTTGGTAAGGTCTTGTTCCAAGAACAATAATTTTGCATGACTTCCACAGTCATTTTTTTTGTTTGAAGAAACGACTTCCACAATCATTTTTATTTGAAAATCCTTGTTTGAAAATAACCACATCCCCTGCCACATCCTGCTCAGTACAACATGAAGCATATATAATCTTAAAAATCATGTATCATGAATTCCACAGTCATTTATAATTTGAGCATCCTTTTTTCCTAATAAACATGCCCCCTACCACATCTTACTCAATACATGATTAAGCATAAAAAAATCATACAAATCATGTATCGCCCATAAATCATAATTAACCATATGTTCCACATAACCATGATCATCCATGGATCTATGTGTCTCAATATTGGATTACCATCCATTTCATACACGTATGTCCAAACTAGGATACCAAAAGAGAAAACATTGATAATAAGCACTTAACGAAAATCAGTCTTTATCATAAGCACGTAGCAATCGTGTGACCTAATCTAGGTCTATAGCATAAAAGCATATAAATAATTCTGACATGCATAATATTTATATCACTGCATCAAAATCACCCTCTCGAAGTGTCATAAAAGATATCTTGCCAAGAAGGGACATTACATGATGCAAAAAATTATTTTGTTGTTTGCATGATGCATGTAAGGAAGGACTTGGTGGAGTCCTGATGCAGTAAGGGCATGTGATATGTTATTAATCTAGGAAGCTTAATGAGCATGAAAGGAACTATGTCACCCATGATTTAGAGTTGGTAGCCATTGTGCACGCACTAAAAATGTGGAGACATTACCTATTGGGGAGGAGGTCTGCATTAATGACTGATCACAGTAGTATGAAATATTGGTTTGACCAACACAAGGGTGAATGCATGAATATGGGTTACACTTTTTAGAAATCACATGGGTTGGGAGGATGAAAAAAGAAGATAAATTAAATAAGATTTTATCACTCAATCGAGCTACTTGAGGGCTTAAAAATAAACCCTTAATCGAGCTCCTATATAACCCACATTTACATAGGAACTCGATCGAGTTGTTTTTTTTAAAATTCCCATCGAAAACACAACGGTGATGTTTATGGTTCAAAGCACTCGATCAAGCTATAGCTTGATCGAGCCCCCAAATATGTTAATATCTTGATCAATAGTTTGTTAAACCCTTTATCGAGCTATTTCCAATTTTACCTTAAGTTCTTGATCGAGTTGTTGAGGGCCTAAAAAACAGGGTTTTAGCTTCCCTTATACAGATTTCTCTGCAATGCCATTTTGTACCTTAGGGGACTTCAGGAAGAATTTGTTCGTAAGTGGCAGATTTGATCATGTTGGATTCATGAAGGAATCATGTATTCAATGGCATATTAGTTTGACACTTTTGAATTCATATGATATTTTTCATCTAATTTATTTTAAACATAATGGTTGACATTTTTTTCGATAGTTTGAGAGGGGATGAATAAAAAATCTGTAACATAAAATATATATAAAACAAAAAAATTTCAAAAAATACAAATATATTCGTTTGTGAGTCCTATTTAGAAGGGTACTCTTGGTTTTTGAATTTATTTAAATATTAGAAAAAAACTTATGTGAACACATGTATCTGCAAAATGCAATTGAAATATTACTTTGACAACTTCAAAAAATAATAAAAAATATAATTTTGCATAAAAGAATAAATTTTTAATATGCATAACTTATTTCTCTCTGTGTAGATCATATATATATATATATATATATATATATATATATGAACTTACACATTTTAGACTAAGTTATGTTAAGTGAACACACACATATCTTGTAGATAAATATCTTTCAGATTAATCACATCATTAGGATTAGGTTGATGTTTCGAACCATATAATGTGGTTCATCCTCAGGACAAGATGAAAAAAGAAACAGATCACATTGAATAAATAGTAGGGATGCATGCATTTTATTTTTTTTATTTTATTTTATTTTAAATTTTTTTTTCTATTATTATTTATTGACTTGCAACAGATTTATTTACTAAAAATATTTTTAATTTTCTAACAGCTAGTTTCAACAGCTTTTTCTGGGCAATGACGCATCCCTACTATTTATTCAATGTGATTTGTTTCTTTCTTCACCTTGTCCTGAGGATGAACCACATTAGATGGTTCGAAACGTCGACCTAATCCTAATGATGTGATTAATCCGAAAGATATTTATCTACATTATGGATCACAAAATTCTTAGATCTAACACACATATCTCTTAAGATGTGTGATAATTTGCAAGGATAAGCATTTCATTTAATAGAAAATTTAAATATTATACGACATTAATTAAAAAAAATCATTAGGACAACAACATAATTCTCCAAAAATTGTTGTTTTTACTCTGAATCAAAATTCAAAATGATTATATGAATTTTGAAGGTTTCAATTCAATAAAAGAGTAAACTTTTGAAATTTCATTGCCACATTTAGCCCAAAATTGTAACCCATCTTCATGCATTCACCCCAAACCTAAATTCTAGACAATCCAGGTGGTTGCATTTGATCAGTGAATTCAATTTTGAAATCAAACACGTCAAGGGAAAATAGAATGAGGTGGCATATGAGCTCAGTAGAGGTGTGCAAGAAGTTCACCTAGAAGCTATAAACACTTGCTCATTTGACCTCAAAGAGAGAAATAAAGAAGTGTTGTAAAATGAGGGTATAATGCCAACAAGTGAAGGTAGAATGTAGGAACCTAGCCAAATTGCTACAACCAATTCCAATTTCAGAATGGAAATTGGAGGTTATATTAATGGAATTCATTACATGATTACTAAGGACAACTAGACACCATGATGCTATCATGGTGGTAGTGGATAAGTTGAGAATGGTGGCTAAGTTTATAGTTGTCAAATCTACTCATAAAGCAATATATGTAGCCTTGATCTTCATAAAGGAGATAATCAATATGCATGGAGTAACCAAAAATATAATATCAAATAGAGATTCCAAGTTTTCTTCAAAATTTTGGAAGACATTGTTTAATGGTTTTGGAACTCAGTTAGCTTTCAACACCGCTTACCATCGTCATACTGATGATAAAATAGAAAGGGGAATTTTTTTTTTGGAGGACATGTTGAGAATGTATGTGATGCATCAACCAAGAAAATAGGAATACTACCATCCACTAGTATAATTTGCATACAACAATGAATACCAATTTTCATTGGGAATGATCACTTTTGAGGCACTTTATGGAAGGAAATTCAACACCCCTATCAGTTGGGATGATCCAATGAATATAGTACTTGTTGGGCCATATTTTCTAAAATAAATGGAGCATGAAGTGATTAGGATCATGAAAAATTTAAAGGTTGCTCGGGATAGGAAGAAAATTTATGCAAACTAGCAGAGATTACAAAAAGAGTTTCAAGTGGGAGAGCATGTTTATCTCCATATTAAGCCAAATAAAATCTCATTAAAAATTGTGTCATGTGCCAAGTTGGAATCTAGATATAGAAAAACATTTAAAATTTTGAAAATAATGGCGCCAATGACCTACAGATTGGCCTTGCCACCCACAATGAAATCTCACAATTTTTTTCATGTTTCCTTGCTTAAGAAATATGTTCTTGACATTAATAATGCTATTGAATGGTCTATGATATAGGTAGAAAAAAAGGGATATTTTCAACTATAATGAATGTACATTATGGCTCAGAGGAAAATCGTACTCTAAAATAGAACAATAGAGTAGGTCAAGGTGCAATGGAATCAATTTGACTCTGATGAAGCCACCTGGGAGATAGCTAAGAAAATAAGGCCATAATACCCATCTCTTATTTGTTGAATAAAGAGAAGTAAAATTTGTGTATGAAGCTCAGTTTTTGTTTTTTTTATGCTAATAAGAACACCCCGGAAAGTGTTTCTTTTAAGGGGGTGGGGTTTGTGACACCCATGATACTTGTTCCCCTTATTTTTGTAATATATTAATGTAATTTCCTGAAGTTTTGGAACACAAATCCATGATCTAAGAGGGCAGAGGAAAGATGAACTGAAGTGGGATTAGTTGGCACCTTAAATTAATTTTATGGTGTAAATAATGGAAAAATAAAAGAAGAGGAAGAGTCCAAGAGGAACATGAAGAGACCCATGAGGAAATAATAAAAAGGTAAATGCACAGCAAAATGGGTGTTGGACCTTTTCTTGGTGGAACTCATGAGTAAAGTTGGAAAGAGCTATGAGCTTAGGGAATGGGATTTTATTGAAAGAAAGAGTTGTGACAAGAAGAGAAAGAGGAAATGGGATTGTGTGCTTGTTGTGGGCTGATAAACCAATCATGCAGTGCTTGACACAATTGATAAACCACTTAGGGTGCTTTCAAGGGCTGATAAACCACATATAAGGGTGCTTACTATGGGCTGATAAAATACTCATTGATTTCTTGAACACGCTGATAAACTACCGTTACCATGAACTATGTTGTGCTTGACTAGATGATAAACTACCCACTGTCATAATTTCCTATCCATTGTGTCTTCAAGAACGATTTTACAAAGGTGGGTGAGAAAGAAATTCCATTAGATCATGGATTTAGCTCGAGTATGATTGTTGTAAGTAATTCTAGCTACAATAGGTCTATGGTTGGGTGGAAAATTTAAGTCCCGCCTTTAGTTTCTTTTATTTTCTCAATGGTAATTGCAATGCTCTAAGTTGAGAGTTGTGAACTTAAAGACAATTCTCTATGAAAAAAATTATTGCATGATAATGGTGCACACATATTGTTGACTGAAGCGCTTAAATATCTTATGGTTCTATTTATGAGCCTTTGTCATGCAATTGTAAGTTAAATGTCTGTGAATTTCAATGTATTTTATGTGGAACGAAATTTGTGTCTATTGTTTTGATAAATGGCTTGATTTTTCTTCATTGGATGCCTTCTTTCTTGTGTGGAAGTGAGATATTGAATTCCTGAGAAAATATTCCCAATATTGGGAGGCTTTTGTGTTCCCTCTATGCATACTAATGGTCTACATGACCTAGGTATGAAAGAGACATATAAATATATGTTAAAGGAAGTTGTATGTGAAACTCGTAGATCTACAAATTGTAATTAGGACTTATGTTACAAAATTTGAAAGCTTAGGAGGGATAAACCTTATTCCTACACACACACAAACACATATACATATATGTATCCATTAACATATTTTGCAGGTCGTCGACCTAGATGGATCGTGGGTCATAATAAGCTCAGGAGACATAGATCCAAAGTAGGCTATATAATAATCTTAGGGGAAATGATTTGAGTCCTAGAGAAAGCCCAAATGTTCATATAACCACTACATTTGAGGCATAAGCTACGTATTTTTAAGTGAAACCTATTTCACTTATTTAGGAACAACCCCCCCGCTTTCCCCCCCATTTTTAATAGCACATAATTTTTAAGCTCCAGCTCATGCGAACTTCGCTAGTGATGAGACCTCATAATTTTTCATAGTGCTGCTCCTCTCAAATCATCAAGAAAGGTTTTTTCCATGACAATTTTTCCTCCGAGATAGAGTTTTCTTCGATAGGAGTTTCCCTGAGATCAATTTCTTCTAAGAAATTATTTTCTTCAAGATAATTATTTCCAAGAAATATTGGTTTTCTCTGAGATGGAGTTTATCTAGAGAAGGTACTTTCTTATGGGTTTTTTCTTCCCAGATGACTTGTTGGTCCAAGGAAAACCTCCAAGAAGGATAGCTCTGGGATGATGTGGCAAGAGTCAAACAGTGTGTCACTACTACTTCATATCATGTGAGGACATGTGGAGAGGGATTGCATGGTGTGCTTGTGTAATAGTGGGAGCGTTAAGGTTCTTGGCGGTAATGTTTCTTGGAGGAAATGGTCCTCATGGGGAATTGGTTCTTAGTGGTAATAATGTTTTCCAAAAATGGTCCATGAACACACTCCTCTCACGGTTATGGATTTATCCTGCGATGGTTATCTATAGGGTGACACGAACTTCGAGGGGTCCACACCCACTTACCCTTCATACATTGTGTATGCGACCCTTGGTAGATTATTATGTGACTTATATGAATGAGTCAATGCTAATGTGACATAACCTGGTGTGAACGAGTTGAAAACTATTAGGTGGGTTGTATCAAGGATGCCATGTGAGGACTATTACCCACCACTTCATGGGTGTTATCCCCAGGATAAATTTTTCTCTGTGATGGACCTCAGCTAGCAACCAAAATCCCCTTGCATCCTCCTACTAGCTCGTTGTGCCATTTCTCTACCACCTGAGGCGGCCATGTGGTCCCTCACCTATCTATATTGATCGTATGCTTTAAGGTGGGCCTCCAAAATCTAAAGTTTTGTCTTGTCATTTGGTAATTGATTATTGGTTTTACTTATCATGGATACTTTTGGGCATGGATTGATGGGGGGATTTAGCAGAAAGAGTGGGCTTTATCTGTGCTCTTGTCCCCTTGATCTCTTTTGGGTGTTATCTTTGCATCTTAGTCCCAAGGGATCTCCTTTATTGACCATTTGGTTCTAGGGTGGTACTATTTGGGAAACCCTGACTTTGGGTGTGTGGTCTCACTCCTTTATTCGCATATGTTACTCCCCTTCCACTCATTGTACCCCCATTCATCATTTCTCCCACCTGGGTCCACATAGCCCCCATGGTTCCACATAGGGCCAGCCTTCGTATCCCCTTGCCCCCACCTTGGGTTAGGTCTGGAGTGATGCCATGGAGGTTGAAGAAACTAAAAGAAAAATAAAAAACATAATTGGCCCCACTTAATAGAAAATTGTACCACAAAATGAAAAATATGGTTGCGAAAAAAAATAATTAGCACGTGGGAAAAATAAAATGCATGAGCTCCACCCCTTACCCATGACCATCACCCTGGTTCCATAGGCCCTAGATGAGCCTCCTTTGTCATATAGAAGCCCATGATTCTCCCAACCCATTGGAGGGAAATTAACTGCCCTACCTTAAAAGGGTTAATCACTGCTATATCTCACACATCATGCTCTTATCCTTGAGCCTCGAGCAGTTAGTTAAATAAAATTCATAAAAGGTAAAATGCATATAAGTAAGGGTGGAAAAATCAAGGTATGGATACCTCATGTACCAATATTACGCTCTCCTACACATTATATACACTGGTGTGGGCTTACCCTTATATGTCTGCCCCTATGCACCGATATGTGGCCCATGATTTCCCCTCTCATTCCCTACTATGTTTCACTTATTTATCACTTACCACCCCCATTAAAAGGAAGTAACTTAGACCTACTATCACCTTTAAGTGCTGAAATCACTTAATAAGGTGCATGGCTAACCCCCATTGGAGTATGGAGACACTAGCACATGCCAAAGCCCACTATGGAAGGGCATGACATTGTGAAGTGTCCAATTTGTTATCCATGATTTGTAATATATTTTACACGATTTTTCTAACGGCTATTTGTAATGGAAGCCTAGGGGATGCATTGGATCTTATACAAGATTGCATGTGGTTTCCATTTGGGTTTGGTCTCCATATACGGGATCCTAAACCCCAAACAACTATATTGGAACACATAGTGTGTGCGTAGAGAGCCATCGGCTTCCATAGCAACATAAAACACTCCACAGATCGCCATTGATGTTTAAGGAATACTAGCGATCCACTTTTGGGATGATGGTGATGAGTTTGGTACATTATGCCCAACAGGCCCCACAAGAGACCTACACTCTTAACAGGTGTCCCAAGCCATGTACAATGTCAGGGAAACATTCATTCCATCACTCGAGCCTTTGCAGATGATATACATGAATCTTTGATTCATATGGAGACTCATGGGGTCATTTGTGTGCCCCCGCACCCACTGGGAGCACAACAGGTCTACTGCTTGGATAACAAGGGGCCAACCCCTTCTTCATCATATTCAGAGGAATTTATTCCTCATTGTGGCACTTCAGGACATTATTAAGCCTTTATAGGTCCCTATGACATGTACATATTATTATTTGGCCCCCATGAGGCTTATTTTTTCCATTTATGAGCTAGTTCGGTGGGCTTGTCACCAATAGGGGTTTTATTTGCACATTATTTTATCATTAGGGGCTAATGTAGGCCCATAGGCTAATTCAAACTCCTTAGAAGGGTATATATTGATGTTAGCTACATTCATTTGTATCATCACTTCACTTGGGATCCCTCTACTCTTAGAGAATTTCACATTTCTCTTGGAGGATTATTTTGGATAAATGGATGAATTTTGAAGTAAAAATTTGGGTCATTTTTATATTGGAGCTTCATTTTTTGAAAATTTGATCTTGGTTGGATATAATCTCTAACAATGTAGGTAAATTTTATTGATATATTCTTGTTGCTGCATACTGTGGAACTTCACTATAATTAGGGCTAGTTGCTGCATCATTGGAATGTGGAATTGAGTGTCTATTTAGCTTGTTTAATGTATGGGCCATTGTAAGATGAATGAAATGTCATAGAGAGTTTTTATCTCGATAATCTTGCACTATTTTCATGAAGTACAAATTCTTTAAGGTCATTTTTCTTCTTTTTCCCTTAACATTATATGAAGTTGACTTTCTGAGCCTCCTTGATAAAGAAGAGGAGTTCTCAATCATTATCGTCCTTAACTCCATATCCACAAGGGAAATATGCACTATTCCCTCAAAAGGGTAGTCGTTTTCCCCTCCTTTTTCACCTTTTTCCTTTTCTCCCCAAGTCTAGCCCTGATATGTCACATAGGGCATCAATTTCCCTAGAATATACTCACAGGTAAAAAAATTTATCTCTTGGAGTCTACTTCACTGGTGGGTCCCCTCCTTCCCTTCCAAATTTGAGGCAATTCCTATGGTGGAATCTTCTAGAATCTCAAGCCCTAGCTCTAAGACAAAATTTTTCCTAGGCATCCCCAAGGTTAGACCCTAGCAGGATCAACCTAACCTTTTGAAGAAAAATATCTTGTCTGATCCTTTCCTCTCACCTTGTTCACGGTAGGAGCATCATTGGTTACTTAGTCCATTCCCAAACCTAACCTGGGTCCACTTGATCCCGTGTGGTCTCATTCCCTATCAAAGACAAATCATCAAAGGCTATTTGGGAAACAAAGTTCATATAGGATTTTAGGGATTGGTAATAACCCTTTCAATTTGTACCCCTCTCCCTTATCCTCACCCCTCCTCCCTTGGAAGGCAAGTCCCATACTTAAATAGAAAGAAAGTACCATTATTCACCTCCTCCTTGGGAAAGGGTTTCTGGGATCACTCCATAACTATTCATTGACATATCCTTTATAAGTGGCTTCCCAAAACATTAAGACTCCTCCCATCAGTGAATGTCCATAAAGAGAAAGGAGTCTTAGCCGTGGTGATAGTGGGATAAGCCTATGTCATTGCCATTGGTATAGCATTTTCCCTATTAGGAACCCCTTTAGGCCCCCTGTTGGTTTGAGTGGTAACAAGGACCACGTATGTTCCACGTGGCATATTGAAGTGACATGGAATTGTCTAATAGGCAAACTTTTAAATGATCTTATCTTTTTATCAGGAGGCCTGATCGGGACAAAATTTATTTCATCGAAATAATCTCGATGAGAGGAACACATTGATGTCATTCATTTGAATTTTTTAGAAATTTGGAAAAGATTGAAATTTTTAGACCCCATTTCCAAAAATACTACCTTTTTTTTTGGGTCAACATAGTAACCACCCTTTTTCTTCCTTAATAGGGGCTAGGGATGGTAAGGGGGCATGTTACACTGATCATAAAAGAACAATGTGTGTTAATAAGATGAAGTTGGAGGTGAAGAAGATGCTAAGGAGATGCAATATGCAGGTAAGTTTTTATTCTATTGTGAATATAAATAAATAGGGCATATTGATTTTAAATGTTCAAATGCAAGTTCAAAAAATGTTACTGATAAAAGAGAACTTTAAGTTGAGAGAGTATCCCATGAGAAAAATAGGATAAGTCTTTACTCCTTAGGAGATGATTGTTCATCTAAAGAAGATGATAGATGTACCTCTAGTAGCGATGAGGGAGGGATTCTACTCATGTCCATGGAAGATGCATTGGATTCAAAGAAAGAATAATATATAATGAATATATATTCTTCAGAAGACAACTCATCTTTTCTCTAGAGGAGATTGAAAATATTAAAACATTAAATCAAATAGAGAAGGAATTTCTGCTATATTATGAGAAGAATGATCAGGATTTTGAAGAATTAAAGAAAAATATTGTTATTCTAAAGGACCAACTAGAAGAAGCAATAAGGATGGAATAAATGAGGAAGAGCAACATGAAAGAAAGAGAATTCTTCCATTGATAATTCATAAGCTAAAATTATTTCCTTGAAAAATAAGCTAGCAAATGCCAATGATCAACTAATGAAACATGAGAAGAAAGAGAATGAGTTTCAACATTCTTCAACTCTTTTAAAAATAAATTTGGAGAAAGTTAAGAAGACAGTGGAAACATTTTTAGGACAATTAAAAGAGAAATCAAAGGAATATTACAAATTGGAGGAGGAAATTTTCCCTACAAAGAAGCAATTAGGGGAAGCAAATCATAATTTAAAATTGGCCAAATGAACTAAAATTCTAGACATAGTTCTCATCAAGTAGAGATCTCCTATCACTAAAGTAGGTTTGGATTACGATGGTGAATCAAGCTCAAGGACATCAAATAGAGAAATTAGGAGCCTTGCTAAAACATTCAAAGGATCATGTAGTAATATAATTGAGGGCACCATTCAACCAAAGGACCAACATAATCATGTGTATATCAACAACACAAGTAGTATTAAAGGATTCTCATAAAACTAGCCAAATAAATGTAAGAGACCAATATGAATTTGAAAAATCAAATTCATCAAGAATCTATCCTAAAACCCTCAAGGGATCTATAAGTAGTAGTGGAACAAGAGACAAGGATCAACAAAGACATCAATATCTTCCTAGGCAGAACAACTTGATAAGAAATTCTTCATCAAGGAAACCCCACTGAGTGAGGTATCAAAAATTATTTTTTGGTCATTGTTTTTCATTTAAAATATTTGGACATAAAGCAAGGGATTGTAGGATCTATTCCAAGAATTATTATGTCAAAAATAGTGGCTATTATCAGACTTCTAGGAAAAAACATATGGGAAATAAAATCAGAAGTTGCAATAGTAAACTATACGAACCATTTCTACCATTATTCAAGTTCAACACAGAATGCTACAAATGTCACAATAATGGGCATATAGCTCATGACTACTGAATTGGCAAGCGAGTTTTTTCTAAACAACCCAAGGAAGAAGGTTTATCTATTGATATAAGAAATATCACCTAGGTATGGAGAAGGAAACAAGAAGATCCAAAGATAGATATAAACACAAAGCTAATATGTTGATGAAGGCTTCTTCAAGTATATGCAAGTTTGAGATGAGATGAAACTTGAAGAAGAAAAAGTTTGTAAGAATGAGTAAACTGAAACATGTAATGGAAATAGTATGGAAAGCATAAATAAGAAGTTGAATATTTACATTAAATTTGAAGTAGGATGCAGAAAGAGCAGGCCTCACAAATAATGTAGAAGAAATTGAACATGCAAGAACACTTGATCACAACTTTGACAGTAAGGAGCTAAGATGTAGTTGAAATGGATCAAGTAGAAGGAAAGAAAGGAGTAATATCTCAAGGAGGAGAAATTCATATCCAACCCATTCATAGGAGGAGTATGGTTGTATAAAAATTATTCACAGGGAAGAGAAAGAAAACATTGACTAATAACATGAGATAGTGAGCACGCTAAAAAATAGAGAAACTAAAATAATAATGAAGAACATTCTTAACAAGGTGAGATAAGGGCTCATTGGACAAGTCCACAGGAATATCATACTAGGAAAAGGAAAATCAAAGGAAAACATGAAATCACATGAAAACATTGTTTCAAAGAGGGTCGTGATTTGGAAAAAAATCAGAGGTTTCAAAATATACTTATAAATAATATGTCAAGGAAGTTTTATTTCAGAAAATTAGAGAGAAGATTACTCGATAAATCTAAGGGGGAGTAGTAGCATGCATTCAAGACGATTTATTTCTCAAATAAAAACATACAATGAAATCCATTGGTGCAATAGTATGTGCGAAAATTTTGAGACAATGTTAAATTTGGATTGGAACAATCATACAACTTTTTATGGCCTAAATCTACCTCAGGCTGAGGAAGGTAGAGTCTAGGGTAACATCAAACCATGCTTAATCTGGTAGCTAGCCCTACCAGATCGGGAGAGGGCTCTCTCCTAGTCAATCTCAGCAAAAATAATCAGTGAGGCTTGAGATGACTTGAATAAAGGCTGATTTTAGGCTAGGTATATACGTAAAAGAGTTTAATTTGATTTTGAGGGTGTTTGTTGGATCAAAGGGAAGGGCAGATTTTGGGTCTGGGGAATGATCAGTTTCGCAGAGAGTTGAATGGGGCAAGGTAGGTAAATGTTTTGACACTTCAATTTTTAATGAAATGGAGAGCTTAGACAGGTGTGGAGTCAAAGAGGGCAATAAATCTTCAAGGATCCTCTTCAAACAGTTTGAAAACATGGAAAATTAAACAAATCCTAGGTAGAGCACTGCAAATTTTAATGGATTCTACCTTTATCCTTATTTGCTTAACTTAAGAAGAAATCAGAGGGAGAATGATACATATAAAAAAATCAGTGGACTTACATTTGCAGAGAGAAACACATTATCAAAGAAAAGTACCACAAGAACCCCATAGAGTGCTACAAACCCTGGTCTATTCCTTTGCCAAAATGCAGAGATGATGCTCAAAGCATTCCCAAGTGTCCAACCTATGCTAATGACTGAAAAATTACAAGATATAAGCAACCAACGACTCATCCCAGCCTCTAGGGGTCGAGCTCACAAGTTTAGGAGTTGTTCCAACAAAATCTAAATTGAGAACTAGAAAGTAGGCAGTGGAACAGCTTGCCTCTATAAACTAGGAAACCGATTCATTCAGTTGCAATTCACCTTTTGATGGATGAATCAACCTCCATGAGTGAAAATTTAACAAAATTACATCAAAATCCATCATGTTATATTTAATTACATCATGAGTTTCACAACTAGAAGGAAAAATTCAAACTGTAAAAAAAACTAGGCAAAAAACAGAGTTACTGAGTCCAAAATGAGCAAAAATCCCCAATGCGTCGTGCCTGATTTCTCTATGCGTCGCGCCAGTTTGGAGCTAATTTTGAAGGCCTTCCTAGTGTCCAAATTGGCTCCAAGTGGGCTTTTTGGAAAGGTCTGCCTGTCTAATTTCCAACACAAGTGGAATTTCTGAATTGGGCTTCCATTTTCTCCTCAAAAAATGAGTTCTCCCAACACTACTTCCTGTGTGTCCAAAAAGGGGCAGAAAGGTCATTTTTAGGGTGTTTTTGACCCTTCTGGAAGCCCAAAAACTGTCAAAATATCTTGGCCATAAGTAGGCATGCATAATTTTCCATTAAAAATCCAAAAATGTAAATTTTTCATCAATAGGAGCCCCCAATCATAAGCACGCGCCAAGTGGCGTGACACGTAGAGCTGAAAAATCTGTGTTTAGGCCAAAACAAAAAAATTTGCAAAATGTGTCCAAAATTTCTTGAAATTTGGGCTGAATGTCCTCCATTATGTACTATGCTGGGCCAATGAAGCCTTGACCAAGATTTGAAGTCTATCATGCCTTTTCACGCCTCCTCGATGCCTTCTTCATCTCTGTCATAAGAGAAATTTGTCTCCATGTTTGCCAAAGTCTATATTGTCTTAGATGAGTATGAGGAGTTTTATGTGTCTTTGGTTTGCTGCCAAGTGTAGGAAAGTGTGTGAGGGACTATGAAGGGAGAGGGTAAGGGGTGTGTTAGGAATATTTTCATTTTAAATTTGGGGAATTAAAGGGTTTTAGGGACAGTGTCTAGGCTTTTGGGATAGCATTTGGGATTTGGGAATCTTGTAGCTAGGGTTTGGGATAATGGGAATTAGGATAGGAGTAGATGAATTTAGGGATATGGGGGATAGGGAAATGGTTTGATGATAGAAAAATAGTGAATAACTAAAGGATGTGGGAGTGATGGCACAAAAAACTAATTTGCAAACCCTAAACGATCATTTCTTAAGCAAGGAAGTAGGGTTTGAATTTGTTTTATTAAATCCTCATAGAAATCATAAGACACACATTTATTGGCAATGGAAGAGTTGTTTGACTTAATTTGGACTATAGAAAACGGAGAAAATTTAAGTTTTGAATGAAATTGTGGTGAAAAGAGCTTGCAGCTCTATGCGCCGCACCACAACCCAATGCGCCGCGCCACAAACCCAACGCGTCGCGCCATAAACCCAACGCATCGCGCCCTTTTGCAGGAGACTTTTTGAGATCTTCTCGGTGTCCAAATTTGGCGCAGGATAGCTTGTTGGAAATATTATTGAGTCTAATTTCCAACCCAACTGGAATTTTTCAATTTGGAGTTCATTTTCCTTGTCAAAAATCAAATCTCCCAAGACTGGTCAAAATGTGCAAAATGAGGCTACCTCAAGGCAGAGTGCTATTGAAGTCAACTTTTAAAGGTCATCCTCAACTCCAAATTGAGATCATGATAGCTCATTGTAAATATATTTGTGTCTAGTTATCATTTGACTCATCAAGAAAGTCATTTGGCCAACCAAGCTAGGAGAAATCGTGTTTTTCCCAAGGTCACTTCGGAGGTGCATCAATTCCCTGGAGGAAACTGTATTTTTAATATTTCTCTAAAACCATGACACATGTGTAAAAATTTAAGGAGGTTTTTCTTCCTTGTCCTATTTTGGACAAAAACCTCTCTCAGGTTTCCCAAATTCATCTTTTATTGCTTAGAAACATCATTGCAGTAAAACCTATCCCGATGTGTGGAACAAGGGATTTGTCGAATGAAGCGAAATGAAGAGGATAAGGGGCTTAAAAATTCTTGAGAAAATTTTGGGAAGTAGGGAGGGATGTTAGGAAGCAGGGGAAAGTGGAATTTAAAATATTGAGTGAGGGGAAGGGGTCCAAAAGGGAAAAACACAGGCCTAGCCTAGAAAATTGCCAAGTTGTAGCAAGAAACTAGGGATTGTGCGAAAATGAGGAATTTGGGGGATATAAGTGATGGGAAGTGTTTAATAAGGTACATTATGGATAAGGAAAGGTGTATGAACATCAGGATACAATTTTTTCTGATTATTTGACCATCCAAGAGAAATTACCTTCAAAACCCTAGGAGAGGGAAATGAACCTTACCTAGGAACAACTGAAGCATGAACAAGGTGTAAAATGACCCAGTGGAACCTGACATGATGATGAAAACCTATGAATGATGGTACACTCAGCTGAATGGTGACATGGACCGACATTTGGACAACTTTTACAAGAGTGAAAACAAACCCTAAACCTAATACCTAGTGACCAAATTTTACTTGAAGACTCACTGAAATGACAAAATTTGACCTTGACACCTTAAAATCACTTTTAAAGAGCATGTTTGATCAGTGTAGGAAGGCTGCAAAGACTGACACTAACATTGGCTCCAATGGGGATGGTAGATCCTTGGAGGTGCCAAGAACTACAGATCTTTGGAAAGCAGACAGTGCCTTCATCCATTGGGCAATGGAGCCAAAAACTCAAGCTGAAATGTATGGCTGAAAACTGATGACTTGACGACACAAATTGACTCTCACTCAACTAAAAACTGACTCGATACTTAAACACAACCGACAAACTGGAAAATATGCTCAATATGAAGCTTATTCAATACATCCTACTCTAACAGTTTCATTCATCATCTGATCAAGTGAAATGAAACAACCAATGCAACCAAGTAAGTATTCCGGTTGTTGTTTGAGTTCTCCGCAAGTGCTCGCTTATGGACAACAAGAGAGAACTACTGAAAGGTAACTCCCATGAAAACTTGGAAACAGATCCGTTGAATGATATGGATTCTCTATCTGCCTCCAAAAACACTGCATAAGGATCTTGAAGTTCATGCACACTAGGACTTAGCTCATCCAATGGATTACTTCTCTTCTCTTCATACCATGAATGCAAACTTTGCTTTGAGATTTGTGACGAGACTCCTGCTAAAAATGACAAAAAGACCGGTTGCCGGATCAAGTTTATATCAACACACGTTTCAAGCTTACATATAATCAATGGAGAAGGACTTTGATTGCAGACATCATCCAACACACCAGCTATTGGATCATGAAAAACTTGAAAATACTATTGCAACCCATTTTCTATTGTTTCTGATGAGATTACATGATTTTCTACAAGCTGCTCATTTGAAAATTTACCATGCCAATTTCCCTTCAAAGGCTGAAATGATTCAAAACAGAAAGGTACGGAATCATCTTGCATCATTTGATCATATGTGCTAGCTTCCAAGTCCTCATCTGCAACCTGACAATAAATGGCATTCGAGGGCTGTAAATATGGATATGAGAAGTCTTGAACAAGGTTTTCATTTCACTCAAGATGGTCCAGATCAAGACTTGTCAACAGTTGATTTATGATTGCATCGAAGTTGTCTCTGATGAACTGAAACGAATCAAAACAAAAAGGAAAAGATCCTTCACTTACTTCAAAATTTGCTGCACTTTCCTCGTCACTGTCATAGCTAATATGCATCAGTTGATCACTGTACTCGAGCTGCTGAAAGTGAACTTCCTCCTTCCACAAACTAGCTGTTGATTTGTCTGCAAGATTAGATTCTGTTTGGAGAACATAATCATCATCATACTGATCAAACTGAGGCAAATCATTAGTATAAAACACATCATCAAGCATACATGTCATATCAACAGCTTTGTCTTCTCCAAGATGATCTATAAAACAATCATTATCAGATCTATGACAACTGGGATAAGAAACAAAATGTTTTGGATCAGCGACTTGTTCTTCTTCAATCAACGAGCCATGGGCTTGAACATTATACTCATTCCTTGTGGTGATATTTTGCATCATCTCTTCCATTGCACTTACCAAAATGTCAAGCTTTACCTCTAGAGATGTCGATTCCTCCGGATCTATGTTTTTCATCTCTTCTTCCTTCAACTTTGCCCTTCGGATCAGCAAATGAGCCTCTACATCTACTGCACTATTCTGCATCTCTTCAAGTGTTGCAAGATTCCTTTCTCTCAGTTGAAACTCCATTTCCGGATCGAAGGCACCCGGGTAGTGCAAGAGAGCAGATCTAAGAGGAGGTCTTATATTAACTGGCATCAAATAATAAACTTGGTTAAATCTGGCAGAAAACTGTTGTACTGTCTCCCCTGGCAGTCTTTTCAGCTAGTTATACTCTTCTATAATCAAGAAAGGGTTCTGTCTGACCACCCACCTGTCGAGGAAAACTTTGACGAACTGCTGCAAATCTGAGACGCTCGCATCAGGCAGGGTTTTGAACCAACTCTTGACTTTGCCTTGCAAAGAAAGAGAAAAAATCCTAATACTGACATCCTCTTCATCAACTTCAAAAAGGTCAAGAAAATACTCAAAATTCAGAACATGTCTCTCAGCAGTGATGTTGTCGCGTTCACCATCAAATCTTGGTAGATATAGATCATGATTTTTAGGGAAAGCATGGGATATAGGAGGTAAAATCAGAGGCTTGTATCGATCTGGAATTTTACAAGGTAGTGGGGTATGTACAGAGGCTATAGAATCAGTCTTGGTCTCTTGAGGCTCATCAGTTTGAAGACAGTCATCACAAGATTCAGAACAAGGGTCTTGATCAAGCTCAAAGGCATGCAAATATTTGGTATTTACAATTCTCAAAGGGAAAGAGTCAACTGCAGGCCGAGGGTCTTTTCTCAAATACAATATACTTTGCAAAGCCTTCTTGACATTCTCGGGAAAAGAGAAGAAATAATTTATGACAAAGAACAAAAAATCTTGGATGAAATTCCAACTTGAATACCTGATCTTTCCATATTGTCCTTTCATGTTTCTTCTAGTCAGGTTCATCCTCCAGTGGAGTCCTTGGATCTGATCTCGAAACTGATTTAGAGTTGCCAGGTGAATGATTTCAGCCTTCCGATGTCTGATCGTTGTCCACCATCAACAATCAGATCTGAACTTGATTAAATCTTACTGAGGAAACCAGATGTTCAGTTCATAAACTAGACCAAAAATTGACTGAAGCAGCATTCATCTACTTTCGCTAATGCAAAGCAAGAGCATTTCGAAGGCTACCTGGCTAACTTCAGGCTCCGTCTGTAGTTTATAAAGCAAAAAACAAACTTTTCTTCCCTAGTATGTTCGCCACTATGTTATGGCCTAAATCTACCTCAGGCTGAGGAAGGCAGAGTCTAGGGTAACATCAAACCACGCTTAATCTGGTAGCTAGCCCTACCAGATTGGGAGAGGGCTGTCTCCTAGTCAATCTTAGAAAAAATAATCAGTGAGGCTTGAGATGACTTGAATAAAGGCTAATTTTAGGCTAGGTATATATGTAAAAGAGTTTAATTTGATTTTGAGGGTGTTTGTTGGATCAAAGGGAAGGGCAGATTTTGGGTCTGGGGAATGATCAGTTTCACAGAGAGCTGAATGGGGCAAGGTAGGTAAATGTTTTGACACTTCAATTTTTAATGAAATGGAGAGCTTAGACAAGTGTGGAGTCAAAGCGGGTAAGAAATCTTCAAGGATCCTCTTCAAAAAATTTGAAAACCTGGAAAATTAAACAAATCCTAGGTAGAGCACTGCAAATTTTAATGGATTCTACCTTTATCCTTATTTTCTTAACTTAAGAAGAAATTAGAGGGAGAATGATACACATAAAAACATCAATGGAATTACATTTGGAGAGAGAAACACATTATCAAAGAAAAGTACCACAAGAATCCCATAGAGTGCTGCAAACCCTGGTCTATTCCTTTGCCAAAATGCAAAGATGATGTACAATGATGCTCAAAGCATTCCCAAGTGTCCAACCTATGCTAATGACTAAAAAATTACAAGATATAAGCAACCAACAACTCATCCCAGCCTCTAGGGGTCGAGCTCACAAGTTTAGGAGCTATTCCAAAAAAATCTAAACTGAGAACTAGAAAGTAGGCAGTGGAACAGCTTGCCTCTATAAACTAGGAAACTGATTCATTCAGTTGCAATTCACCTTTTGATGGATGAATCAACCTCCATGAGTGAAAATTTAACAAAATTACATCAAAATCCATCATTTTATATTTAATTACATCATGAGTTTCACAACTAGAAGGAAAAATTCAAACTGTAAAAAAAACTAGGCGAAAAACAGAGTTACTGAGTCCAAAATGAGAAAAAATCCCCAATGCACCGCGCCTGATTTCTCTATGCGTCGTGCCAGTTTGGAGCTGATTTGAAACGCCTTCTTGGTGTCAAAATTGGCTCCAATTGGGCTTGTTGGAAATTTCTGCCTGTCTACTTTCCAACACAAGTGGAATTTCTGAATTTGGCTTCCATTTGCCCCTCCAAAAATGAGTTCTCCCAACACTGCTTCCTGTGTGTCCAAAAAGGGGCAGAAAGGTCATTTTTAGGGTGTTTTTGACCCTTCTGGAAGCCAAAAACCTGTCAAAATCTCTTGGCCATAGGTAGGCATGTAGAATTTTCCATGAAAAATCCAAAAATGTAAAATTTTCATCAAAAGGAGCCCCCAATCATAAGCGCGCGCCAAGTGGGGCGACGCGTAGAGCTGAAAAATCTGTGTTTAGGCCCAAAAAACAAAATTTGCAAAATGTGTCCCAAATTTCTTGAAATTTGGGCTAAATGTCCTCCATTATGTACTATGCTGGGCTAATGAAGCCTCGACCAAGATTTGAAGTCTATCATGCCTTTTCATGCCTCCTCGATGCCTTCTTCATCTCTGTCATAAAAGGAATCTGTCTCCATGTTTGCTAAAGTCTATATTGTCTTAGATGAGTATGAGGAGTTTTATGTGTCTTTGGTTTGCTGCCAAGTGTAGGAAAGTGTGTGAGGGACTATGAAAGGAGAGGGTAAGGGGTGTGTTAGGAATATTGTCATTTGAAATTTGGGGAATTAAAGGGTTTTAGGGACAGTCTCTAGGCTTTTGGGATAGCATTTGGGATTTGGGAATCTTGTAGCTAGGGTTTGGGATAATGGGAATTAGGATAGGAGTAGATTAATTTATGGATATGGGGGATAGGGAAATGGTTTTATGATATAAAAATAGTGAAGAACTAAAGGATGTGGGAGTGATGGCACAAAAAACTAATTTGCAAACCCTAAATGATCATTTCGTAAGCAAGGAAGTAGGGTTTGAATTTGTTTTATTAAATCCTCATAGACATAATAAGACACATGTTTATTGGAAATGGAAGCGTTTTTTGAATTACTTTGGACCAGAGGAAACCGAGAAAATTGAAGTTTTGAATGAAATTGTGGTGAAAAGAGCTTGCAGCTCTATGCGTCGTGCCACAACCCATTGCACCGCGCCACAAACCCAACGCGTCACGCCCTTTTGCATGAGACTTTTGGAGATCTTCCTGGTGTCCAAATTGGGCACAGGATAGCTAGTTGGAAATCTTATTGAGTATACTTTCCAACCCAACTGGGATTTTTCAATTTGGAGTTCATTTGCCTTGTCAAAAATCAAATCTCCCAAGACTGGTCAAAATGTGCAAAATGAGGCTGCCTCAAGGCAGAGTGCTGTTGCAATAAACTTTTGAAGGTCGTCCTTAACTCCAAATTGAGCTCATGATATCTAATTGGAAAGCTATTTGTGTCTAGTTATCATTTGACACATCAAGAAAGTCATTTTGCCAACAAAGCGAGGATAAATCTTGTTTTTCCCAAGGTCACTTCAGAGGTGCATCAATTCTCTGGAGGCAACTGTATTTTTAACATTTCTCTAAAACTATGACACCTGTGTAAAATGTGAAGGATTTTTTTCTTCCTTGGAATATTTTGGACAAAAACCTCTCTCAGTTTTCCCAAATTCATCTTTTATTACTCAGAAACATCATTGGAGTAAAACCTATCCCAATGCGTGGAACAAAGGATTTGTCGAAATGAAGCTAAATGAAGGGGATAAGCGGCTTACAAATTCTTGAGAAAAATTTTGGAAGTAGGGAGGGATGTTAGGAAGCAGGGGAAAGTGGAATTTCAAAGATTGAGTGAGGGGAAGGGGTCCAAAACGGCAAAACACAGGCCTAGCCTAGAAAATTGCCAAGTTGTAGCAAGAAACTAGGGTTTGTGCGAAAATGAGGAATTTGGGGGATCTCAGTGATGGAAGTGTTTAATAAGGTACATTATGGATAAGGAAAGTTGTATGAACATTAGGATACAAGTCTTGCTGATGATTTGACAAGCCAAGAGAAATTACCTTCAAAACCCTAGGAGAGGGAAATGAACCTTACCTAGGCACAACTGAAGCATGAACAAGGTGTAAAATGACCCAATGGAACTTGAAATGATGATGTCAATCTCTGAATGGTGACATGGTGACATGGACCGACATTTGGACAACTTTTACAAGAGTGAAAACAAACCCTAAACCTAATACCTAGTGATCAAATTTTACTTGAAGACTCACTGAAATGAAAAAAATTGACCTTGACACCTTAAAATCACTTTGTAAGAGCATTTTTGATCACTGGAGGAAGGCTGCAAAGACTGACACTAACACAACTCATACTAAATAGTACAACAATAATGGAAACTTAGATCAATAGCAGAAGCCCAAGTTTAGTGGGAGCAAGTGTATCATAGTGCATTGTTCCCATATATATCTCTATTTGTTTTAAATTGGTTTCCCTTGTTTCAATGGCAACACTAAGTAGTTGATCAACAATTCATTTCAACAATCTATTCTATCGAGGGTTATCACTAAAGCCCTTTTAAGGGGAGAGGGATTAACCATGAGCTTGTCAGAAGCAATGGGGGAGAGTGAGTAAACAAAAATTGTGGAGAAGTGAAAAAATATTGAATATATTATAAATAAATTTTGAAAATGGCCGGTGAATGATCAACCAACAATCGACCATTGGGTTGATTGTTTTCAGAGTGAATATTCAAGCATAATGACAGTAATCTAGCATGCATATTAGTTGTTTTCATTCCAATGAAGAATCATCCAAAATCTATTATATATATTTAGGTGGAGAATGGTCAAAGAGATAATATCCAACCCTCTTTACCAGTGATGTCAAAGGAGGAGGGAAAGAAAACATTGGACTGCCAATAAAGAGAGTGAGCTAGTATCTTGATAGGAGAAACGCCGCTCATTTCCATGAACTACCATCAATATCTAGTGGTGTTGCCATCAATGACAAAGGGGCCGATTCTTGGCCAATTTTTTATCATTAATAAAAACCAATGTCATTGATGTCAAAGGATGATTATGCATTGAGTTTATTATGTATGTTTTGAGGTTATGTTTCTCAAAAGGTCATGCAAAGGTTATGGTCAGATAGTCCTCTCAAAAACATTTCATTAGAGGAGCCATAATTTGATGTACTAACAAGGCCAATAATATGAAACAAGATCTATATCATCCCTTACTCGTACCCACTCAACCATGGGAAACTATTTCCATGGACTTTTTGGGATGTTTACCAATAACTAGGAATGGACATGATTACTCATTTGTGGTAGTTGATAAGTTCACAATATGTGAATTCTCATGCCATATAAAAATACCATCAGGGAGAAAGAAGTTGCAAAATCGTTCTTTGAACAATTATAAGTGCATTTTTATGTAACCAGATCATAAAGGAAGAAGAAAATATAGCTCCACAACTTGAAAATAAGCCGCTTTGAGGGGGAAACTCCTTTTACATCACATAAATGAACAATCCTTGAATCATTCAAATGACAAGACCTCCTTGGTATATATAGGAGTATAAGGGGTCAAAATATAATTAGGGACTACATAACAATAATAATGTAAGGGCATAACAATAACAATAATTGGATTCTATGGGGTGCAACAATAATAATACGTGAGCTACACTAGTATTATAGGGACCTAACATGCCCCTCTCCTTCAAAAAAGTGTTGTCCTAAACTCTTGAGTAGTCTTGGACGCTTTTGGATAAAATTCTCATCCTCCCATGTGGAGTCTTCAACAAGTAAGTTCTTCCTCTTAAATGAGATACTCTGAAATTGTTTTATTCCATAGCTTTCATATTCTTATTTCTATGATTACTGAAGGCTCCAATATGTTTTTTCTTCCTTGTCAAATTTTGGAAATATAGTTTGAACTAGAAGCTTGACACCTATAGGCTTCTTTAAGCGTGAAACATGGAAAAATGGGTCTACTTACGAAGATGCAGGAAGCTCCAATTTGTATGTCATAGTACCAATCTTTTACAACACCTTATAAGGGCCATAGTACTTGTGTGATAAATATTATTCTATTCAAAAATATATTGATACCATACAAATTGATTGGGTTCTAAATATAAATATGCAATGTGTACCTTTTGTATGTGTTGCACATCATATCAATCAAAGAACCGCCCCATTTGTAGTATCCATGTTACCGGATCCTTGCCATCAAAATTACTCATATTGATATTTGGAATGTGGTTGGAATTTAACCCAAAATTAGAGTCTCTAAAATCTTGATTCGCATTTATTTTGTTCTCATCACGAGTTTTATGGAATACCTTGTCACCATTTGGAAGAATTTTTTGTAGCAACTTTGTCAAACCTTCCATTTATTCTTTTAAACCATCATTCATACCTTCTATGCCCCTTTTTATTTTTGCTTCTAAATAATCCATGTCCCATTTTAAACAATCCATCTTAACATTCATCATCACTTCTAATTCATTTTTGGTTACTCTTTGTGAGAGCAAAATTTGTTGCACTTGGTCTCGTATTTTTTTTATATCATGTTGCATTTATTCCTATTATTCATGTGTTATAGTAGAAATTTATATTAGCTTATTGGATGTTTCCATTTTATTTTTTTGAGAAATTTTATAACCAAATACTGATATCTATTCTTCAATATCCCCTTTGAATCCCTTCAAACCGATTTTTCAAAAAAAAGTTATGCAAATTTAAAACAATACACACCTTTTTATTTTTTTTAGGAGTTTGATCTTGAAACTATTATATGTCTATAATTTCAGCCTTCAAATTTTTGAAATTTTTTCCTGAGGTAGATTTATGTGTCTTCTTTCCAATCCCACAAGTTAGACCAAAATTTTATTCAAGATAAACTTATACCAAATCTCCAATGATGACCTGATTATGGATTGGTTCAGTATAGAAAACTTGTATGGACTACCATGTGTTAGTGTTTCTACCTTTGACCATGAAACTCATCCTCACGAAAATCAATTTCATTCTCTTTCAGGAGCTTTTTACAGAATTCAAATCCGATGCTCGAAGAGAAATTTAAGACAATTTTCCTTAGATCACATGTTTGAGATTGAATTCTGGAGCATGCAAAAACCCTAAATTCCTTGGAACATATCTCCAAAAATGTAATGAACCAAGATATACATTTTTATACAAGGTTTACCAATATTTCAAATCCATGTGTTAATTTTTTTTTCTTTTGAAGCCTCACAGAAGAAAAAGTTATAGCAAAAATACCAATAGGACATCTTTGAAGTAGCAAAACCCTACTAGATCCAAAGTTCTGATATCAAATGTTATGTAACAAAATCACAAAAACATAAGAAAATATAGATCCACGACTGGAAAATAAACCTCTTGGAAGGGTCAACCTCATTTTACAAAACATAAATGAACAATTCTTGTGTGATTCAAATGACAAGACCTCTGTGGTATATATAGGAGTCTACGGCGTCAAAATATAATTAGGGCCAACATAGCAATAATCATGGGCTTCTATGGGGCACAACAATAATAATATGGGGGATACACTAGTATTATAGGGACCTAACATGCACGTTGGGATATTAAGAGCATAAATTCAAATAAGGAGACCAAATTTCTTTATAAATTTGGGACTAGTTTAATGTGGGATCAGGTGGACAAAAAATTAAATAGGTCTACAACCTTCCATTGAAAAAAATGTGGGGAAATACTAGTAGTCAACATGATTTTTCCACAAAATTTAAGGGGTTATAATTAAAAACATCCAAATACATGGGATGAAAATATGGTCTATATAAAACACTCCTAAAATAGATTAGTCCACACTCAATCTGGTAAGTCACCATTTAACACTTATTTTAGATATTTCCGACCTTCACTTTTGGATGTAGTATATGGAAAGCAAGGAGGAGTGAGGAAATATATCATAGACGATGCTTTAAGAGAAGAAAAAAATGTTTTTTTTTTCTTTTTCTAAGTAATACTGATCTATTAACAAGCTGATAATGTTACATCGAGACCGAAGTCAATTGCTACTGCCTTGAAGGCAGAAAATTCAGGAAAAAATAGAGAAGTGGACTGTCGAAACCCACGCAGGGGTGCAGAGTAAGATTTCTCCAAAAGATGCTTTGACCCAGAAAAGACAAAAAGGGGCCAGAGAGCTTCATAGCTACCAGAACAGAAAAAAACCAAGAAGTTGGGTGACACAAACAGAGAAAAAGACCAAGCAATGAACCCATTAGTCTTCCGGAGTCTCCTCCACAATCCTGCACCAGCCGGTGGCGTGCATTTCAGGAGCAAGTTCTGCCTGAGAAGCCGGGGGACCAGGTACAGCAGAGAGCATGTCTTCATCAGGAAAAAAGTCTACAGGGCGAGACGGAGGCTGCATCGGAGTGCTGCCACTGCCCAGATTGAATTACGAGAACTGGGTGTCAGGAGCAATATTCTCCGTAGGAACGGCCGGTTGCACGCTTGAATCCTCTGGCAAGCTGTCTTCCATAAAAACCACCGAGAGAATGGCATTTATCCTCGGGCGATTGAGGGTGCTCTGGAAGGTGAACCGAGTAGTGCCTGTTGTATTAGCAGAGGCAGCAAACGAGCGACGCGAATGGGGACCCCAGTACAAGCGAAAATCCTGAGAGCGCCCCCTGCCGCTTCGAGTTCTGGGGTAGTGGCTGGAGCCATCATCGAAGGAGGAGGTGTCCGGGGAAGGACTGGAAGGAAAACAAGAGGGATGGCTCCGAGAGCTGCCCCTCCTACTCCGCATACGATGTCGAAGCCTCGGCATAGTGTGATGGAGCAAGGTCCAGAAAACTTTAACAAAAGTGCAAGCCAGTCCAAGGTGGCCCAAACTCGAGCGAGGACGCGGTGACAGCTGAAGATGCCCAGGAGAATAAACCTCCCTCTGCGTAGAGCGCAACAGACACAGATAGAATTTCTCCCGACTGTGCATACAGTAACCAACGACGCCAATACGGTTATGAGGGAAAGCCAAGACCGGGCGGATTTTAACCTGTTGCTTATGGAATCCATCTGCCATGAGACAGGTCATAACATGCGCCGAGTTCGTCCTTCCCAAACCAAACAAATCCATCTTCTTAACTGCTATCAGAGTGAAAATATCGCCTAAGCATGCGGAGGCAGGGTTCAACATGTTTGAAGGCGCGCGAGTGCTGTTGATTGCAGAGCTCATAGCATTGGAAGGAGGGGAGTGTAAATGAGACATGCTGTGGCGTAGCTGTCCATTTAACTCCGCGTACCACAGGGGTAGGTGTCGGCATGGCTTGCCGCCCCTCCGTCCCATCCCATTAACTAGCCTTTGAAACACCCGCATCCGGGGGATCAGCATCTCTTTGGATAAGAGAGGAGCATTCCTGTTTGTGAGCATAATTCTGAATAATATCCAGGCTGCCTGAGATAAGAGCTTGGTCATGAGTAAATCCTATGTTGGCGAGGAGGTCAGCTACTTTGTTGCCTTCACGTTTTACATGATGGAAGGTGATGGCACGATTAGTATAAAGCCAATGTTCTATTGCTTCTAATCGAGCTTCCAATCTCCAGCTTTTAGCAGTTTTTTGCGCTCGTGCCCCATTGAGAAGTTGGTTGGCCATGCCTATGAGGATTTGGGAATCCCCTTCAACTTCCAAAGGATGGAAACCATGATACTGTGAAAGAAGGAGACCCTGCCAAAGACCTTCGAGTTCGGCAGAGTTGTTCGTATCCCAACCAATATTGCCAAAAAATAGAAGCAAAGATTCTCCCTTATGATTCCTGATAATACCTCCAAAACCAGTTGATCCGGGGTTGCCCTTGGAGGCGCCATCGAAATTGAGTTTGAAGGAGTTCTGATTGGGGGGACTCCATGCAGTCTTGCTGGCAGAATGGCCCTGAGAAGATCTACTGCTGTGAATTCGTTGAGGAAGGTGTAAGTTCCAGTTATCCCAAATGGATTTTTCCTTTTCCAGAGTGGGGTAGTCCTCCTTAGTCCAGGCGTGCAGATCCAATGTCTCTTGGAGATTAAGACAGAAATTGTGCCAAATGATGTCCATAGGGGTGGTGTGGTTTTTGAAAATACGCCTGTTCCTTTCTTTCCAAATAGTCCATAGGAGCAAACCTGGGAGAAGCATCCATAGTTGGTTGAGGATTTCACTTTGATAAGGGTGCTGGTCCCAGAGTCTTATGGTGCTGATGATATCTTCGGATCCTCTGCAATTTTTTTGGCACCGGAAACTGGCTTTCTCCCATAAGTGGATAGCCAGAGGACAGGTGTACATGAGGTGCTGAAGCGATTCCTCATGAGAGCAGCAGTTAGGACATCTAGAGGGGCCATGAAAAGTGCGCTTCCGGAGGTTATCCCATGTAAGGATCTTCCGGTGACCCAAGAGCCACAGGAAGAAGGAGACTTTGGGCCAATTTCCCTTCGCCCAAATTTTGCTCCAGATGGGATCCAAAGGTCATTGGTTGTTGCCAATTATTTTGTAAGCCTCTTTGGTGGAGAATGTGCCTTTTGGGGTGTACCCCCATCTTAAAATGTCCGTGCCTTCGGAGAATCTTATGCGCCTTTTCTGGAGCTCCCTTTCCAAGGCCTCCTTGACCTGGTTGTCAGCATTTCTGATCAATCTCTCTTTCTGTTTCCATTGCCTATACCCCTGCTCTGTCTCCTGCGTCCATTAGTGCTGTACTGTTTCCTGTTGTTGCTCTTCCCAATCATGGCTAGGAGGCTGATTGTAAGTACTAATGAGTTTGGGAAGTTTTTGCCAAGCGTCCGTCCAGAATCTTGCTGAGCAGCCATTCTGAATTTCCCAGAAGCTATGTTTTTGGATGAGGTGATAGTGATGTCGGGCAGCATTCCAAATTAGGGATCCTTTTTCCGTGGGAATAAATCTAATGAGCTCGGCAACATTCCTATTGTTTGCATACTTTGCATTCCAAAGTGAAGCCCAAGGTTTGTTGTGGGAGGAGAGCCAAAGCCACCAAATTTTGGCGCCCATGGTTTCATTGCTATGCTGGGGGTCCCTTAACCCGATGCCTCCATGTTCCTTTGGCTGACAGACCGTCGACCACTTAGCAAGTGCCCATTTACGATGAGTACCTGTTGATCCCCATAAAAAGTTACGTTGGAGAGCTCTAATATTTTTCAAGACCCATTTGGGCGCGGCAAGAATGGAAAACATGTAGAGAGGCATCGCTTGGAGCACTGCTTTGATGAGCACAGTTTTACTGGCAATGTTCAAAGTTCTGTGAGTCCAGAGATTGAGACGGGATTCCAACTTTTTCAGGAGCAGACGCCAAGACGTGTGCTTGATAGCCGAGTTGATGAGGGGGGCCCCCAGGTACTTGGAAGGAAGAGAAGCAATGGAGAAGCCTAAGATGCGAGCGATGGCATGCTGAGTGACGGGCGGTGTTGAGCTAATTTATGTACCTAAACTAACACAATTATTTATTATCAATCCGGGTTGTTTATGCTTTGAGGCAAGTTCACTATATGTGAAGATCAGATATAATCAAACCTTGAAAGATAAGCTATTCAAAAGCTAAAAGTAATACATTCTATAACTCTAACTCAATTAGTTTAAAAAGAGGAATAATATTGAAATGGTTCTTGACTCAAGAAATCCACTTTCACCTCAATTACCACTTAATGAATCAGAGATTCAAACCAAGAACTTAAGATGGATAAATTATTAATGAAAGAAGCTCTTAACTTAAGAGACATGTAAAGTATTCCATTATAATTCATTCATCTTAATATCAAAAATCTCAACAAGAAACTACTTGCACACAAACAAAAGAAACCAATTTTAATTCATCATTTTCATAGAAGGGATGCTCAACTTGATACATCTATTTTTCCAACTTGATAAAGTGATGAATATGCTATAAACTAATGACATCAATCATTATGCATGAACCATGAAGCAATCTGAAATAAAGCTTTGAAAAACCAGTTCTACAATCATCAAATTACAAGGAAATAAAACTAGTTAACAAGAAAGTGTACTTAGCTTGGAATGGGGGCCCTTCCACCCTTGCCTTGCACACTTGATAAATGATCTCAGAAGCTTAAATTCAGTCACACATCCATAACATTGAACAGCAAAATGATAACAGCACAAGTCTTCAAATTAACTCCTCAATCCAAAATTGTCACAATATAAAAGTATATAAGTCAATAATAATCCTAATACATAAGCCATCAAAGCTTTGGCTTTAAATAAGAAGTTTCATGAACAAAGTGATCTATTTTTACTCAAACAAACCCATCTACTTCTCATCCACCTATCTAAGTCGAATTCATTATTCTTATCCCAAGAAATATGGCCAATCCCATAGAATCTCAAAACTGCCCTATTTCTATGGGATTTCTGAATGACTAGTCATGATTGACTAGAACTAAATGGGCCTAATAAAGCTTGTTATGTTCGAACTAAGCATAGGTGGCTTAGTCCTAGTTTCCAAGCTGTCCATCCATGCATTCAATTCATGCCCAAGTGTCCTGCAACCACATCAACCATAGAGCTATTACGGGAATTTCTGAATCTGCCAATTTTGCACTAAAAAAAACCAAACTTTCATAAAAACTTTAGAATTTGAAAAATTAAAATTAAATACCTGAATAGATATCAAATATATGTCAAAATGGAATAAATGAATGGAAAATGGATGGAAAATAGATGGATTAGTAAGTTTTTTTGAGCAAAATAAGACCAAAACTAAGGCCCAACATCTCTCCCTTGCTTATCATCAAGCATGTCCCCATGCTTGCCTGTTCCTCTTTGACCTTCTTCTTTCTGAAGTAGATGTTGTACCTGTGGATGCTTCCTGTTGTGCTGCCCTTGCCAAACAATCCAAACCTGTGTCATGTCTTTCTTTGAACAAAGCTGCTTTAACCTTCTGTTTTTCATACTTGGCCTGCCACATGTTCTTTTCCTTCAACCACTTAAATGCTTGTTTAGAAATTAGATCATTTTTCCTTTTCAATCTTCCCAACTCTTCTTTCAATTTTTCATTTGTTTTGACCAATTTAGCATTATCTTTCCTGTTTTCTTTGTTCTCTTCTTTTAATTGTTTTTCCACAATTTTGCTAATTTCTAATTGGTCAGTTAAGTCCCTAATTTTTCCATCATTGATTTCTTTTTCAAAATCTTGAGTTGTTTTCATTAATGATGCTGCTGCTTCATCATCATATGAAGAATCCCTCTCAAATCCTTCTTGTGGAATGTTATTTTCTTCTTGTGGTCTTGGAAAATATGTTTCTTCTTCCCTGTCTAAATTAATGGGACTTTTATTTGTAAATCTTTTGGGAATAGACATCACAGATATTTCATTATCCATGGCCATGTTATTTTGCTGTTTGGCTCTTGTTCTAGGATATAAGGGTGAATTCATCACTCCTTTACTTTCCTGCTCTGTTTTATCTTGTACCTCTTTAATCTGTTCAGTAAAATGATTTTTAACCATGAATTCTCTCCACACTATGTCCTGCAATCTCACTTGATACTCAACTAGGATTTTAATCAATCCTTGATGATACATCTGTCCTGCCTTAAGCCTGTTTTCATGTCTTGCTGTTTCAATCATTCTTAAGAGGCTTTTATATAGGAAATAAGGTAAATTAATCCTATCTTCCCCCTTAATGTGTTGTAGAAGTTTAACATGATATAAATGGGCAACACTATATCCTCGGTCACAAGTCAAAAACTTTTGGATGATCAAGACCAATTCTCCCCATGGCTCATTAAACCATTCCCTGGGTATACCTTTTGTCCTATCAAATGTCCCCTTCCGGTTTTTCTCAAGGAAAAAAGTCCATGCTTTCTCCTTGAAGTGTAGCCCTTTGTAATACTTCTCCCCTAGCATTGGCAAATCTAAGGCTTTGGACAAGTATTCTTGGGTTACTGGAACAATGATTTCTCCTACTCGAGTCTGGTCTTGATTGAAATTATTTATAAAATCTTTGGTTATCTCCTCAGAATGGCCATTAAATTTCTGTAAGAAGCCTATCATCCCTGCCTGATAAAGTTTTTCTATAGTCTCTTTTCCCCAGCTTTCTATTTGAAATTTTGGCTCTACCCTGTTTGTCATTGTTTCTGTAAACCAATCAATGTAGGCCTCTGCTGTTACTAACTTCATTTTAATAAAAATTATGACTATCGTTTTTTTTTTAAATGAAATTCAGTAAGCAAAGAAGCTTACCTTCCTCTTCTGACTCAACTCAACTCTGCACTTTTTAACCTCTGATATATTCCCTTGCAATAGCACTCTCTGAATTCCCTGTTTAATGCAAACACACCTGTATACCTGTTAATACACTGGTCTCTATTTTTTTTAAATTAAATACACACGCAGCATCACAAATCACACACACATGATTTACTGTGTATATATAAAATAAAAAACTAAAGAGTGCTCTCGGCCTTATCAAAATTTCCGCAATGTTTTCGGCTTAAGCAAAGGTGTTTGCAAAAATTATTGCTTGCAGGCTCAGCATAAAAATCATAAATATGCAAAAAGCTCTCGGCCTCAACCCAAATATAAACATGGCTTCAGCAACCTGACTCCCTTTGGCAACCACAGTTTAATGTGACAATCAGGCATTCGATCCTCTTATTTGCCTTTAGCACATCTACTTGTGTCCCTAATGTACTCAAAAGATCTGTTTTGAAATTCTCCAATAAACTTCCTATTTCAGCTCTTGTTATCCCTCCTGCAGCTGACTTTGCTGCTTTTGAACTTACTTCTCTTCTTCCTGTTTTTGCTCTTCCTCTAGAATATTTTTGACATAAATCAACAATTTCATCGAATGGTAGGTTTGAGATGTCTCCTTTACCCATCACATTCAAAATGTCAAGGTATTCATCTCTTATACCCTTGAGAAAGATTGTTCGAATGGTTTCTCGATTTAGAGAGTGTTGTTTAGATTTCTGTAGATTATACAAAAATCTTTCCAAATATTCTTCTAAACTTTCATCTTCTTGTTGTGTCATTCTAAAAATATCTTCCTTTGAATCTCTAGATCTGCAATAAGCTTGATATTTTTTAAGGAAGACCGATCTCATATCATCCCAAGAAGCTATTGTATGTTCTCCTAAACCCATAAACCATTTCAAGGCTGCTGCTTTTAATGTTGCAGGAAAAAGACGAAGTTTATGAATGTCATCAGTGTATCCATATGTTCTACATAGAATATCAAATTCAAACATAAATGAATCAGGATCTTCTGTTGACATTCCATAAAAATTTGGCAATACAGAAGGTGGAATATTTTTCATTTTCACTTCTTCTCCTAATATTGCACTTGTGTCTATTATTGGAAAGCCAAAGGTAGTCTCATCTTCTTGTCTTTTCCGATCATTTTCTATTTTTCTATCATTTTCTTGTTTTGCATCCTCCTCTCTCTTTCTTCTCCATTCTGCTTGTTGTCTTTCATATTGAGCTCGTTGTTCAGGAGTGAGAATAACAGATCCATGTCCTTCTTCTGCCATTGGTTGATTTGTTTCAATTTTAAGTGGAGTTTCAGGTTAGTCGAAGATAGGAGGATTTATGGATGGAAATAAAGATTGTTTTCCTTTGATAATTTCTTTTTGTTTTCCAGAAGTTGAAGATTGTTTTTGCTTTGCTTCCCAAGCTAACAAAGTTTGTCTCTCAATCAAAGTTAATCTTTGTCCACTTCTTTGTTTTTCTGCTAATTCCTCAATGATTGGATTACCAATAACTGGGGTGTTTGATGATCCTATCTCTATTTGTGGGGGGTTTTTAATAAATCTACCATGAGGATCTCTATGTCTAGGCATAAAGAAACATAACTAAAAAGTGTAACTACTGTTTTTGTGTTTTTTTTTCTTTCTATTGACTATGCCGATATTTGCCTCCCCGGCAACGGCGCCAAAATGTTGAGCTAATTTATGTACCTAAACTAACACAATTATTTATTATCAATCCGGGTTGTTTATGCTTTGAGGCAAGATCACTATATGTGAAGATCAGATATAATCAACCTTGAAAGATAAGCTATTCAAAAGCTGAAAGTAATACATTCTATAACTCTAACTCAATTAGTTTAAAAAGAGGAATAACATTGAAATGGTTCTTGACTCAAGAAATCCGCTTTCACCTCAATTACCACTTAATGAATCAGAGATTAAAACCAAGAACTTAAGATGGATAAATTATTAATGAAAGAAGCTCTTAACTTAAGAGACATATAAAGTATTCCATTATAATTCATTCATCTTAATATCAAAAATCTCAACAAGAAACTACTTGCACACAAACAAAAGAAACCAATTTTAATTCATCATTTTCATAGAAGGGATGCTCAACTTGATACATCTGTTTTTCCAACTTGATAAAGTGATGAATAAGCTATAAACTAATGACATCAATCATTATGCATGAACCATGAAGCAATCTGAAATAAAGCTTTGAAAAACCAGTTCTACAATCATCAAATTACCAGGAAATAAAACTAGTTAACAAGAAAGTGTACTTAGCTTGGAATGGGGGCCCTTCCACCCTTGCCTTGCACACTTGATAAATGATCTCAGAAGCTTAACTTCAGTCACACATCCATAACATTGAACAGCAAAATGATAACAGCACAAGTCTTCAAATTAACTCCTCAATCCAAAATTGTCACAATATAAAAGTATATAAGTCAATAATAATCCTAATACATAAGCCATCAAAGCTTTGGCTTTAAATAAGAAGTTTCATGAACAAACTGATCTATTTTTAATCAAACAAACCCATATACTTCTCATCCACCTATCTAAGTCGAATTCATTATTCTTATCCCAAGAAATATGGCCAATCCCATAGAATCTCAAAACTGCCCTATTTCTATGGGATTTCTGAATGACTAGTCATGATTGACTAGAACTAAATGGGCCTAATAAAGCTTGTTTTGTTCGAACTGAGCATAGGTGGCTTAGTCCTAGTTTCCAAGCTGTCCATCCATGCATTCAATTCGTGCCCAAGTGTCCTGCAACCACATCAACCATAGAGCTATTACGGGAATTTCTGAATCTGCCAATTTTGCACTAAAAACCAAACTTTCATAAAAACTTTAGAATTTGAAAAATTAAAATTAAATACCTGAATAGATATCAAATATATGTCAAAATGGAATAAATGAATGGAAAATGGATGGAAAATAGATGGATTAGTAAGTTTCTTTGAGCAAAATAAGACCAAAACTAAGGCCCAACAGGCGGGGTGTGGAAGAAAAAGAGTTGTGATTTGGCATTATTTATACTTAAACCCGAGGCTTTAGAGAAGTCAGACAGAATGGTCTTGAAGACAGTGACTTCTTGAACAGAGGGATACCCAAACAGCATGTTATCGTCTACAAATTTCTGATGGGTGATGGCAGGGGAGTTGTGAACAGAGAGGCCTTTGAGACGCTGGGAAGAGAGAGCATGTTTGATGAGGCGACCCAGCCCCTCAGCCATGAGGACAAAGAGGAAGGGAGAGAGCGGATATCCTTGACAAATGCCTCTGGAAGGTATAAAAGGTTGGGAGGGGAGACCATTAATAAGAATCGAGAAGAATGAAGAGGAAATTAAGCTTGCAATCCATCTGATCCACATGGGTGAGAAACCAAAGGCTAAAATCATTTTATCTATATAGAGCCAACTTAACTTATCAAAGGCCTTGGAGAGGTCGATCTTTAGGAGCATACCTGCCTGCTTGGAGTGCTTGAGAGAGTGAATGACTTCGTGAGTGAGGATGATGCCATCCAGTATCTTTCTACCTTCTACATATCCGGATTGTTCCTGAGAAATGAGAATGGATAGGAGCGGCTTCAATCTGTTTGCGATGACCTTGGATATCACTTTGTAAATGACATTGCAAAGAGCTATGGGTCGAAACTTGTCCAAAGTTCTAATGTTCGCTTCTTTTGGTATTAGAGCGATGAAGGTAGATTTTAGTGCTGGCAGAAGCCAGTGCAAGGTGCGGGATTCCTCAACCACCTGCCATACCTCCTCTTTGATGAGGTCCCAAAACGAGTGGAAGAAAGTCGTGGTAAATCCGTCAGGGCCAGGGGCTTTGCCTTCCTTTAGCTGGTGCATTGCTTGTTCAACCTCCTGAAGCAGGACAGGTCGGAGAAGGATTTGATTGTGTTCCTCTGTTATGAGCTTTGGAACATGTTGAGTGATCTTCTCGATTGCTGGCCGTCTATCCAGAGGGGGTTCCTAGTGGACCTCCTTGAAGTGGTTGATGAACTCCTGTTCAATTTCTACATGATTTTCCAAGCGCTCTCCTTCGCGATTCTGAATGAAAGAGATGGTGTTGTGCATTCTTCTCTGGACTGTGGTTCTGTGGAAGAACTTAGTGTTCCGTTCACCTTCCTTTAGCCATCTGATGCGAGACTTTTGCTTCTATAGAATTTCCTCTTGGGCCCTGCGCTCCTCTAGTTGACTGTGCAAAAACTTTTCTTTTTCCAAGGTCTCTGCTGTGTGACCCCCATCAATGATCTTTTGCTGGAGTTCTTTCATTTCCTTGTCAAGATCTTGCTGAGCCTGAAATATGTTACCGAAGGTCTCATGGTTCCATTTTTTGATTTGGACTTTCAGGAATTTGAGTTTCTGCTGGAACCTAAACATATTTGATCCTTCTGACAAAGGGGAGTTTGTCCAGGTGGATCTGATGAGGTCTTTGAAGGCGGGATGAGAAAGCCAGAACCCTTCGAACCTGAAAGGGCGTCTGGAAGCATTTCCAGGCCTGAGCCATTGGAGTGAGATCGGCCAGTGATCCGACCCAGATAAGGGAAGGATGGAAGCCGTGAGGTCCCCTCCGAGATGAATCGCATTGTCCGAAATCAAGAACCTGTCGAGTTTGGATGCGATTTTCTGTCTGCCAGCCCTACGATTGCTCCAGGTATGCGTACCATTACAGAACGGCAGATCGATAAGCGAGTTGTTGTGAATGAAATCATTGAAATGACGATTCTCCTGATCCAACCTGGTTCGGCCTCCTTGCTTCTCCTCCAGTTTAGTGATCATATTGAAATCGCCTCCTGCGATCCAAAGAGGATGGACTCTGTTAAGATTGAGAAGTTCGATTGTGTCAAGTAAAGCTGTTTTGTTGCCTGCCTCCTGCGGGAAGTAGACATTAGTTAAATGCCCATGTATATTGGTACCAATAATGTGGAAAGTGGATTGAATGATGTGGTGGGAAGCATGAAAATCCGAGAGTGTGATGGTCTGCTCGTTCCAAGCTATGGCGAGACCTCCTGAAGCGCCAGATGCATCTACAGCTACCGATCGACTACCTGGCCACGCTTTTGAGAGGATCTGACCAAGAGTAGAGCTATTACATTTCGTTTCGTGCAGAAAGAAGATTTGGGGTTGCTCCTGCTTTATCATATTTTTAATCATACGGACCTTGCTGGGGCCATTAAGCCCTCTTAAATTCCATGAAGCGAGCTTCATGATCCACTGGGGGGGGTTGGCTTGTAGTACTTAGTCAGCTTAGCATATCTGCCTGAGTCTACCAGGATTTTCCCTATTGTAATGGTGCGTTGAAGGTCAGTTTTCCGGCCCCTCTTTTTGGAATCCTTGGGGAAGTAGTTTCCGTCCCATTGACTTCCCGGTTGAATGCCAAGTTGCTGTTGCTGGTAGGCCCTGGAGATGACTACTTCAAGGGCATTTAGTTGGAACTCTGGAATCTTATCATAATCTTTTCTGTTGCATGCTTGTTCCATTCCAAAGATGTCAAGTCCTTTAAGATCAATACTTTACGGCTCTACCTCCATATGCTGAGGGAGATTGCTTTCTGTGGGAATAAGCGATGAAAGCAGAGAATGACTTGGTATGCAGTCTACATCCATACCATTTGGCTTCCAATCTGGATCTTTGGGCGACTCCGAGGAGGTGGCAAGACAATTTTCCTGGGAAGGGGGGATGGAGGACGGATGATCCGAAGGTGGAGAGGGTGGGGTGGAAGAGTTCTTCTGAGTGATAGGCGTTGAGTTTGGTGGGGGTTCGGACGTATTATTGCCCAGGATGTCAAAGCTATTACTTTTGGAGGGGGCAGAGGCTCTAGATTGCATGGGTCTTTTCCCATTGGAGGTCTTTTTGTTAGCTCGTCTTCGATTGGTAACTTTAGTGAATCCTTCCTGATCTGAGGGATTCGAGGGGCCGGAAGGAGGAGGGTGAGAGTTCAGTGGGCAGTCCCTGAACAGATGTCCTATAGCGTGGCATTTGCGACAACGAAAAGGAACATGTTCAAAATCTAAGGGCTGTATCCATTCAAAGTCATCATGATAGAGACTTACCGAGTCCGGAAAAGGCTTGTCCAGACGCATGCAGACGCAGATGCGAGCATATGAGGTGTATCTGCGCATTTTTGTTTCTTCTGCTATTTTAACAAATTCCCCAAGGCCCTTGCCTATGTCTCTCAGCGAATCTTCATCCCAATATTCTAGAGGGAGCGAATATAACCTGATCCATATCGGGGCCCAGCTTAGGTCCTCCTTGTCGGGGTTGAATCTTTCAATCCAATCCCTTAAATACAAGCCTGCGGAGTTGAAGAAGTAAGGACCTTCATCCATTACTCTGTTCCTGTCTTCTAAGCATATGAAGGTTGCGGTGAAGAACCCTTTTGGGCCTAGCTGCAGGGTAATGTGCCCTTTGGGTTTCCACTTTGCCGCGATCCATCCTTGTAGGGCCTTTTCGGTCGACCAGAAGCCAACAAACTTTCCAATGAGGGCATGGTCCCTCATATATTGGATTCTTCCGTTAATCCTATGGCTAGGAAGCTCCACCTTGGGTCTTTCTGCAGCAATAGGTTTGCAAGTCGAGGAAGTGGCCTTGGGAATGCCCTCGTGACCAGTCTCAGCCTCCTGCTTATCATTTCTTTTGTCAGGAAGGGCATCAGAGACATTTGTCGTTTCTTGCTGAGGAGATGTCATATTGACCTCTTGATCGTGAGCAGGGGTGGCAGGTCCTGTCAGATTCTGCGAGGTGTTCACAAAGTTCAATGTGGGGGAAGACACTGCGGCCCCCCCCTGAGGGGCGTCCATGAATGAGACCACAGCTCAAGCCGGCCTCGAGCAAGCAGAAGGCCTGCGAGAGGAAGTAGAGGCCGAGAGAGCCTAGTCGGCGCCATTGCAGAGGTCAAAGGGTACGTGAGGTAACCCTAGGTTGCAGAGCTTCCAGAAGAAAAAAATGTTAAGAAGATCAAGTAGATCCATTTATGGGTGTTGGAGACAATGCGGGAGTCACATGAGAAATAAAAGGCCAATAATGATATTCACAAGAGAGAGAAGTTATTTAGACTGAGAGATAGAGTATGGTTATAGGTGAACAAAAAGAGGCTACAAGGTCCTGGTAATAAAATTAGGGCTCTGGGAAATGGCCCTTTTAAGTTATTAGGAAAGGTGTGAGATAATTCCTACAAAATAGTGTATCCCCATACATGTGCACGTAATGGTGAATGTGGAAAATATAAAAAATTATGAGCTTTCTATGATTGATGGGAAGAGAAGAAGGTCCTACCTTCTGTAGAGAACTTAGCTCTAGATGCTCAAACAAGGTTGACTAGCCAACTGAGTATAGTAGATCCTCCATCATAGATATGAGCGAATATGATAACCACTTGACAATCATGATATAAAATATTACTAGGTGGGATGACAAAACCCTTGTCACTGTCAAGACTAAATCCTAGCTCGAGCAAAAAAAAAATACAAGTCCTCCATTCTCCAGCATCTCATTCTTATGCAAACTTTTGACTACATTTCTTGTGGCATTGTGGTCTCTTTCCATAGAAAGGGACATGGGGGCGAGATTTTATTCCCACACATGTGAAAAATTCATGAGTTCATTAATCTAATATCTTTGAATGCAACCACACTCTTTACCACTACCTTAAGGTGTCCCAATGGTTTTCAAGGTAAGTGGCCCTCATGAGAATTGAACCTTTCCCAATGGTGAAAAATTCCTTTCTTCTCACAATTAGACCCAACCCCTCTAGAAAAGTTGATAGCATCCTCGTAGTATCTTAATTTTATTTTATCCTCAAATTATTTATCATGCCACAATTTCTCCTTAAATATAGATGTAATAATATCTTTAATATTATCATTATTTTGTAAAATGACTTATTTTGAATAGTCCAATTATTCAACTAAGACTTTAATTACAAGTGGTTTTAACTAGAATTAAAGCAACCTCAAAAAACTTCTTATTTTCACAATATTTATCTTATTATATACATTAAATAAAAAAATACACACTAAAAATTATGTTCTCTCATTTATATACCAATATAGATCCATGTTAAGCATGGATCTAGCAAGTGCCGAAGCATATCAAATTTCTTGAGGTGCAAATCTATTTCAGAGTGCAGATTTGAAAAAATATTTGGACATTGAGAGATTTGATCTCTCTCAATGGCTAATAGATATGTTGTTAATATGGATATGTACTAGTTCTACACACACACACACAAACATGTATAATTTTTAATTGTTTAAATTGCATTTTTAATACATAAATGGATTCAATGCCTTGAAAATTTCCATGGTCACTTGGATTGTGTAAACTACATAGCTTAAACTTGCAATTTCAACAAATATTTACTCTATTTCAGACAAAATAGACCAAAAAAATTATACTTTAAAAATAGCCAAAATATAGAATAGGAAGACTACTTTAAATATTTTAACCATAAGAATTTATATTTTTCGATTATTTTATTGTGCCCAAAGGTGATCTCTAGCCTACTATAGAAGAGATGTTGTAATATCATGTCTTTTTATTTAAACATTTTGACTCGATCAAATTACATAAAAATTAAAATTAAAATTAAAATTAAATTAAATTAAAAATTAGAAATAATTATTATTATTAATTAAACCAGCCTAGATCCATTTTAACTCCATATCTACCAAGCTTCAAGAGGGATCAAATATCTAAAAGTACAAAGCTTTTTTAGAGTGAAACGAGATTTGATCCATCTTGGCATTTGGTAGATTCGGAGTTAAGATCGATCTAGGCTAGTATAATAGATACATAGTTTTTTTTTCTAACCATATAAAATATATACATAGTTTACATTGAAATATTTTAGTTAAAATCTACATTGAATATTTTATTTAAGATAATTCATTTATAGTCCATGGGATCTTGGATAGATGGTGATCAGGTGCTCTGTTAAGTCACTCCTTGATGTGTAGTCACCGATTCAATTCCCAGCCATGATAAAGGTGATATATTCGACATGATGAAGATGTAGTCCTACGAAGCTTACAAAAAAATATATATTTAAATACATTTCACAATCTTATATATTGAAATATTTTATTTATGGCTTGCATTGAATTTCATTATTAATATTATTTTTAAAATTTCACATATTAATTTTATATTAAGAATTAAATAAATTACACATCTCCCTCTTATTACTTTTATTACCAAGTAATTGAATTTTTTATTTTTAATCACTTTTTCTCTCTTAAAGTTAAAATATTTTATTATAGTTAACATTAATTTTTCTCTCTATATATGTATGAATTTTTTTCTTAGGAAAAAAATAGTGACTTTATTTATGGAAATAAATAAAAAGAAATTTTGTAGGTACATAAATAGAGTGTGTATTCCAATAAAAATTTCCTAGATATAATAAGCAGTGTCAATTGAGAAGGCCAAGTATCCGAACAGAAGACATACTTCATAACAACATAACACCAAAGATTCGAACAAAAGGCCCAAAATAAAGAGTTTAGATACATCTCAAAGCCTTCTTATAAAAAAAAAAAAATATACTACAAAAATAAGTTAGGACAAATCCCAAGAATAGACAACAAAATGTTCACAAACCTGTTAGTTCCATGTAATTTGTTAGATTGATAAGACCAAATAAACAAGGGTAACATCAAACCAACTTTGGTGTCCTAGGACCTAGCCTTCTTGGGCTCTGAGAGGGCTCTCGCTATATTTGTATAAGAGATATAACTTGATTGATTTAGGATGCTGATTTTAGGCTAGTTAAAATGATAAAGATTGTTTGTTTTGTTTGGTTTGGTTTCTTGTCAAGAAGAACATATAGAGTAAGAGAAATTCAAACCATTGGGCTATGGAGTCTGTGAAAGGTTTGAAGAGTACAACAACAAATCAAGGGTGTTCCGTAGGGCAAGCTAACAAAGTCAAATGGATCTTAATAGCTTATGTCAGTGTGAAATGAACATTAAGTTGTGAGTTTAGTAGGTTTAAAGGGAAATTAAGAATCCTTTAACATATAATAGAACACGAAGAGTCTTTAATATCACTATTATTAAGAAAGAACCAAAGGACAAGTAAACTTTAAAACAACAATCCAACAAACCCTAAAGAGCAGGGAACTCCTAAATTCTCTAGCTATTCACTTTCAGACAAAGAAAACACTTAAGATAACAAATCATTAATAATTAAAGAGCAGGGAACTCCTAAGTTTTTCAATCGGACTTCAAAGACCTTTAAAGTGACTATTCAAGATGAACCAAAGGACAGGGAAAACCATAAATTTCTTTAGCCAAACCCTAGTAAGTAAACTTCAAAGTAAACCTTGAGAACAACATTTCAAGCAGAACCAAAGGATAAGGAAAACCATAAACTTATTTGGCTGGACTCTACTGAGTCAATCTCAAGAAAACAAACTATGTGAAAATGGAGAGTAGGGAACTCCTAATTTCTCCAATCAGACCCAGCAGAGGAAAAAAATTAAACAACATAAAGCAGACAGAATTAAGGTGCCTCTAACAACATATATTAACCTAAATTTTATGTTCTGTTATAAGGGAAATCGATGTACAAAATGGAAAACAAAAGGAAACAATTACAAAATTAGAATAACATCACCATTTAACAAAGTTCATGAATCTTGTGAATGTGCTTGTTCCATTGACATCCAGTCCAAAACAATTACAAAGCTCCAAAGCCAACTTCTTTACAACTCAAAGTCTATGAGGCATTTAGCTCAACAAACGACCAACAACCCTTCACCCTAATATCATGATACCAGAGCATTAAGAATTTAAGGGGACATTGAGACATCTGGCACTAAAATGATTGATATTGAGCCATTTCCTTTGAAATATCAGAGAGGCCACATGCATGTGTTTGCTTCACTTGGTGTGAAAGGGGCCATGCCTTCTTCATCAGCAAAACAGGTTGATAAGGGCATGGAAAAGGTTACAAAGCATATCATTGTTGAGGAGGAGGACAAACATGAAACTGAGCAGGAGTTTCGGTTGATTGACCTTGATGATGAGGATGAGGAGAGAATTAATTGTGCACTGATCAGAGGCAAGGATGCCAAGATTAGTGAGCTTCAAGCTAATCTTGGTAGAGAAAATAATGTGATTAACTTTCTTGAGTTAGAGAATCAACAGCTAGAGACAAAATAGATCATCAGTGAGGTCAAGACAATCAGAGCACAAAGAGAGGCCGAAAAGGCCAAGGCTTTGTTATATGAGACCTTGGGCAGCTTTGATGGCAGTGATGATGAGGAAGATCAGCTTCCTAGACAGAGACCGAAGACCATTGGATTGAAGAGGGCTTTAGCCTGGGAGAGGGAGAATTGGCAGAGCAACTCACTCCAAGTGAGCTGCTTGCCATAAAGATTAGCAGGGATAGGGAGTCTTGTCTTGAGAGAGCTAATTTTCATCTGGAGGGTCAACTAGGGAAGGCAAATGGAGACACTGACATTCAAAGGAATATGGCGAAACATTATGCCATAAGAAACAGGATTGCAAGGGCTAATCTCAAATGTGTCCATGCAAAGATTCGAGCTTTGACCAAGGTAAAGGAGAAAGAGAAGCTCAATATTCTTTATGAGGTTTCCCTCCAGGCCTCTAACCCTTGATTAGAAAAAAAAATTCCAAGTTTGGCACTTTTGTGCACATTTTTATTTTTGACAGTTAGCATGCAGAAAATTGACCAAATGCGCAGTGCCACTGGCACTGCGCTCTTTTTTGGGCCATCCAAATGGAAAATGGTCAACATATTCATGTTCCTAATTACAAGTACATCAACCTCAGAAATTTTCAGGAGATTTGGAGCAAAACTGGTCCCTCAAAAAGGCCAAAAACCACCAAACAATCATGTTTCTGCCCTATTTTTGGCCTTAGCAATGCGGTTTAGAAGTCTTAGGAGAAGCAATTTTTGACAGGAAAAATGGGCACCATTTTGGAAATTGAAAGAATTTTTGGTAAATAGACGCAGTGACCTTTCCAATGAACCATCATGGAGCTCAATTGGACATCAGGAAGGCCTCCAAAAGTTAGTTGCAAGACAAGCCATTTTTTCTGTCATGGCACTATGCGTTTGCACCGGTGCTGCACCCCTGTACCTTGGCGCTGTGCCCTTACCATGAGTTATTGTAAAAAAATTTGAGAAGACATAAAGTCAAACATATTCCAAAGTTAGCTCAGAAATTAAGTGAGGAGTTTTTATTACAATGAATCAGTCTTAGATATTTTGCCATGGGCCTTAGATATCAGTCAAAAATGCATTAACTTTGTAATAAATACAAATTTGAAACCCTAGATTAGGATCACCTCCTCATTTTGTAGATAAATACTGCATGGATGCTTCATGTTTTTTGTTGGTTGGTTTTTGATCTGAATACCTCATAGACTTTGAGTTGTAAAGAAGTTGGTTTTGGAGCTTTGTAACTGTTTTGGACTAGATAGCAATGGAAAAAGCATATTCACGGGATTCATGAAATTTGTTAAATGGTGATGTTATTCTAATTTTGTAATTGTTTCCTTTTGTTTTCCATTTTTTACATCGATTTCCCTTATAACAAAACAAAAAAATTAGGTTAAGATGTGTTGTTAAAGGCACCTTAATTCTGTTTGCTTTCTGTTTTTTAAATGTTTTCCTCTGCTGGGTCTAATTGGAGAACTTAGGAGTTCCCTGCTCTCCATTTTCACCTAGTTTGTTTTCTTGATATTAACTCAGTAGAGTCCAGCCAAAGAAGTTTATAGTTTTCCATGTCCTTTGGTTCTGCTTGAAATTTTGTTCTCAAGTTTTTCTTTGAAGTTTACTTACTAGGGTTTGGCTAAAGAAGTTTATGGTTTGCCCTGTCCTTTGGTACATCTTGAATAGTCACTTTAAATGCATTTGAAGTCTGATTGACGAATTTAGGAGTTCCCTGCTCTTTAATCATTACTCATTTGTTATCTTAAGTGTTTTATTTGTCTGAAAGTGAATAGCTAGAGAATTTAGGAGTTCCATACTCTCTAGGGTTTGCTGGATTGTTGTTTTAAAGTTTACTTGATAAATTCAGGCCAAAGAAGTTTATGGTGTGCCCTGTCCTTTGGTTCTTTCTTAAGAATAGTGATCTTAAAGACTCTTCTTGTTCTAGTATATGTTAAAGGATTCTTAATTTCCCTTTAAACCTACTAAACTCACAACTTAATGTTCATTTGACACACATAAGATATTAAGATCCATTTGACTTTGTTAGCTTTCCCTGTGGAACACCCTTGATTTGTTGTTATACTCTTCAAACCTTTCACAAACTCCATAGCCCAATGGTTTGAATTTCTCTTACTATATCTATTCTTCTTGACAAGCAACCAAACAAAACAAAACAAACAATCCCTATCATTTTAACTAGCCTAAAATTAGCATCCTAAACAATCAAGTTATATCTTTTATACAAATATAGAGAGAGCCTTCTCTGAGCCCAGGAAGGCTGGGTCCTAGGAATCCAAAGTTGGTTTGATTTTACCCTTGTTTATTTGGTCTTACCAATCTGAAAAATTATAGGGACCTAACATAATGGCAACTTTGCTCGGGACACTTGTTGAAAAATCTTGGTGTTCTATAAAGAACTCAAAAAATCCAAAAATATCTCAAGATTGGTATCCAATTGTTAATGGTGAACAACAAACAAATCCTCAAAACAGTTAACATCATCCACCTGGTGACTCCACTAGTTGTCAGTAGGCCTGCTGACTCTACTGGTTCTCACAGATTCCCCTAGGAATGTATTAAACAATCCTGATAGTATAAAGGCCAGTCACAAACTATGTGAATTCAGTATTCTGGCAGATTGGTTTTGTTTTCAAAACTATTACAAGCTTTCAGCCTCTCTGTGTTGTGGGTCTGAAATCTAGCTTCACAGAGAATCTACACCAGATCTCACCCTGACCTAAACCCTCTCGCTATAGTTGATGACCCAGAAATAATCTTAGGAAAAACTTCTAGGACTGAAGATTCAACTATTGTCAGACAAATTCAAAAATCAAGTTCCTTTATTGAAAACCTTACATCCTTGCAACATACCCAATTTGACTTACACCGTAGAAGAAACCTATTCAGAACTAGGTCTCAAAGTTGGATAGACCAGACAAACCTTGAGCCTACTAGCTTATATCATAGTCCTAGTAGTGAAGCCTCTCCTTCCACTCCTCCTGATCTTCAGCTTCTCCAACACTTTGACTCCTTTCATTCCAAATATGCTCAATATCAGCTAACCGGTCCAAGTACATTTGCTACCCCCACTCATGCATCCACTGTGCAAACCCCTCCATTTCATTCTCCACCTCCACTCATAAACCCTCCTCTTATAAATCCTCCTTTGGTTCCTTTAACTCAAAACATGGCAGCATGGTATGCCCCATTGGTACTAGCACAACCTTTACTACCTATGCCACAGGACTATCAATCTATAATCCAGCACTTTAATGGGACTGACCCTACAACTACCCAACAACATGTAGACAAGATGAATGATGTTTTTTACTACTAAGAAATAGAAGATGAGACCATACAAATGAGAATGTTTGCCCAAAGTTTAGGGGGAGATGAAAATCAATGGTTCAAGAGCTTAGCCCCTAATAGCATTCATGATCTCCCTTCCCTTCATCAAGTATTCATAAACAAGTGGTAAACTAAGAAAAATCCTCTTCAAATCTTATCAGAGTATGAGAACCTTAAAAGAAATGTTGGGGAGAGTGTTCAAGACTATTGCACGAGGTTCAATAGTGTATATAATGCACTCCCTCCCCACATGAAACCCCCACAAGGCCTAGCCCTAGTGAAATTCCCAGATGGATTTGATCCAGAAATGGCTTTCCAATTAAGAGAAAGAGATATCCTTACCTTAGAAGACATACAAAGGGGAGCAGTAAGTGTAGAAGCCAATATAATTGCTAAAAGGGCTAGAATGAGAACAGAAAAGAGGGTTACATACAAAGAGGAACCTATGGCCTCCACATCTGATGCTAAAATTGACAGTCTAGTTAGGAAAATGGAAAGGATGATGGAGAAAATTAACTTGAATGAAAGAGCACCCCCTAGGGAAAACCAAACAAATCCTCAAAAGAGAAACAGAAACAAAAACTTCAGAAGATATCCTCCTCAAATAAGACAAAGATAAAATGTTCAGCAAATCAAACCTCCTTTCCAAGAAAACTATGTAGATGAAGAGGAGAGAGAGACTGAGGAGCCAGAAGAAAACCATGTGAATCTAATAAGCTTTGATAATGAGGACGTTATTTTTCTCACAAAAGAAGAACAAGGTCTATTTTCCTCAAACCAAGCTGAAAGAGGATATGAGGATTTTGAAGAATACAAACTGGGATTTGAAAATGCTATCATGGAGGTTCATAGGTAGTATGACCTCAGAAGTAGGAAAACCCAAGATATCCCCAAGAGGAATAAACTGGAAATTTCTGCTAGGAAGACCCCTAAAAATAGTCCTAAGAAGGCAGCAGAAAATACAAACACAATGGCTAAGAATTTCGATCAAAGCAAAAACAAAATCAGCCAACAGGATGGTGACCAAAGCTGCCCTAGTACTTCAACTAGTGGTCTTGAAAAAACTGTTTTAATTGAGATTCCAAATAAAAATCAGCAAGCTAAAGTTGCCGAAAAAACAATGTCTGATAAAGCTGATTTAAATCTGCCAAGAACATAGATACCATTCAGTATTGAGAGTGAAATTGCCAAGATAAAAATAGCCATACCCCTTACTGAATTAGTGACTCAAGATGTATATAGATCTCAAGTTTTGAAGGCTTTAAACATAGGAAACAACACTTATACTCTAAATCTGAGTGATGACAAGCCAGAATTTTGTTTGGAACAGAGGTAGAGGGAAAGTTTCAAGAGGGAGGTGTGCCTCCATTCTATCTCAATTTGAACATCCATGACAAAATCCTACACAACGCCATGCTAGATTCTGGTGCTTCAGATAACCTCATGACAAAGGTAGTGATGGAAATATTAGGCCTTGAAATAACGAGACCATACAAAGACTTGTACTCTTTTTATTCAAGTAGAGTTAAATGTCTGGGCTTAATCAAAGATCTATGTGTTAATATGGCACAAATACCATCCAAGAGCCTTGTAATGGATATTATAGTGGCTGACATTCCCCTAAAATATGGCAGTTTTTATCAAGATCATGGGGAGCCAAACTCCAAGGAACCCTCCCAATGGACATGACATATGCTACCATTCTAGTCTTTTACCAAAAGAGAAGACTGCACAGAGAAAATCACATGAAATACATGGTAAGCAGCCAAGATAAGCCAAATAACACCCCTCTCTAGTCTGTCCATTCAGACCTTGATTCATTTATTTTGTACAATGAAGATGACATTAATGAACAAGTATATAGAAAAGAGGAAGAGCAAGACCAGTCAGAACAGTCAAACAAAACACCAAATGAAGAACAACATAATGGTAAATCTGAACTTGAAACTCTTTGGAACATGAGCTTTGATGGTTGTTGTGGCAAAGCTAGTTTAGGAGCAGGTTTTTAGATACACAACACCAATGAAGGTCATTCTTACAAGATGGATTTTCAATGTACAAACAATATTGCAGAATATGAAGCTCTTCTCCTAGGTTTACAATTGTTGAAAAATATAGGAGCTAAGAAGATTTCCGTTCCCGGAGATTCTGACCTAATTATTAGGCAAATTAAAGGAGAATATTGAGCCAAAAATCCCAGGTTAAGAGAATATATAAATTGTGCCTTAGACCTCCTAAAAACATTTGAAAAATATGAACTTACCTATGTCCCAAGAACTCAAAACAACCTTGTAAATGAACTAGCCTTTGTTGCCAGCACTTTCCAACTACCTCATGCCAATGAAAAATACATGGTAAAGGTCAAAAGCAGATCAACAGTCCCTGATAACATAGATTATTGGAATTTTTTTGAAGTTGAAAAACATATTGAAGACTTCCCGCAGTCCAAAAATGAGTTTGAAATGCCAAAATCAGATTTGGATCATGAAGAGGACTTCTCTTGACGCAACCAAAGCTGCATTTACCCACCATTTCACATATAAAAATGTGTATCTCATTTATGCCCAAGCATCTCCATTTTTTTTATCAAAACTTTTCATCCTTTTATATTTATGCGGAAGCATTTCCCTTTCGAGCTTACTCTTATACCCTCATACTTTAATCAAATAAGATTTGACATACCTGCATTTAATTACCACACCAACTCACTGTAATTTCATTAATACCTAACAATGTGTTATCACTCCTGCTATAGAAATAAACCTTCTGACTTACCTTCATCACCAATAGCACATTTATCGATGCTTCATTTAGCTTCAAATCTCCACCCTTTATTTCTGTTCGATCTGATGGTTATCAATTTATCGCATCTCAACATGTGCAATGGTTAGAATTTTCAACTCATGCGAAATAGGTGGTTTTTTCCTTTGACGTGTCACTACCTAAACACAATCGCATTCATTCAAGGATTACCACTTACCCCTTTCAAAGCTGTGCAATAAAACCTTGGTGGTTTTACTAAACCCATTCACCATTCCAGTTCTTTGCGAAAACCATTGATTATTTTATAAAACCGTTCCATGGTTTCTCTGCGCCATCATATCATGGTTCACTTACTATTGTCAAGTCATAGTTTCCTTCTTCATTCAACACATAACCGACTTCCTTTTTATTCCTTCATAAGATGAGTCCAGTTTTCAATTAAGAAATTAGTACTAGAGGTAACATTGAAGAATTTATAATATTGTTGCTTCTTATAGAGATCTCTCAACAATTTGATTTGCGCAATTGACTTCTTCTCAGGTGTATACATAGTCTTTAAGTTAACCCAATAATTACCCTCATACATACCACAATAGAAACATATTTCTTACCTTCTCACTTTTGATCTTACATTCCATCTGATTTCATTTACTTCTACACAAAGCGTATCAATTGAAGGCCAAATTCTGTGTAATGGCATCGATTCAAGAGGAATTGAGCCATGGATCTACGTCCAATGTGAATTTTATGACTAATCTTGACATGTGGTATTCATTTAGAATTGTAACATGAATTTTTACCTCACATTTTTCTGAATTCATCTTCTTCCGTTTTGTCCATAATTTCACTATTCAATTGGATTTTTAAACCCAATATCCATACCTTTCTGCACGTTGTTCCATTGTCACCATTGATCCATTCTGTGATCGATGGTTGCTTTTCTATCCTCTAATTTGATTCTGACGGATTTAATCTGCATACATATATTGTGCAGTAACACTAATCAATCATTCATTACATACCATTCAAATTCAAATACTCTGTTCATTTGATTTCTTTCATTATGCAAACCCTTTGATTTATTCATAAATAAAAACTCAATAAATAAATGCACATTTAATAATTCAGAAATCAAATTCCTCCATATATACATATAATCAAATAATTACAAAAGATCTCCTCTCTCTGGCTAGATATTCTAATCAATGGCCTTTTCACACAGTGTTTGGCTTGTAGGCTTTCAATCCAAACTTTATCTCTCTAAAACCTCCTCCTCTATCTTTTGAGACTTTTACAATTTATACAAAATGGTTCCATGAACAAATTTTGGTTCAGATCCTTAATAATTTCAACAAACCCCTAAGGATCCTCTTTAATCCCATAAATCATGAACTAATTCCTAATTTAAAATCTGCAATTAATTTATAAATCTTTCAATCCCTATGAACTCTTAACTTTCCTGATTTTCTCATGTTCTCCAACATTTGAGAACATTTACAAAATTCCTCTCAATAATTAATTTAATTCCTATTCTAAATGTCTCACTTAATTCACTTAAAATATTTAAAATTATATCAATTTAATACATAGGAAACCAATCTTCTTTGAAAACACAAGACCCCTATGTCTATTAAAATACAAAGAATTTCCTGAGCCTAATGCTCCTGCATTAGACTCCCAAGGTTAAAAATAATCATGATCTCCCGATCATGTGCTTTTAATATTTGTCTTCTTGGATCCCATACTCTGTTTTGCTGCTGTCCATAACCTGCATTGTCTTCATCATTCTTCAACTGCACTTTTCCAGGCTTCCATACTTTATTCTGCATCTTCCCACTAGCTATAATTTCACATTATGTTCTTGTCTTCCTTTTGCTGTTGTTTCTTTTCTTTCCTTCTGTTGTCTTCTTCTGAGACACTTTCATCATTAGCCTTATTATCAATTCAATTTCTTTGTCTAATATATCTTCTAACTGTTTATTACTTCCACCTCTTGATTGTTGAACTTTTATTCTTACTGGCGCCCTTTCATCCTTACCCTCTTGTTTACTGCAACTAGTAACTTCTTCTTCATTGTCACATATGACAATTTCTTTGTCTTATTTCTTCAAAAATTCCTTATTTACTTGATTGCTCACTTGTATCAAATTTTCTCTAACATCTGTAACAAAACCTGTAATCATAGAACAATCATTAAAATCAAAATCATAAGACCTTTGTGTCTCTTCTTCCTCTGGCAACATTTCAATTTGCTGCTCTGAAATTTCTTCCTCTATGAACACATCAATCTGTTGATTCAACTTCTTTAAATGATTCTCATCCAACTCTGACTTTACAACCTAGACATTTATTCTTTGTTTTTCTAGCTTCTTCTCCAAAATACTTAACTCATGCCACAAATCTGTAATATCATTTGAAAAAATCTTTGTACAATCCTCACTATCTTCTTCTCTGTCACAACTTAAGTTTCCTGGTGACATTATCTCTTCATTCTTCATCAGAATAGAATTCTGATTCTCCATATCTGTGATAGTTTTAGTTGTTTGTCCATCACTCTTCCTTTGGCCATTTAAACAAATCAATTTCTTTGTCATTAATAATAACAAATTCCTCATCATCAGACATAATTGTCTCACCTCCACTGAAATAATTTCTTTCACAAAACAAGGAATTTATGAACTCCTTTTGTTGTAATAACTCAACTTGATCTTCATCTGAAAGATAGTCATCATCATATTTTGCTTGGAAACTTTCAGCCTCACTCAATACAGTTCCATAAGATGGTTTGTCTTTTGCAACACCTATATTCACACACAACTTGTTAATTTTAAAACCATAAGACCTTATGGCCTCATTTGATAATTTAATCACCAAATCCTCTCGTTGTTCCAAATCCTCTATATAATCCAGAAATTATTCAATGGTATTCTCTTCAATTCCCTTAAGCCTTTCAATTGGTTGGTTGATTTCTTTCTCTACTTCTTCCTGCTTTTGGCCATTATCATAAGTTAAAATTCCTTTGCTTTCAATATTTTCAATATATTGAATAGTAAAACTTCTCCCCAACTGTGTATGGACATTTACATGAGATCTGGCTATCCCATCTTCTTCTTTTATAGCAATATCAGTAGTTTGTCCTTATTCACATGTTCTTCCTGAAAACATACAAAATTTATCAGATTTAATATCATGTGACCTCTTGGTCTCACTTGAAGTTTCAGTCTTCAAGTCTTTCCCCAAGTACTCATTTATTCTGAGTAATTTTTCCTTCATCCGAGCATTTATCGTTTGCTCTTTCTTCATCTATACCTTATGCCACCTTATCTTCTTTCTCACAATAAAACCATACCTCTGGTCTTCCTCATTCCTCTGTAACAGATCCAACAACACTTCAAGTTGGACTGTTATCTCAGCTTTCTCTTTCTCATACTCTTCCTTACTTACTGTCTCTGTATGCCATTTTCCTTGGCATCTTCTTTCTTAACTTTTATTCTGTTCTGGTCTCTCTCAGAAACTCTGCCATTTCTACGATGACTATCAGTGGTCATCTTCTTCTCCATTTCTATCTTCATGAGTGCCTCACTCATTCATCATGAGTTGTACTAAAGCCTCTGCAACAACAAGTCCTCCCTGCTGCCACTCACCTTACCAAGTTTTCCTCTGTACTTGGTTTTTTGGCAAGCACGGGTTCTCTATTCTCAGGAACCTCTTGAGCATTCCTCTCTGCTCCTTCTAGGCTTCAACTCATCTACACATTTTAAGAACACAACTGTCCTTTTTATCCAACCTTTGTTGGAATTTTTCAAGGTTATGCCACATTTCACTTAGAAACCTTTACTGGCTTCCTTCATCATTGCTCTTAAAGCTGTGATATTCTTTCCTTAAGATTTTATTCAACTGTCTGCAACCTGAATTTTGAAAACATAATCTTCAAACAGAATTAAAATACCTCACCTTCAAGATTTATCTGTGATCTTGTTTCAACACTCATTTGTACTTGGTTCTGCAAATTCTTCCAACATTCTTCTACACTACATTCTGTCTATCAGATTTAAAATCTGAGCTTCCCTTATTTCCTTCATCACGCATGCATTCTGTACAAATTAAAAAAATTTAATCTTCAAAAGAGCTTTTCCGGCTCTGATACCAAATGACGCAGCCAAAGCTGTGTTTACCCACCATTTTCGCATATAAAAATGCGTATCTCATTTATGCCCAAGCATCTCCATTTGTTTTATCAAAAAATTTCATCCTTTTATATTTATGAGGAAGCATTTCCCTTTCGAGCTTACTCTTATACCCTCATACTTTAATCAAATAAGATTTGACATACCCGCATTTAATTACCACACCAACTCAGTGTAATTTCATTAATACCTAACACTGTATTATCACTCCTGCTATAGAAATAAACCTTGTGACTTACCTTCAACACCAATAGCACATTTATCGATACTTCATTTAGCTTCAAATATCCACCCTTTATTTATATTCGATCCGATGGTTATCAATTTATCGCATCTCAACATGCCCAATGGTTAGAATTTTCAACTCATGCGAAATAGGTGGTTTTTGCCTTCGACGTGTCACTACCTAAACACAATCACATTCATTCAAGGATTACCACTTACCCTTTCAAAGCAGTGCGATAAAACCTTGGTGGTTTTACTAAACCCGTTCACCATTCTAGTTCTTTGCGAAAACCACTGATTATTTTATAAAACCGTTCCATGGTTTCTCTGTGCCAGCGTATCATGGTTCACTTACTATTGTCAAGTCATAGTTTCCTTCTTCATTCAACACATAACCAGCTTCCTTTTTAGTCCTTCATAAGATGAGTCCAGTTTTCAATTAAGAAATTAGTACCGGAGGTAGCAGTGAAGAATTTATAATATTTTTGCTTCTTATAGAGATCTCTGAGCATTTTGATTTGAGAAATTGACTTATTCTCAGGTGTATACACAGTCTTTAAGTTTACCCAATAATTACCCTCATACATACCACAAGAGAAACATATTTCTTACTTTCTCACTTTTGATCTTACATTCTGTCTGATTTCATTTACTTCTACACAAAGCATATCAATTGAAGGCAAAATTATGTGTAATGGCATCAATTCAAGAGGAATCAAGCCATGGATCTGCATCCAATGTGAATTTTATGACTAATCTTGACATGTGGTATTCATGTAGAATTCTAACATGAATTTTAACCTCACATTTTTCTGAATTCATCTTCTTTCGTTCTGTCCATAATTTCACTATTCAATTGGATTTTTAAACCCAATATCCATACCTTTCTGCACACTATTCCATTGTCGCCATCGATCCATTCTGTGATCGATGGTTTCTTGTCTATCCTCTAATTTGATTCTGCCAGATTCAATCTGCATACATATATTGTGCAGTAACACTAATCAATCATTCATTACATACCATTAAAATTCGAATACTCTGTTCATTCGATTTCTTTCATTATGCAAACCCTCTAATTTATTCATAAATCAAAACTCAATAAATCAATGCACACTTAATAATTCAGAAATCAAATTCCTCCATATATACATATAATCAAATAATTACAAAATATCTCTTCTCTCTGGCCAGATATTCTAATCAGTGGCCTTTTGAAACAGTCTCTGGCTCGTAGGCTTTCAATCCAAACTTTATATGTCTAAAACCTCCTCCTCTATCTTTTGAGACTTTTACAATTTATACAAAATGGTTCCATGAACAAATTCTGGTTCAAATCCTTTATAATTTCAACAAACCCCTAAGAATCCTCTTTAATTCCATAAATCATGAACTAATTCCTAATTTAAAATCTGCAATTAATTTCTAAATCTCTCAATCCCTATGAACTCTTAACTATCCTAATTTTCTCATGTTCTCCAACATTCGAGAACATTTACAAAATTCCTCTCAATAATTAATTTAATTCCTATTCTAAATGTCTCACTTAATTCACTTAAAATATTTAAAATTATATCAATTTAATACATAGGAAACCAATCTTCTAAGAGAACACAAGACCCCTATGTCTATTAAAATATAAAGAATTTTCTGAGCCTAATGCTACTGCATCAGCTCTACTGAGGAACAAACTCAAAAAACAGAGCCACCTTATGTTGCTGATATAAATTTGTTAGAACACCCTCATGAGGCACAATTGCGTGAAGATTCAATTAAAAAGGACTTTGAGGTATTTCAATGCAAAGAAAATCTATTTCCAAGAGGACTTGTCCCCTTAGAATAACTGTTTAACTTCAATGATGTTGCTAGGAAGCCTAAAATAGAGTCCATTGAAACAGATGTAGAAGAATGCAACATAGGCAGTGAGGAAGAACCTAAAATGATAAAACTGTCCAAACCACTACTAGCTCTTACAAAACAGAAATACATTGAGTTGTTCAAAGAATTTAAGGATGTGTTTGCATGGGGCTATGAGTACTTGAAGTCCTATGATACAAACATCATTCAACATAAGATTCCTCTCAAGGAAAACCAAAAACCATTTAAGTAGAAATTGCACAGAGTAAAACCTGTCTTAATGCCTCTAGTTGAGAAGAAACTAAAAAAAAGTATGATCCTGGAATAATAGTCCCACTCAAGTACTCAGAATGGGTCTCAAATCTTGTATTAGTGAGGAATAAAACATGGGAAATTAGGCTATGAATAGACTTTAGAAATTTAAATAAAGCCTCCCTGAAAGACAACTACCCTTTACCTAAGATGGATCATTACTGCAAAGGGTAGTATGCTCCAAAAAAATATCTTTGCTTGATGTTTTTTCAGGGTATAATAAGGTGCTAGTACATCTAGATGATCAGCACAAAACCGCCTTCACTACACCTTGGGGCACCTTCATGTATGTCAAAATTCCTTTTGGGTTAATGAATGTTGGGGCCACTTTTCAAAGAGCCATGGACATTTCTTTTTCTGAAGAAATAGGTTACTTCATTATGATATGCCTTGATGACATAACTTCCTATTAAAAAACTGATGAAGAACACCTAGATCACTTAGGAAAGGTCTTTGAAAAATCTAGAAAGTATGGTCTATCTTTAAATCCTAAGAAAACTTTGTTTGGTCTTCAAGAAGGAAAAATTTTAGGCCATATCATATCCGAAGAAGGGATTAAGATAGACCCAAAGAGGATTGAGGGGATATTGCAGATCAGTCACCCTAGGAACATCAAAGAGCTACAATCTTTCATTGGAAAGATCAACTTCTGAAGAATTTTCATACCAAACCTCGCAGAACTCCTAAGAAACATTACTAACATGCTGAAAAGAGAAATATGAGTCAAATGGACCATAGAAGCAAAGAAATCCTTTAAACTGGTGAAACAAGCACTTTCCCAAACACCAGTCCTCATCAACCCTGACTTCACTAAGGACTTCTTCATCTTTTCATTTGCATCAGAACACAAAATTGCTACAGTATTACTACAAAATAACATAATGGGACAAGAACAACCCATAGCTTTCTTCAGCAAGTCACTAAGAGATGCACCTATGAAATATAGCATTATGGAAAAACAAGTTTTTGCTTGAATCAAAGCATTAAAAGATTTCATATTTTACATCTGGCATTCACATGTCATTGCTTTTGTTCCTCATGCAGTTGTTAAGGACATACTAAATCAAGATCCTGATGGTAAAAGAGATAAGTGGATTGTTGTCATCTTAGAGTACGATTTAGAGATCAAGCCCACCAAGCTAATCAAAGGGCAAGGACTAGCCAAACTGATGGCTGAAGCAAAATTTCAAGCACTGGACATAAACATGATACATTCCTTGGATGAACAAGAGGAGCTGGCGACTCCACCTATTGAAGAAGCATTTATTAACTCACTCTAGTATGCTGATATATTATATGTGATTTTCAATCTAAATGCTCCTCCTAGTTTGTCCAAAACAAAGGCTACATTCTTGAAACTAAAAGCTGTAAATTTTTGCATTATATATAAAGCTTTATATTGGAAAAATTATGTTGGTATCCTGCTTAAATTTTTACTTGAAGAAGATGCAGATAGAATCATGCATGAGTTTCATGAAAGAGAATGTGGAGGCCATATCTATTGGAAAACCACTGCCAACAAAATCCTGAGAGCTGGTTTTTATTGGCCCACTCTTTTCCCTGATATCCACAAGATAGTAGTGACTTGCCATAAATTCCAAATCTTTGAGGGAAAGAGAAAACTACTGTCTTTTCCTTTACAACCTATCAGTGTTGAAACTCCTTTTCAACAATGGGGTTTAGATTTCATTGGAGAAATCCACCATGCCTCCTCTTCCCAACACAAATGGATCCTCACTGCAACTTACTATTTTACAAAATGGATAGAGGAAATTCCTTCTAGAACTACCACAGACTCAGTAATCATCAAATTTATTGAAAATCACATTTTGTTTAGATTTGGTTGTCCAAGAAAAATCATTAGTGATAATGCTTCTACATTTAAATCCAAAAGAATGGTGGACTTTTGCCACAAATATCACATCACATCATGGGCATTCTATAGCTTATTACCCTCAAGGTAATGGGTTGCCTGAGTCCTCTAACAAAATTTTGGTAAATATCATCAAGAAGTTGCTGGAAGAAAACAAGAAGTCATGGCACAGCAAATTAGTGCATGCACTATGGGCAGACAGATTAACAAACAAGAAATCAATTAATATGTCTCCCTATCAACTAGTGTATGGCATGGATGTCGTTTTTCCAACATCCTTAGGAGTCCCAGTGATGAAGCTTATTCAAGAGGTACAGTCAGAGGAGAATGATATATGAAGGAGGCTAAACCAAACCATTCAATTGCAACAATCAAGGGAAGAAGTATACAATAGAACACAAGCAGTGCAAGAGAATATTAAGAAAATCTTTGACAAGAGGACTAAAGCCAATGATTTCCAGATTGGAGACAAATTTCTGAAATGGGATTCAAGAAGAGAGGACAAAGGAAAGCATGGGAAACTTGACAATTTATGGAAAGGCCCATACATTATTCATTCTGTTAGAGGTAACAATGCATTCTTCCTACAAGAAATGGATGGAACAGAATTACAAGGAGGTCTTGTCAATGGCAGTATGCTCAAGCATTATTTTTGTTGAATTTCCTATTTTAAAGCTTTATTCATTGTACATAACACTACTTGAATAAAGTATCAGAAAAATGAAACGCAAAAACAAAGGAAAGAATAAAAGAGGGCAAATAAAAAGAAGAGGTAGGCCCCATACCAAAAAAGAATATTTCTGAAAGTGTGCAAGTCCAAATTCCAATAATTTTGAGAGAGGAAAGTCTTGTTCAGTCATACAACCTAATCATGATTGAACATGTTTTATATTTCTGTTGATAAGTTAGAAAATGAAGATTTTCCAAACTATTTAAACTTGGCTTATCAGTAGATTAGATTAGGAAAAGATATTGGTTCCCAAGATCAAATCTGAACCAAAAAGAAAAGGGAGGGATGTGTGACAAGTTATAGATTATAGCCCTCAGTTTTTAGTCTTACTTTGTGCAAAAATAAAATCTGTGTGCAACTTGTCCAAAATGCCACATCTCATGACAAAAAAAACTGCTTAACCTTGATTTGGTCATGTTTTGAATTTTATGTCGATAGATTAGAGAATGAAAATCTGTCAAACTATTTAACCTTGACAGATAAGTAGATTAGGTAGAGAATAAAAGAGCTCATTTGTCTAATCTAGGCCTTTGGATGATATAAGGGTAGAAGTAGTTAATTTCTTCTTTCAAAAGAAAATGATGTCAAGGGTTTGCCGGTCCAAATGCACCCAAATGAAGAAAAAAATGTTAGTAAAAGTATGATGGGTTGGTAGAGTTGATGTTGAAGAAATCATGTTTTTCAGATTTTAAGATCACAACTTCAAAGAATAACAGCAAATCATCAATTGAAGAAAGATGAATCTACCAAATACAAGTGAGGCATTGATCTACAAATTCCAGAGATTTTAACTCTGAGGTTCTTGACACCTAAAGGAGTTGCCCTCCCCAAGTGGAGCCACTGTTAGTCATCAATATTTTTCACTATTTTTGGATGACTATAGAATGGTTATAGTTTTCTTGTTATAGGTCAATTTGGGCATCATTCCCAATGACCTAGTTAACTGGACATCATCTCCAGGACCAATGAATAGGATCTATCATCCCCTATCATTTCAGTTGTTATATGCCCTAAGACAAAGAACAAGACAAAATCATCCATGAATTTCATCTACAAAGGTTTCCAAGATTTGAAGTTTATAATATATCATATGAGAACTCACCACTGCTGCCTCTCAAGGGACTAAGTGCGTTGCATATGCAGGTACCTCCATTCAAAGGTGCTCTGCAAAGCACTTCCCGACACTATAGGGTGCGTTGATCACATTGGGAGCAAAATTCTCATTGTTCCGGAATCTCCACTTGGCCAGTGCCTTCTAGAAGAGTTCACATGTGTCAAACCTTGAATCCATGTGTCCATTTGACATCTACAAGATTGGAAACATACCTTGCCTATTATTAGAAAGTTATTGATTGTAAAAATACCTTCAGCTCCTCTATAAATTGAGCACAGATCTTAGTGTTTGAAGGAATCATTTGAGTAGAGAAATGCTGGTGGAATTTAAATTGAGGAATTGATTTGAGTGACATGTTGCTGGAGAGATGTGCATTGTGATGACGCTGGGATGATGTTGGAGATGGTGACACTAATCAATCATTGGGTTGTAACCTCCCCTTCTATCCATTAATAAAGATTACTTCTTACTTTCCCACATATGTATCTGTATAAACTCATGTTTTCCATATTATGAATTCTTATCTGATGTATATAGTTTATTTTTTATTGATTTAACAAAATAAATTGAATAGACATCTGTATTATTGCTATCTTTTGTTGTTTAGTGTTCATTCTTGCAGGAAATATTTTCGAACATCTAGCTTGGATTTGAAGCTACATCAAGAGCGACAGAAGGAGAATAGGAAGCGCTTGGACTCCAAGTAATTTCTCTGATCTGTTCTGTGTGTCTATTTACAGTTAGGAAAAGTAGTTGCAAAGTATTTAACCTGTTGTTCTAGATGAGCACTACATCTAGGGAAGAATGTTTTATCCGTAATCCATAATTCCACATAACAAATTGGCAACTCTACTGGGGCGTTTAACCTTCATCCTTAGTGTATTTGCCTCTGATTTTCTCTGTTTAATCACCCAGTGAAATTTACTCATAAACATTAGGCTTTTTGAAATCCAAATTTGCATTAGACGTGTGTTAAACAGTTGTATTTTTCCTTATACACTATGCCCAACGCATTGTTGGACAGGAGACAGTGCTTTACATGGCACTGTCTCCCTTTCATACCTATGTTGCAACGCACTGTCTCTCCTTAGAGACTACGTTGCCTCTTGAAACCATCCAAATTCCATTGAATTTGTCATTGCATTTTGTTTTCAGTTTGTTGTCTACTGTGTTTTAGAGAGCCTGATACCTCAAATTCACCACTGACCTTACTTATTCCTTCCTTGTTTGAAAGAAAATTTTGTTCAATGTTTATTTCAAGCATTTTTCTTTATCATTAAAGAATTAATTTCAAAGTATTTTCATTGTTGCATTAGATCCATTTTCTTTTGAAAAGGAAATTGTTGTAAATTTTTCGTTTCCTGACAGGATAAATTGTTGTTTAATTCCTCATTTTTCCTTCAAAAGAGAAATTGTTGTTTAAATTCTTCATTTCTCAAAATTAAAAGGCATTTGTTTTTATTGATTTGATGCACTTAGTTTCTTTTCGGCATTCATAACATTAAAGGATTTGAAAAGAAAAACCTGCATTTGCATGTAGTGGATTGTGTGTTTTGAAAAAGGAACAATTAGGAAAGTTGCATTTAGTTTGTGCTTTTTTATTTGTTTGCTCTCAAATTGATAGCTCTTTCCCTATAGTAGCTAGGATTTTCATTGAGAAACTAAAAGTGAAAGATTTCTTATCATTTTAGGAATTTCGAATACATCATCGCAGTGAACCTTGAAAGGCAAATTGATAAACAAGATTAACTTAAAATTTATCTCAATTTACCTAACAAAGCATTGGAACCATAACGATAAAATTTAGAAGGTCTAGGCTAGAGACGTGTTCCGGCATCGTAAAACATAGTAGTTGTTGTTAATTGTATGCGATACATTCCAAGTGTGATATCTCACTCCACATACGTAAGTATATCGTAGCTCGTCCACGTACTTTCGGGTATATCGGGCAGTGTTATAGTACGAAAAGTATAAAGGGGTGCTCTCGCTGTGCGGTTTCACATCAAACAGCGCTAATACGGACTTGGGCCTTCACGTGCCTTCGGGTATATTTGGGAGGAAAACTTTAGGTGTTATCCATCCATAGTGAACCGAGTCAACTGCTTTGTAAATTGTGATACACTGAACACAACATTCAGGGAGATTTCCTGCCCGTACTTCTTGGTTCGCCAGGAGGTATTCTGCAGTTCACAGTTTCTTGGTAAACATTTTGCCTAGCATTACCCTTTTATTTTGTTTATTTGCTTCTGGTTAAAATAAATCAGTAATCGTGGAAGAACAAAATACTTTTCCCCGTCACTCGCGTAGATTATCATTGAAACCACCTTTACCACCAGAAGTTACTCCTGATCGGCGAAGGTGACAACATACTACGGAATCAAGTACTATTCGTACCTCTGGTGAAGCATCATCTTCCCATATACTAGAGTTAGCTCAATTTGTTTCTGCACATCACGGTTCGTCTATTGTTGTCGAAACAAAGTCCTCACAGCTACCCGTGGTCACGATCCATCCAATCAGTGAGGCCATACCTCTTGGACCTGACGTTGTTCAACCAACAGTTGATCCAGATCCTGTCTCCTTTTTTTCCAGAACATCTGAATCCCAAAGTCAAACAACCAGAAGTTGTTCCTGCATTGTTCATCCCACAAATTTCTGTAGCCATGGAGTCTCCCATATCACACAGTCAACCTCCTGAAATATACTTTGGCCCTGACGGTGAAATAATTCCACCTGGTTTAATTGCGATTGAATAAATCCCACAAGACAAGACACCTTTAACTCCAACCCATTTTGGGGAGGACCTTTACCTGTACGAGTCTTTTCCTCAATCACCACTATTTTCTTTTGTTGATCCTGTTCCTATTCATATTCCCATCGATTCAAAAGGGTATACCTTTGGTCAAGTAACCATTCCTGAACCAACATCTTCGGTTGAGCCATCTATTCCAATTACGTCAACACCTACCCTCGCTACCCCGTCGATGTTTACAACTTCACCAGAGTCATATTTTCATGGTGGCCCTATGGTCCCATCAGGTTATAAATATTTATCTGGAATTTTCTCTGGTGCATCTTCAAATCCATGGACTTTACCAATGTCATCGTCTGGTATTATAACTATTAAACCTATAGTGAATACTAAACAACTTGATTCTTTATACACATCATCAGAAAAATATCAAGCCGATCCTTCTGGGTCTATTCCATCCAGTACATATCAACTGGACTCTTTGCATTTGGAGAGCAATATTTCTGTCTTATTATCCTCCTCATGCTGGGGGGAAACCTTTGGTCACCCAATATGACAGTATTCCGTCACTTTTTGGTCAACCTAATGTCGAAATGAATGTTTGTCAATGGCAGCCCACTCTACCTATCCAACCACAAATGGTTGTACACTCGTATCAACCAATTCAACTTGTTACACCCACATCATTTCCACTTGTTAATACATCTTTACCCTTGTTACAGAATCAAAATGTTGTACAACAACCTTTTCAAGCGGTCCTTCAACTCAATACCCTCAAATACTAGGTCCACGGACTCCAAATCCTTTGGTTAATTTACAACAACCTGTATTCAAAATCATTTATTCACAAGCTGGTTTACCATTTTATGGGATGTCAGAGTCACAACCTAATTATACCTATCAATTGAATCCAAATTATTCTAATTTGGGTTATAACATTGGTGGACAGACCCCTTGGCAGCCTCAGGCGCAAATACCTCAGACTTCATTTCAACGAGTATCATATCTAGGTTTTGGTCAACAGAATCCTCAAGCGTTTTATTTTCAAAACAACCCCTATCTAGGTTACCAGCAGTAGATTCCTTATGCTGGTGCTCAAAGGCCTATTGCTCAAGCAATTCCATTTTACCATGCTATGCTCAACCTGACCTTAATAGACAGTTTCCCTTTGTTTCAACTTTAGAGTTAGTAGATTTAAATCGGCTAAGCAATGATCCAATCAACTATGCTCCTTGGTGGTTGGTGATACCTCACAAATTACCCTCGGATATTCCTACGTTCAATGGAAACCATGGGGAAGACCCGTCGACTCATGTCATGAATTATCATTTGTGGTGTTCATCAAACTCCCTGAATGATGATTCTGTTCGACTACGTATTTTACAGCGTACGCTCACAGGTCCGGCTACAAAATGGTATATTGATTTACCTAGAGCTTCTTTTGATAATTTCACTGCCCTAGCTACCATATTTTTCACTCACTTCCAGTTACCCATCCGATATGAAATTGGAACGGAACTCTTGACCAATTTCAAAAAGAATAATGCTACTCACATTTCCGATCATATTCATGAGTGGTGTCATCAACTTAAAATGGTTAAGGCATTTGTTCCATATCAGCTCCTTGCTAAATGGTTCATTAAGTCCTTGTTACCATCTATAACTGAGGATGTGGCTAAGGGTGGCGTCTTCACAGAAGAGCAAGTTATCACTTGTGCCCAATATTTAGACTTGATTTATACTCAGTTCGGAATGCTCTACGAAAAATTCCTAACGCGCTGAGATCTAATTTTATTGTTCCTCCTCAATTAAAGGATTCTCATGCTAGAGGTGACTTGATTGGTACTGCAAGCACACATCATACTACTACATCTGATCCTGCACCTTCTTCCGAAATTAATGACGTGTCATTTGAAAAGGTAAAAAGTGACAAGCAACTCGAAAGTAATAAAAAAGGGAATTCTAAGAAAATGCAAACTTCTAACCCACGGGAAATATCATCTGATCAATCGTCTGGACCTAGGAAACCTCGTTATCCATGCATAATCTGTAATTAGAAACACTTTGTTCGGGATTGTCCTCACCACGCTGAAGTCTCAAAAATCATTAAGACTTCCAATGCGTCGGTTGTGTTGACAAATCCAATTCCGAATCCTTACACAAATTTGGTTGCTACGGATCCGGCTTCTAGTTCCCAAGAACTTATGTTATTTGTCACAAAAAATTCAAAAAATATTTTGGTTTCAATGTGTAATAAAGATTATGGTAGTCAGGCCACTGATCAAGCTACTACCTCGACTACAAATCCGTCTATGGAAACAATACCGCCTATTTCTATTCCTGAATTGACGATTAAGCCACCAAAGGGAGTCGTTCATAAATCAACATATAATCCTCGATCAAGAGCTGCACAAAAGCTGTTTTCTTCCCTAGATGTAGTGCTCATCTAGAAAAACATGTTAAATACTTTGCAACTAATTTTCCTAACTGTAAATAGACACACAGATAAGATCAAAGAACTTACTAGGATTCCAAGCGCTTCCTATTCTCCTTCTGTCGCTCTTGTTGTAGCTTCAAATCCAAGCTAGATGTCCGAAAATATTTCCTGCAAGAATGAACACTAAACAACAAAATATAGCAATAATACAGATGTTTATTCAATTTATTTAGTTAAATCAATAAAACATAAACCATATATATCAAATAAGAATTCATAATATGGAAAACATGAGCTTATACAGATACATATGTGGGAAGGTAAGCAGCAATCTTTATTAATGGATAGAAGGGGAGGTTACAACCCAGTGATTGATTTAGTGTCACCATCTCCAGCATCATTCCAGCCTCATCACAATGCACATATCTCCAGAAGCATGTCACTCAAATCAATTCCTCAATTCAAATTCCACCAGCGTTTCTCTACTCAAATTATTCCTTCAAACACAAAGATCTGTGCTCAATTTATAGAGGAGATGAAGGTAGTTTTACAATCAATGAATTTCTAATAATAGGCAAGGAATGTTCCCAATCTTGTAGTTGTCAAACGGACACATGGATTAAAATTTTGACAAATGTGAACTCTTCTAGAAGGCACTAGCAAAGTGGAGATTCTGGAACAATGAGAATTCCGCTCCCAATGTGACCAACGCACCCTATAGTGTGGGGAAGTGCTTTGCAAAGCACCTTTGAATGGAGGTACCTGCATATGCAACGCACTTAGTCCCTTGAGAGGAAGCTTTGGTGAGCTCTCATATGATATATTATAAACTTCAAATCTTGGAAACCTTTGCAGATGAAATTCCATTTGGCTTGGGCAGAAAATCCAAAATCAGCGTCGCCAATTGTATGGGTTGATCGCTCCTTAGAATTTGGTACTCCATCTGATCCATTTTCCTCAATTTTCTTAAAAAATGAGAATATTTTGGAAGCCATGATGTCAGAAGGAGAACCATGGGAAGATTATCATCATCACTCCCATCTTCCTGATTATGAAGAAAATAATCTTAGTGAACTATATCACCCGTCAATCAAAAATTTCTTTTCGAATTCTTTACCTATTAATGCCATTGATTCCGAGCGAAATCTGTCAAATATTGAAGAAACCATTTCTATCGATAATTTGACCAAACCTAGCGTTGTAGAAAATATTCATGTCGGTGTATATTATTCTCCATCAGAACTCGAATCATATCGTTCTCTATTTCGTGAATTCCGTGATGTATTTTCTTGGTCTTACGAGGAAATGGCAGGCATAAATACTAGTATTTTTTAACACACTATTAATATGTATCCTGATGTCAAACCGATGCGTCAATGGCTTCATCCTATTCATCCAAAGAAGGATGTTGCCATCAAAGCAGAAGTTGAGAAAATTTTGCGTGCCGGTTTCATTTACCCTATTCCATTAACTAAGTGGGTTTCTAATATCGTTCCTGTCATGAAAAAATAAGGAACCATTAGAGTGTGTGTCGATTATCGAGATGTCAATCTTGCTTATCCAAAAGAAAACTATCATACTCCCTTTATTGACTAGATTATTGACGATTGTGCTGGATGTGAAATTTTTTCCTTCATGGATGGATTTTCCGGCTACAATCAAATCAATATCTGCCCAGAGGATCAACATAAGACAACATTCATCTATCCCTGGGGCACATTCGCTTATAGGAAACTGTCGTTTGGTTTAAATAATGTTGGGGAAACTTTTCAGAGAGCAATGGATTATGCTTTCAATGACATAAAACACATTGTTCAACCTTATCTAGATGATTTACCAGCGCATTCACGAAATCAGACTGATCACCCGATGCGTTTGAGACCATATTTTTATGCTACCGACACTACAAACTACACCTCAATCCACATAAATGTGTGTTTTTTGTTGGTTCTGGTCGTTTTCTTGGATTCATAGTCTCAAAAGAAGGAACTCGAATTGACCCATTGAAGGTTCAGGCCGTTCTTGATTTGCCTGCAGCATCAAATTTACTTCAGATATAGAAACTTCAAGGAAAGGCTAACTTCCTAAGAAGGTTCATTCCAAACTATGCCGAAATGGCTAAAGGATTTACTCGACTCTTGGAAAAGGGGGTTCCCTTCCATTGGGACCAAGTTTCGCAAGCTTCTTTTGATGCTGTCAAGGATACTCTTGTCCGAGCATCATTAATGTATCCCCCTAATTATCAAAATGATTATTTCCTATATATCGTCATGGTGGAAACAACCATTGCTATGCTTTTGGTCCAAGTAGAAGATGGAATTGAACATCCGATCTATTATTTGAGTCATAAACTCAATGATACAGAAGTTAAGTATTCATACATAGAAAAGCTTGCCTTGGCAACTGTTCAAGCTTTCCAAATATTTCGCCAATATATCCTGCTCCGAAAGACCACGGTCATTTCATATTTCAACCCCATGACTCATATCTTATCACATCAATTGCTGTGGGGCAAATATTCAAAATGGATTGTCATTTTGCAGGAATTTGATTTGGAATTCATCAAATCCAAGTCGAAGAGGTCTTTAGTTTTGGCTGAGCTTCTCTGTGACCTTCCCTCTGATAGTACGGCTACTACGTCAGAACCATCAATTCCTAACGAGTGTCTGTTTTTTATCGGATCATCTGATCCTTGGTATGGATATTTCATCATTTATCTTCAAACTCAAACTTTTCAGCCTGATACCTCTCACTCTGGACATTGATGTATTTGATACCAAGCCAAATATTATCTGATCGTCGGTGATACACTCTATCATCATGGTGTTGATACTATTTTAAGAAGGTGCCTCACTCATGAGGAGGCCAAAAAGGTTTTAAATTATTGTAATTTTGGGACTTGTGGTGGACATTTATCTAGATATGCTACATCGCAGAAGATACTCCACACCGATTAATTTTGGCCTACCATATTTCGCGACTGCATTCTCGCGATGAGAAGTTGTCATGTGTGCCAGATTTTTTGTCGTAAAATCCACAACCCACCAGCACCAATGCATCCTGTTGTCTCTGTGGGACCATTTTCGAAATGGGGTATTGAATTCATGACTTGTAACCGTCATTTGTCCAGGGGGCATGGTTATATTATTGTCGTAGTAGACTACTTTACCAAATGGGCCGAAGTGATGCCTACATTCAACAACACAGGATAGGCAACTACATTGTTTTTCTTTAATCATGTTATTGCACAATTTTGGGTCCCACATGCTATAGTTACAGATCATGGGAAGCATTTTCACAACCACATGATGGTTGAATTGACTGCCAAGTTTGGATTGTCACATGATAATTATACTCCTTATTATCCACAATCAAATGGACAAGTTGAAGCTATCAACAAAATTCTTAAACGTATGCTTCAACGAATGAGAGGAATTCATAAAAGAAACTGGCATTTGATCCTGTACTCGGCCTTGTGGGCGTACCGAACCTCGGTGAGAAACGCAACTGGATTTACCCCCTTTCAATTGGTGTATGGTCTGGAAGCTATCTTACCAATCCAATGTGAAATATTGTCCTTAAAAATCGCAATCAACTTGTTACCTGACACCTCAGAAGAAGAATCTCATCTTTTTAACCTCATCCATCCTGATGAAACCTGTCATGAAGCCGAATTGGCCAATGAAGCACATAAGAGATGTATAAAGGTGCAATACAACAAAAATGTCCACCCTCGCATTTTCTCAGAGGGTGACTTGGTCCTTCTTTATGATCAAGAAGCTGATGTAATAGGTATAGGGAAATTTGAGCCATTATGGCATGGCCCTTATATTTTCAAAAGAGTTCTTGCTAAGGGTGCCTATGAGTTAGTTGATTACGATGGAATTCCATTGGTGCAACCTAGAAATGGGTTGTATTTGAAACGTTACTATGCTTAATCACGAGTGTAGTGATTTTTTGTATTATATTGTATATATATGCTATTGATTTGCATTCACTGTCTTAGTTTTTTTTTTAGAGTTTTCTTGACATTAGTAATCCACTTTAAATTTCATCGCAGATGTCTGAATCTTCGGAACCATTTTTTGGATATTCTGCTGGTGCTAGTCATAGTACGTAGAATCTATCCTGTACAGCGTGGGCCATTTTCGCTCTGAATAGCGGGTTAGTTATTTTTCAAGGGATTTGTATCGGTAGATCGACAAACAATATCGCTGAGTATAGCGCATTGATCGAACTTCTCTCTGATGCCATTTCGTTTGGTATTAACCGCATTATCATAAGGTTAGACTCACAACTTGTGGTATTACAACTTACTAGTGTTTATACTGTTAGAATTCCAACACTACATCGATTGTTCCTAAGAGTTCGACATTTGGAAAGAAACTTTGATTTTATTTAATATCAACACATTTCTAGAAATTTGAACACATTGACTGATCCTTTCACTAATCAATTTTTAGACAGAAATTTGCAACACATGTAAAGAAAATATTCACATCATTGAATAGGATTGCACAATAAACATAAGAAAAACACTTAAATCAAATAGATAGATAGTTATAGGTTTTTACGTAAATTTGTGCCCAAGACACATTGATCATTTGACCTCAAAATGTATGCAAAATGTCAAAAGTAAACTAGTGGTGCTCATGGTAACATGCTATAGATCTAGCTATCCTACGTAGTAACCGCATCCAATGATTAGGAACACCTATAGTGTGATGCTACAGTCGCATGGGTAACTCTTCGATCCGGCAATCCGGAATCTCGAAGGTCAACCCCTCTATGTGCTGCCGAAGCTCAACCAGAGTCTTAGCCATATCAAGATCCTGAAGGACTGCTCTCCCGACAGCCCTCTCTTCTAGCTCATTTTCTACACACTCTGGTTCCTCCACCGGTTGAACTCAAACAACATTTGCATTACATAAAACATTTATTTTGGTCTTGGGAAAACATCAAAAATACAAAAAAATTGTATAAACCTTAGAAAAATAAAAAACATGGTCAAAAAATTCTTACCCATTGCACCCCACTAAGCACCTTCTGGCAAAGATAAATCTGGATCTCCTCGAAAATCAACACTTGCATATGCATACTCATCAATGGCGACAATTTGTCGCCGAAACCAGGCAAAGAGCGAAGTCGAGAAAAAAATGGTCGATTGGCCTGCATGCCTACCCATTAGTTCTATCCATCTTTTCATCCATGGATCTCTAGGATTAGACACACCCAGTGTCACATGTTGTGGCAACATCAGTGGAATCCGTTCTAAGGTGAATGATATGAGGATCGAACCATAACTAAAGTTCTTTTTCCTTCCTCCCTTTGCTTTGTTCAATTTTTCCTTTATTTGAGAAAGTACAGCTTCAGACCAATTGAAGAATGTTGGCTCCATACACTCTAGTGCGTACTGCATATACGATCTATTCGCTACATGTAATGTAACGGTGCCAGCAAGTTTTGCGATCGTGAAAAGGATAGTTCTCAAAGGAAAATCTCTAACATCTTGGATGTTTATCTTTCCATCTTTTCTTAGCTCTACCCCTGGATAACAATGTTGAAAAACATAATCTCTCACTGTCTCTCCTCCAAGAATAGACCCTGAGAGTGAAATAGGCAAGCCTCTCCTCGAAAAACCTGTGAGAAAGTATACATCCTCAACTGTTATGGGAACCACTTGGTTCTTAATATGAAATGCCTCGATATCTGGATCCCATCCTTGAACTAATAACTCCAAGAGTTATATTTGTTGCCTCATCCCTCACAACCGGAAGTACTTTAACAGTCCATAATCTCTTAGGGCTCTTACTGTGCCTGGATCATTTAAGGAAATCATACCCTGTTATTCATGTTCTCTTTCCCTTCATGTAATCGTCATTGTAATCCGATGGAAACCTAAAATACAACCATAAGAACCATTAGATTCCTTTCAATGCAAAAAATTGGGCAAATTTTGGGCATAATGCAAAAAACAAAAATGTAGATTGCGCCCAACGCAGGCTCTAGCAAGAGACGATGCATTGTGTATTCAAGTAGCCTTCAATTTAGCTGCTATGCAACACACTTTTCGATATCCAAGGGTGCGTTGCCCTCTTTTGGAGCAGAGTTTACCCTAGGGACCCCAAAACCCTAAACAATTATAGAAATTGGAAATAAAATGATTACTGAAGGAAAGAGGAGGTTCATGGCACTAACCTAGATCAAACGACAATGAAATCCGTCCACAGAAACGATCGCAATCAGCAGCTAAAGTTCGAGGGAAAAATCAGGTTCAGAGCTCCAAAATGCAAATGGTAACTATGGAATGGTAAAATGAATAGTAAAACTACTTTTGATAGTCATTTAATTGTTTGCAAGTCATATTTATTGCTATGACTATGGTTTTATTATGTTTTTATCATGAAACAGGTATTTTTAATTCATTTTATGTTGCTATGAACAGGTCTTACAACTACTGAACAGATTAGTCGTGCAGATTTATTTCGAGAATGATTTGACCACAAAGCATACTTTTTCTCCTTATTTTTCAAGCTTTTTTAAAAACGAAAAAGGATTTGAAGCGCACTTTTATCTTTTTTTGAGCTTCCATAACAGCAAAAAAGGAACCCCTGGAGTCTTCTTTCAACTCTTTTCAAACTCCGATAATGTGAAAATATTGTCGAGCACTTGTCTTTTCGAGCTCGTAAAAGTAAATGAATTGATATCTACTCAGTATAACTTTAACCTTTTTCCAGACTGAGATAGATTATTTAAGAAAAAGGAATACCTTGGTCAAACATGAACAAAGAGGTTCTCTCAGATATTATTTTACACTTTTTCGTATATGAGCAACAAATTTACGGAAAAGTGCTTATGGATTTTTCTTTCATCCTATTTTTCAAACTCTCTAAATATGAAAAAGGACCGGGCTATCACTGTTGTTAAGCTCGTTAAAACATAAAATAGTGACGAGCTTGTCGATCATGGCAAGAATCAAGTTTCATTCATTACTAGACTCGTTAAATTATTAAATAGCGATACTTTATTTTCCCGAAGGGTTGAATTATAGATCAAGAAAATGTTATCCTCCTCAATCTTGTTAAAAAACAAAGAGGTACTAGTCGACAAATAATCGGGGAAAATTTGGGAAAGTGAACAGAACTTTTACGGTAACAGGTCGCTCTTGAACATGACACTTCACTCCATCACCGTGACTGTTTGGGTTGGGTAATATTCTTGACAGTTCATTCATACCTATGGTTCATCATACCTTCACTTCGGTTTTGAGTCAATGCTGCCAACTCATCTCAGTGTCACCGATATGTTCAAGAGAAGTCATCCAGTGAATACTCATCCTTCTGCAATATTCATAAACCTTCATTCTCATGACAGTCATCCCTGAAATACCTTTGTCTCCGAAATTGGTAACTCCTGTTTTTGGCGTTCAACTTCAAATCATCTATTCACACTTTACAAATTGTACTACAGTACCTTGAGGGCCATTAACATCAATGGTGGTTCTCTCGCATTTGTTAACAACTCACATCATTGGCTGGTAATCAAACGATTTCTTTCCATGTTCGACTACAAATCATATATTCGCATGGCTAGAATTGTACCCGAATGATAGAGTGAACGAGATAAGAAGACCTCAGATCTAGTTTCATCCATCTGGGCTGCGATTTCAGGATTGTTGTACACATCATCTTTACAATGACCTTACATACAGATCGTCATCCAAACATGGGCCTATATATGTAGGCATGTCTTCATTGGGCAACATTCCAATGAACATGACTTTCTGCACTATGTACATGTTATTAGATAGTTATGTGCTGAACATGGGAATGCCTACTCTCAGCAATTTATGATCAAGAGGATATATCATGATGTAATGTATTTTAAGATTGATGCGGGTCACCACTCCGCTTCATCTCCAGCCATCACAGTGTAAAGAATATCAATCAAAATATTGCTATTATTATTCTGGCTTCATGCTTTAGGGGGGAAATTGTTATAGGTAAATTTGGGCATCATTCCAAATGACCTGGTTAACTGGACATCATCTCCAGCACCAATGAATAGGGTCTATCATCCCCTATCATTTCAGTTGTTATATGCCCTAAGACAAAGAACAGGACAAATCATCCATGACTTTCATCTGAAAAGGTTTCCAAGATTTGAAGTTTAATATATATCATAAGAGAGCTCACCAACGCTACCTCTCAAGGGACTAAGTGTGTTGCATATGCAGGTACCTCCATTCAAAGGTGCTCTTGAAGCACTTCCCCACACTACAAGATGTGTTGGTCACATTGGGAGATAAATTCTCATTGTTCTTGAAACTCCACTTGGCCAGTGACTTCTAGAAGAGTTCACATGTGTCAAAATTCGAATCCATGTGTCCATTTGACATCTACAATATTGGGAACATGCCTTGCCTATTATTATAAAGTCATTGATTGTAAAACTACCTTCAACTCCTCTATAAATTGAGCACATATCTTAGTGTTTGAAGGAATAATTTGAGTAGAGAAATGCTGGTGGAATTTCAATTGAGGAATTGATTTGAGTGACATGCTGCTGGATAGATGTGCATTGTGATGAGGCTAGGATGCTGCTGGAGATGGTGTCACTAAATCAATCACTGGGTTGTAACCTCCCCTTCTATCCATTATTAAATATTGTTGCTCACTTTCCCACATATGTATCTGTATAAGCTCATGTTTTCCATATTATGAATTCTTATCTGATGTATATGGTTTATGTTTTATTGATTTAAATAAATAACTTGACTAGACATCTGTATTATTTCTATATTTTTTTGTTTAGAGTTCTTTCTTGTAGGAAATATTTTCGGACATCTAGCTTGGATTTGAAGCTACAACAAGAGCGATAGAAGGAGAATAGGAAGTGCTTGGACTCCAAGTAGGTTCTTTGATCTGTTCTGTGTGTCTATTTACAATTAGGAAAAGTAGTTGCAAAGTCTTTAACCCGTTGTTCTAGATGAGCACTACATCTAGGGAAGAATGTTTTATCCGTAATCCATAATTCCACGTAAAATTTCTGAAAACAATATTCCTTGAATATATTGATTTTCAAAAATCTCACTGCCTTCATTATCTTCATAAAACCTTTTCCCTATCTATTATTTTTCCATCTCAAAGTCACCATGTTGCTCTTAAAAGACTCATTATGGGATTATACCTCTCATTTTCATCCTTCTTTCCTACCTAAAACCTCATTTACCCATTTTCCCCTGTCAATAAGCTCCACCCTCCCTCTAAGATTTCTTGTTGCTAACTCATTCCCATGTCCCCTTGAGCACAATAACACTTTTGGAAATTCTCTTTTCACTTGAAAGTTTTTAAGTTAAATTTCATTCAAAATCAAGTCAAAAAGTACTCCCATTAGGTCATTAGGGTTTTTCATTTTTCAAGTTCATCCTTTCATTCCAATGAGGTTAGCACACATATGAGAAGGATTGATTATGACAAGCATTCTTCTGGCTCCCCAAAATCCTTGGATGTTTTAGGCACTGATTTTCCTTTTCTAGAATCTGGCCTAGATATAATAGAATGTCGAGACATGGTTATTCAAGAAGGACCTAAAATTTACAAGGAGGATTATCTTCTCAGTTCATAACTTGCAAGTGAGAAAAATGGGACAAATTTTGGCACTTCTGTAGAGGTGTTGGAAGATTTATCAGCAAAAAGTACTTATGATGTAGACTGTCTACTCCTGAATGAAAAAAATGTACAACAAGGGAAAGGGGAACAACTTGGTCTTATAGATGACACAGGTTATAAACTTGATAGTCCACTTGAGTGCCAAAGTAGGGATTACTTGCAGGAAAATGACATGGAGGAAACACACAAGGCCAAACATGAAGAAAGTGACGACAACAAAGCCGAAAGTTGCCCTGAGGAGAGTTTTCACTTCTGTAATCGTGACTCTGTCACTATTTTCCTTACGAAACCCCGTTCCTTGATCCACGTGGTCTTCTTCCTTTTCCCGGGATTCTATTTATCAAATTCGCGGAATTTGATAAACAGACATTATCCACAACCTTTGGCAATTAAATTATATAATTGAACTTTATGTTAATAACCAACGCCTTTTGAATAAATGATTTTTATAATAAACCTTCGGTTTCAGCCCCACATACATAATCGGCGGCTAATCAAATGCACACCATACCTTGGCTATCGTCCGCGCATCTCCATCCAACGATCACTGTCCGATGGCTCCTTCTCAGATCAACGACGTACCACGATATCGCTCGGCTTCCTTGGTCGAACGATAACGTGCGATGGCGCGCAGCAACGGCAGTTTTCCGGGGGTCCACCTCTATGGAATCGCTCCCCAACCAGGAAATACCGCTTATCCACGAAAGGCGGTGCGATATGGGCAACCTGGGTTTGCAGATCCACTCACAGTTTTTGGAATAGGGTTTGACCACGGTTGAAGTCTGGTTTGCGCTATTCTTATATCCACTCTGTTCACTGACTCAGGGTTTAGTCCCAGCTTATCTCTTTATTTATCGGGATTTCCATTATGATAAAATTCTTCACAATTAACAGTTCGAGACAATTCCATGGCCAACGAGCACTGAATTTATTTAACTGGAAACAATTGTTAACACACAGAGAATTTATTACAGAAAGCTCTCTTCTCTCCTTCTCTCTTTTTTCAATACATCCGAGGGATTACATTTATGCATCAGCATTGGTCTCTTCGGTTCCTCTGTGAGGACCGTTTCAGAAAATCAAAAGCCTAATTACAATAATTCAACTAACTGAAACATGACAAATGGATCGAATCTAACTATTCGACTTCTACAATTCTAACAAATCTAAATGAAACAGTCAGCTGAGGTATTGACACCTAGCTGTTACAATTCGATGATTTTGAACCCTCCTAGCCACAACATGTGGACAAAACCTCCTACATTGTTGGCTAGTGTCTAATTCCCCTACATCAGACTCCCGAGGGCAATTTTCTTCATGGGCTCCTGTCCACGAGCTCTTCCACTGATCTGCCTATCTTCTGCAACATTCCTTCAGTCATCCAAGTGGCATCTTCTTCTGGCTTATCCTTCCATTTTATTAAGTAATGAAAGTACTCTTGTCCTCTAGTCTTCCTGAACACTTTCTCGTCCAATATCTTCTCTGGTTGCAATGGTTGTGCTGGAGGTAGCTGCTCTTTCCACTCAATCTGTCCCTTGTCTGCTGATCTTTCTTCTGCACCATCATCTTCATACTTGTACAAATCTGCAACATTAAAAATGGGAGATATTCCAACATCAGGAGGTAATTCAATCTCATAAGCATTTGCAGAAAACTTTCGAATTATCTTTCATGGCCCAATCTTTTTGAACTTCAACTTGTTATACTGTTTCTTTGGGAATCTATCCTTTCTCAAGTGTGCCAAAACCAGATCTCCTACTTCAAAATGAACTTCTTTTATGCTCAAGTCTGCTCTGCTTTTTTATTTGATGTTGTTTCCTTGTAGTTGTTGTCTCACTTGTTCATGTATGGCCTGGATCTCTGAAGCAAATTCCTCACCATCTGCGCTCCTTAGCTCTGCCTTTCCTAGATTTCTTAACTCTGATATTCCTCTGGGGTGCATTCCATAAACAATATGGAATGGGCTCTGCCCTGTGATCCTATTTGGTGATTCATTATATGCATATTCTGCCTGGGGAAAAATATGGTCCCACTGCTTGGGATGCTCTCCTGCAAGACTTCTCAACAAATTTCCCAAACTCCTATTCACTACCTCAGTTTTTCCATCAGTCTGGGGATGATAAGCTGAGCTGAAACTCAGTTTGGTACCAAGTTTCTTCCACGGTGTCCTCCAAAAGTGACCCACAAATTTGGTGTCTCTGTCTCAAACAATACTCTTGGGCAACCCATGCAATCTAACAACTTCCTTGAAAAACAAGTTAGCAACATGGGTGGCATCACTAGTTTTATAGCATGGAATAAAATGTGCCATTTTGGAGAATTTGTCCACCACAACAAAGACTACATCAGTCCCTCTCTGAGTCTTGGGCAATCCTAGAACAAGATCCATACTCACCATGTCCCAAGACCTGTTTGGAATAGGCAAGGGAGTGTACAATCCTGCGTTCTAGCTCCTTCCTTTAGCATATTGACAGATTTTGCAATTCTTCACAAACTTGTCCACTTCTGTTCTCATCCTGGGCTAGTAATAGAAGTGACTCAGTTTCTCATAAGTTTTATCAGTACCAAAGTGTCCAGCAAGTCCACCACTATGCTTCTCTTTGATTAAATTTTCTCTCATGGAATATTTTGGTACACACAGTTGATTTCTACGAAATAACAAGTCCTCCTGCAAGAAATAATCCAGTCACTGGCTTCTATCTGTTAAAACAGGGTTACAACATGCCTCAAATGCTTCCTTAAATTTTGTATCTGTTTTATACAATTCTTTGAGAAAATCAAACCCTACAACTTCAAAATTAGTTTCTTTAACAAGCATGTGCCTCCTACTCAAAGCATCAGCTACTTTATTTTCTTGGCCACTTATATGTTTCAAAACAAAATTAAAACCTTGGAGATAATCAACCCATTTGGCATGCTTATGCTTCAACTTGGGCTGCTATACAATATACTGCAAAGCATGATTGTCAGAATATAATACAAATTCCCTGGACATCAAGTAATGTCTCCACTTCTTTAGTGCCTGAACAATTGCATAGAATTCCTTCTCATAAGAGGAATACTTTCTTATGGTGTCATTCAGATTTTCACTAAAATATTCCACAGGCCTATCATCCTGACTCAACACAGCTCCAATGGCTTCCCCACTGGCATCACACTTTACTTGAAATGGTTTAGTAAAATCAAGCAGGATCAAAACAGGCTTCTCCGTTATCTTTTGCTTCAAAAATTTAAAGTTTCTTTCTGCTTCAGTGGTCCACTTAAATGGTTGTTTGCTCTTCTTTATTGTCTCAAGTATGGGCGCATTGATCTTACTAAAGTTTCTTATAAACTTTCTGTAAAAACTGGCAAGTCCATGGAAACTTCTTACCTCAAAAATATTTTTGGGTAAAGGCCACTCCACAATTGCCTTAACCTTTTCTGGGTCCATATTCAATCCTTCTGCAGAAACAACAAAACCCAAGTACACCAACTCTTCTTTCATGAATGAGCATTTCTTTAAATTTATCAGCAGTTTCTCTTGGTGCAGATTTTTCAAGACATGATTAAGATGCCTCAAATGTTCTTCTTTAGTTCTGCTGAAAACTAATATATCATCCAAATATACTATCACAACTTTACCAATAAATTCCTTCAATACTTCATTCATAAGTCTCATAAAAGTGCTAGGTGCATTTGACAACCCAAAAGGCATTACCATCCATTCATATAGTCCTTCATTTTTTTTAAAGGCAGTTTTCCACTCATCACCCTCTCTTATTCTAATCTGATGGTATCCACTCTTTAAATCTATCTTTGAGAAATATTTAGCACCACTCAAACAGTCCATCAAATCCTCAACTCTGGGCAAAGGGAATCTGTACCTGATTGTGATCTTATTGATTGCTCTGGAATTAGTACACATCCTCCAGCCTCCATCTTTCTTTGGGCTCAACACTGCTGGTACTGCACATGGACTCAAACTTTCTCTAATCAGCCCCTTGTCCACCAATTCCTGTACTTGTCTCCTGATTTCCTCATTTTCCTTGGGAGTCATTCTGTAGGCTGCCTTATTTGGTAGATTTGAACCAGGGATAAAATCTATTTGATGGCTGATCTTTCTCACAAGTGGCAGCTCATCAGGTAAATCATCCACAACAATGTCACAGTAATCATCTAACATTTCTTGGATTTCTATTGGCAAATCAGAAATCTTTGTAGAAGTAAGAACTACTTTAGGTTTGAAAACTAAAGCAAAACTTACCTCTTCTTCTTCTATCTGCTGCAGATATTCCTTCCCGCTCAGCAACAAGGTCTTTGGATCAATCACTCTGCTGGATGGCTCTCCTTCTTCCATGGGTATCAATGTATGATGTACCCCATCCTTGAAGAACTTGTAAGTGTTCTTCTTTCCATCATGCACTGCTGCTCTGTCAAACTGACAAGGTCTACCCAGCAGTATATGACACACATCCATGGGCATTACATCACACAGGACCTTATCTTTATATTTTCCCATTTGCAGCTCTATCTCACACTGTTCTTTTACAACCAGCTGGTGCCCTTTGTGCAGCCAGGACACCCTGTAGGGAGTTGGATGCTCCCTTGTCTTCAACTTCAACTTCTCTATCACCTCAGTGGAAACCAGATTGTCTGTGCTGCCACTATCAATGACTAGCTAGCAGCATTTCCCTTGGACTTTGCATATGCTCCTAAAAAAAGTCTTCCTTTGTGCAGGCTCAGTGACCTCTTTGGCTTGCTTCAACAGGACCTTATTTACCACCAAGTATTTCCCCTCTCTGGTAGAATTTCTTCTTCAATTTCTGCCTCCTCTCCAGCCTGGGTAACAACATCATTTCTTGGACCAGCACCCACATTCTCTGGACACTCATAGTGCTTATGTCCCACTTCCCGACATCTATAGCACCTCAATTCTATACCTCTGCCTCTGTCTCTGCCTCCTCTTCCCTTTCCTCTATAAGGACCCCTTCTACCCCTTGCATCATCCTCTGTATATGCATTCTGAGGTGAGCTACTGTTAGCTCCATCCGTGGGTGTAGTAGGCTTTCCTCTACCACCCTGACTTCCCTTTCCACGAAAAGTACCTCTCTTCTTGGCAGATTGTTTCCTCAGGAGTTTCTCCTCTGCTTTCAAGGCCATCTGATAGGCCTCTTCCACTGTCTTAGGAGACAGAAGACCAATATCATCTTGGATCTCCAGCTTGAGATCATTCACATATCTGGCAGTCTTCTCTGGCGTGTCTTGAAATTGCCCAGCTCTTATGCTCACTCTGTAGAATTCCTCTGTGTATTCCTTTACTGTCAGCAACCTCTGTCTCAGGTTCTGCATTTGCCTATAAAATGTCAGCTGGTAATCACTAGGCAAGAATTTACCTTTTAATTTAGCCATCATTCTGGTCCAGCTCTTGATAGTTTGCTTGCCAACTCTCCTCCTTTCTACCTGCACTCCGTCCCACCAAAGTGCAGCATGTCCTTTCAGCTTTGTTACTGCAAACTTGACCTTTTTATCTTCGCTTATTTCTTCATAATCGAAGCACTTGTTCATTTCATTAATCCAGTCCACCAGTTCCTCTGGATTCAATCCTCCTGCAAATTTTGATACTTCAATCCTGGGCTTAACTGCAGACCCCAGAACAGTTCTGAGGAGCCTCATGTCAGGAGGAATCTCAACATTTTCTTCCGCTTCCTCTATCTCAGGTTCACTAGTGTCTTCAGGATCTCTGGGCTGTCTTCACTCTATGACATCCATTCTGGCCTCGACCCTCTGCAACATCCCCAAAACCTCTGCGTTGGCAACGGATCTCCTTCTGCCAGCACCACTACCAACTCGGATTGCCATGTCAATTCTCTGCAAAAACAACTCAAAAAGGCTCTGATACCACAAATGACGGCAACAAAGCTGAAAGTCGCCATGAGGAGAGTTTGCACTTCTGTAATCGTGACTTTGTCACTATTTTTCTTCCAAAACCCCGTTCCTTTCTCCACGTGGTCTTCTTCCTTTTCTCGGGATTCTATTTATCAAATTCGCGAAATTTGATAAACAGACATTATCCACAGCCTTTGGCAATTAAATTATATAATTGAACTTTATGTTAATAACCAACGCCTTTTGAATAAATGATTTTTATAATAAACCTTCAGTTCCAGCCCCACATACATAATTGGAGGCCAATAAAATGCACACCGTACCTTGGCTATCGTCCGCGCATCTCCATCCAACGATCACCGTCCGATGGCTCCTTCTCAGATCAACGGCGTACCACGATATCGCTCGGCTTCCTTGGTCGAATGATAACGTGTGATGGCGCGCAGCAATGGCAGTTTTCCGGGGGTCCACCTCTATGGAATCGCTTCCCAACAAGGAAATACCACTTATCCGCGAAAGGCGGTGCGATATGGGCAACCTGGGTTTGCAGATCCACTCACGGTTTTTGGAATAGGGTTTGACCGCGGTTTAAGTCTGGTTTGCGCTATTCTTATATCCGCTCTGTTCACTGACTCGGGGTTTAGTCCCGGCTTATCTCTTTATTTATCGGGATTTCCATTATCATAAAACAGAGCTCAACGACAATGGCTTTCCTACTCTGACCTCGCCTACGAGTGGGATGAATTCATAGAGTTTATCCAAAAAAATTACGGGAAATCAAAGACAGAGAAACGGAATTACCAGTACACAATCGCCTCACAGTTAAACAATTCTTCACAATTAACAGTTCGAGACAATTAAATGGCCAACGAGCACTGAATTTATTTAACTGGAAACAATTGTTAACACACAGAGATTTTATTACAGAAATCTCTCTTCTCTCCTTCTCTCTTTTTTCAATACATCCGAGGGATTACATTTATACATCAGCATTGGTCTCTTCGGTTCCTCTGTGAGGACCGTTTCAGAAAATCAAAAGCCTAATTACAATAATTCAACTAACTGAAACATGACAGATGGATCGAATCTAACTATTCGACTTCTACAATTCTAACAAATCTAAATGAAATAGTCAGCTGAGGTATTGACACCTAGCTATTACAATTCGATGATTTCGAACCCTCCTAGCCACAACATGTGGACAAAACCTCCTACATTGCTGGCTAGTGTCTAATGCCCCTGCATCAGAAAGTCTATCATAAAATATTAATGGAATATGGAAAAGGTAAGGTGAACTTGACAGAAATTAATGAACTTGAAAGGGCTATAGAGAAATTAGAAGACAACATTGATGATTGTTGTAAATAACTGCAGGCACTTAGTGATTTGGAAAAGGTGGCCAGGGAGGGTGGAAAATCTGAGTTGAATTTTATGGTGGAAACTACAGAAGATTTTGAAGATGCTACTATATGTAATAATTAAATCCCAAAGTTGTCAAAATGAACATGTCAAGCCTCAATGAGCAAAAGAAAAGCCAACTTCATGACTTCAACAACCTGCAATGCAAAAAAGTGTCAAAGAGTATCAGTGACAAAGGAAAAAGACTTCAAACATTAGAAAGTGGGTTTTTCAAGTTAAATTAAATTCCACTTCACTATAAAGGTCATTTTACATTTCAAATGAGTCATTGTTTCCTTTCAAAATATCAGAAGCATTCAACAAAGGAAAAATTTGTGAGTTTTTTAGCAGAATTCGGGCCAAATTCCTTGGCGCTGCGCATTTGAATTCGATGTTGCATGCCTGGAGATCGATGTTGCACCCTTGCCCGAGATTTTAAAATTTTTTTCTAAAGGCACTGCGCACCTAGAACTCGGTGTTGCGCCCTTGCAGAGGCGTTGCGCGCTTACCACTGGTGTCGCGCGCTTAGACAGAGAAGGTTTCTGAGTCTTCCAGTAGCCCAAATCACTTCAAATCTTCTCCAAATTCTTGCCAAAGTCCTCCAAGCACTCTTAAGTGGTAAGTACATTATATGAGCCCTATTTTTATGCCATTTGGTGATTCTTATTTGAATGAAAATGAAACCCTAAAGGAAACCCTAAATTTTAGCTTGTGATCATTGTTTTTAACCTTGTTCCACCCTCCTAAAATAAATATCAGTAAAAAACAAGGTAATTACATTGATTTAGGGTTTGCATTCATCTATTTTGTCCCTACACAAATTCCCTTTCACTCATTCCCTTCATTCACACTCATTCCTTTCATCTTTCAAGCTAATCATCTCATCCCCTTCCCCTCATTCATTTCACTTACACCCTAGGGTTTCCAAATCAGAATTTGAAGATGTCAGAGGAAGAATACAGTGGCATGGTTGGTGAGGCCCAAATGCCAAGAGTACATGATCACGATGGAGGGAAAATAAACATATTTTGAACCCATCACCATGAGGGAACTCACTACCTCTCCTCTCACTGTTTCTTGATTTAAGCATGTGGGCTGCTTTGAGTTTTGTGAAAGAGTGCAGCAAGTCCAAAATCACCCAGAGTTAATAAGAATATTCATCATCAATATACATGACATGAAGATCAATATTTCTAGAGTTACATTTGAGATGTCCACCAATGCTATTGTAGCCACTATAGAGATATCTAGTGTTGGAGAGAGGTGGTTTAAACAAGCAAACTTAGACATGAGCTATTATGAACCATACCTCAAACTTAGGTACAAAGATCACAAGAAGTCCATTTTCCCTTTCTCTCATCTTCTTGACCGGTATGTGCCCATGATGAGGATAATAATGAAGTATTTCACTTGTGAGGGAAGGTTTTCCCACCTCTACTCTTATCATATCCATCTTCTTATGCATTTCACTAGAGTTAGAATGTTGCATTTACCTTATTACCTTTTCCATAGAATTGACAAGATGGAATACATCGGTGTAAAAGAGAGATTACAATCAGAAAATGTAGAGCCTATTTCATCATTCATTCATCAATATGGTGGTCATGCATTAGCTCCAGCATAAAACATTCCATGGGATGCATTCATTGCCAATGAGGTTTTAACTACTCCATTTGGCCATCATCAACAAGATATTCCTTCATATTCTCATCCTCACATATCCACTTCTCCATCACATATCGCTATTCATACATCATCATCCACTCACATCCAGTCACCTCATATTGATCCTACATTATCACCTTTCCACAAACCTTCACCCTCATATCATGATACCAGAGCATCAAGCAATGAAGGGGACATTGAGATAGCTGGCACTAAAATGATTGACATTGAGCCATTTCTTTTGACATATCAGAAAGGCCACAGGCATGTGTTTGCTTCACTTGGTGTGAAAGGGGCCATGCCTTCTTCATCATAAAAACAGGTTGATAAGGGCAAGGAAAAGGTTACAAAGCATATTGTTGTTGAGGAGGAGGACAAACATGAAACAGAGCAAGAGTTTTAGTTGATTAACCTTGATGATGAGGATGAGGATATAATTACTAGTGCATTGATCATAGGCAAGGATGCCAAGATTAATGAGCTTCAAGCTAATCTTGGGTGAGAAAATAATTTGATTAACTTTCTTGAGTTATAGAATCAATAGCTAGTGGGAAAACAAATCATCAATGAGGTCAAGGAAATCAAAGCTCAAAGAGAGGCTAGAAAGGCCAAGGCTTTGCTAGATGATACCTTGCGCAGTTTTGATGGTAGTGATGATGAGGAATATCATCTTCCTAGACAGAGACCAAAGACCATTGGACTGAAGAGGGCTTTAGCCCGAGAGAGGGAGAAAGAGGCATAATTAGCAGAGCAGCTCACTCCAAGTGAGCTGCTTGTCATAGAGATTAGCATGGATAGAGAGGCTTGGATTGAGAGAGACAATTTGCATCTCGAGGGTCAACAAGAGAAGGAAAATAGAGACACTGACATTCAAAGGAAGATGGCGAAACATTATGCCATGAGAAACATGATTGCAAGGGCCAAGCTCAAATGTGCCCATGCAAGTATTCGAGCTTTAACCGAGGAAAAGGAGAAAGAGAAGCTCAATATTCTTGCTGAGGTGTCCCTCCAAGCCTCTAACACTTGATCAAAAAACAAAATTCCAATTTTGGCACTTTTGTGCACATTTTGATTTTTGACAGTTTAGCATGCAGAAAATTGGCCAAACGCGCAGCGCCACTAGCGCTGCGCTCTTTTTTGGGCCATCCAAATGGAAAATGGTCAAAATATTCATGTTCTAATAACAAGTACATCAACCTCAAAAAGTTTCAGGATATTTGGAGCAAATCTGGTCCCTCAAAAAGGCCAAAAACCATCAAAAAATCATGTTTCTGCCCTATTTTTGGCCTTGGCGTTGCGCGTTTACAATTATTGGGAGAAGTGATTTTTGATAGGGAATATGGGCACCATTTTTGAAAGTGAAAGAATTTTTATAAAAAAGACTCAGATACCTTTCCAATGAGCCATCATGGAGCTCATTTGGACATCGATAAGGCCTCCAAAAGTTAGCTACAAGACATGCCATTTTTTCTGTCATGGCGCTGCACATTTGCAACGGCGCTGCGCCCCTGTACCTTGGCGATGTGCCCTTACCAGGAGTTATTGTAAAATCTATTGAGAAGCCTTAAATTCAAACATATTCCAAATTTATCTCAAAATTTAAGTTAGGAGTTATTATTACAATGAATCAGTCTTAGATATTTTGCCTTGGGCCTTGCATGGTCTCAAAGGTAAAAAATGCATTAACTTTGTAATAAATAAAAATATGAAACCCTAGCTTAGGATCACCTCCTGATTTTTCAGATAAATACTGCATGGATGCTTAATGTTTTTTGTTGGTTGGTTGTTGAGATGAATACCTCATAGACTTTGAGTTGTAAAGAAGTTGGTTATGGAGCTTTGTAATTGTTTTTGACTCGATAGCAATGGAACAAGCACATTCACAGGATTCATGAACTTTGTTAAATGGTGATGTTATTCTAATTTTGTAATTTTTTCCTTATGTTTTCCATTTTGTACATCGATTTACCTTATAAAATAACATAAAATTTATTTTAAGATATGTTGTTAGAGGCACCTTAAAACTGTCTGCTTTCTGTTGTTTAAATTTTTTCCTATGCTGGGTCTGATTGGAGAACTTAGGAGTACCCTACTCTCCATTTTCATCTTTTTTGTTTTCTTGAGATTAACTCAATAGATTCTAGCCAAAGAAGTTTATGGTTTTCCCTGTCCTTTGGTTCTGCTTGAAATATTGTTCTCAAGGTTTTCTTTGAAGTTTGCTTACTAGGGTTTGGCTAAAGAAGTTTATGGTTTTCCCTATCCTTTGGTCCATCTTGAACAGTCACTTTAAAGGACTTTGAAGTTTGATTGAATAATTTAGGATTTCCCTGCTCTTTAATCATTAGTGATTTGTTTCTTAAGTGTTTTCTTTGTCTGAAAGTGAATAGCTAGAGAATTTAGGAGTTCCCTTCTCTCTAGGATTTGTTGGATTGTTGATTTAAAGTTTACTTGATAAAGTTAGGCCAAAGAAGTTTATGGTGTGCCCTGTTCTTTGGTTATTTCTTAATAATATTTATCTTAAATACTCTTCTTGTTATAGTATATGTTAAAGGATTCTTAATTTCCCTTCAAACCTACTAAACTCACAACTTAATGTTCATTTCACACTCACATAAGCTATTAAGATCCATTTGACTTTGTTAGCTTTCCCTGTGGAACACCCTTGATTTGTTGTTTTACTCTTCAAACCTTTCACATACTCCATAGCTCAATGGTTTTAATTTCTCTTACTCTATCTATTATTCTTGACAAGCAACCAAATAAAACAAAACAAACAATCCCTATCATTTTAACTAGCCTAAAATCAGCATCCTAAATCAATCAAGTTATATCTTTTATAAAAATATAGAGAGAGCCCTCTCTGAGCCCAGGAAGGCTAGGTCCTAGGACTCCAAAGTTGGTTTGATGTTACCCTTTTTTATTTGGTCTTACCAATTTGACAAATTACAGGGACCTAACAAAACCAACCCATAACTCACAGGCAAGTAGGAGCACAGGGTGGAAAAAAAAACGCGAGGCAATGGTAGAAAACTACAACCAATGAATCCAAGAGAATAACTACAATAAAAATGCCTACAAACCCTGACCAGAGGAACCTACAACAACAAGCCAAATAGATGAGTCGACATTAGAAAACCCTGGGGAGTGAAACACAAGACCACGACACTAGCAGGAGAGATAGTGACAACAATGGAGACCAACTGTAGATGACAATAAAAAGCCCAGAAACATCAAACACAAACCCCCAAAATAAGTCATGCAAGTATTCCAAAGAGAGTCCCACCAACAAATGACAAAGGAGAATGCCCTGGAAAACCCGATCATAATAGAAAAGGCAACACGAACCAGAGTTTAGAGGAGGCTAGTGTTCCATTCAGTGAGTCCTCTATTAGGGTCCTATAATAATATGATTCATAATTTTGAATTTACTTTGATTAGCCTTGTAATATGTACATACTTTTCTTTCTGCAAAATTGTTTTCCCATATTAAAAATCAAAAAATGTAAAGAGGGTAAAAGTCCTAAAAGAAAAATAAAAGGACTTTAAAGAAAAAAGATCAAAGAGAGAATAAAAAATGAACCTCAAACAAAAAAAGAGATAAAAATAGATCATGAAAGTGATGAAAATTCAAATGCCACTACTTTTTACTTCACTTTGCAAAATAATATTGTGTGCAACTTGTCAGAAATGCCACAATACATGAAGGTCAAACTGCTTAATCTTGACCTTTCATGCTTTAAATTTCATGTTGATAGATAGAGAATAAAGATCTAGCCAAACTATTTAATCTTAGCAACTCAGTAGTTAGGTAGAGTATAATAAGGATCTCAACAGTTTAATCTAAGCCCTTGGAAGAAATAAGGATAGAATTAGATAGTTTGCTATTAAAATAAAAATGAATAAGGGTCTGCAACCTCAAAAGCACCCACATAAATGAAGAAAAAATGTTAGGATAAGTTGATGGGTAGGCAGAAGCACTTTTCAAAAGGAATGGATAGCAGAGACTGGTTATTTCATTTACTAATTTCCCTTCAAAATCATTCCCCTTGTAAAAATACCTCTTCCCCTTCATTTTTATTCTTTCCCCTTACTTCACTCTTTTTCCCTTGCAAATAATCCCTTTTCCTAAGTTAAAATGCATATCTTCCTTTGGAAAAGTAAAATACCTTTAACTATTTTCCCTTCATTCAAAAAACACCAAAAACCCATAAAAAACCTTCATCCTAAGTTTAAATGATTAAATTATATGTCAGGCCCCACTACAAATATCCCTCCCCGATATAAGTTTTTACATTAACACTTAGTGAAATTCCCTCACTTGGTAACATTTCATTGTATAGTATTAACATTTGACTTTATTTATTAAATCCCGCATTAAACCTTTATCCCGTATTTAATTAATTCCTTTATATGTATATCCCAACCCATATTTTAAATTTAATACATAGTTTCATTTCCCCGCATATGATATATCGTGGGCCCACTATGTATAAAACCCCACTATTATAAAGTCCCACTTTCCCTAACCCCATTGGTTCTATATTTAACCCTATTGCATAACTTAAAATCCCCGACCCCATGCAATATAAACTACAACTTATATGCATATATAACCAATCACATCAAATATCTCGGGCCCCATGCCATCAAATCCCAATACTCCATCGCATCGTCCCATCCGTCAGATCAGCACTAACCAGATATAACGGCCAACAAGTCTTGTCACACTCCCGATAGCCAACTCTTTAACTACACCCCGAACTTGCGATATCCATGGTTTTCGGTGCTCTGCTCCTAAATACGTGCCACTCTTTCATTCAATCACATCCTCAAGATTTATACCGCCAACCACCTTTGGCCAGTGCGAAAACCGCTCAGCGGTTTCTCCTAACTGTTATCCAAACCACTCTGCTATTTGAATTAACCCCACGCTTTAAATATTAATCACTGTTGGTTAAAATACCATATAGCTGCCATTTCCAGCGTTTTACACCATTTTTGTTACACTTTTGCGCAGAAGGAGCTTTAATAAACCGAAAAAGTTGTTGACAACCTTATTTTAAGCCAAATTCAACCATAATTCAAACAATGTGCTACTACAACTGTTGCAGAAGTCATCCAAAGAATTATTAAGCCCAGAAGAGCCTCAGAAAAGCCTTCTGCTACCTCAGAACCCTTCTGCAAACTAGAATCCTCATTTTATCCAGGTATTCCTCAAAGAAAAGACTTATTCCTTAAAGTTATAAGGAAGTAATTCAAGTAATTGAATCAATTTAGGAGTTTTAGCAGACCAAAAGCACCTATTTCCTTCCCTATCCTTTTCTGCAGACCCTAATATTCCTTTCACTAATATTCTGAAGGTCCTGAGATTTATTTTTGTCACAGAAAGTACAATTTGAGCAGTTTAAAACCTTTTTCAAACCTAAAAGGAATCCCTGTAGCTTCCCAAATCCTTTTTTCTGCAAACCCGGGACCTATTTTTTCAAGATTCCCAAGGCCTGAGACTGATTTTGATTAACAGAGAGTAATAATTGACCAATTGGCTTCTTAAATTAGTCTGTAAACTGTAATTATCTTTTAGAGGTTTTCCTAAAAACCTAAATCAGTTTTTCTTGAGTCAAAATATTAATCAATTGAATAAAAATCAAACTAATAATGGTTTCCAAAAGTATTGTATCTATCAATCCTCTACAACCTCCAGTTGTAGATGTAGAACACACTCCCTTGGCTGATAAAGGTTTTAAAATTAATGACATAGTCACTGAATTTAACCTTCCTGAGCTCCACTGCTAGAGCCCCGACAAATCCATAGACCAAGCAGATGAGGTTTTCATTTGGGAATCTAATTTGCCAAAGTATGTATTCCCACAAACTTTCCAGTGCCCAGAAGTAATCATACTTTTTCAATCTTGCTATTTCCCTGACCAGAGAGCCATAATAAAACCTGAAAAGGAAATTTTGTTTACTATTATAGTTGAGTCAATTAATCAAATGCTCCAAATCCAATCCAAGCCAGATGAAACCCATTTGTCCATTGAGGCTCTTACACAGTTGTATCTGAATATGGATTTCCCCAAGAGGTTCCAGATATTCCAAACTTTCATGCCTTCATCTGTATAAATTCCCAAGGTAAATCCTCCTTACCCATCTGCAATTTTTTCTGAAAGAACCAGACATATCATTAGCATGTTTTCTTTTATTTTGGGTTATTTTAGAGATGAACATGTTGATGTTGCAGTACTAGGTTTTTTGTCTACTTTCACACTTAGTCAGCCTCCTGCTAGCATTTTCAATTTTTCCCAGTACCTTGCTAACAATATGCATGAATTTTTTTTTTAAATGCCTAAAGAAGGTGTTTCCAAGTATTCCTCAGTCCTATTCCACATGTTTTTGTATTTTCAATCAAAGAAATTTACCATCAACCTTGAAAATCTTGATGTTGAAGGTAACCCACAATCAGTCATATTTTGGACTCCTTTAATAAGAAAAGACTCCACACAGTCCACCTATACAAATTTTATTGATTCCTTCATTCATCCTATGGTCAACATACTCAACAACAGCATACAGCCCAGAATCAGTGAGGAGATTAAAAATGTCCTACAATTGTCAGAGCATAATAGGACAGGAGATTGGTACTTGTATCAAAACCATACAGAGATAAGGCTATATGGATCAAATATTATTCCATATAAATTTCCCAAATACCTCCCAATGAGGTTATTTACCCTTGATTATATCAGACAGATTCTTAATTCTAATGCAATAAATTTCTTGGCAGCTAAGAATAAGACACAGTTCAAAATAAAGAATCAGGTTGGCCCCTTCATTTGTAATAACAAAGATGCAGGTCGAGAGGCTGAAAAGTATTTATAGGAGTTTAAATTCAGAAAAAATTTTATGTGGTATTATGATCCTCTAGGAGTAATAAGTAAATTGAGAGTTAAATTCAAACTAACTCCTTATGTACATGAAAAGAAACCAGACATTGAGAAATACTCCAACCAGTATGAATGGTTGGAGAACACCTTGACAGAGGCAGAGAAGCAAAGTGATACTAGTTAAATCTTGCAAACTCTAGCCCAAGAAGATAGAAACTCAAAAAGAATTAGAGAGGAAGGATCATATACTGCAGAAACTACCACCGAAACTAAATTTAAATTAATGTACAGGAAGAAGGAAAAAATAAATCCTGTCAATGAGCAAGTAGAGACAAATGAAGTAATTGATATAGAAACAATGGTGAAAGATAATGTACCACCTGCAGTTGCTAAAGAAACACATCAGCCTTCAACTTCAAACACTCAGCTTTTTTAGAAGCATCACAGTGTTGAAATGTCCTCATCCATCAAACCAGCAGAGAAGGAAATGCACATTATGTAGAAATATAAAGAGATAAAGATGAGAAATCAGGCGTTGAAGACTGATACATACAACCAATATTGGAAACAGTCACCCAGTGGCCAAAGCAGATTTCTTTCTGCTTTTGACTATAAAACTAGGAAGATGCAGATGACCTTCCTGTAGCCTAAAGTAAAGCATCCCAAAACACCAGCAAATTACAAAAAGTCATCATATGAAGTTCAAGAAGAAGATCTTAATCCTATTGATTAGATATAATTTCACAAACAAGCTGATGAAATGCTTTATTCCACAATGAAAAATAAATCCATGAGTGTACAGAAGCTCCAAAACACTCTTGGGAACATCAAAGATCAGCTTAAATTGGAAAAATCATCCTCACAGGCTAAAGACAATAGAATAAAATCTCTGGAGGATTTGATTATTGAAGTAGGATATGATCCAAAAAATGTAAAAGTTGCAGATGAATTGATAAAAAAGAAAAATGCAGACATTGCTTCATTAAAGAAGCAACTTAAGGTTCCTCCTACAGAACATCCTTAGGCAAAGGAAGTGTTACAAGATGCAAATCAGAAAGATGAGATGATGAATCTCATTCTTCAGTTGGCTGCCGAGATAAAAGAAATGGAGACTGAAATGGATAGGTTAGTCGAGGATAAAAAGGCCAGAGAAGAAGTTATTGTCACTGTAATTCCTGTTGTCACTACTACAGTACCTTCCACATTATCAAAATCATTGGCCCCTACAGTCCCAATGGCTACAACACTACCTGTCACCTCAACAATAACTTCAGCAATAGAGTCTTCAACAACAACAGTACAACCTACAGATGAAGCAAGTAATCTAGTAAAAGCTATGCAGGACATGTCTATTCAGACACATGAAATTAACAGACTTAAAGAACAGCTGAAAAGTCTGGAAGATGAAAAGAAACTTGCTAAGATTATGCACAAGAATGAAGAACAGAAGGCAAACAGGTTGAATGATCAATTGAAGAAGTTAGAGAAAGATATAACACTAAAAGAACCCATGGCACAAGCCAAACATCAGCTTTGGGCCAATGTCATTAAATCTGTCAATGATATTTGGCCATCCATACAGGTTATCTATAAACAAAAATATTTAGTCAAAATAGCAAGAGAAGCCATTCAGAAGATAAAAGAAGAACTTGGTAAGAAACCCAAGGATGCTAATGATATCATCAAAATCCTTGATTCCAAGAATAGGAAAGAACTAGAATAAATTGGAATTAGTGATAGAACAAAAACCATCCTAGAAGTTAGGAAGGTTATTTCTAAAAATAATTTGATGATACAGCTAGAAGAGAAATGCTAGAATATGGAAGTTTCCATCACAAGGTTCATGATGAAGTTTGACACTCTCAGGCAAAAAGGCCTTCCAAATCCATTAGTTATTCATGACAAACTAATGAAGCAGGATGATTATAATAAGAAGATGAGAGAAGTGGCTAAGGAACAAGCTAATATTCAGCCATGTAGGGAATTCCAACAGGGAAAGTACTTTACAAAAACTTTGAGAATATTTTTTACCTACGGCATGGGGTAAAACACTTATTTTTTAACAAGCCTACATTCTCAAAGTATATTTGATTCAGATGAAATATTCAGAAGGATGATGAAGATCAAATTGCTAGAGACATAATTATGGGAAAAAATGATTGATTTACTTTGAAGAGAACAACAGTAAAAAAAGTATTCAAAATGAGAAAACAACATTTATAGTTTACAGTAAAAAGAGACAGTCAAAGAGTATCAAACAGGTTAAAGAGTATCAGATGAAAGATATATTTTAAAGTCAAATCAGAAATTACAAAAAAAAAATTAAAGTGTATCAGTTGAAAGGTCAAAGTGAAAGTCAAAACAGAGATAAAGCTGCCAGCGTAGAGGAGACTTCACTGCCTAACTGCAGCCTTCATTGAGCAACAATCAGCGATAAATCAACAGCAAAATATCAACAATTAAATAGCAAATCAATAAAAATAGGGACAACTTGCATTAGTTAGATAGCTGTCTCTATCTTCTTACATGAAGATATTTCTTTTCCTTGAATAATTCGTAAGTTGTTTTAGGATATTTTGTAAGAGTTTTTGTATAAATACTTCACATTTTGAAGTATTGAGAGTGGATGAATTGCTGAAATTTTCTATAGTTGTACTATTCTAGAACCTAAGGGTGATTGTACCAATTTCAAGTCAGCAGACTGGATTAAAGAAATAAAGAGATTATATTACAGGATTCATGTGTTGGTTCATTACAGTGAAGTACTTTCTACTTGTTCAATTATTTATTTCTGAAGTCTTCACATAGTCATATGTTTGCTTAATCTAAATGATATAACTGGAATATTATTACAGAATATGTTTAATTACACTCTATCTTGAACTGTTTATCATTTATATGTTTTTCTTCTGATAACCATATTTGGGAATTCTTAATTTCTCCCTTATTTCGATTGACCTCTGTCTTTTCACTCATTATCCAGATTTGAGAACCCTTAATTTCTCTCTTACCCCGATTGAAACCATTTTCACCATCATCCTAAGTATCTGAAGTGACCAAACTATCTTTCCCTGTGAATACTTCCCTTTAGAACTTGATCCTGCTTCTGCTGCTTGACACTTTGACTACATTATCCCAATGGAATACAAACCTACATCTATCCATTTAAGTAAGTGATTTCACCACCAAACCAAATCCAAAATCAAATCCCAAGTAATCCTACATAACTAGCCTAAAATCAACTACAATCAACAAATATAAATCATACAGAGAGAGCCCTCTCTGAGCATTAGGAAGGCTAGATCCTAAGGCTTAAAAGTACATTTGTGGTTACCCCTAAAATTCTCTAAAACAGAAAAATAAAAATAAAAACAAGCCTTTGAGAATTATTGGAGTGATAACATATTGGCGACCATAGTGGGGAAACTAACCAGTCCTCAGTTTTAAAATAAATATTGAAGGAAATACTTTTATTTATATTTTCACTTTAAAATTGTTTTAAAGGGTTGTTAAGTAAAATTTTCATAAAAAACTGAAATTTTGGCTTCCAGAAGAGTCTACTATACTAGGTCTAGTCTAGATCCAAAACACGTTGTCATAGTAGATAATCCTGACAAAATTTTAAAGTAAAACAAAAAAGTAGAAAGTTTAGGTAATAAAAATTCATTGGTCAAGGCAAATTCTCTTCCCAATAAATTATCAAGTTTACAAGACATTGAATTTGATTTATCTTTTGAGCAATATTTGTTTAAAACTAAATCAGAAAGTGACATACATAATAGTGTAATAGATCCTGATTTCATTTCATTTATTGAAAGTAAGAAGGAAACTTTTTCACTAGATTCAGATGAAAAAACCCTAGAATTTTATGATAAACTTGATGCTTTAACTGAAACTTTGATTAAGGAAATTGATGAAGCTTATTTTCAACATTCAGTTGAATTGGTTGCTTTATCTGCCTATACCCCTAAGCCTTCTACTAGTCATTTAGAATATGTAGGTTCATCCTTGTTTAGTACCACCTCATATATTATTTCCACAACACTCCATTCCACAAAGTCCTTCATTCCTAAGCTTCCACTTCAACCTAGAGTTTTATTTCCAACCCAAAATACTGCAAGTTCATCTTCTAGCATTGTTGATGCATTTTCAAGCACTTCAACCACATTTCCAAGCACCTCTTCTAGTATCCCAACTACATCTTCAAGTGCTCCTACCTCATTTACAAGTACCTCAACCTCGTCACCAAGTACTTCAAACTTACCTCCTAGCCAAGCTAGAATCCAAGCCATGGCTACCAGATATGCCCCATTGGTCCTACAAGCCCCTCTACATGCCATGTCCCAAGATTACCAAAGAAAAATATTTCAATTTGATGGTACTAGTCATTACACTGCCCAGCAACATGTTAACAAAATGACAAATTACTTTGAACTGCATGAAATAGATGACGTTGATGTTCAAACGAGACTTTTTGCTCAAACTTTAATTGGTGATGTAAAGAAGTTGTTTAAAGGTTTGCCTGCTGGTAGTATTGTTGATTTAGCTGCTTTCCATAGGATTTTTCTTAATAGATGGGAGAAGAAGAAGAATCCATTACAATTTTTTTCTGAATTTGAAAACATAAAAAGAGCACCTAATGAAATAGTCCAGGACTATTGTACAAGATATAACAGTATTTACAATGCAATCCCTGCCAATCTTAAACCTCCTCCAGACTCTGCCTAGATCAAATTCCCTGATGGATTTGATACATATATGGCTTACCAACTGAGAGAGAGAAACCCAAAAACCTTAGATCAGATGAAAAGTAATGTTGTAAGTGTAGAAGCAAACTTGTTAACCAAGAAAGCTAGATTAAGAAATAAAAGAAGAGTGACAATAAAGGAGGAAACATCAACCTCAGATCTGAAAATAGATAACTTAGCAAAAACATTAGAAATAATGATGGATAGATTAGATAATATGGAAAGGAAGCCACAGTGGGATAACCAACAACAAGGTACTCAAATAAGAAATCCCAATTTCAGGAAAAACACCAACACTGGTAAATCTAGAGAATCAACACCTGATCAAACAATAAGACCACCTTTCCAAAAGCACTATGCCGAAAGTTCTCATCAAAAAAAAGATGATGAAGACACTTAGATAAATCTAATGGGAATTAATGATGATAATACCATTTTTCTTACACAAGAAAAACAATAATTGTATGAACTACAACAATTACAATTAGAATCTAGTGAGTCTTTTGATTACAAGCAAGGTTATGCGTTTTCCATTAATGAAGTTCATAAGAAATATAACCTTAGGAGTAAGAAAAATGTAGAAGCACCCACTAAGAAATCTGCCCAAACTCAAACAAAGAAAACAGTAGAAGCTCCTACAAACAAAGTACTGCAAATCCTCCCTAGGGAAACCCAGCAAAACTCTAGTTCAACTCAGAAAAATTCAAGTCCTAATCAAAAAATTTCAAGTCCCAAAATTTCACCCAGTCCTAAAATTGTTGACATAACAGATACTGTTGTTCAAACATCAACAAAATTTCAAAAATTTGCTGCTTCCAAGACAACAACTTCTCCTAAAACAAAAATTTCTAATCCAAAAACATCTGCTGCTGATCCAAAATCGGTTGATCCTAAAACAACTGCTGCCAAAACAGTTGCTGAAACCTCAAAACCTGCCAAAACTTCCATTGCATCTCAAACTGTCCCTGAAAAGAAGATAAAAAACAGTAAAACAGTGGAAACACAAATAGAAAAGGAAAAACCAACTGTATAAAATGAAAAGAAACATTCCCAAACTGCAGTTACAAAAGAAGAAATAATTCAGTTAGGAAAGTCACAAGCATCATTCAACATCCAAACTGAAATTTCCAAACTGAAGATACCAATTTTTAACAAAATTGGTAAATCATGATTTATACAAATCACAGATCACTAATACATTAAACATAAATGAAGGAGAAGACTCTATTAATTTGAGTGATGACCAACCAGAACTAATTTTTGGTTCCGAGGTAAATGGACAACACTAAGAAGGAGGAATTCCTCCTTTCTACATTAGCTTGACTGTTCATGATCAGATTTTACATAATGCTATGCTAGATTCGGGAGCTTCACATAGTTTAATGCCAAAAGCCATTATGAAAAATTTAAATTTAGACATCACTCGACCTTATAAAGGTCTTTTCTCATTTGATTCTAGTAAAGTGAAATATTTAGGCTTAGTCAAATATTTATGTGTAACTATAGTTCAATACCCTGGAAAAAGTATAGTCATGGATATTGTAGTAGTTGATATCCCTCCTACGCATGGAATGTTGTTATCTCGCTCACGGGGAGAAAAATTGCAGGGATCTCTACAATTAGACATGTCTTATGCCACTATTTCATTATTTTTCCAACCCAAGAAACTTTACAGAGAAACATTAATGAAGTACATGGTTAGTAGTGTATAAAGACCTCGAAATTATCCCATTTATTCTACACCTACTGATATGGACTCTTTCATTTTATGTAATTTTGAAACTGGTGTAGAGAACAACACATAATTAAAACAGAAAAATAAATACCCAGACAGTGAAAACATAATGAATCAATGTGGCACCTAGACTTTGATGGATCAGTGAACAAATTAGGAGCAGGAGCAGGAGTTTGGATTCATAACATGGAAAACAATCATGTAGAAGTTCATGCTTTTAGTTTAAACTTCAAATGTACAAACAACATGGCTGAGTATGAAGCTTTGATTTTAGGACTGCATATTGTTAGAAATTTAGGAGGTAAAAGAGTTTTTATAATGGGAGACTCTGATTTAATTGTAAAATAGATTAGAGGAAAATATTATGTGTATAATCGTAGATTAAGCCAATATAGAGAAAACGTTTTAGATCTGATTAAAGAATTTCTTGAGTGTGACTTTTCTGTAATTCCTAGAAAACAAAACATACAAGAACACATTTTAGCAACTTTTTCTAGTACCTGTAATCTTCCTTTTCAACCAAATCATCAATATACAGCAGAGGTAAAACACAAGCCTACTATACCAGATAATCTAAAATATTGACAAATATTTTCACATTATGAACAAATCTATTATTTCATGAATGTTGAGGGAGAATTTCACAGTTGTAACATAGATACAAATTGTACAGTAGATAATAAAAAAGACAATGAGATAGATGTAAATTCACTCAAGTAGAAATATATAATTTAGAAAAGGTAGAAATAGAGGAATTAGGAGATGATGATTCTGACATTTTAAACCATAAGAATAACTTTTTACCTAAGGGATTAGCCCCATTAGAAGATCTTTTTTATTCAAATGATGTTGCAATAAAACCAAAGATGGGACCATTAAGATCAGATATAGAAGAATGCAATATAGGAACAGAACACAGGCTTAAACTCATCAAACTTTCAAAAGCCCTACCTAAAGAAGAAAAATTGAAATACATAGCTCTGTTTAAGGAATTTCAGGATGTATTTGCATGGAGTTATGAAGACCTAAAATCTTATGACATTAGCACAATACAACACAAAATACCCATAAAATAAGATCAAAAACCTTTCAAACAGAAGCTTAGAAGAATCAATCTAGTTTTAATGCCTTTAATTGAAAAAGAGGTTAAGAGAATGTACGAAGCCCAGATAATTTCACCTATCAGATATTCTGTGTTATCACCAAAATAGGACCTTGATAGGCTGTTGATCAGACTATCTCAGTGTAACTATTTCAAACCAATATTTTAGCTGAGGCTTAGCCTCCTCAGCCTGAGAGGGCTCTCTCAAGGGTTTATGATATTGATTAATGATGATATAGATGGCTAACTCTATCTTGGTTTCGTGTGTTTGTAGGTTGAAAGATGAAGGCTTGCTACCATTGGGCTATGGAGTCAACAAGTCAGTAGATTCAGTGGAAAGGTTTCTGAACATGGAAGCTGAGGAAAATGGGTTTTTTAAACAAAGATAATTCACTCGAGAAACATAGGTCTGTTAGGTCTCTGTAACAAGAAAGATTGGCAAAGTCCGATCACAGAGTTAACATCATTTCAACCAACTTTGGGATTCTAGGATCTAGCCCTCCTGAATCCGGAGAGGGATCTCTCCAATATGTACAAAGATGGATATTGTCTTTGAAGTTTAGGGTGATGATATTAGACTAGTTATGAAGGCCAAGGGTTTTGTTTGGTTTTCTTGGATGGTTGAACATAGTTGTTGTCTGAGACGGAAAGATCTATATGCAAATAGGTTCAAAGGTGAGAAGTTGCAAGTAAACAAAATAAGCTTTGATTCTAAAGAAATATGATGGCAAGTTTTGAATACATTGGGCTATGGAGTCATAAGGGAATTTAATTGAAACATCCAGGTTCAAGAGTAATCTATGGGGCAAGTCATCTAGGCCTAAGGATCTCTTTGAAGTTTGATTTATGGAATGGGGTGATACAACAAGAAAGGGAATCAACAGATGCAGAACGAAGAGCAGCCCAGGATCTGGTAAGTACTTTGAAACTAGCCAGCCTTTGACCAGGCACTTAAGAAAAACATAGAAGCAAACTAGGATCTGGTAAGTACTTTGAAACTAGCCAACCTTTGATACACTTCTAATAGAAAACAGATTAAAACAAAGGGAAACTTGAAGGCAACCTTTGGAGCAGAAACTAGTGGGCAGGGCTCACCTTTCTCCTCATCTTAGTTCTCCTTTACTTAGTTACTTTCCAAGACAATCACCAAGATAACACAGAATGGCCCAAGATCTGATAAGTGCTTTGAAACTAGTCAGCTTTTGGCACATCCTAAGGGAAACAGACAAATAGTTGAGCAAACAAGAAAGGGACTCAGGGCTAACCTTTGATTTCCTCAATTCATTCCTTACACAACATATATGAAAGTAACATTTAAAAACAACATTCAGCAGTGACGAAAGATGAGGGAACGCCAGCATCTCTGTGCTTGGACTGAATTAAATCATTTCTAAATAACACAATAAGAGGAAAACATTGGGATAAAGATTTTTCAGCCAGAGAAGGTCACTGGTGTACAACAAACTCTAACACTGTTTAAACTGTTCTTTATAGTGGAAAATGAAACAAATTGAAAACGGAAATAAAATGACAAGTTACAGTGAGAATAACATCACCATCGGCATAGACCAGGATCCCATAAATCAGCTTGTATTGATTGCTTCAAGCCGGTTACAATCTTCAAATCCAATGTTTTAATTCATCTCTTTTCACAGTCTAACCTATCTGTTACAAGCAGAGCTTCAAGAGCCCATGAAACCACTATTTACAGTCAAGAGTTTTCCACTCAGAAATAGCTACAGCGCTTCAGCAATTACATTGACAACCAACTAATCCAACCCCTCACTCATCTTCTATTGAAGTATTTATAGAAGGATGAGGAGGTGAGATCTGATTAAAAGATCTAAAACACAATCAATGCAGAATTAATGTCTTCATGACCCCGTGAGGTTCGATGAAGAAATTCTACAGGTGTTATATTGCATTAATGTGTTTATACTTAAGAAGTAAGCTCGAAAAGAGCTTATATTGACCTTTGAAGCTCTGCGTACTGTTAGGGTTACTCTGCAAACATTCTGTCGTTGAAATCCGGTGCAGTAATAACTTCTTTGGTTGTTCGAGGCATAATATCTGATCTTGTTCAATAAATTCATCCTCTGATTGAGCGTTCTGAGGCAATAGGTGGCACTGTGGTGGTTGAGGAATCAATTCGCCTCAAAGTATGGCGGTGGAGGCAATCTGTCTTCTGAACACTTTTAGGTTTTGCTTTAATCCGTGTTCTGAGCCGGGGATTAGGCTTTTGATAACCGTCTTAGCCGTAATCCCCGCCAATCTTCTCACAAAACCACTGCTCTGGTTCATTCTACCTTTAATCTGCTACTCTTTCTCTGCTCTGATATTGGCGGCCTTCTTCAAGCTTTGCAGGGACATGCGGCAACCAAATCTCATGAAGCTTTGTAAATATCTCTGTTCTTCTCCGTATGATCAATTCCTTGGACAAATCGGGAGGATTGGAGTCGTCACTCTCATCCTTCAGATTTCGTAGAATACGAAGAAAAAACCTTTGAAAACCTGCAAAAAACAAGAAAAATGAGGAAATCCTGCGTTATATGGACAGACTGCATCGGAGGGCGTGCGGGTGGATGGAGAGATCGGGACCGTTGATCGTATTGCGATCAACGGTTGGGAACAAATCAAACTTTCAACGAAGAGGAAAGTGGACCGTATAATGGAATCGGGAGAGGAGATGCAGACTGTCGATCTACAGAGATCGACGGCGGGGATTTGATTTTAAACGCGCCGAGGAAAATTTATCGGACGAGCGGATTGGTTAAAGGGTGAGCGGGGAAAGTGATCGGGGACCGTCGGATGGGAGGGCCCAGATCCAACGGCGGGGACGAATCCCGCTGCGGGGCCATAGGACAATGTTTAACGCGCGGGAGATGGACCTGGCATGGCGGTTTTCGGGGTGAGGTGGAGAACACGTGTCGGCCAGCGCGTGGAATCGCTGGCCGACGGCACAAAACCGTGTCCGGACGAAAGGTGGTGCGGGCGCAAACCGGTGGGAAAGGAAAACAGCGCAGCGGAAAGGGGGGAGGGGTCCACCAGATGACGGGACACTCCGCACCGTTGATCCGTGGGACAGATCAACGGTGGAATTTTAATATTATTTTCTTTGGTGGAAAAATAAAAGAAACCCGTCTTTGCATTTTACAAAGGTTTTCAATGTTTTTGGGCAATAAATTATTTCCGAGGTTAAGCGCCTGGCGGGTTTAGCACGCGGTTCCGGCGTGGGGGCATATGGAAGGAGAAATAGAAAGGGGCTTAGCCTGAGGGGCTAAAGCCTAACACATAGAAACGCATGTTTTTCTATGGTTTTTGAATAATTTTTTGTAAGAGAATAAAGGTTCTGATAGATCAAAAAGTGGGTTTTTGACCTTAGGAAATGAGATTAATGGAGGAATAAGGGGAATAAGAGGGTTTAATGGGTTATTTTATGGATGAAAGGATACTCGAAGAAATGAGGAAAAAGTGGAAGAAGGGGAAAAGGAAAGGGGGAAGATACAACAATTTTTGTTCAGGATTTTTCATGGTATGCCAGAGGCAGAGGGGGTGGAGAGAATGTAGAACCAACCAGTGGTTTATAACCTTGCCAACAGACTTCAAGTACCAACAATTTTTAGGCCTGAACTTGTTTCTTGAAGGCTGCAAAAAAAATTTAGCCACCAGCTGATATGATTGAAAAATATAGGTGGCTAACAGTGGCTCCACTTGGGGATGGTGCCTTCTTGAAGGTATCAAGAATTCAGACTTGATTTCTCTGGGATATTGACTGGTGTCCGACCCATCACATGCTCTTGCTTTCCTTTTGGACAAAAATCATGTCAGTTATGAAAGAGAGATGAATCTCATCAATACAGCTTCTACCTACCCCAATCCTACTGATCTAGCATTTTTTCTTCATCAGAGTGCACTTGGATTGGCAAACTCTTAACACAACATTTTATTCTTTTGAAAGCAATAAACCTAATCTGTTTCTACTCCTTATCTCTCCCTGAACTCAGATTAAACAGTTGAGTTCAGATGTTTCTCTATCTATTCTACTGTCTGTTGGGATCAAACATTCCAACAAACTTTCATTCTCTAAATTCTACAACAGAAATTTAAAAATAGCCAAGCCAAGATTGAACTGTTTGACTTGCTATGATCTATGGCATAAAGACAAGCTGCACATAGATTATTATTTGCAGAAAATTTAAAATCAAAACAGAAGGCTTAAGATCTGAAAATTTTCTCATTATAGCCTTTCCACATATTCACAGCTCTGTTCTTCCTTTTCAGTGAGCTATCTTTGCTTCTCTTCTGGTTCGAGTTTTGAGTGAATTAGAACCAGGTCTCTTCTTTGACTCAGAAATTAGAGTAGCTTTGAGTCATTTATTTGGAAACTTTGGTTCAGATTTTGAGTTTGTTTGAACCTTGATTTCTACCCTACTCGATCTACTGATAAGCCAAGATTGAACAGTTTGGCAAATGAAATTTACTACCCTATCAGCAGAAAATTGAAAGCTAATTAGTCAAGTTTAAACAGTTTAACCAATTAGAAGTGTGTTTCAAGGAGTGGCATTTAAGCTTGCACACTTTCGGATCCATTTCTCTTTTTTGGCATGGGGCCTTGCCTTTCTTGTTTTACATTCCTGCCCTCTTTTCATTTTTTTTCTTTGTTTTCGTATTTTTTTATTTTTCATAACTTTAAATGCAATGATGGGTGAAGTATTTACAATGGAAAAGGTGAAAAGGCTTCAGAACATGAAATAATTTTAAGAAAGATAATGCTTGAGCATCCTGCCATTGACAGGACCCCCAAACAATTCTGCTCCATTCAGTTCTTGTAAGAAAAATGCATTGTTCCCAGCAACTGAATGAATGGAGTAAGGGCCAAGCCATAGATTGTCAAATTTACCATGCTTTCCCTTGTCTTCCCTTTTGGAGTCCCACTTTAAAACTTTGTCCCCAACTTTGAAATTACTGGCCTTTGTTCTCTTGTCAAATATCTTCTTGATATTGTCTTGCTTCTGTAATACCTTTTGGTACACTTCCTCTCTGGTTTGCTGAAGATGAATGGTCTGATTTATTCTCCTGATTATGTCATTTTCTTCAGTCTGCAACTCTTGAATTAACTTCATAACTGGTACACCAAGGCTGTTAGGAAAAATTGCATCTGTACCGTATACAAGCTGGAAGGGTGACATACCAATGGATTTCTTCAATGTTAACTTGTCAGCCCAAAGTGCATGAACCAGCTTTGTGTGCCAAGACTTCTTATTGCCTTCCAACAGTTTCTTTATTATGTTCACTAAGCTTTTGTTGGAAGACTCTGCAAGTCCATTACCTTGAGGGTAATAAGTTGTGGAGTGCCCCAATGTTATCTGATACTTATGACAGAATTCAACCATTTTCTTTGATCCAAATGCTGCTGCATTATCTGTAATGATCTTGGTAGGACATCCGAATCTGGAAAGGATATTAGTTTCTATGAATTTTATGATAATTGAATCATTGGCTTGTCTACAAGGAATGGCTTCTATCCACTTAGTGAAATAGTCTGTGGCAGTGAGGATCCACCGGTGTTGGGCAGAGGATGAAGGGTGGATTTCTCCTATGAAGTCAAGTCCCCACTGTTGAAAAGGGGCTTCAACAGTAATTGGATGCAGAGGAAGGGGTAGTAATTTTCTCTTGCCTTCAAACAATTGGCATTTAGGGCAAGTGGTTGTCAGTTTATGTACATCAGGAAACAGAGTAGGCCAATAGAAACCAGCCCTCAAAATTTTGTTGGCTGTTGACTTCCAGTATAAATGGCCTCCACACTCTCCTTCATGGAATTCCTGTTTAATCTTTTCTGCATCAAACTCAGGCAAACATTTAAGCAATATACCACTAGAATTTTTCCAATAAAGACATTTATCAATAATGCAATAGTTTACAGCTTTTAACTTTAGGAATTTTGCCTTTGTTTTGGATAAACCAGGCGGTGTGTTTAAATTAAGCAAAACATAAACAATATCAGCATACCAAGGAGAATTCACAAAATAATCTTCAACAATGGGGGTAGAGAATTCTTCTTGGCCATCCAAAGCATTAATCATATTAATATCAAGAACTTCACAATTTGATTCAGCCATTAGCCTAGCTAGACCCTGACCTTTGATAAGCTTTGTGGGTTTAATCTCTAAATCATATTCAAGAATAACAGCAATCCACTTACCTCTCTTACCATCTGGATCCTGGGTTAGAATGTCCTTTACAACTGAATTTGGGACAAAGGCAATAATGTGTGAGTGAAGGATGTATACCCTGAAGTCTTTTAAAGCTTTCACCAAAGCAAAAGCTTGCTTTTCCATAATGTTATACTTCAGAGGGGCATCCCTCAATGCCTTGCTAAAGAATGCAATGGGCTGCTCTTGTCCTTGCGGATTTTTCTGTAAAAGGACAGCAGCTATAGTATGTTCTGATGCAAATGAGAAGATATAAAAATCTTTCGAGAAATCGGGACTTATGAGAACTGGTGTTTTGGTTAACGCTTGTTTAACCAGTTCAAAGGATGTCTTTGCTTCTGCGGTCCATTTTACCCCTTGCTCCTTTTTCAACATGTTTGTGATATTCCTCAGGAGCTCAGCCAAGTTTGGGATGAACCTTCTTAAAAAGTTAATCTTTCCTATGAAAGACTGCAACTATTTGATATTTCGAGGATGGGAGATTTGTAATATGGCTTCAATCCTCATGGGATCTATCTTTATACCCTCTTCTGAAATGATATGCCCGAGAAGCTTACCTTCTTGGAGACCAAATAATGTCTTTTTGGGGTTCAAAGATATCCCAAACCTTCTGCACTTCTCGAAAACTTTTCTTAAATGTTCTAAGTGTTCTTCATCTGTTTTTGAAAACACAGTTACATCATCAAGATAAATAATGATGAAGAAGCCTAATTCTTCCGAGAATGCTATGTCCATGGCTCTCTGAAAGGTTGCTCCAGCATTCATTAAACCAAAAGGCATTTTCACATACATGAAAGTGCCCCAGGGTGTAGTAAAAGATGTCTTTAATTGATCATCAGGGTGGACTAGGACTTGATTATACCCTGAATAGCCATCTAGCAAAGAAATTCTTTTAGACCCTACCACCCTTTGCAAAATATGATCCATCTTGGGCAAAGGGTAGTTATCCTTTAATGAAGCTTTGTTTAAATTCCTGAAGTCTATACAAAGCCTGATTTCTCCAGTCTTTTTCCTAACTGACACTAGATTAGATACCCACTCAGAATATCTAATAGGGACAATAATACCAGCATCATGCATCTTCATAATTTCCTTCTTAACCAATGGCAACTGGATAGGGTTGATTCTGCGCAGTTTTTGTTTGAATGGTTTTTGGTTTTCTTTAAGATGGATTTTTTGCTGTATTATTTCAGTGTCATAGGACTTAAGATCTTCGTAACTCCATGCAAAAACATCAGCAAATTCTTTAAACAACTCCAAATATTTGAGTTTAATGTGAGCTGGTAAAGTTTTAGACAGTTTGATCAATCTCGGTTTTTCCTCACTGCCTATATTACATTCTTCCACTTCAGTTTCCACAGGTTCCAGTTTTGGTTTGTTGGCCACGTCATCAAAATCAAACAGTTCTTCTAGAGGGGCCAAACCCTTGGGCAGACTATCATTATCAGAATGCAGAGTTTCTATTTCTTGTGTTTCAGGTTTCGGACTTAATTCTGCTTGGCGTGTGGATGTGATAGTCTGAAGGTTTATACCTACCAGCAGTGGAGATGGCTCTTCTTCACCAAGAAAATTTTCTTCACTGCAGTCTGTATCATAGTCTGAATCTGAACTATGGGGTTCAAACTCATTTCTGAATTGCATGAAGTCTTCTATTTGTTTATCTCCATCAAATACCTGCCAATATTTCTTGTTATCTGGGATAGCTGGTCTGAATTTTAGTTGGGAGGCGTCATCATACAGCAGTGGGCAGGTCCTAGCAGCAAAGGCTAAATTGTGGGCAGCAATGTTTCTTTTCCTTGGGACAAAAGATAAGGTGTACTCCTCAAACGTTTTTAAAAGATCAATGACATCATTCCTATAGGCCCTAAGTCTGGGGTGATTTGCATTGTACTCCCCATTGACTTGCCTAATAATTAATTCAGAATCCCCATATACATCGATTTTCTTGGCACCTAGTTTTTTCAAAAGATGCAAGCCCAAGAGAAGGGATTCATATTCTGCTATGTTGTTGGAACACTGAAAGTTTAATTTACATGAGATACATTCTGTATGATTATTTTCAGTGTTAGTGATCCAGACACCTGCACCTGCATTTGTTTTGGTGCATGACCCATCAAAATACATAGTCCAGAGAGGCAGATTTTCAGTTTGATGAATGGACTTTGTATCATTTGATTCCCCAAGTTTTTCATCGGGTTGAGGACTGTCTTTCTGACTGTCAAGTTTTGAGCTCACAGGATTGATAACTTGGATTTCCAGATCTGTGTTAAGTTTGCTAGGATCCTCAGACACAATAGACCGTTTCGGCATTTCATCATTGTGTTCCCCCTCTTTAACTCCAGCCATGGATTCTTTCGAAACAATTTGTTCAGTGAGTGTTTCATTGTTGAACATGATAAAGGAATCAAGGCTCGTGTTTATAGCATAGAGTGGGGAGTTTTGAGGCCGCTCCTGGCTTGTTACTGTGTATTGCATGTGAGATTCCCTATAAAGCCTCCTAGTTTGATTGAAGACAGGGATGGTTGCATAGGCCATGTCCATTTGCATAGTCCCATGTAACTTAGCCCCCCAAGATCTTGATAAGAGCATTCCATACTTTGGGGGAACATCAGCCACAACAACATCCATGACTAAACATTTGGCTGGAATTTGGGCTAGATTAACACAGAGATCTTTAATCAATCCTAGACACTTAACTCTACTCGAGTCAAAGGAGTACAGGTCTTTGTAAGGTCTGGTAATCTCAAGACCCAGGCTCTCCATTACAGCTTTTGGAATTAAATTATGGGAAGCGCTTGAGTCGTGCATAGCATTATGGAGAATTTTTTCATGAATGTTTAAGCTTACATAAAAGGGAGGGACAGGACCTTCTTGAAATTTTCCTTCAATCTTTGGACCGAAAATAAGCTCTGGTTGGTCATCATTAAGATTGAGGGTATCTTCATTATTTTCTAAGTTCAAAGCCTTCAAAATTTTGGACCTATATACATGCTGGGCAGCTAACTCAGTCAAAGGAACAGAGATTTTGATCTTTGAGATTTCCTGTTCCAGGCTAAAAAGGTTTTGATTCTTCAGAGAAATGACTTCAGCCTTGTTTACTGCCACTTTATCAGCAAAAACAACTTGCTGATTTGGTTTATCTACAGTTGAAATAGTTGTCTTTGCAGGAGTACTAACTGAGGTGTTAGTACTACTAATGTTTGCACTCTGTTTTTCGATGTTTTGAGTGTCTTTCTCTTTACCATTACCAGAATCAACAGCCACCGTTTTGTCCTTTTGTTTGATTGTTTTAGACTTGGTTGCAGTGCTGTTTTGAGAAGGTTTGTCAGAGGTTTTATTGTTGGGGGTTTGTTGATTAGATCTACTTCTGAGTTCATATTCCCTTAAAGGTTCTATAACAGCATTCTCCATGTTTTGATAGTCATTCTGATTATCATCTCTTCTGTCATCATAAGGTGTATAAAGACCTTGTTTATTTTCATAATGAACCTCAAAGTCATCATCATCTACCCCAAATAAGTTTATGTCGTTATCCTCTGTTGTTTCATTTGTTTCCTCAACCTCACTTAAAAAGTTCTGATGAAAGGAAGGGATGATCTGCTGATCATCTTCCCTGGGTCTGTTTGGAGGCTGATTTCTTCTAAGATTCTGATTTTGGTTTTGGTTTCTGTTTTGAGGAGCGTTTTGATTTAAACTTGCTTGCGCTCTCTCTAGAATGCTCATTTTCTTCATCATTTCTTCCATCATTCTTTCCATCTTTGAGCTTGAAGTGGAAGGGGTGGATTCCTCTCTAAAAGATACTTTCTTTTCAGCTTTCATCCTTGCTCTTTTCTCCATAAGGTTCACCTCTACAGAAAGGGCACCTCTTTGCATATCTTCAAGGGTTGCAAAGACTCTTTCTCTGAGTGAATATGTCATGTCTGGATCAAACCCTTCAGGAAATTTGTTTAAGGCTGATCCCTGAGGAGGTTTCAGTTCGGGGGAAAGTGCATTATACACACTGTTGAATCTGGTACAATAAGCTTGTACACTTTCCCCAGGGTTCCTATGGAGATTGTTATAGTCGGCAAGGACTTGGAGAGGGTTTTTCCTTACTTCCCATTTGTTTAAAAATGTTTGATGGAAGGCTTGAAGGTCGTTAATACTATGGGGGGTTAAACCTTTAAACCATTTTCTCACATCTCCCCCCAAACTTTGAGCAAACAATCTGATTTTGACAGATTCATTATCGATTTCATTTCTGTCAAAGTAGTCATTCATCTTGTCCACATGTTGAGATGTTGTTATGGTATTATTAGCATCATATAATGGGATTTTGGACTGATAGTCCTGTGGAAGATTGACTAATGGTACAGGAAGGACTAAGGGAGCATACCATGCTGCCATGATATGTGGTGGGGGTGGGTTTACAAGTGGAGGTGTGGGTTGAAATGGAGTGGTTTGAGCAGTGGATGAAGGATGAACAGAAGTGGATGGAACAGCAGTAGATCTTTGAGTTGACCTGGGGTGAGAGGCACCTAGATTATGTATGAAATGTAAATCAGGAGGTGTTGATTCTCTATTCCCAAGAGTCCCACTGGTTTCGGGAGATGAAAGGGTAGGCTCAGAATCTAACTGATCTAAATCACCAAATGACCTAGTTCTGAATGGGTTTAACAAGTCAATTTGTGATTCATGAAGAGCTGAAAGGTTTTCAAGTACTGAATTGGCTCTTAGGAGTGGTCTGAAGATAGTTGAGGATTGTATCCTAGGAGACTTCCTGAGAATTCTTTCTGGGTTGTCAACTATTTCAGGAGGATCTGGGTCGGGATGGGCTCTAGTATGAATCTTTTTAGGAGCCACAATGTTTATGTGATTAGACCCAATCTAAACAAGAAAAGTTCAACCAGATATGACAATCTTTAGACGGTTAACTAACCTGTTTTCTCAAATCGAATCCTACAGTCCTTTAACTGGGTTTGAAGGATTTAATAATGATAAGGGTTCTTCCCAGGGGAGTCTTGAGGTCTGTTTAGGATGGTGGAGTCGCCAGGTGGAAGGTTCAGAGTGTTTTCACAGCAGTACATTGTCCACCTCAGTGTTTGTGGAACATTCCTTTTCAAGGATATCTCAAAATACAACAAACTCTAACCAGAGATTGACTGGGAGGGCATTCACCAGATATGTCACCCCCAAAAGAGGATGAGATCCAGAGGCTACCTGGCCCTTTCCAGACTCTGTCTAAGAGTATAGGGTAAAACACATCAAAGACGTATACAAGTATCAAAACTAGTGTTTTACTACCAATCTGAAATTTTTTTGGTATTTTCTGAATTGTTTATATTTGTGGTTTCAAAAGAATGTCCTAACTTTGCCTCAAAACTTAGCTATGGTTAAGAAACAAAGACAGTCTATCCTTGTGGCTAAGCTAGCTGATTTTCCAAGGTTAGATAAAGACTTAAATGAACCCTAGGGTTGACCTAGTTTGTCACTGATTCAAACGAGTTTTATCATGATTACCATTCTTTGGTAGTGCTTGGAAAGGCTGCTTTTTACTCTCAGGATGTTTATGTAAGGATTCTGGGTAAGGTTCCCCAGCGGAGTCGCCAGAAATGTTAGTTCCTGGTGGCTCAGCTGCAAAATAGAACAATTGTCATGGAACCAGAGATTTTGGGTTAAACTTCCCCAGTGGAGTCGCCAGAAATGTTAGTTCCTGGTGGCTCAGCTGCAAAATAGAACAATTGTCATGGAACCAGAGATTTTGGGTTAAACTTCCCCATTGGAGTCGCCAGAAATGTTAGGTCTCTGTAACAAGCAAGATTGGCAAAGTCCGATCACAGAGTTAACATCATTTCAACCAACTTTGGGATTATAGGATCTAGCCCTCCTGAATCCGGAGAGGGATCTCTCCAATATGTACAAAGATGGATATTGTCTTTGAAGTTTTAGGGTGATGATATTAGGCTAGTTATGAAGGCCAAGGGTTTTGTTTGGTTTTCTTGGATGGTTGAACATAGTTGTTGTCTGAGACGGAAAGATCTATATGCGAATAGGTTCAAAGGTGAGAAGTTGCAAGTAAACAAAATAAGCTTTGATTCTAAAGAAAGATGATGGCAAGTTTTAAATCCATTGGGCTATGGAGTCATAAGGGAATTTAATTGAAACATCCAGGTTCAAGAGTAATCTATGGGGCAAGTCATCTAGGCCTAAGGATCTCTTTGAAGTTTGATTTATGGAATGGGGTGATACAACAAGAAAGGGAATCAACAGATGCAGAACGAAGAGCATCCCAGGATCTGGTAAGTACTTTGAAACTAGCCAGCCTTTGACCAAGCACTTAAGAAAAACATAGAAGCAAACTAGGATCTGGTAAGTACTTTGAAACTAGCCAGCCTTTGATACACTTCTAATAGAAAACAGATTAAAAACAAAGGGAAACTTGAAAGGCAACCTTTGGAGCAGAAACTAGTGGGCAGGGCTCACCTTTCTCCTCATCTTAGTTCTCCTTTACTTAGTTACTTTCCAAGACAATCACCAAGATAACACAGAATGGCCCAAGATCTGATAAGTACTTTGAAACTAGTCAGCTTTTGACACATCCTAAGGGAAACAGACAAATAGTTGAGCAAGCAAGAAAGGGACTCAGGGCTAACCTTTGATTTCCTCAATTCATTCCTTACACAACATATATGAAAGTAACATTTAAAAACAACATTCAGCAGTGACGAAAAGATGAGGGAACGCCAACATCTCTGTGCTTAGACTGAATTAAATCATTTCTAAATAACACAATAAGAGGAAAACATTGGGATAAAGATTTTTCAGCCAGAGAAGGTCACTGATGTACAACAAACTCTAACACTGTTTAAACTGTTCTTTATAGTGGAAAATGAAACAAATTGAAAACAGAAATAAAATGACAAGTTACAGTGAGAATAACATCACCATCAGCATAGACCAGGATCCCATAAATCGGCTTGTATTGATTGCTTCAAACCGGTTACAATCTTCAAGTCCAATGTTTTAATCCATCTCTTTTCACAATCTAACCTATCTGTTACAAGCAGAGCTCCAAGAGCCCATGAAACCACTATTTACAGTCAAGAGTTTTCCACTCAGGAATAGCTACAGCGCTTCAGAAATTACATTGACAACCAACCAATCCAACCCCTCGCTCATCTTCTATCGAAGTATTTGTAGAAGGATGAGGAGGTGAGATCTGATTAAAAGATCTCAAACACAATCAATGCAGAATTAATGTCTTCCTAACCCCGTGAGGTTCGATGAAGAAATCCTACAGGTGTTGTATTGCATTAATGTGTTTACACTTAAGAAGTAAGCTCGAAGAGAGCTTATATTGACCTTTGAGGCTCTGCGTACTGTTAGGGTTACTCTGCAGACATTCTGTCGTTGAAATCCGGTGCAGTAATAACTTCTTTGGTTGTTCGAGGCATAATATCTGATCCTGTTCAATAAATTCATCCTATGATTGAGCTTTCTGAGGCAATAGGTGGCACTGTGGTGGGTGAGGAATCAATTCGCCTCGAAGTATGGCGGTGGAGGCGATCTGTATGCCGAACACTTTTAGGTTTTGCTTTAATCCGTGTTCTGAGCCGGGGATTAGGCTTTTGATAACCGTCTTAGCCGTAATCCCCGCCAATATTCTCACAAAACCACTGCTCTGGTTCATTCTACCTTTAATCTGCTACTCTTTCTCTGCTCTGATATTGGCGGCCTTCTTCAAGCTTTGCAGGGACATGCGGCAACCAAAGCTCATGAAGCTTTGTAAATATCTCTGTTCTTCTCCGTATGATCAATTCCTTGGACAAATCGGGAGGATTGGAGTCGTCACTCTCATCCTTCAGATTTCGTAGAATACGAAGAAAAAACCTTTGAAAACCTGCAAAAAACAAGAAAAATGAGGAAATCCTGCGTTTATATGGATAGACTGCATCGGAGGGCGTGCGGGCGGACGGAGAGATCGGGACCGTTGATCGTATTGCGATCAACGGTTGGGAGCAAATCAAACGGTCAACGAGAAGGAAAGTGGACCATATAATGAAATCGGGAGAGGAGATGCAAACCGTCGATCTACAGAGATCGACGGCGGGGATTGGATTTTAAACGCGCCGGGGCAAGATTAACGGGCGAGCGAATCGGTTAAAGGACGAGCGGGAAAGATGATCGAGGACCGTCGGATGGGAGGGCCCAGATCCGACGACTGGGGTGAATCCCGCTGCGGGGCCATGGGACCTGTTTAACGCGCGGGAGATGGACATGGCATGGCGGTTTTTGGGGTGAGGTGGAGAACACGTGTCAGCCGGCGCGTGGAATCGCTGGCCGACGGCACAAAACCGTGTCCGGACGAAAGGTGGTGCGGGCGCAAACCGGTGGGAAAGGAAAACAGCGCAGCGGAAAGGGGGGAGGGGTCCACCAGATGACGGGACACTCCGCACCGTTGATCCGTGGGACAGATCAACGGCGGAGTTTTAATATTATTTCCTTTGGTGGAAAAATAAAACAAACCCGTCTTTGCATTTTACAAAGGTTTTCAATGTTTTTCGGGCAATAAATTATTTCCGAGGTTAAGCGCCTGGCGGGTTTAGCACGTGGTTCCGGCGTGGGGACATATGGAAGGAGAAACAGAAAGGGGCTTAGCCTGAGGGGCTAAGCTTAACACATAGAAACACATGTTTTTCTATGGTTTTTTGAATAATTTTTGTAAGAGAAGAAAGGTTCCGATAGATCAAAAAGTGAGTTTTTGACCTTAGGAAATGAGATTAATGGAGGAATAAGGGGAATAAGAGGGTTTAATGGGTTATTTTATGGATGAAAGGATACTCGAAGAAATGAGGAAAAAGTGGAAGAAGAGGAAAAGGGAAGGGGGAAGATACAACAAATTTTGTTCAGGATTTTTCATGGTATGCCAGAGGCAGAGGGGGTGGAGAGAATGCAGAACCAACCAGTGGTTTATAACCTTGCCAACAGACTTCAAGTACCAACAATTTTAGGCCTGAATTTGTTTCTTGAAGGCTGCAAAGAATATTTAGCCACCAGCTGATATGATTGAAAAATATAGGTGGCTAACAAGGTCAACACAGTAATTCCATTACTAAAGGAAGTCGGAGCATAGGGTTATGAATTCTAAGTAATAGAAATGGAACCTACTGCTAATGGTTCAAAGGTAATTTATTCACAAAATGCAGAAAAACACAGTCATCTCATTACTAAAGGAAGTCAGAGCACATGGTTGTGAATTATGAGTAATAGTAAATAATATCTACTGCTAAACACAATAATTACATTACTAAAGGAAGTCAGAGCACATGATTGTGAATTCTGAGTAATAGCAATGAAATTTACTGCTAGGGTTTCAAAGGTAGTTTACTCACAAGATGCAGGAAAAACACAGTCATCCCATTACTAAAGGAAGTCAGAGCACATGATTGTGAATTCTGAGTAATAGTAATAAGATCTACTGAAAGTAGTTAAAGTATCATATAGATCAAGAAAACATTAAACCTCATCTAAACTCAGATCTGTTCAGGAAAACCTCTCTGTATTACTGGTTATCTTCCATAACATAAAGAAACAGTTGGGCCAAAAAGTCTCCAACCCCTTGCTAATTTGACCTCTTGCTTCATATATAGAATTAAAACCTTTGATTCTATGATACATCATCAGAGGAATTCGAATTCCTATCCTTGACACCTATTCTAACCATAAAACAGGCTTATTAATTACAAAATGACAGCTTGACTGTCTTTGAAGAGTCATAATTCAAGTAGGACTAAAACTCCTAAAACATGTTTCAACAACCTTATCTAAGACTTGAATACTTCCTTTGATAGTTGCAACCTCATGAGGTCGAATTTGGTGATGCCTCCAGCCTTGTTATGAAATCTTGTTGACTCATGTCTTATCTGCCCTAAAAACTAGGAAACCTGTTTTCTGCAATTATGCCTTTACCTTCATTGATGATCTTCAAACCCTTTTTCTAGAAATTTCGACTTCTTGAGACAAAATACATGTGTTATCTCTTCCATAGAACCATGCCCTTCCACCTGTACAAAAATTAATCCCTTGAAGGAGTATAAAGAGAGCTGATATGGTTGCGCTACGAAAATATTAGTTGTTTTCGTAGCGCAGAATATATGTCTTTGTAAACATCTCTTAAACCTCCAGTTTCTTTTGATTTGACACCTGGATCTTCATTTTTGAACCCTTTCCATCCTTTAGCAGCATCAACACTCAAAAACTAGATGTTTTTATCTCTTGAAACCCTTATAATAGACTCAAAACTGCACCTACAGCAGTTTCGTATCGCGCTACGAAATTGCTGTGTATGTCATCTACACAAAAAAATTTCAAAAATATTAGTTTTTAAAGCTTCTTGCACTTTTTCCATGATGTCTACAGGCTTTAATAATCAACATATGTCATCCTTGAAGTGTTTTCAAAAAGTGAAATCCTTCTCCACAACAAAACTGCATTAAGAAATTATAACTTACTGTTATGATTTATCTAAAAAATATGTGTTGAGACAGAGCTTTTTTTTTCTCACCCATAATTTATTTTTCAAAAATGAAGGAGTATTTTGGATACCATGATGTCTTGAACACAAACCTATCTTTGTTTTTTGAAATACTTCTCCTACTGTCTTTGAAAAACCTATATAAAACTGGAAAATCTTGATTTCTGAAAATATGGCTTCAAAGAAAGCCTTTTATCTCCAAATTGGTAATACTTATGAGAAACATGAGATAGATTATTGTATATGGAGAGTGTAGGAAGAGAAACCTCCTTCCGAATTCCAAAAGACTTTTTATTGTGGCCAGAAACTGATCATGAAGTTGACTACTAAAAATAGAAAACAGAGTTTTTCTCTCAATGACTTTCAGTTGTTTTCGTAGCGCAAGTTGAGTCATCAATTTCACTGAAAGAGGTTTTTTTAGTTCAGTATGTTAGGAAGAAAACCTCTTTCAGTTTTCAAAAATGAGTTTTCAGTTGCTCAGGAACCCCTCTGGAAAAAGACTACTAAAAGCATAAAAACAGGTTTTTTGATGAAAAAAAAGGCTGCTTCAGTGGTTTTGTAGCGCGCTATGAAAATAGCAGCGTTTTCGTAGCACAAAATAGGATTTTTACACTGTCTGCGCTAAGAAAATGTGGTTTCATGGCTAATTCCTAAAAAAAATTCAAATGATTTGAGATATGACCTCTAAACACAAGGTGAGACTCCTAAGACATGAAATAAGGTTGTCAAGGTTTATTTGGTAATGAAAATGAGACTCTAAGACTCTTACCCTATCACCTAACCATTAAAACATGAAATGACCTAATGCCTATCTAAGACCATGACTCAAACAAGGTAAACTTGCAGAGCTTATTGATCATGGAGTGGACCTAAAAGACTTTATTTGAACTTGAAATATGACCTTTAAAGACTTCTAACCCTATGACCTATCCTTTATCAAGACTTAAAATGATTTTTAGACTTCCTTGAAATCATGACCAAAAGCAAAGTTGACACATTTCAAATTTGAAATTTATAAAATTTAGGGTGTGATAACATTCTGATTCAGTTTCCAACCTAGTTCCCACTAGGAAGAAAACTGGGGAAATCAGACTTTGTGTTGATTTCCGGAATTTAAATAAGGTGTCACTAAAAGATAACTACCCTCTCCCCAAGATGGATCATATTCTTCAGAGGGTGGTTGGTTCATCCAGGATTTCATTGGTTGATGGATTCTCTGGGTACAACCAGATTTTAGTTCAGCCAGAAGATCAACCAAATATTTCATTTACTACTCCTTGGGGTACTTTCATGTATGTTAAAATGCCTTTTGGATTAATGAATGCAGGAGCCACTTTTCAGAGAGCTATGGATATAGATTTTGCCAAGGAAATTCATGATTTTTTTGTAATCTATCAAGATGATATAACTGTATTTTCAAAAACTGATAATGAACATCTAGATCATCTAAGACAAGTGTTTATCAAATGCAGGAAATTTGGCATTTCTTTAAATCCCAAAAAGACTCTCTTTGGACTTGATGAAGATACACTATTAGAGAATATTATATCAAAATAGGGAATTAGGATAGACTCGTTAGAATAGAGGCCATTTTGAACATAAGCCATCCTAGAAATAATAAATAATTGCAGGATTTCTTAGGTAAAATCAATTTTCTCATAAGATTCATTTCAAACTTAGCATAAATAATTAGAGAACTCAATAACATGTTGAAAAAATACTGAGCACTTAAATGGACTGTAGAGGCCAAACAATCATTTGAATCAATCAAACAAGCCCTCACAAGAAAACCAGTCCTAATAAATCCTAATTTCAAAAAATATTTCATTATTTTTTCTTTTGCTTCAGAACATAATATTGCTGCAGTCTTACTGCAGAAGAATGATCAAGGCTATGAACAACCGGTTGCTTTTTTCAGCAAATCACTTAGAGATGCCACTTTAAAGTATAACATAATGGAAAATCGGACACTAGCATTAGTGAAGGCTATCAAAGACTTTAGAGTGTACATCTTGGATTCACACATCATAGCTTATGTTTCAAATTCAATAGTGAAGGACATTCTAACTCAGAATGGGCTTGATGGTAAAAGAGGAAAATGGAATGCCACTATTTTGGAATATGACATAGAAATTAAGTCCACCAAACTCATTAAAGGTCAAGGTTTAGCCAAACTCATGGCTGAATCAAACTATCATGCTTTAGATATAAATTTTATTGCCCAATTAGATGATCAAGAAGAGATGGTGACTCCACAGATCAGTGAAGCCTTTTCAAATTCACCATGGTATGCAAATATCATATTTGTATTACTAAATTTATAAGCTCCTACTGGATTGTCAAGAACTAAAGCTAGATTTTTAAAGTTAACGGAAATGAAATTTTGTATCATAGATAATGCATTGTTTTGGAAAGATCATGGTGGCATTTTATTGAATTTTTTGCTTAAAGATGAAGTTGATAAAGTTATGGAAGAGTTTCATGCAGGTGACTGTGGAGGACACCTTTACTGGAAGTCAACTACAGATAAAATCTTGAGAGCTAGTTTTTACTGGCCTACACTTTTTGCATATGTGAAAAAGTATGTGACCTCCTATCACAAATGCCAAATCTTTGAAGGGAAGAAAAATCTATTGCCTTTACCCCTTAAACCCATCTCCATAGAAATGCATTTTTCAGCAATGGAGTTTATACTTCATAGGTGAAATTCACCCACCATCCTCAGCCCAACACAAATGGATTTTGACAGCCACAAACTATTTCACCAAGTGGATAGAAGCCATTCCTTCTAGGCAAGCCACTGATATTGTCATAATCTCATTTTTAGAAAACAATATACTGTCTAGATTTGGATGCTCCCAAAAGCTCATTAATGATAATGCAGCTTCTTTCAAGTCTAAAAATATGATTGACTTCTGTAATAAATACCACATTACCCTTAGCCATTCCATTGCTTATTACCCTCAAGGTAATGGCCTTGCTGAATCATCAAATAAAAGCCTTGTTAATATCATCAAGAAACTACTAGAAGACAATAAAAATACCTGGAACAAAAGGTTAGTAAATTCCTTATGTTCAGACAGACTCACCACAAAGAAGTCCAATGGTACATCCCCTTATCATCTTGTTTATGGGATGGATGTTGTTTTTCCATCCTCTTTAGGAGTGCCAATAATGAATATGATCCAAGAACTTCAGGTAGAAACCAATGATATCCAGAGAAGGATAAATCAAACCATACACTTGCAGAAAACTAGGGAGGAAGTTGATCTCAAGTCTAAAGTTATTCAAGATAAGATTAAAAAGATATTTAAGAAGAAGACTAAGGAAGATGATTTTTACATAGGTGAAAAATTTCTTAAGTGGGATTCTAGGAAAGAAGAGAAAGGTAAACATGGTAAATTTGATTTCCTATGGAAAGGTCCATATGTTATTTATGGTTATAGAGGTAACAATGCATTCTTTTTGAAGGAGTTGGATGGATGAGATCTGCCAGGTGGACCTATCAATGGTAGAATGTTGAAGCATTACTATTCCCTAGAATAACAGCAGTTCACTTTATTTACTTTGCTCATTGTACATAAATTTAAAGAGTTTAGATTGGATTGGATGTTTTTCTTACAAAGTTGAAGCCCAGAGAGAAGGCCCTAAGCTTTGAAAGAAAAAATATCATAAGTATGAATAATGCATAGCTCAGAATACAATTCCAAGGCAAAACCACAGTCAAAGATTCAAGGCTACTAATATTAAAGTTCTTGACATTTCACTAGGAAATGTCATCCCCATGTGGAGCCACTGTTAAGGTCCTATAATAATAGGATTCATAAATTTGAATTTACTTTGATTAGCCTTGTAATATGTACATACTTTTCTTTCTGCAAAAAAATTTTCCCATATTAAAAATCAAGAAATGTAAAAAGGGTAAAAGTCCTAAAAAAATTCAAAGGACTTGAAAGAAAAAAGATCAAAAAAGAATAAAAAATGAACCTCAAACAAAAAAAGAGATAAAAATAGATCATGAAAGTGATTCAATTTCAAATGCCACTACTTTTTACTTCACTTTGCAAAATAATATTTTGTGCAACTTGTCAGAAATGCCGCAATACATGAAGGTCAAACTGCTTAATCTTGACCTTTCATTCTTTAAATTTCATGTTGATAGATAGAGAATAAAGACCTAGCCAAACTATTTAATCTTGGCAGATCAGTAGTTAGGTAGAGAATAATAAGGAGCTCAACAGTTTAATCTGAGACCTTGGAAGAAATAAGGATATAATTAGATAGTTGAATGTTAAAATAAAAATGAATAAGGGTCTGCAAGCTCAAAAGCACCCACATAAATGAAGAAAAAATGTTAGGATAAACTAATGGGTAGGCAGAAGCAGTTTTCACAAGGCATGGATAGTATAAATTGGTCATTTCACTTACTAATTTCCCTTCAAAATCATTCCCCTTGTAAAAATACTCCTTCCCCTTCATTTTTATTCTTTCCCCTTACTTCACTCTTTTTCCCTTGCAAAAAATCTCTTTTCCTAAGTTAAAATTCATATCTTCCTTTGGAAAAGTAAAATCCCTTTAACTAATTTCTATTTATTCAACAAACACCAAAAACCCCTAAGAAACCTTTATCCTACATTTAAATGATTAAATTATATGTCGGGCCCCACTATACATATCCCTCCCCGATATAAGTTTTTACATTAACACTTAATGAAATTCCCGCACTTGTTAACATTTCATTGCATAGTATTACCATTTAACTTTATTTATTAACTCTCGCATTAAACCTTTATCCCGTATTTAATTAATTCCTTTATATGTATATCCCAACCCATATTTTAAATTTAATACATAGTTTTGTTTCCCCACATATGATATAACTTGGGCCCACTATGTATAAAACCCCACTATTATAAAGTCTCACTTTCCCTAAACCCATTGGTTTTATATTTAACCCTATCGCATAACTTAAAATAATGACCCCATGCAATATAAACTACAACTTATATGCATATATAACCAATCACATCAAATATCCCGAGCCCCATGCCACCAAATCTTGATACTCCATCGCATCATCCCATCCGTCAGATCAGCGCTAACCAAATCTAACGGCCAGCAAGCCTTGTCGCACGCCCAATAGCCAACTCTTTAACTACACCCCAACCTTGCGATATCCATGGTTTTCGGAGCTCCGATCCTGACTACGTGGAACTCTTTCATTCGATCTCATCCTCAAGATTTATACAGCCAACCACCTTTGGCCAGTGTGAAAACCGCTCAGCGGTTTCTCCTAAAATTTATCCAAACCACTATGTTATTTGAATTAACCCCGTGCTTTAAATACTAATCATTGTTGGTTAAAAAGACCATATAGCCGCCCTTTGCAGCCTTTTACACCATTTCTGTTACACTTTTGCGCAGAAGGAACTTTGATAAACTGAAAAAGTTGTTGCCGACCTCATTTTATGACAAATTCAACCATAATTCAAAAATTTTGCTGCTACAACTGTTGCAGAAGTCCACCAAAGCATTATAAAGACCAGAAGAGCCTCATGAAAGCCTTCTGCTACCTCAGAACCCTTCTGCAAACCAGAATACTCATTTTATCCAGGTATTCCTCAAAGAAAAGACTCGTTCTTTAAATTTATAAGGAATTAATTCAAGTAATTGAATCAATTTATGAGTTTTAGCATACCAAAAGTGCCTATTGCCTTCCCTATCCTTTTCTGCAAACCCTAATCTTCCTTTCATTCAAATTCTGAAGGTCCTGAGATTGATTTTTGTCACAAAAAGTACATTTTGATCAATTTGAGCAGTTTAAAACCTTTTGCAAACCTAAAAGGAACCCCTGTAGCTTCACAAATCCTTTTTTCTGCAAACCTGGGACCTATTTTTCAAGATTCCCAAGGCTTGAGACTGTTTTTGATTAACATAGAGTAATAATTGACCAATTGGCTTATTAAATCAGTTTGTAAACTGTAATTATCTTTCAAAGGTTTTCCTAAAAACCTAAATCTTTTTCTTGAGTCAAAATATTAATCAATTGAGTAAAAATCAAACAAACAATGGCTTCCAAAAGTATTGTATATGTCAATCCTCTACAACCTCCATTTGTAGATGTAGAACACACTCCCTTGGCTGATAAAGGTTTTAAAATTAATGACATAGTCACTGAATTTAACCTTCTTGAGCTCCACTGCTAGAGCCATGACATCCATAGACCAAGCAAATGAGGTTTTCATTTGGGAATCTAATTTGCCAAAGTATGTATTCCCACAAAATTTCTAGTGCCCAGAAGTAATCATACTTTATCAATATTTCTATTTCCCTGACCAGAGAGCCATAATAAACCCTGAAAAGGAAATTCTGTTTACTATTACAGCTGAGTCAATTAATCAAATGCTCCAAATGCAATCTAGGCCAGATGAAACCCCTTTGTCCATTAAGGCTCTTACACAGTTGTATCTGAATCTGGATTTCCCCAAGAGGTTCCAGATATTCCAAACTTGCATGCCTTCATCTGTAGAAATTCCCACGATAAATCCTCCTTACCCATCTGCAAAATTTTCTAAAGAACCAGATATGTCATTAGCATGTTGTCTTTTATTTTGGGTTATTTTACAGATGAGCATGTTGATGTTGCAGTACTAGGTTTTTTGTCTACTTTCACACTTGGTCAACCTCCTACTACCATTTTCAATTTTTCCAAGTACCTTGGTGACAATATGCATGAAAAACTTGTTAAAATGCCTGAAGAAGGTGTTTTCAAGTATTCCTCAATCCTATTCCACATGTTTTTGTATTTTCAATTAGAGAAATTTACCATCAACCTTCAAAAGCTTGATGTTGAAGGTAACCCACAATTAGTCATATTTTGGACTCCTTTAATAAGAAAAGACTCCACACAGTCCACCAATACAGAGTTTATTGATTCCTTCATTCATCCTATGGTCAACATACTAAACAGCAGCATGCAACCCAGAATCAGTGACAAGATTAAAAAGGTCCTACAATTGTTAGAGCATAATAGGACAGAAGATTGGTACTTGTATCAAAACCATGTAGAGATAAGGGTATATGCATCAAATCGTATTCCATATAAATTTCCCAAATACCTCCCAATGAGGTTATTTACCCTTGAGTATATCAGACAGATTCTTAATTCTGATGCAATCAATTTCTTGGCAGCTAAGAAGAAGACACAGTTCAAAATAAAGAATCAGGTTGGCCCTTTCATTTGTAATAACATAGATGTAGGTTTAGAGGCTGAAAAGTATTTACAGGAGTTTAAATTCAGTAAAAATTTTCTGTGGTATTATGATCCTCTAGGAGTAATAAGTAAATTGAGATTTAAATGCAAACTAACTCCTTATGTACATGAAAAGAAACCATACATTGAGAAATACTCCAACCAATCTGAATGGTTGAAGAACACCTTGACAGAGGGAGAGAAGCAAGGTGATACTAGTCAAACCTTGCAAACTCCTGCCCAAGAAGATAGAAACTCAAAAAGAATCAGAGAGGAAGGATCATATACTGCAGAAACTACCACTGGAACTAAATTTGAATTAATGCACAGGAAGAAGCCAAAATTAAAACTTGTCAATGAGCAAGTAGAAACAATTGAAGTAATTGATACAGAAATAATGGTGAAAGATAATGTACCACCTGTAGTTGCTAAAGAAACACATCAGCCTTCAACTTCAAACACTCAATGTATTCAGAAGCAACACAGTGTTGAAATGTCCTCATCCAGCAAACCAACAGAGAAGGAAATGGACATTATGCAGAAATACAAAGAGATAAAGATGAGAAATGAGGCCTTGAAGACTGAGACATACAACCAATATTGGAAACAATCACCTAGTGACCAAAGCATATGACCTTCCTGCAGCCTAAAGTAAAGCATCCCAAAACACTAGTAGATTACAAAAAGTCATCATATGAAGTTCAAGAAGAATATCTTCATCCTATTGATCAGATAGAATTTCACAAATAAGCTGGTGAAATGCTTTATTCCACAATGAAAAATAAAGCCATGAGTGTACAGAAGCTCCAAAACACTCTTGGGAACATCAAAGATCAGCTTAAATTGGATAAAGCATCCTCACAAGCTAAAGACAATAGAATAAAATCTCTGGAGGATTTGATTAATTAAGTAGGATATGATCCAAAAAATGTAAAAGTTGCAGATGAATTGATAAAAAAGAAAAATGCAGACATTGCTGGATTAAAGAAGCAACTTAAGGTGCCTCCTACAGAACATCCTTAGGAAAAGGAAGTGTTACAAGATGAAAATATGAAAGATGAGATGATGAGATGATGAATCTCATTCTTCAGTTGACTGCCCAGATAAAATAAATGGAGAATGAAATGGACAAGTTAGTCCAGGAGAAAAAGGCCAGAGAAGAAGTTCATGTCACTGTAATTCCTGTAGTCACTGCTATTGTACCATCCACATTAATAGAATCATTGGCCCCTACAGTCCCAATGGCTACAGCACTAACTATCACCTCATCAACAACTTCAGCAATAGAGTATTCAACAACAATAGTACAGCCTACAGATGAAGCAAGTAAACTAGTAAAAGCTATGCAAGACATGTCTATTCAGACAAATGAAATTAACAGACTTAAAGAACAACTGAAAATAATAAAAGATGAAAAGAAACTTGGTAAGATTATGCAGAAGAATGAAGAACAGAATGAAAACATGTTGAATGAGCAATTGAAGAAGTTAGAGAAAGATCTAACACTAAAAGAACCCATGGCACAAACCAAACAACAGCTTTGGGCCAATACCATTAAATCTGTCAATGATATTTGGCCATCCATACAGGTTATATATGAAAAAAATATTTAGTCAAAACAACAAGAGAAGCCATTCAGAAGATAAAAGAAGAACTTGGTAAGAAACCTGAGGAGGCTAATGAAATCATCAAATTTCTTAATTCCAAGAATAGGCAAGAACTAGAAGAAATTGGAATTAGTGATAGAGCAGAAACCATCCTAGAATTTAGGAAGGTTATTTCTAAAAATAATTTGATGATACAACTAGAAGAGAAATGTCGGAATATGGAAGTTGCCATCACAAGGTTCATGATGAAGTTTTACACTCTCAGGAAAAAAGGCCTTCCAAATCCATTAGTTATTCATGACAAACTAATGAAGTAGGATGATTATGATAAGAAGATGAGAGAAGTGGCTAAGGAACAAGCTAATAATTCAGCCATGCAAGGAATTCCAACAAGGAAAGTACTTTACAAAAAATTTGAGAATCTTTTTTACCTACAACATGAGGTAAAACACTTATTTGTTAACAAGCCTACATTCTCAAAGTATACTAAAGCAGATGAAATATTCATAAGGATGATGAAGATCAAATTTCCAGAGACAGAATTTAGGGAAAAAATGATTGATTTACCGTGAAGAGAACAACAGTAAAACAAAGCAGTCAAAAGGAGAAAACATCATTTACAGTTTATAGTAAAAAGAGACAATCAAAGAGTATCAAACAGGTTAAAGAGTATCAGATGAAAGATATAGTTTAAAGTCAAATTAGAAATTACAAAACAGAGTTTAAGTGTATTAGTTGAAAGGTCAAAGTGAAAGTCAAAACAGAGATAAAGCTGCCAGCGTAGAGGACACTTCACTGCCTAACTATAGCCTTCATTGAGCAACAACCAAAGATAAATCAGCAACAAAATATCAACAATTAAACAACAAATCTATAAAAACAGGGCGAGCTTGCATTAGTTAGATAGTTGTCTCTATCTTCTTGCATGAAGATATTTCTTTTCCTTGAATAATTCCAAATTTGTTTAGGATATTTTGTACTTGAGTTTTTGCATAAATACTTCACATTTTGAAGTATTGAGAGTGAATGAATTGCTCAACATTTCTATAGTTGTACTATTCTGGAACCTAAGGGTGATTGTACCAATTTCAAGTCAGCAGACTGGATTAAAGCATTAAAGAGATTATATTACAAGATTCATGTGTTGGGCCATTATAGTGAAGTACTTTCTACTTGTTCAATTGTTTCTTTCTGAAGTTCTCACATACTCGTATGTTTTCTTAATCTAAATGATATAACTGGAATGTTATTACATAATATGTTTAATTGCACTCTGTCTTGAACTATTTATCATTTATATGTTTTTCCTCTGATATCCAGATTAGGGAATTCTTAATTTCTCCCTTATTTCGATTGACCTCTGTCTTTTCACTCACTATCCGGATTTGAGAACCCTTAATTGCTCTCTTACCCCGATTGAAACCATTTTCACCATCAGCCTAAGGATCTGAAGTGACCAAACTATCTTGCCCTGTGAATACTTCCCTTTAGAACCTTGATAGTGCTTCTGTTGCTTGACACTTTGACTCCATTAGCCCAATGGAATACAAACCTACATCTATCCATCTGAGTAAGTGATTTCACCACCAAACCAAATCCAAAATCAAATCCCAAGTAATCTTACATAACTAGCCTAAAATCAACTACAATCAACAAAGATAAATCATATAGAGAGAGCCCTCTCTGAGCATTAGGAAGGCTAGATCCTAAGCCTTAAAAGTAGGTTTGTGGTTACCTCTAAAATTCTTAAAAAAAAAAAACAACCCTTTGAGAATTATTGAAGTGATAACATATTCATTCAATGCCTTTATATATATATATATATATATATATGAAATTGATATTGAAATAAATTAATTAACATGGATATTCAAATAGTTTATTTAAATTTGGCGATAAAATATTTTTTTAAAATATAAGAATTATCAAATTTATTTTTGTGATGAAACATTCAAAAGTGAAAAATATAAGATTATTTTTTACTTTTATTTACTTTATTTTCCTCTAGATTTATTATAAAACTATGTTACTTTATATGGACATGTTCTCCAGAACTTCTGGAAGCCTTTGTATTATGTTCGAAACTCCCAACGATTAGGGTGAACAATTCACTCATCTTAGGGGCTAAGAAACTTTACAAATGATAAGAGGAGTGCTTGACCAAATTCTATTTATAATAGAGGAGATAAATTAGTCATTGGAGAATTAGTTATGATTGACCAAATTATTAAATAAAATTTATAAGGAAGGATTAAAAATATATAATTAATTTGACTTTAGTTAGAATTAAATAATTAAGTTAAATCAAATTGGGGAAAAATGTATTCTTTGAATGATAAGATTAGGATAAAAAATTGAGCTAATAGAGAATTTACATAAGATTTAAACAATTTGAGCAGGGATAAATCAACCCTTGGAGAAGGGTAAACCATTAAAGAAATGATTTTGGAATTTAAATTAAAGAATGTAATTAAATAATTGGAATTAAATTAGAATTAAATAATAGGAATTTAAAAATAAATTATTAAAATAAATTAACTTGTAATACTATCAACTTAAAATTTAAACAAGGATAAAGATAAGTCAAGTTTTATTTTAGAAATAGGGAATGACTTAAAATTTAAACAAGGATTATATTTTTGGTTACTTGATCAAATTTTTCATCTTGTCCTGATCATGAACCACACTGGCTGGTTCGAAATGTGTCGACCAAACTTACTTTGATGTGATTTTCACCAAAAGATTTTACTCACAATTTATTTTTAAATTCCTATTATTTAATTCTAATTTAATTCCAATTATATTTTTTCTAATTTAATTCCATTCATAACTGAAAATCCTCAAGTCATTTCTTCAATGGTTTACCCTTTTCCAAGAGTTGATTTATCCCCTCTCAAATTGTTTAAATCTTATTTAAATTCTCTATTAGCTCAAGTTTTTATCTTAATTGTATCATTAAAAGAATACATTTTTCCCTCACTTGGTTTAATTTAATTATTTAATTCTAAATTAAGTTAAATTAATTACATATTTTTAATCATTCCTTATAAATTTTATTCAATAATTTGGTGAACCATAACTAATTCTCCAACTATTATTTTCTCTCCTCTATTATAAATAGAATTTGGTCAAGCACTTCTCTCATCATTTGTAAAGCTTCTTAGCCTCTTAAGATGGGTGAAGTGTTCACCTAAAAAGTCGTGTTTCGAATGTGATGTTTTTTACTGTGGAAATATTCACTCAAAATTTATATAGACATCTAAATATTATATTTATGGGTAAGTGTGAAAGTAAAATATTTTTACCACATTTCTATGATATTGAGTTGTAATATTAAAGTTTATGGGTAAGTGTGAAAGTAAAATATTTTTACCACATTTCTATGATATTGGGTTGTAATATTAAAGTGGGAATATGATTATTGATATTTTATAATATTTTTCTTTAGAAAGTGTGATTAGACCTATGGATGGTTTATGATGGTTTTAATTAAAACTAATTAAAAATGTATATTTATTTTTGTTTTTAATTATAGTTGACATGTTTTTTTAATTTAGAGAAATTTTTATTTTTATTTAAAAAAAGGACGCATGTCAAGTCAATGTGCCACATTTCTATGATATTGGGTTGTAATATTAAAGTGGGAATTTGATATTTTATAATACTTTTAATTAGAATTAACAGAGAAAAGTGAGATTAGAACTATGGATGGTTTATGATGGTTTTAATTAAAACTAATTGAAAATGTATATTTTTTTTTGTTTTTAATTATAGTTGACATTGTTTTTTAATTTAGAGAAATTTTTATTTTTATTTTAAAAAAAGACGCATGTCAATTCAATGTTGAGCACAAAAGGAATTACACATCTCCTTCATATTGGGCTATATGTCTATCACAAAATTATCAGAATTAGTTTTTCAATACAATAATAAAAATATAGTAATATAACTATCACGCCAATATAAATTAAATGGTTGGCAAAGGTGGATAGGCATCAATTCATGATAAATATAATAACACTTACTTTATGATACACTATTTAAAAAAAAAAAAACATAAAATTAACTAAATAATAACTTTATGTTAAATTATTATTATTATTATTATAAAAAGAATTAATATATACGTCCAGAAAAACATGTAACAAGATTCTTAATTATGGAGATTCACTCCATATAATCAAGGAGATTAACATGTAAATAGGTTTTGTTACAATATTATGGATTAATACTACAGTTTATGAATACCATATGACCAAAAAACTATTTTTCATTCCATAAGGCATTTTTTTATATGGTATTCTTTTTAAATAATCAATTTAATTAAAAAGACAAACAAAGCATAACAATTTTTGAAATAAATTTATCTTACACTCAATTGACGATAACCATTGTTATAAAGTAAACAATAAAATTCAAAATTCAAATTCCCTTACCATCCACTTAATATTTAGTAATAATTAAATTAAAATTCTAAAAACAATTTTCTAAAATAAATATACATATCAATATAAAAATATATCTCTATAATAAATAAAAATATATATCTATAATAAATAATTTATTTACAAACAATTTAACATACATATCTTACCCACCTATGACAAAGCTGATTACCCATCACATTCATATCCTAGTAATCAACCATCACATACATCATCTATAATAAATAAAGATATATATCTATAATAAATAAGATATTTACAAACAAGTTAACATACATATCTTACTAATTACCCAACTATAACAAAGCTGATTACCCATCACATTCATATCCTAGTAATCACCCATCACATACATCATACATATCCTAATAGTCACCCATCACATACATTTAATAATTAAGTGTTTCTTAATTTTATATATATGAATGAGAAAGCGAGCATTGTCACTGGTATGAATCCTATTAATCCCAAGTATTGTCATTTAGTAGTTGAAGAATGAGAAAGCGAGCATTGTCACTTGTATGAATCCTCTTAATTCTTAGTATTGTCATTTAGTAGTTGAAGTGTTTATTTTTTTATGTATGAACCCTGCAAAAGTACGTTTTCGCAAATTCCAAGGCCGAACAAGGTCACCATCATAAAAACCGCATTACCATCACCACGTCCACTCATATCATCATCAATTAAAAAATGTACGTACAAAAATCAGATACGCTCAACTTGAACACGTCCTCTCATATCATCATCAATGAAAAATTGTCACCCTCTATTAAGGTACAAAAAATCAGATACGCTCAACTCGATTTGCTCTGATCCTCTCAAAAATCTGATACGCTCAACTTGTTTTTAATAAATTCTCATATAAAGTGATGCGAGGCTGACAATGAAAAGAAAACAAATTCTGCCAAAATAAGATTTGGTCAACCAAACCCATTTAATTAGTGCTATGTATAATGATTTGCAACGAAGTAGATTGGTCATGGGTTACCCAATCTCAAACATTAACAGACAGTAACGGTCAAAGTCATATAAGTAATCACTATAAAATATTAACACTTTATTAAAAATTCTAAAACTGTATACAGATGTACACGATTTGAACACCATGGTAACTGATGCTATTGCACATTTTGTGCATCTACAGTTACAAAGCAAAGTCAAATTACACTGAATGTTTTGAAAGTGGAAGTGGTAAATAAGAACCCAATAAGTTTGCCATGTGATAAGTGTAAATTTTCCATTTAAATGGTGGAAAATATCGTGTAGGAAGTCGATGTTTAGTTTATTGTGTTTCCATCTTGTCATGAGTATTAATAAATTCATATGGAATGTTATCCTCTAGGGGATGGAATTTGTTCAACTATCCATGGCTCTGTCTACAAGGAAAATGAAGAGCAATGGAGGTCTCATCGAGATACTACGAATCGTCAATCTGTCTCTAAGTGGATGCTTAACACATCCCTCTACCCATCTGTTTGGCACGTGGGAAGTTATTAACCAAATATTTGAGAACCTGAATATCCCATCATTCATGGCCCTAATCTCCAAATTTGTCATGATTCTACTCTCATATGAGAGTGAATCCCTTGTCACATCCATTTATTTCAATCTTGTCCTCCCCTATTTTTGATCCCCGGTTCGCCATTTCATTGACCTCATAGTTTAGATCGCGAAGAACATGGACTAGGGACAATTTTTCAAATTTCTTTGTTTAGAGATTAACCCTTTTCACCACGGTCTAGCACAAGGGATTTGCTGTATGGTTGGAGTTTGAGAACATTTTGATCACAAGCATAGAGTCCCCAAAAACAATAATAGCCTTGATGCCTTCATTGTGGGAAATATCCAAACCTTTCCACAATGCTAGAAATTCAACCTTAATTTTGGTGGATGGACCTTATCCCCATGCGTATCTAATTACATCATGTTCATCGGGGAAATATATTATCCCTCTCACTCCTGTCGCCTTTGGGTTCCCTTTTGCAATACCATCAAAGAATATATTGTTGATGATTGCATGTTTTTCCAAGACCGAAGTTCTTCTTGATTGAATCTTAAAAACTGAACTTTTCTTATGTTTGGACGAACTTTAAAGCTTTTAGCATGATCCAAGGAAGTTGTGATGTTTATCCAGCTCCTCTCCGGCTCCAATAAGCCTTCAATATTAGTGTTCTTGAGGCTTCTCAGGGAGAGTGATTTAGAGAGAAATATTACGACCTTGTTGGTAGATCAGGAAACAAAGGGGGTTTCGCCTTAAAAAATGACTTTGTTTCTTGTAATCCATATAACCCAACATAAAAAAATTGGCATAGTTTTATATGCCCTCTTTATGATGGGACACTGAAACCTTCCTTGTGGTGTCCAATTAAAAAACATATCCTACCATTTTGGGGGAATGGAAGGAATGTATTGGAACTTTTCGAACATCAGTCTCCACACAGCTAGAGAGAATAGATATTCGTGAAATAAATGTGGTATTGACTCCTCTTCTCCCTTGCAAATAACGCTCCAAGAAGGGTCTTGAACAATTCTATGCTTTAAGTTTTCCGCTGTAAGAATTACCCCATGAACCAGTGTCCAACCAAATTTTTTAACCTTTGGAATGGCATCCTTGTTCCAAATCAACTTCCATATTTTCAATTATGCGGGAAAGGGGAGATTCCTCAAAAGATAATTATATCCTTCCTTAACTTTATATTGAGCTGATTTTCCAGGTCTTTAGGTTCTAAAATCTCTGGAGCCTTCATATGTGGGAGAAAGATCTTTCAAAAGAGGGATCATTGATTCCCACTTTGATTGCAAATGATTGGGGAAGACCATGATAAGCCCAACCCTTCCATATACCCAAATCATTCCAGATTGAAATATATTTTAGTCTTATTATCCCCTTGTCCCGCATCCAATCATTGAGGGGCTGGAATTCACTAGAGTAAGCGAGAAGGATTCTTGGAAGGCACTTGTCCTTCCACAAATTGATTTGTACCTTAGTCCCGACCTTCCAACCCTCATTTTCTATAATGAGAGGGGCTGCCTTTTTACACAACTTCTAAATTTTTGAGTCGTTGTCTGTCCACTATGCATTATCAACCCTTAGTAACCAAAATTTGTGGAAGTACTTTTTTAAGAATGCCTCTTTCCACCACTCCTTGGAGTCCATAATCAACTTCCAAACCAGTTTGGTTCCCACAAATATATTTACCATAACAAGGTCCCTGATCTCCGGGCCCCCTACTTCTTTAGGAAGTCACACTGTGTTCCAATTAACCAAGTGGAACTTCTTATCATTGTGTTTGCCCCCCTTGCTAGATAAATTTCCTAAGCACAATGTTGATTTGTTTTTGAATTCCCATTAGTGCTATAATCCCAGAGAAAAGGTAGATTGGAAGGGCCGAGAGCACAAACTTTACTAAAATTGCTTTGCCTTTCAAATTCAACTAGTAAGCTCCCCACCCATAAATTTTCTTTTTGAATTTTTCCAAAATTTCTTCTTCAACTTCCTTATGTGGATTTCCTAAGGAGATGATAACTCCCAAATATTTGAAGGACCTCCAACCATGTTGAACCAAAAAGCCCAGGGTCAATTTTATATCTTGCAGCATTGGTTCTGATAAGTTCCAATTGTAAATATGGCTCTTCCTCTTGTTAACCAAGCCTCGTGAGAGTGCCAAATAAGTGGAAAGTATCCTTTTAAATATGGTATCAATAATTTTGAAGGCTCCTCCCAAAAGAATGGCATTGTCTGCGAATTGTGAATGGTTAACTTCTTTAACATTCCGGGCAATGGAGAGACCTGGTAAGGCTGCAGACTCTCATGCTTTCTCAAGGTTTTTGCTTAGACTTTGCACTACAATAATGTGTAGCAAGGGATAAAGAAGGAAGCCTTGTCAAAAACCTCTAGAGGCTTTGAAAAAGGGGATGGGCCTACCATTGATCAAGGGAGAAATCCAGGGAAGACCAATACATGCATTTATCCATTTAACAAAATCCTTGTTGAATCTAGTTTTTCCATGATGAGGAAAAGGAAAGGAAGAATTACTTAATCAAACACATTCACCATATCTAGCTTTATAACAAATCTCAATTCCCCACTTTCATGGCTCGTATGAATCGTCTCTTGGACTAGGATGATATTGTTTAGAATGTTTCTGTGCTTGAGAAAACACCCTGATTTTTCTGAGATCAATCTCGTTAAAACCCACTTTAATCTCCCCACTATAATTTTTGTCAAGATTTTGTAAGAGGCATTGCATAATGAAATCAGACAAAACTTGTTGAAGGTTGCAACATTAGTCTCTTTTGGAATCAGGGCTAATAAAACATAGTTCATTCCCCCTCCAACCTTGATCCAAGTGGATATTGGTGGCCACTCGCCTATTCCACCTAGACAGTTTCGTCAGTTTTATTATTTACTATTTGTAGCAATTTTTGGGTCATGAACTTCCAGAGCAATTTTGACCCCCTAAACGATGTTTTTTTGAGGTCCTCTGCAATCCCATAGTCGAAGTCAGGGGACTGAAGAAAAATCTATAGTCATTGGAGAAATATTTCCAACAAGGTATCATATGCGCAAAACATATAATATGACCAAGTTATGACCCTGCGAATTTGGCTACCCAACTAACCCCAATGGGGCCCATAAACTCTTGGTGTTGCATCTCCTCGGGTTAGGGTTTTGGTTGTTTAGGGTTTTCTCTTATTGTTCAATAATAAAAATGCCCTTGAGGCCCATTGTAACACATTTCATAGGCAAGTAGCTACCACATCTCTTCTTAGAGATAATGAACATCTAGATCATCTAAGACAAGTGTTTATCAAATGCAGGAAATTTGGCATTTCTTTAAATCCCAAAAAGACTCTCTTTGGAATTGATGAAGATAAACTATTAGAGCATATTATATCAAAATAGGGAATTAGGATAGACCCGTTAGAATAGAGGCCATTTGGAACATAAGCCATCCTAGAAATATTAAATAATTGCAGGCTTTCTTAGGTAAAATCAATTTTCTCAGAAGATTCATTTCAAACTTAGCATAAATAATTAGAGAACTCAATAACATGTTGAAAAAATACTGAGCACTTAAATGGACTGTAGAGGCCAAACAATCATTTGAATCAATCAAACAAGCCCTCACAAGAAAACCAGTCCTAATAAGTCCTAATTTCAAAAAAGATTTCATTATTTTTTCTTTTGCTTCAGAACATAATATTGCTGCAGTCTTACTGCAGAAGAATGATCAAGGCTATGAACAACGGGTTTCTTTTTTTAGCAAATCACTTAGAGATGCCACTTTAAAGTATAACATAATGGAAAATCGGACACTAGCATTAGTGAAGGCTATCAAAGACTTTAGAGTGTACATCTTGTATTCACACATCATAGCTTGTGTTTCAAATTCAATAGTGAAGGACATTCTAACTCAGAATGGGCTTGATGGTAAAAGAGGCAAATGGAATGCCACTATTTTGGAATATGACATAGAAATTAGGCCCACCAAACTCATTGAAGGTCAAGGTTTAGCCAAACTCATGGCTGAATCAAACTATCATGCTTTAGATATAAATTTTATTGTCCAATTAGATGATCAAGAAGAGATGGTGACTCCACAGATCAGTGAAGCCTTTTCAAATTCACCATGGTATGCAAATATCATATTTGTATTACTAAATTTATAAGCTCCTACTGGATTGTCAAAAACTAAAGCTAGATTTTTAAAGTTAACGGAAATGAAATTTGTATCATAGATAATGCATTGTTTTGGAAAGATCATGGTGGCATTTTATTGAATTTTTTGCTTAAAGATGAAGCCGATAAAGTTATGGAAGAGTTTCATGCAGGTGACTGTGGAGGACACCTTTACCGGAAGTCAACTACAGATAAAATCTTGAGAGCTGGTTTTACTGGCCTACACTTTTTGCATATGTGAAAAAGTATGTGACCTCCTATCACAAATGCCAAATCTTTGAAGGGAAGAAAAAGCTATTACCTTTACCCCTTAAACCCATCTCCATAGAAATGCATTTTCAGCAATGGGGTTTAGACTTCATAGGTGAAATTCACCCACCATCCTCAGCCCAACACAAATGGATTTTGACAGCCACAAACTATTTCACCAAGTGGATAGAAGCCATTCCTTCTAGGCAAGCCATTGATATTGTCATAATCTCATTTTTAGAAAACAATATACTGTCTAGATTTGGATGCTCCCAAAAGCTCATTAGTGATAATGCAGCTTCTTTCAAGTCTAAAGAGATGATTGACTTCTGTAATAAATACCACATTACCCTTAGCCATTCTATTGCTTATTACCCTCAAAGTAATGGCCTTGCTGAATCATCAAATAAAAGCCTTGTTAATATCATCAAGAAACTACTAGAAGACAATAAAAATACCTGGAACAAAAGGTTAGTAAATTCCTTATGTTCAAACAGACTCACCACAAAGAAGTCCAATGGTACATCCCCTTATCATCGTGTTTATGGGACGGATGTTGTTTTTCCATCCTCTTTAGGAGTGCCAATAATGAAGATGATCCAAGAACTTCAGGTAGAAACCAATGATATCTAGAGAAGGATAAATCAAACCATACACTTGCAAAAAACCAGGGAGGAAGTCGATCTCAAGTCTAAAGTTGTTCAAGATAAGATTAAAAATATATTTAACAAGAAGACTAAGGAAGATGATTTTTACATAGGTGAAAAAATTCTTAAGTGGGATTCCAAGAAAGAAGGGAAAGGTAAACATGGTAAATTTGATTTCCTATGGAAAGGTCCATATGTTATTTATGGTTATAGAGGTAACAATGCATTCTTTTTGAAGGAGTTGGATGGATGAGATTTGCCAGGTGGACCTATCAATGGTAGAATGTTGAAGCATTACTATTCCCCAGAATAGCAGTAGTTCACTTTATTTACTTTGCTCATTGTACGTAAATTTACAGAGTTTAGATTGGATTGGATGTTTTTCTTACAAAGTTGAAGCCCAGAGAGAAGGCCCTAAGCTTTGAAAGAAAAAATATCATAAGTATGAATAATGCAGAGCTCAGAATACAATTCCAAGGCAAAACCACAGTCAAATATTCAAGGCTACTAATCTTAAAGTTCTTGACATTTCACTAGGAAATGTCATCCCCATGTGGAGCCACTGTTAAGGTCCTATAATAATAGGATTCATAAATTTGAATTTACTTTGATTAGCCTTGTAATATGTACATACTTTTCTTTCTGCAAATTTTTTTTCCCATATTAAAAATCAAGAAATGTAAAAAGGGTAAAAGTCCTAAAAAAATTCAAAGGACTTGAAAGAAAAAAGATAAAAAAAGAATAAAAAATGAACTTCAAACAAAAAAAGAGATAAAAATAGATCATGAAAGTGATTCAAATTCAAATGCCATTACTTTTTACTTCACTTTGCAAAATAATATTTTGTGCAACTTGTCAAAAATGGCACAATACATGAAGGTCAAACTGCTTAATCTTGACCTTTCATTCTTTAAATTTCATGTTGATAGATAGAGAATAAAGACCTAGCCAAACTATTTAATCTTGGCAGATCAGTAGTTAGGTAGAGAATAATAAGGAGCTCAACAGTTTAATCTGAGCCCTTTGAAGAAATAAGGATATAGTTAGATAGTTGAATGTTAAAATAAAAATGAATAAGGGACTGCAAGCTCAAAAGCACGCACATAAATGAAGAAAAAATGTTAGGATAAACTAATTGGTAGGCAGAAGCAGTTTTCACAAGGCATGGATAGTAGAAATTGGTCATTACACTTACTAATTTCCCTTCAAAATCATTCCCCTTGTAAAAATACTCCTTCCCTTTCATTTTTATTCTTTCCCCTTACTTCACTCTTTTTCCCTTGCAAAAAATCTCTTTTCCTAAGTTAAAATGCATATCTTCCTTTGGAAAAGTAAAATCCATTTAACTAATTTCCCTTTATTCAAAAAACACCAAAAACCCCTAAAAAACCTTTATCCTACATTTAAATGATTAAATTATATGTTGGGCCCCACTATACATATCCCTTCCCGATATAAGTTTTTACATTAACACTTAGTGAAATTCCCGCACTTGTTAACATTTCATTGCATAGTATTACCATTTAACTTTATTTATTAACTCTCGCATTAAACCTTTATCCCGTATTAAATTAATTCCTTTAAATGTATATCCCAACCCATATTTTAAATTTAATACATAGTTTTGTTTCCCCACATATGATATATCTTGGGCCCACTATGTATAAAACCCCACTCTTATGAAGTCTCACTTTCCCTATCCCCATTGGTTTTTTATTTAACGCTATCGCATAACTTAAAATGACGACCCCATGCAATATAAACTAAAACTTATATGCATATATAACCAATCACATCAAATATCCCGAGCCCCATGGCATCAAATCTTGATACTCCATCGCATCGTCCCATCCGTCAGATCAGTGCTAACCAGATCTAACGACCAGCAAGCCTTGTCGCACGCCCAATAGCCAACTCTTTAACTACACCCCTACCTTGTGATATCCATGGTTTTCGGAGCTCCGATCCTGACTACGTGGAACTCTTTCATTCGATCTCATCTTCAAGATTTATACAGCCAACCACCTTTGGCCAGTGTGAAAACCGCTCAGCGGTTTCTCCTAAAAGTTATCCAAACGACTATGTTATTTGAATTAACCTCGCGCTTTAAATACTAATCATTGTTGGTTAAAAAGACCATATAGCCTCCCTTTGCAGCCTTTTACACCATTTCTATTACACTTTTGCGCAGAAGCAGCTTTGATAAACAGAAAAAGTTGTTGCCGACCTCATTTTATGACAAATTCAACCATAATTCAAAAAGTTTGCTGCTACAACTATTGCAGAAGTCATACAAAACATTATAAAGACTAGAAGAGCCTCATGAAAGCCTTCTGCTACCTCAGAACCCTTCTGCAAACCAGAATCCTCATTTTATCCAGGTATTCCTCAAAGAAAATACCCATTCCTTAAAGTTATGAGGAATTAATTCAAGTAATTGAATCAATTTATGAGTTTTAGCAGACCAAAAGTGCCTATTGCCTTCCCTATCCTTTTCTGCAAACCCTAATCTTCCTTTCATTCAAATTCTGAAGGTCCTGAGATTGATTTTTGTCACAAAAAGTATAGTTTGATCAATTTGAGTAGTCTAAAACCTTTTTCAAACCTAAAAGGAACCCCTGTAGCTTCACAAATCCTTTTTTCTGCAAACCCGGGACCTATTTTTCAAGATTACCAAGGCCTGAGACTATTTTTGATTAACATAGAGTAATAATTGACCAATTGGCTTCTTAAATCAGTCTGTAAACTATAATTATCTTTCAAAGGTTTTCCTAAAAACCTAAATCTTTTTCTTGAGTCAAAATATTAATCAATTGAGTAAAAATCAAACAAACAATGGCTTCCAAAAGTATTGTATCTGTCAATCCTCTACAACCTCCAGTTGTAGATGTAGAACACACTCCCTTGGTTGATAAAGGTTTTAAAATTAATGACATAGTCATTGAATTTAACCTTCTTGAGCTCCACTGCTAGAGCCATGACATCCATAGACCAAGCAGATGAGGTTTTCATTTGGGAATCTAATTTGCCAAAGTATGTATTCCCACAAAATTTCTAGTGCCCAGAAGTAATCATACTTTATCAATCTTTCTATTTCCCTGACCAGAGAGCCATAATAAACCCTGGAAAGGAAATTTTGTTTACTATTACAGCTGAGTCAATTAATCAAATGCTCCAGATCCAATCTAGGCCAAATGAAACCCCTTTGTCCATTAAGGCTCTTACACAGTTGTATCTGAATCTGGATTTCCCCAAGAGGTTCCAGATATTCCAAACTTGCATGCCTTCATCTGTAGAAATTCCCACGATAAATCCTCCTTAACCATCTGCAAAATTTTCTAAAGAACCAGACATATCATTAGCATGTTGTCTTTTATTTTGGGTTATTTTACAGATGAACATGTTGATGTTGCAATACTAGGTTTTTTTTCTACTTTCACGCTTGGTCAACCTCCTGCTACCATTTTCAATTTTTCCAAGTACCTTGGTGACAATATGCATGAAAAACTTGTTAAAATTCCTGAAGAAGGTGTTTTCAAGTATTCCTCAGTCCTATTCCACATGTTTTTGTATTTTCAATCAGAGAAATTTACCATCAACCTTCAAAAGCTTGATGTTGAAAGTAACCCAAAATTAGTCATATTTTGGACTCCTTTAATAAGAAAAGACTCCACACAGTCCACCTATACGGAGTTTATTGATTCCTTCATTCATCCTATGGTCAACATACTAAACAGCAGCATGCAACCCAGAATCAGTGACGAGATTAAAAAGGTCCTACAATTGTTAGAGCATAATAGGACAGAAGATTGGTACTTGTATCAAAAACATGTAGAGATAAGGGTATATGCATCAAATCGTATTCCATATAAATTGCCCAAATACCTCCCAATGAGGTTATTTACCCTTGAGTATATCAGAAAGATTCTTAATTCTGATGCAATCAATTTCTTGGCAGCTAAGAAGAAGACACAGTTCAAAATAAAGAATCAGGTTGGCCCTTTCATTTGTAATAACGGAGATGCAGGTCTAGAGGCTGAAAAGTATTTACAGGAGTTTAAATTCAGTAAAAATTTTCTGTGGTATTATGATCCTCTAGGAGTAATAAGTAAATTGAGAGTTAAATGCAAACTAACTCCTTATGTACATGAAAAGAAACCAGACATTGAGAAATACTCCAACCAATCTGAATGGTTGGAGAACACCTTGACAGAGGCAAAGAAGCAAGGTGATACTAGTCAAACCTTGCAAACTCTTGCCCAAGAAGATAGAAACTCAAAAAGAATCAGAGAGGAAGGATCATATACTGCAGAAACTACCACTGGAACTAAATTTGAATTAATGTACAGGAAGAAGCCAAAATTAAAAATTGTCAATGAGCAAGTAGAAACAATTGAAGTAATTGATACAGAAATAATGGTGAAGGATAATGTACCACCTGTAATTGCCAAAGAAACACATCAGCCTTCAACTTCAAACACTGAGCGTATTCAGAAGCAACACAGTGTTGAAATGTCCTCATCCAGCAAACCAGCAGAGAAGGAAATGGACATTATGCAAAAATACAAAGAGATAAAGATGAGATAAATCAGCAACAAAATATCAACAATTAAACAACAAATCAATAAAACCAGGGCCAGCTTGCATTAGTTAGATAGTTGTCTCTATCTTCTTGCATGAAGATATTTCTTTTCCTTGAATAATTCCAAATTTGTTTAGGATATTTTGTACTTGATTTTTTGCATAAATACTTCACATTTTGAAGTATTGAGAGTGGATGAATTGCTCAACATTTCTATAGTTGTACTATTTTGGAACCTAAGGGTGATTGTACCAATTTCAAGTCAGCAGATTGGATTAAAGCATTAAAGAGATTATATTACAAGATTCATGTGTTGGGCCATTACAGTGAAGTGCTTTCTACTTGTTCAATTGTTTCTTTCTGAAGTTCTCACATACTCGTATGTTTGCTTAATCTAAATGATATAACTGGAATGTTATTACATAATATGTTTAATTGCACTCTGTCTTGAACTGTTTATCATTTATATGTTTTTCTTCTGATATCCAGATTAGGGAATTCTTAATTGCTCCCTTATTTCAATTGACCTCTGTCTTTTCACTCATTATCCGGATTTGAGAACCCTTAATTGCTCTCTTACCCCGATTGAAACCATTTTCACCATGAGCCTAAGGATCTGAAGTGACCAAACTATCTTGCCCTGTGAATACGTGACCAAACTATCTTGCCCTGTGAATACTTCCCTTTAAAACCTTGATCGTGCTTCTGTTGCTTGACACTTTGACTCCATTAGCCCAATGGAATACAAACATCTATCCATCTGAGTAAGTGATTTGACCACCAAACCAAATCCAAAATCAAATCCCAAGTAATCCTACATAACTGGCCTAAAATCAACTACAATCAACAAATATAAATCATATAGAGAGAGCCCTCTCTCAGCATTAGGAAGGCTAGATCCTTAGGCTTAAAAGTAGGTTTGTGGTTACCTCTAAAATTCTTAAAAACAAAAAACAACCCTTTGAGAATTATTGGAGTGATAACATATTCATTCAATGCCTTTTTATATATATATATGAAATTGATATTGAAATAAATTAATTAACATGGATATTCAAATAGTTTATTTAAATTTGGCGATAAAATACTTTTTAAAAATATAAGAATTATCAAATTTATTTTTGTGATGTAACATTCAAAAGAGAAAAATATAAGATTATTTTTTACTTTTAATTACTTTATTTTCCTCTAATTTATTATAAACTAATGTTATTTTATATGGACATGTTCTCCAGAACTTCTGGAAGCCTTTGTATTATGTTCGAAACTCCCAACAATTAGGGTGAACAATTCACTCATCTTAGGGGCTAAGAAACTTTACAAATGATAAGAGGAGTGCTTGACCAAATTCTATTTATAATAGAGGAGATAAATTAGCCATTGGAGAATTAGTTATGATTGACCAAATTATTAAATAAAATTTATAAGGAAGGATTAAAATTATATAATTAATTTGACTTTATTTAGAATTAAATAATTAAGTTAAATCAAGTTGGGGAAAAATGTATTCTTTTAATGATAAGATTAGGATAAAAAATTGAGCTAATAGAGAATTTACATAAGATTTAAACAATTTGAGCAGGGATAAATCAACCCTTGGAGAAGGGTAAACCATTAAAGAAATGATTTTGGAATTTAAATTAATGAATGTAATTAAATAATTGGAATTAAATTAGAATTAAATAATAGGAATTTAAAAATAAATTATTAAAATAGATTAACTTGTAATACTATCAACTTAAAATTTAAACAAGGATAAAGATAAGTCAAGTTTTATTTTAGAAATAGGGAATGACTTAAAATTTAAACAAGGATTATATTTTGGGTTACTTGATCAAATTTTTCATCTTGTCCTGATCATGAACCACACTGGCTGGTTCGAAATGTGTCGACCAAACTTACTTTGACGTGATTTTCACCAAAAGATTTTACTCACAATTTATTTTTAAATTCCTATTATTTAATTCTAATTTAATTCCAGTTATATTTTTTCTAATTTAATTCCAATTATATTTTTTCTTCAATGGTTTACCCTTTTCCAAGAGTTGATTTATCCCCTCTCAAATTGTTTAAATCTTATTTAAATTCTCTATTAGCTCAAGTTTTTATCTTAATTGTATCATTAAAAGAATACATTTCTCCCTCACTTGGTTTAATTTAATTATTTAATTCTAAATTAAGTTAAATTAATTACATATTTTTAATCATTCCTTATAAATTTTATTCTATAATTTGGTGAACCATAGCTAATTCTCCAACTATTATTTTCTTTCCTCTATTATAAATAGAATTTGGTCAAGCACTCCTCTCATCATTTGTAAAGCTTCTTAGCCTCTGAAGATGGGTGAAGTGTTCACCTGAAAAGGGTGAAGTGTTCACCCTAAAAGTCATGTTTCGAATGTGATGTTTTTTACTGTGGAAATATTCACTCAAAATTTATATAGACATCTAAATATTATATGTATGGGTAAATGTGAAAGTAAAATATTTTTACCACATTTCTATGATATTGAGTTGTAATATTAAAGTTTATGGGTAAGTATGAAAGTAAAATATTTTTACCACATTTCTATGATATTAGGTTGTAATATTAAAGTGGGAATATGATTATTGATATTTTATAATACTTTTCTTTAGAAAGTGTGATTAGAACTATGGATGGTTTATGATGGTTTTAATTAAAACTAATTAAAAATGTATATTTATTTTTGTTTTTAATTATAGTTGACATGTTTTTTTAATTTAGAGAAATTTTTATTTTTATTTAAAAAAAGGATGCATGTCAAGTCAATGTGCCACATTTCTATGATATTGGGTTGTAATATTAAAGTGGGAATCTGATGTTTTATAATACTTTTAATTAGAATTAACAAAGAAAAGTGAGATTAGAACTATGGATGGTTTATGATGGTTTTAATTAAAACTAATTGAAAATGTATATTTTTTGTTTTGTTTTTAATTATAGTTGACATCGTTTTTTAATTTAGAGAAATTTTTATTTTAATGTTGAGCACAAAAGGAATTACACATCTCCTTCATATTGGGCTATATGTCTATCAACAAAAGTATCAGAATTACTATGATCTTCAATACAATAATAAATATATAGTAATATAACTATCACGCCAATATAAATTAAATGGTTGGCAAAGGTGGATAGGCATCAATTCATGATAAATATAATAACACCTACTTTATGATATACGATTTAAAAAAAAAAAAAACATAAAATTAACTAAATAATAACTTTATGTTAAATTATTATTATTATTATTATTATTATTAATTATAAAAAGAATTAACATATACATCTAGAAAAACATGTAACAAGATTCTTAATTATGGAGATTCACTCCATATAATCAAGGAGATTAACATGTAAATAGGTTTTGTTACAATATTATGGATTAATACTACAGTTTATGAATACCATATGACCAAAAAACTATTTTTCATTCCATAAGGCATTTTTTTATATGGTATTCTTTTTAAATAATCAATTTAATTAAAAAGACAAACAAAGCATAACAATTTTTGAAATAAATTTATCTTACACTCAATTGACGATAACCATGTTATAAAGTAAACAATAAAATTCAAAATTCAAATTCCCTTACCATCCACTTAATATTTATTAATAATTAAATTAAAATTCTAAAAACAATTTTCTAAAATAAATATACATATCAATATAAAAATATATCTCTATAATAAATAAAAATATATATCTATAATAAATAATTTATTTACAAACAATTTAACATACATATCTTACCCACCTATGACAAAGCTGATTACCCATCACATTCATATCCTAGTAATCAACCATCACATACATCATCTATAATAAATAAAGATATATATCTATAATAAATAATTTATTTACAAACAAGTTAACATACATATCTTACTAATTACCCAACTATAACAAAGCAGATTACCCATCACATTCATATCCTAGTAATCACCCATCACATACATCATACATATCCTAATAGTCACCCATCACATACATTTAATAATTAAGTGTTTCTTAATTTTATATATATGAATGAGAAAGCGAGCATTGTCACTTGTATGAATCCTATTAATCCCAAGTATTGTCATTTATGAATGAGAAAGCGAGCATTGTCACTTGTATGAATCCTATTAATCCCAAGTATTGTCATTTAGTAGTTGAAGAATGAGAAAGCGAGCATTGTCACTTGTATGAATCCTCTTAATTCTTAGTATTGTCATTTAGTAGTTGAAGTGTTTATTTTTTTATGTATGAACCCTGCAAAAGTACGTTTTCGCAAATTCCAAGGCCGAACAAGGTCACCATCATAAAAACCGCATTACCATCACCACGTCCACTCATATCATCATCAATTAAAAAATGTACGTACAAAAATCAGATACGCTCAACTTGAACACGTCCTCTCATATCATCATCAATGAAAAATTGTCACCCTCTCTATTAAGGTACAAAAAATCAGATACGCTCAACTCGATTTGCTCTGAACCTCTCAAAAATCTGATACGCTCAACTTGTTTTTAATAAATTCTCATATAAAGTGATGCGAGGCTGACAATGAAAAGAAAACAAATTCTGCGAAAATAAGATTTGGTCAACCAAACCCATTTAATTAGTGCTATTTTTCATTTTCTTATCTATAATGATTTGCAACGAAGTAGATTGGTCCTGGGTTACCCAATCTCAAACATTAACAGACAGTAACGGTCAAAGTCATCTAAGTAATCACTATAAAATATTAACACTTCATTAAAAATTCTAAAACTGTATACAGATGTACACGATTTGAACATCATGGCAACTGATGCTATTGCACATTTTGTGCATCTACAGTTACAAAGCAAAGTCAAATTACACTGAATGTTATGAAAGTGGAAGTGGTAAATAAGAACCCAATAAGTGATAAGTGTAAATTTTCTATTTAAATGGTGGAAAATATCATGTAGGAAGTCGATGTTTAGTTTATTGTGTTTCCATCTTGTCATGAGCATTAATAAATTCATATGGAATGTTATCTTCTAGGGGATGGAATTTGTTCAACTATCCATGGTTCTGTCCACAAGGAAAATGAAGAGTAATGGAGGTCTCATCGAGATATCACGAATCGTCAATCTGCGTCTAAGTGGATGCTTAACACATCCCTTTGCCCATCTGTTCGGCACGTGGGAAGTTATCAACCAAATATTTGAGAACCTGAATATCCCATCATTGATGGCCCTAATCTCCAAATTTGTCATGATTCTACTCTCATATGAGAGTGAATCCCTTGTCACATCCATTTATTTCAATCTTGTCCTCCCCTATTTTTGATCCCCGGTTCGCCATTTCATTGACCTCATAGTTTAGATCGCAAAGAACATGGACTAGGGACAATTTTTCAAATTTCTTTGTTTAGAGATTAACCCTTTTCACCACGGTCGAGCACAAGGGATTTGCTGTATGGTTGGAGTTTGACAACATTTTGATCACAAGCATAGAGTCCCCAAAAACAATAATATCCTTGATGCCTTCATTGTGGGAAATATCCAAACCTTTCCACAACGCTAGAAATTTAGCCTTAATTTTGGTGGATGGACCTTATCCCCACGCGTATCTAATTACATCATGTTCATCGGGGAAATATATTACCCCTCTCACTCCTATCGCCTTTGGGTTCCCTTTTGCAATACCATCAAAGAATATATTGTTGATGATTGCATGTTTTTCCAGGACCGAAGTTCTTCTTGATTGAATCTTAAAAACTGAACTTTTCTTAGGTTTGGACGAACTTTAAAGCTTTTAGCATGATCCGAGGAAGTTGTGATGTTTATCCAACTCCTCTCCAGCTCCAATAAGCCTTCAATATTAGTGTTCTTGAGGCTTCTCAGGGAGAGTGATTCAGAGAGAAATATTACGACCTTGTTGGTAGATCAGGGAATGAAGGGGGTTTCGCCTTAAAAAATGACTTTGTTTCTTGTAATCCATATAACCCAACATAAAAAAATTGGCATAGTTTTATATGCCCTCTTTATGATGGGAGACTGAAACCTTCCTTGTGGTGTCCAATTAAAAAACATATCCTACCAATTTGGGGGAATGGAAGGAATGTATTGGAACTTTTCGAACATCGGTCTCCACACAGCTAGAGAGAATAGATATTCGTGAAATAAATGTGGTATTGACTCCTCTTCTCCCTTGCAAATAATGCACCAAGAAGGGTCTTGAATAATTCTATGCTTTAAGTTTTCTACTGTAAGAATTACCCCATGAACTAGTGTCCAACCAAATTTTTTAACCTTTGGAATGGCATCCTTGTTCCAAATCAACTTCCATATTTTCAATTATGCAGGAAAGGGGAGACTCCTCAAAAGATAATTATATCCTTCCTTAACTTTATATTGAGCCGATTTTCCAGGTCTTTAGGTTCTAAAATCTCTGGAGCCTTCATATGTGGGAGAAAGATCTTTCAAAAGAGGGATCATTGATTCCCACTTTGATTGCAAATGATTGGGGAAGACCATGACAAGCCCAACCCTTCCATATACCCAAATCATCCCAAATTGAAATATCTTTTAGTCTTATTATACCCTTGTCCTGCATCCAATCTTTGAGGGGCTGGAATTCACTAGAGTAAGAGAGAAGGATTCTTGGAAGGCACTTGTCCTTCCACAAATTGATTTGTACCTTAGTCCCGACCTGCCAACCCTCATTTTCTATAATGAGAGGGGCTTCCTTTTTACACAACTTCTAAATTTTTGAGTCGTTGTCTGTCCACTATGCATTATCAACCCTTAGTAACCAAAATTTGTGGAAGTACTTTTTTAAGAATGCCTCTTTCCACCACTCCATGGAGTCTATAATCAACTTCCAAACCAATTTGGTTCCCACAAATATATTTACCATAACAAGGTCCCTGATCTCCAGGCCCCCTACTTCTTTAGGAAGTCACATTGTGTTCCAATTAACCAAGTGGAGCTTCTTATCATTGTGTTTGCCCCCCTTGCTAGATAAATTTCCTAAGCAAGATGTTGATTTGTTTTTGAATTCCCATTAGTGCTATAATCCCAGAGAAAAGGTAGATTGGAAGGGCCGAGAGCACAAACTTTACTAAAATTTCTTTGCCTTTCAAATTCAACTAGTAAGCTCCCCACCCATAAATTTTCTTTTTGAATTTTTCCAAAATTTCTTCTTCACCTTCCTTATGTGGATTTCCTAAGGAGACGATAACTCCCAAATATTTGAAGGACCTCCAACCATGTTGAACCAAAAATCCCAAGGTCAATTTTATACCTTGCAACATTAGTTCTAATAAGTTCCAATCGTAAATATGGCTCTTCCTCTTGTTAACCAAGCCTCGTGAGAGCCCCAAATAAGTGGAAAGTATCCTTTTAAATATGGTATCAATAATTTTGAAGGCTCCTCCCAAAAGAATGGCATTGTCTGCGAATTGTAAATGGTTAACTTCTTTAACATTCCGGGCAATGGAGAGACCTGGTAAGGCTCCAGACTCTCATGCTTTCTCAAGGTTTTTGCTTAGAATTTGCACTACAATAATGTGTAGCAAGGGATAAAGAAGGAAGCCTTGTCAAAAACCTCTAGAGGCTTTGAAAAAGGGGATGGGCCTACCATTGATCAAGGGAGAAATCCAGGGAAGACCAATACATGCATTTATCCATTTAACAAAATCCTTGTTGAATCTAGTTTTTCCATGATGAGGAAAAGGAAAGGAAGAATTACTTAATCAAACACATTCACCATATCTAGCTTTATAAAAAATCCCAATTCCCCACTTTCATGGCTCGTATGAATCGTCTCTTGGACTAGGAAGATATTGTTTAGAATGTTACTGTGCTTGAGAAAACACCCTGATTTTTCTAAGATCAATCTCGTTAAAACCCACTTTAATCTCCCCACTATAATTTTTGTCAAGATTTTGTAAGAGGCATTGCATAATGAAATTGGACAAAACTTGTTGAAGGTTGCAACATTAGTCTTTTTTGGGATCAGGGCTAATAAAACATAGTTCATTCCCCCTCCAACCTTGATCCAAATGGATATTGGTGGCCACTCGCCTATTCCACCTAGACAGTTTCGTCAGTTTTATTATTTACTATTTGTAGCAATTTTTGGGTCGTGAACTTCCAGAGCAATTTTGACCCCCTAAACGATGTTTTTTTGAGGTCCTCTGCAATCCCATGGCCGAAGTCAGGGGACTGAAGAAAAATTTATAGTCATTGGAGAAATATTCCCAACGAGGTATCATACGCACAAAACATATAATATGACCAAGTTATGACCCTGGGAATTTGGCTACCCAACTAACCCCAACGGGGCCTATAAACTCTTGGTGTTACATCTCCTCGGGTTAGGGGTTTGGTTGTTTAGGGTTTTCTCTTATTTTTCAATAATAAAAATGCCCTTAAGGCTCATTGTAACACATTTCATAGGCAAGTAGCTACCACATCTCTTCTCAGAGATAAACTACCATCGCCAGAGCCAGTTTCTTTCAATTCCGTCTGTAAGCATTTTCAGTATTTGACATTAATGAAATGAAATATTATTTTTGTTGCATCTCTGTATTTTTGATTACATCTGTATTATGTTTCATTCCTTATTAAATTTAGATATGTGGTACAGAGCGGTATTCTCTTCCTCGATTTTTCTTTGCATGTCCCCAACAAAGTCAGGATATAAGGAGTTAGGGCTCAATATGGTTGAACCATTGCAAGATCATACTCGCAAACACTGACGACCTCCCATGGCGGAGGAAAATAAATATGAGGGAGCATGAGATCCTATCAAAATATTTCTCAAGGAGGCCCTCGCGAAACAAAGGAATGCAACGATGGATAAATTTTCCCAGATCCTTTAATGGCTACCCATCGACAGAGCATCTTCATCCGGCAGCCACTCTGGAGGCACCGCTCCTTTCAAGGAACAAATCAACTTCGATATTCTTGTATTAAAAGTTTATATAGATGAAAACGTCATAAATAGATGGTTGCATTTGCTGAATGGAATTTTTTGGTCTACGATTTCTCCGATCAAGAAAAGATTACCTTTGTGCTCCTCAAAGATGCACCCCATGTCAAAGATTGGTGGGAAACCTACTATGAACAGAGGGATGAGGAAGAACCCTCACTTTTGTCATCCACACCCACTTGAAATTCATTCCGAGACGACATCAAGGAACATTATTACCCCATGGGGAGCTATGATGACAAGTACGTCCAATGGACCGCTGCGGCAACAAGGCAACCAAGATGTGCACAAGCTGATGAATTTGTTCCATACTCTGCGCACAAAGTTGGGTATTAAAGATTCAAATAAACATTTTGTGCTCAAGTAACAGAATTGTTTGCACAGATACATTTGGGAGGAAATAGAGTTCCTCGACATTACCTCAATTGGCGCGACATATTGATATGCCGCCAAGATAAAGTAGAAATTTAAGCAGAAGAAGCGAGACTTTCAATCTGCGAATTTGAAGCCAGGGAAAGGTGCCCCAAAACCACAGATTTTGGCACTTGGTAGATCCAGAGTTAATATGGATCTAGGCTAGTAAAATAGATACATAGTTTTTTTTTCTAACTGTTGTAGTGTATTTGGTGCAAGGGCGGACGAAATACATTGTGCTTGATAGGGAGGCTTCTTTCCTACAAGCAAGGTACATGTCAATTGGTTTGTCAAACTTTAGTGGAACAAGTTCAACATGTAATAAGCTAGGTTAAATGGAAACATAGCAATGCTACATAAACAAAGAAACAAAAACAAAAACAATATGCACAAGAAACATGCTCAATAGGGAAAACACACTAATAACTCAACAACGGAGAGCTCTCTCCCTTTATTAGGTGTTGGAAGTAGTAGAAGATCGAATGCTAAATCTCTTGTAGTGGATCCTTAGAGCTACACAACTCCAATATCCAAGACAAGGGGTTCTATTCCCCTCAAGCTTTCAACAAGCCTCTCTTCCCTCTCGAAGGATGGTAGATCGAAGGACATGCGGTGAAATATTCTCTCTTGGATTGAGGTGTTGGATGGCCAACAACTAAATCCTTCCACTTCTCTTGCTGTTGTACAACACAAGGTAGTTTACTTTTGAGAAATTTGGCCAGCATAACAATGTGTTCTCATGTTTCTCTTCCCATGGCTGGATTTTATAGATAAGTTTCAAATTTTCCCTTCCTATCTTGGTACAAGATGGATGTTGACACAAGAGCGAGGGTATGATTCCTTTGTGTGTTGCACTAAATCCTCAAGGTGGCTCCAAGGCGGCTTTACTTTGCTAGCTTGAGTGAGAATCGTTTTCTCCAAGTGTGCCAAGTGGTCCCAGATGGTGACTTTTCGCATCATTAGGACCGCGCAGCTCTTTGAGGGATAGTCGCGATGATCTTCGTGGCTATTGAAGAAAAAGCCGCAATGATCACCTGGAGTTAGTGCTTCCTATGCGTAGTTCAATAAATTTTCCTGTTTGACCTTAGGAAAAGTTAAAATTTTCATCTCCTGTAATGTATTGCTTCCCTATAGGTCTTTATTTGTACCTTTTGCTTGACATTTTCTTGTACGATTTTTTAGTGTTAACAGTTTCCCTATAATGTATGAGGTCTAGGAAGAATTGTATAGCTGAAATACATTATAGTTTCTTTTTATATGTAATCCTTTTGAGAGAGAGAGAATAACTTTCTTGAAAACTGAGGTTGGAGACCCCTTGGCGTGAGTAAAAGAGATACCGTGCTCTGTTGGAAACCTGCAAGAGATAAAATAAATAAAATATTTCTATGAGGTGGGCATGTCCCATGCCCATGATTTTTTTACTAGTTAAGCTTATCTGACAGATAGAGGTTCTGTCTATGTCTCTTCTGTGGTAGTGACGTGATGTTGGTTGATGACGACGGTTGTTGACGCCCTCAGGGGCGTTTTTTCTTTGAAAGATGGTTGAGTGTGGTGCCCAAACGCATAATATTGGTATGGGATGTTTGTTTAGAACAAGTGCTTGTTGTATGCATGGGTCTATGATAGTTATGGACCTTCTCATGTAAGCATTGCTGAAAGAGATGCTTATCAGGTCATGGGTCTTCAATGAATTCTGACATAGTGCAATTGTTATGAAGTATGATACCATCTTGGACATGAAAGTTTATGTTGAATTTGAATGTCAAGGGGATCGATGACATAAATGGGAAATGAAGACTCCCATAGTGCCATCTGAGGATGCATCTATTGAGGTGAGGAGCCATCCAAGGTACTGCTTCCTTCTTGGAAAATGGTTGTTAAAGTCGATAAGAGGGAAGCACCAACCGACTGAGAGGAGTATTAATGCAAGGGACCAGGGTCTCTGATATAGCAGGGCGGAGTGTGATAGGTAGGCATGATGGTGAGAAATGGTTGTAACTGATAATGGTAGTTCAATGGCTCGAGGTCGGAGCTTGTAAATGCAAGTGGCGAAAGTCATAACAATTTCTGGTGAGGAAATCCCTAGAGTCGATAGGACGTCTAGGGTGGGTGTGTGGTTGCTATGAGTGTCACATTGGGGTGTGGTAAAGAATGCGTAGCTTTGACCAAGGGTGATTAGGAACTGCTGCTAGGTGAGAAATGTGAATGGATGGGTGGGATTTCTCTCCTAAAAAATATTCTTACACTTGCCAAAATATTATAGAATGGGTTTGGATGTACAAGCATGGAGACGGGTGCCCCTATAAACATGAAAATAATCCGTCACTATGGTGTGAGGAGGGTGTTTTGTTGAGGGTGGGGGGCCCATTGGTTGGTCTCAATGCGAGGGTGACGAAGCGGATGAAAAGTGTCATAGATGGGCTATGCTAATCGGGGTGTGGTAGGCCAAGTGCGAGACACGGTGGTGCGTATTCAATCTGCTTTTGAGAATGGTAGTTCAAGAAAGGGGTTTTATCTTGAGATGGGTAAAAATTGACTTGATGTATGATGGATGAATGAACATGAAGTGCTTCCCAGACTTGGATGTTATTTCCATGACTCCAAATCTTTGGTGTATTAGTATACTTAAGTGATGGATGCAATGGAGGGTGAGGCTCTACCGACCTGCAAGAATGTTTATCACGTGCGAGGTGGGGTGACGATAAACATGATCAGGTGAATGGAACCTATGGTGGATTTATGTGGAGAAATGATGTCAGGATATGCAAATCTTCTTTGGGGAGCCTGTCATGCTAGGGATAGAACGATAACTTCTCTTGTACCTTTAGTGGTTGGGGAAACAGGGGATTTGGCGTGCTTGTAATACCTACAACCAATACCCCAAGTAAAAGCATATTTTCTATTCAAACATATTGAAAATAATGTTGAATGGAAAACGATAATAGAGGGATACCTATCGTGACTAAAAAAAAAATGACTTTTCTCTGAGGAATGGATGTATGAAGCCTATTTTGAACGTGATGAGGTGTTGATCATTGTGTTTCTTTTGGTTTTGCAATTGGGTGTTTTGAGCTCCAACTATGGGTTGTCAAATAATGAGAAAAGGGTGATATATAGGCCAATATGACTCATTTCAATTCATTTACGTCATTTTAGAGTCTGAGGTCAGAGCTGAGCCCTTGTTGCCGAGCCTTTCTTGCCATTGTGGTCAGCCTAAGTACCCGGGATTCGCACCATCAATGTCAGGTAGGGCCTCGAACATCCTGCTTTTCAATTTTGTAATTTTTTTCCTGGGGGGGTTTATACAAATGTGATTTGTATAGATTAATTAGCTGCGTGGACCTCACGGAGAAGGAAGATTTCCCGTGCTTGGCAAAGATTTTGCGCGATAAAGCGCACGTCTGTATTTGATATAGATGCATAGTCATCATGCATGTGTACAAAACAGGTGCGATGATGGGCAAAAGTCTTGAAAAAAAATTTAGCTTCTTGATTTTAGCCACTAATTTTTTGTTTTTTCTATGGTAACCAGATGTTGTGGCACGAGCGGGATTGGCTCGATCTTCACATAGCTATGGCACAGGACGCCAATGCTCGGAGGCTCTTGGCGTAGTGGGGGTTGTTGAAATTTCTAGGGAACAAACTCTTGAGATCACAAGATAGTCTGCTTCATTTCTTGGTCCTATATTGGAATCAGAGACGACAAGTGATGGTGTTATGGAATATAGACGTCGTCATCCCTCCAGAGATGGATGATTACTTTGTGACCAGATTGTTGCCTCAGGGGGAGGCACTCCCACACCCACTCCCTCCTGGTAGGGTGAGAATTTGACACTGGGCTAAGCATCATTGCAGTGGTGAGCTGCTTACACAGGGATGTATCCGCATTGAATCAATGACTAATTTAGCTGAGAGGGGTGCCCTAGCGATGATAGTTCGCTTGACAAGGTCATCATCGCCCAACAGGGCATCAGGTCCTCATTGGTGTCTTGTGTCGGCTATAGGTTGGTCACTTTTATGACTAGTTGCACCCTGTTTACGATGGCATGGTATCACAACTAGGGAAGGTCCGGTGGGAAACTTCCAAGGTTTTCACTTATGTGAGTATCTTATGCAGCATCATGTTTGAGAGAGTAGTGATGCTCCGACCTTTTGTGCCAGTGCCCATTGGTCCTCGTAGGGATCCTTAGATGCAGTGGTGGGCGCCCGTGATGCCTCATGGTGGAGGAGGGGAGGTTGGTCATTATTGGGATGCAACCGTTGATGCGTGGTTCTAGGCTAACCCGCAGATGTTCCTAGACTATCCATACTTGGCGATGGATTTCAAGGGGGACCCAGATATGGGTCTTCCTACTAGCTATGTATGGGGTCTAGTAGGTATGACCTTTGATGATTTTCTACATTTTTTGAGGATTTCATGATGTGTATATTGATATGTATGTTATGCTGACACTAACACTATCCTTGTTTCTCTTGTAGATGTGGGGGCGGCCGGGTGTCCTCTTGCCCACTTAGTGGGGCATCAACCACCAAGGAGGGGCCTAGGTGGGGTTGTTCAGGCCTAGGCTGGGGGGTAGGGAGATGGTGTTGGCCCTTCAAGGGAGGGCAGCAATGCTGCAGCTGCTGGAGGGGATGTTTACCCCCTTGCCCATGTTGAGGTAGCTGTGGCTCGGGCGACGTTAGTTGAGGAGTAGATAGTTGTTGTTGAGGCTCGGGTCCAGGCTGCAGACGCACATGCAACAGATTTAGCCGACTCATGGATTCGGTTAGAGAGGTTGACTCGAGGTATGCCGAACCGGGGTTTTGTTGATGAATTTTATGAAACATGGCTCGAGACAGGGTATATCACCCAACATTGCATCATGTGGCACTTGCGGTTTTGGCTGTTGCACCTGTACTTGCACCAGGTGCATCAGTGTGTCCAGAGGACCTACCTAGTGGGGCTCAGCCCTAGGGATTTTGTATCATCAGGGAAAGCACCCATAATGAGGATGCTTCCTTGTTTTGATGACATGTAGATATATATTTTTTTGACTGGCGTTATGGTCAGGGATATGACTTATACATTGTGAGACACATTTTTTGGTATATATATGCGAGATGTGTATTTTTTTTTGCGGCTCTTATGATGTGTCTATGGATATTTTATTGATGGATGTTATGTACCTATGATGGATATCTATTTTTTCATGTTTTTTATTTTCTATGGATGATGGTTTATACGAGATGCATTCTAGTCTAGGATGTGATTAGTTATGCGATCAGTTGTCTGGTTTTGATTTCTTGGTATATGTGTGAATGTAATATGATAAAACTGACGACTTAATCTTCGTGCATGCAAATATTTCCTAAATAGTTGTGAATTATATACTTCAAAATCTTGGTTTAACTGTGAAACCACTAGTTAGGAATAAAGGTAGACATGTAGATGGAAAATGCCATGGTTGGGTGCATCTCTCAACAGCCCGATGACTGCATCATATTCTGCCTGATTATTGGTAGCTGATCTAATACATACTTTGTTGGTGAGAAATGGTGATCGGTTAGGATAGTATATGGCCCAGGCGGCTGCTGCTAGATTTGGAGACCATCACGAGGCTCCATCAATGAATTCAAAATAGGGGATGGGGGGTGATCAATCTATGACACCAGAGAATTTTTTAGAACAAGTATTTGATGATTATGATCATCTCAAAAAATTTATGCTACATGCATCTTATCCCTAAGACTGGGAATTATTGCCCTTATGGGTGAAATTGTTTGAGGTAGATCCCATTAACGGGGTTAGCTAGGCATGTACCGTCGGGCTCTAACAAAATGTATGCTCCCTTGTGGAGGAAATGTTTTATGATATAAGGATCTTTCCATAATGTTTCGAACTTCCTGGGTCCTAAGGCCTCTTTTGTAACATCATAGTGGAGGACTAGCTCTCCCAATGTAATGAGCGAGGGGTGATGTTGTGATCAAATGATGCTTTTACCTATTTTTTATGTTCCTCATTATGTTGGAGCGACTCTCATCTATTTTCATCGAATGAGTTCTAACTGAACCAACCGTTTCTCTAAGGGTTGGGTATCACCAAGGAGTTTGATGGCTGCGTGTAAATTGGGGATTTCGCGCTCAATGGGAATCATGGCTTCTACTCTATAAATGAGTTGGAAAGGTGTGAAACCTGTTGAGGTCTTAACTGCCGTGCGATATTCCCACAGGGCTGAAAAAACCATGTGGTGCCAGTTTTTCTTATGGTTATTCACCATACGCTGTAACATTTTTTTAAGCACTTTGTTGACAGCTTCTACATGTCCATTGGACTGAGGATAGTATGGTGATTTGAATTCATGTGTGAATCCTAGGTGATGAGAGATTTCCTAGAATTTCATTTTCGAAATGCTTTCCGTGATCGAATTCTAACTCCTTAGGCACACCGAATCATGCGACGACATGATTGAACAGAAACCGTGCAATGGTTTCTGCCATGTTTTCATATGTGGGCATGGCTTCCGCCCACTTGGTAAAATATTCAACAACTAGAATTATTTATTTGTGGTTACTAGACGACGTAGGGTTGTAAGTCATAAAGTCGATTCCCCATTTTCCAAAGGGACCGGCTATGATGACCAGGTGCAGAGGAGCGGGAGGTGCTCTTGCATTGTGGGGCGAAGTGTTGGCATCACTCACAACTTTTGACTGCCTGAATGTAATCGCAGAATAAGGTGGGCCAGAAATAACCTTGTCGTAGGAATTTTTAGGCAGTAGGCATCCTGGAGAGATGGCCATTGCAAGCTCCACTATGACAGTCATTTAGGGCTTGCTCAGCTTGGTCATGAGTGAGGCATCATCGTAGGATAGTATCGATGCCTTGTCGATAGAGGATGTTTCCCATGAGGAGGTATCAAGGGGCCTGATGGCATATGCACCTTCGGTCATCAAGTGTGAGCTTTGGATTGAACTTTTGGGTTTGTAAAAATAAGAGGATATCTCTGTACCAAGGATCGTCAGTTGTCACTAAAAATATATGTTCGTCAAGTAGTGAGTCGTTACTTGGGAGGTCAGTGATGAACTCAGCTAAGATCAAAGATTTTTTTCTCTTGATGGAGCTAAAATTTAGGTCAAATTCCTGTAGTATGACTACCCAACGAGTGTATTTGTGGTTCATCAAATGGCGGGTTAGCAGGTATCTCATGGGGTTGATAGTTGCAATGACCATTGTAGTCTGTAGGATAATGTAGTGTTGAAGCTTTTATACTACGTGTATAAGGGATAGGGAAGTTTTTTCTTTAGGTTCATATCTTAAGGCAGGGCTCGATAAGTTCTTACTAATGTAATAAATTAAGTGTTCTTTACCATCAGGGATGTCTTGGACTAACACCCCGGCTATGTCGGTTTCTGATGCTGATAGGTATAGGGTGTAATATTTGTAATAATTTGGTGGGTTGATCAATAGGGTTGAATACAATGAGTCTTTTAGTGCATCAAACGATTTTTGGGCTTGATTGTCCCATTTAAATGGGATATCCTTGTTACACAGTAATTTGTCACCATCCCTGCAATCCCCCGTCCCGCACATTGGAGGGCCTATTCTGTGACCTGTGAGTAGTGACATGACCTGAAACCACTTTCATGGCATCCCCCTTGACAAGGACAATCATTCCTCTGAAGAAAATTTCCTATAAAAAGCCCTAAAAATAGACCTTTTGGCCTTGGCGCGATTAGCCAGTTCAGCCCTCACGCCAATGGGGGAAATCCACCAAAGAGGGCGCGCCAACTAGCACTCTGTCCTAGTGTATTACTCGTGCCAAGCTTAATAAGGATTGTTTTTAAAAAATAAATGGCGGAAGTTTGATTCCAACCAACTCCTGAACGAGTCTCTAAAATGAGTTGGGAGGTTTGGCTTCGGATCTCCATGTAGGGGAAGTAGTTTTCCACCTATCATGGAAGCTTCCTTGAGGATAGGGCCAATCCCACCATTGTAGGGATCCCAACTTCCCTTCCACCATCTATATAAGCTTTCCATTTTCCCTTTGCAAGCTAGCCTGAATAGAGCTGAATCAATAGTAAGCAGACTATCGCCAGACAGCCTCTGAGAGCCAAAGCTGAAGAGAGAGAGACTTGTCCCATTCTCGACGAGCTTTATCGAGACGTACTCCGCTGTTGACCCACCGAAGGAAGATCCAACGTCAGAGCTCAGATTGTATCTTTCTTTCGTTGTGATTAATAATAAACGACTTTGATTATGGTTCCATTCATATGTTCATGTTTTATGTTATGAATTATATCTTCTCTGACTGGTATATGGTTACATGTTTTAGGTTTTACGCTTGTGTGTTGTTGTTTCTTCGTGTACGTGTAGGTGTTCGAACGTGCTAAGCGGGAGAATTGTGATCTGCCAAAGAGAGGGACGGAAACACTATCTTCTCTGCAAGCAACAACAGCGTAGGACTTAAGGTAGGCCTCTTGTCGCATCTTGGTCTTTTGTAACTAGGAACCTGTGTCTTTGCGTGACTCGGTTGTTGCTAGACCCGATCTGGGCTAGTAAGGACCGCCTCTGTCCGCAGAGGGGATTTACCTCTCCAACAATCCTAATGAAGCAGGCGTAGGAATCCTTGTGCACAAGTGGCATAATATGGGACAAAGCGTCTCAAGAAATTGGCTTTCCCCTGCAAGCTTTGGATTTTCTTGAGGGTTTTTTGTGGTGGCACCTCTTTTATTGCTTGGACCTTGAGGGGGTCCACTCTGATACCTTTTTGGGATACGATAAATCCTAATAGTCGACCTACATTGACGTAGAAGATGCACTTGAGAGGGTTTAAGCGTAGGTTGTAATGTCGGCACCTTTGGAATACCAACCGTAAATCCTCTAGATGATCACTTCGCTTCTTGGATCGAACGGCGAGGTCCTTCAACTAAGCTAGGATAAGGTGGGCTAGGTCATGGAAGATATAGTTCATGGCCTGCTAGAAGGTGGGTCTAGCGTTTTTAAGGCCAAATGGCATAACCTGATATGCGAATGTGCCCCAAGGGGTGGTGAATGTTGACTTGTATCGATTGGTATGTTGGATTTGAATTTGGTTATACCTTGAGAACCCATCCATAAAGGACAGGGAATCGTGTCTAGCGCAAGCATCAATGACTTGGTCGATTAACGGGGTAAGGTAGTTGTCCTTGGGAAGAGAGTTTTTCAATTCTTGAAAATCAGTAAAAACATGAATGGTGCCCTATTTTTTCATGATGGGAATAGGGTTGGAAACCCACGATGTGTAAGAAATTGGGTAGATGAACCCAAATTTTTGAAGCTTGTAAATTTCTCGCTTGATCACTTCTGCCTTAGATGGGTGAAATTGACGTTGTTTCTGGCGTACCGGTGGTATGTCAATCTAGGTGTCGATATGGTTCTCTACGATAGTTGGGCTATGCCCCGAAATTTCTAAATAATCCCATGTGAAGATGTCTCTATACTCTTGCAACAAGTTTGTATAATCAAATACTTCGTCTAGGAAGCATGTTGCCCCGAATGAGATTTCTTCATTTTTTCCTGGTTTTCTCGAGATATTTACCTTGATGGTTGGTGTAATATTTGACATGTTCCCTGCATCAGGCGCCAGGATGGGATTTTTGAACCAGTCTACCTTCCCATATGGAAGGAAGTATTTTGATTCAATGGTGTATATCTATTCGTTTTCTGGGTTGTTAGGACTGAATGTTTTTTCTGGAAGAAAAAAAGAGTGGTGATGCATTGCGTCCCACGAACAATCTGGTTTCGTCATGGCCTTTAGAATATCCTCATCTAAATGGAACAAGGTGTCTAAGGGGGAGTTGGTTTGTATGAGGTCGTGAGGAGTTGGTTCGAGCCTAACAAAGTTGGTCGACAGACACGAATAGAATTCCATAGTTGCTGTTGTGGAACTAGACGAGGTCGACAGGGTGTAGGCTGGTTGAGTTTGCATCGTCGATGGTACAACTACCGTTTTAGTTGTAGCGGTCTCGACTAATGATAGATGAGAATACATCATGAGTCATGGTTCCGATGCATGATGATATGAATCGTATGTGATTTTGTGTGTCGTCAACATTGGATGGAGGAGGAATTTCCATTGTGGTGGCTTGTATGAGAGAAATTTTATGTTTCTCACATGGCGTACTAAGGGTACTCACACTTTCCTAGATTTGGAAGCCATGTTGAGTGCATAGGTGCCTAAATGTTTCCATTAAGGGGCACAAATATGTTTTGTGATTGTGGCTTGTGCAAATGGCGCACTATGTCATGGTGCTTATCGAGTAGATGGTGTGAGAACCAACGCTACTCTTTGTGCCTGAAGTGGATGCTTGGAGATGATTGGGCATTGGGGCATGTTTGCGCTTCTGCCATCTCCGAGTCTTTGGTTTTGGTTGGTCGGGCTCTTTTAGGGAGTTTAGAATCAACGCTGCCCTTGCCACTCTTAGCCTTGGGAGGTACTCACAATCCATTGTATGGTGGAATTGTGAGAAAATCCTGCAATAGTAGCGTGTGACCTTCTCTTGATTGGAGAAATTTATTTGTTGGATGGGGGTGACCATGCGAAGATTTTCAGTGAGCTTCTTGATTTCCTGACATTGATTGACTCTGTGTTTGTTTCTGTTGCACAACCCACATGTCGTACTTGGCTAGTTTTTAAACCTTCTAGGACGATGGGTCGTCTTAGCTTTCCTAATGTGTTGCCAGTAGTGTGGGGCAGGCTAGCATGGCTCTAGACCAATTATATCTAGGTATTGGGTATCCAACGAGAGTATGGTGTCTAACAAAGGGCATACCTAGGAGATGTAAGTACAATGTCAAGTCTGATGGTTTCCTTGACAAACCAGACAAGACTTTATTTCCTTGGTAATCCATTCCTTTTGGACTACTGGAGTGATTGGGTACCATTTACGGAATTATTCTAGATCCGGGCATTGGGCGACTAAGTGGTTATGTATGTTTCATAATGCGCATGTTCGTATTATCTATGGAGGGCAGTTGGGGGTGATGATGTGCCCCTTTGTTGGCCGTTTTTCTGTTGACATAAAAAAAATGGACCTGGTCACCACATTTTCTTGAGTTGTCAAGCTTTCTACGTATTCTGAATCTGATCCGGCTTCTACGGTGAGGCGTGTTATGGCCTGGCGTAAACAATTTAACGCCGAACAAAATCAGGGGATGTAAGGACATCGAAAAACCAGGTGGTCACTTGAACATACCCAACACGAATATTGGATTACTCGTAAGCCATTATAGTACACGGGGTTGACTAGATACCATCTCTGAAACAACTCTAGAGCTACACAGTCAGTGATGAAGTGATATCGTTCATCACAGAGTGCAAAAAGCTGGAGAGGAGCTTGAGGGAAATAATGGGGGGGGGGGGTGAGGTGGTCGTTCAGGTGACTGCCTCTCCTCTGACACATATAATATGGTCCTTGTTGTTTCTATCCCTTGAATGGTAGTGTTTTTCACTGATTTTGTGTCCAAGCCGGCCAAGTCAGAATTTGCAGCGATGAATCAATGCATGAAATCCAACATGGACCAGAACTAATGGATGTGGGGACAACAATGCACGTTATGGTTTCTTCGAAAAATCTGACACGTATGTCGCCGATGTCGGACTAAATTTATTTTGGAAACATGAGGGATTTGGTACCAATGGGTGAACACCCTTAATTTAGGACACTGTGTGACTAAGTGGACACGATCATCGCATAATGTGCAAACTGATTTTGGTTGAGTGGCCTCTGTTTGTCATCTTTGGTCTGTTGGAGTGACTGTGTATGAGCAGGATGTAGGCTCTCCCTCATCCATCTTCATGGGTGGATTTTAGGGATCCTACTGGTATGATTTCTCTAGGGCTTGCAGGGCATCCCTGTATTGTGGCATCTCTGGGCAATGGTGGGTGTAGTGCCCATAATGGTATCATATGGGGCATGTGTGGTTGGTGTGAAATTTTTTCCCTTGATTTATTCATGGCCTGTTCCTTTTTATGGGAACTTGAGGCTGTGACATGTATTTCGGTGCTTAGAAGAGGTTTTATTTCATCTAAATTTGGTAAAATATTGGTAGGATGGCCTACAATATCACATAATGCACAAGGTTGTAATTCCCTAGGTATGTTGGGGTTTTCGGTTTTCTTCCATTTTTTGTTGATTTTCTTAGTCACGTTAATTGGTGCTACTACAGGATTTTCATTAACTGATGTTGCCTCTTGAGGGGTGATAGGGGTTATCCCTGTAGAAGTGATGCCAGGACTTCCCAGCATGGCTGGTGGGCCAAATACCAGACAAATATTGTGAAATCCATGTTCGACAATGTAATAGTTGCAAATACTTGCTTTGACATAAAACCAGGTGGGGGGTATAAAAATGGGGTTTGGGTGATGACGTAGGGTAGGAAAGTCGTGTTAGTGGCTTCAGTCTCCATACTACTGGTTTCCATCTCCGGGCTGGTCTCGGTGTTTGATGATAGAATCATGCACACTGGTGCCCCTGTGATTTCTGGGGTAGCCTCTGGTATGATAGGGGGATCTACGAGGAATGATCCTAGGATCGATGATGTTTTGAATTGACCATGGCCATATTCTTGATACCGCATGAGTGATTCCGTAGTTGTGTCTACATAAGGTAAAACGACATCGAGAGTCATCATGGGTTTCTTATCATAGTATGTAATTTGGTCAATGATGACGATTCAATCTTTATGGGGGAACATCATCACACGGAATATAGAGGATGCTATTGCAGTCATGGCATACATATAACTCCGCCCGAGGAGTATATTGTAGTCAAGCTGCACATCCAAGAATTCAATGTCTATAAGTGTCGTCTTTCTAGCCAAGTTTACAGGGACATTCTGATATAGATCGACAGGAGTTGAAGGTCGACCGCCATATGCTGTAAGCATGATGTCGGATGGTTTCAGTTCAGGCGATCCCAACTTCTGCCAAACTGATTTGGACATGATGCATGTAGATGCTCCTTCGTCAATGATGCATCGATGTATGGTGATATTATGGACTGACACCAGTATTTGGAAGGCGACCAAAGAAGGAAGCCTGGGGCTTGCCTTTTTTATGTAAAAATCCATTAGACGTGAATTAGAAGGGTCGATGGTGCCTGATGCGGAAACTAAGGCTTTATGTTGTTTTGGGCATGATTGTAGGACTTCTAAGGCTGACATGGCAACAAGTGATTGTACTAAATCATCCATTATGTTGTAGTTATGGGCAGTTTTTGAGTGGTTTCCTATGCGCCTGGTTGGTCCCTTAACCATCTTTGGAAGGGGCTCAATATGTACTTTGGATATGGTCAATGGTGTGGTAGGTGCACTCGTGCTCGTACCTAATGGGTTAGTGTCTGGGGGGGCGAGGGCGTCATATTTCCTATTCCTTGTCTAGAAGAACATTTATTCGCAAGTCATGTAAATTTCGTGGCTGCCGCTCCCGGTATCATTTTGGGGTGGTTTTTGTTGTTGGATTTTAACCACTCCTTGGTGGGGGAAGGGCTCCTGCATTACAGCAGGTTGTTGGGTACATCCCCCTTGTCCACGGTCACCCAGAAGTTTTTTTAGTTCAGGGAGTTCAGGACAGTGGTGAGTGTAATGGTCGTACTCAACCACATATGGCACAAAAGTGGTTTGTCCTTATACTGAACCTCTTGTTTTGGCCTTGGGAGTTTTTGTTTGGCTCATGGTTTTGATTTCATTTGGGGTTGCCCCTAGACTGAGATCGCAGGGGGCGTTGTTGGTTACTGCCCCCTGTCTAGAGTCTCCCTTTTGTTTATTCTTAAGCTTCTTTTTTTTATAATTAGAAGGATTTCTATGGTTCTCCTGGTCATAAGCCTGGAGTTGTTACGCTTGGGAAGGTTGCACTAAGTTCACCGGTGCATTGTTCTGCGGTGGTGAATTTTGTGTGGGGAGAGAGAAATATTGGTTTCCCTGTCCCTGGTTAGTGTAAGGTTTCTTGGGGGGATCTCTTCCATCAACATTCATAGCTGAGTATTGGGTCCCCTTTGAGGGAGGGTATGAGCCTCCCTGTTGTTGGTGGTATGATGCCACCCTGTTCTTCATATCCTGCCAAGGTGCAAATTGAGTTTGGTGATAGCCAGGTTACGTCATGTTTTGGGTAGAATAATATGAATATCCTGGGTACTGGATAATTCTACCTAGGTGAGCTTGGGTCAATGACCCGATCAAGCCATCTGTTGTATTCGACGTGCCTGGAAATTCTATATAAGTTTGCAGGCACGGGGTGTTTGGAAGGACATTGTAGATGTATCTTGACGGGGTATAGATGAGTTCGAGTTGCTAGGATTTGAAAATGGTGTCCTCCTCGGAGGTAGGTCTTTATGTCACCACATTTTTGGAGATCTATGCTGTAAGAGTTTTCAAAAACAAGTCCAGTAAAACTCTATCGACGAGTTTGGATTTTCACAAACTACGATGTTGCTGCCATTCGTGGAGATGGTCCGAGATATGGACAACTGGAATTTTCCTAAATGAGTCAGAAATTCCATCCCTGAATCATGGTGGATGGTTAGCTGAAAATAAGTGAGGAATGTGGTAGCGAGGGCGCTAAAGGTTCCATGCGAAGCGGAAGGCTGCTCAACATACCATTTCGTAGCAGGCCCAGTTAAGGTGCGTTGAAATAGTCTCAGTCGAATAGTATATTCAATAATACTATTGGACGAGCACCATAGGTGAAAGTCATAATATGGTTTCCAGGGTTTTCCACTTGCTTCACTTCGAATTTTGGTATGTCCGAGGGGAACTTCGTGGGAATGGGGGGCCAATTAAGGCTATGTGCAATGGGGTCATTAGTTAGTTTTGATAGATCTGGAAGGTTTAATGATGCTAAAAATGGTAACTATGTATTGACTGCCATTGTGTACTGTGGAAACACAGGTGTCTGAGTGTAATGGTTTATGGGGGGTGCCTAGGGAATATTACCTTGTGACGTACCCTGTTGTGTTTTCTACTGACTCCCCGAAGGGGTAGCACTCCTTTTCCCTTTGGGGGTTGTGGGAGGAGTTGAGTGTGGTGACCCTGCTAGGGTTTCCACTGGTGTGGTGTTGGGTGACCCTTGGGGGTTTCCAGCCAAATATGCCCCAATAAAGGATGAATCGATAATGGTGGCAGTGTTTCATCTTTGACACCTACATGGCGAAAGACCTGGCACTCCTCCCTCTAATGGGGGGAGGTCAAAAAAATTCCTAGATCGACGACGTCCCGTTGGGTTCGTTATGGTGTCGACTAGCTTAATCTTGGAAATATTTTTGGTTTACTGAGAGAAGGAAGATTATTATCAAAGTAAATATGATCACATACATAAAACAAAACGAAAAAATAAGAGGTAAGTTTTCCATTAGATTAATGCTATGTGATCAAGCAAGCAAAAAATATGTTTTGGTTGTTTTGCATATGATACTCAAAAGCGCAAATAGACCTAATCATCCTTACACTCTCAAATGCAACTGGGCCTTGCGAAGATTTCTTCTGATGGGTACTAGGGCTAACATCCTGAAAGAACTGGCGATGCCTTCCAGCATCCGAAGAATCAACCAAGGTAATGGTAAGAGGATCTAGTGCTACCTGCACCGTCACCTATAGGGAAGGATGCCCTAGATTTGGCCACTAAAGTACCGTCATCCCACGCGAGCATTCGAGTCTTGAGCTTCTTGGTATTCAACTACTAGTATTGAGCACTAGATGGGTCAGGTAGCCCCAAAAAGTACCGCACGCACTAGGCCCAAGCTTAACCCCCTCCGAAATGGATCTTTGGTAACGCTCAGGTATTTGTTCCGTGGGCAGATAGACGGATTTTAAGCTCCCTAAAAATTCAACATCTATGTTTCAAAATGTAGAATAACCATGGCAGCTTATTGGATTCCTACCCCCGATGGTCCTAACCTAAAATATAATTCATTTTGTGGCCCCTTTGGGGAGATTTTAGTGAGTTCGATTAGTGGTTATTTTTGGAGAGTCTAAATTTTCTTATGGTGTGCCTTAGTGAAGTAACTGTAAGAAGAGGACAAAGGTCCCAACACACTGGGTGCCTTCTCGTCCAATGCTTACTGATGCTTCGTGTGTGCTTTGGAGTGTACAATCACAAGTGTTATGAGATATGGATATGCGGTGATCCTTTACAATCCTTTTCTTATTACGTTATGTGTGATTGTTCCTTACAAAAATAAACGATGTGCGGATTATGGGCCGCTTACACCTTGCCTAGTTAGACTAAGTTTTGCACTATAGTGAGATGGAAAATTATTTTAAGAAAGTGTTCATAGGCATACTTGGGCTCACCATGAGGTGCAAGGGTGGAATACTTGCTTTCTTTTCGACTGTTTGTTCTTGGTCCCGATTCCTAATGCAAAAATTAAACTAATCTAATGCAAAAATTCAAAAACAAGAATTAGCTAAAAATGTGTGGATGTATGGGCCACTTACTTTTCTGCTAATTAGTCTATGTTTTCGGTATATTTTACCAAAAAATCGTTTGTTCAGATATCATATGTGGATTGAAGGCCACTTACTGTCCCCCTACTTAAACTGTGTGATTTGCAATGAAAAAAAACTAAAATTAAAACAAGCTATTTGCTAGGCTAAACTCTAGCAAAAAGTGTCCTAACCAGTCATGAAATACCAGATCACAGTGATGAAAAATTTATTATGGGCTTCCAACACCTTATAACTGCAAAAATTGAGAAAAACAAGTGAAAATTGAGCTCACTGCCTAGCGTGCGGCTTATCTTCACACAGACGCGAAGACCTCACATCTGTCTAGATTAAATGCGCGCGGATTTCATAGACTGAAAAATTTAGCCTTCTTTGAGCCAAATTTCTCACTAAGGGTGACTGAAAAGTGTTGAGAGGAAGCAGGATTGGTTTTGCAGTAAGTCTGAGCAGGAGAGAGGACCTCCATTAACAACCATTAGCTCAAAAGAAATAATCTAGTGGAGTCACCATTCCCGTTGTAGTGTATTTGGCACAATGGCAGATGAAATACATTGTGCTTGATAGGGAGGCTGCTTTACTACAAACAAGTCACAGGACAATTGGTTTGTCAAACGTTAGTGGAAAAAGTTCAACATGTATTAAGCTATGTTAAATGGAAACATAGCATGCTACATAAACAAAGAAACGAAAACAAAAACAATATGCACAAGAAACGTGCTCAATAGAGAGAACACACTAATAACTCAACAATGGAGAGCTCTCTCCCTTTATTAGGTGCTGCTAGTAGTAGAATATATAATGCTAAATCTCTTGTAGTGGATCCTTAGAGCTACAAAGCTCCAATATCCAAGACAAGGGGGTCTCTTCCCCTCAAGCTTTCAGCAAGCCTCTCTTTCGTCTCGAAGAATGGTAGATCAACGGACACATGGTGAAATCTTCTCTCTTGGATTGAGGTGTTGGATGGCCAACAACTGAATCCTTCCGCTCCTCTTGTTGTTGGAAAACACAAGCTGGTTTGCTTTTGACCAATTTGGCCAACATAACAATGTGTTCTCATGTTTCTCTTCCCATGGCTGGCTTTTATAGATAAATTTCAAATTCCCCCCCCCCCTCTCTTGGTATAAGATGGATGTTGACACAAGAGTGGGGGTATGATTCCTTTGTGTGATGTACTAAAGCCTCAAGGTGGCTCCAAGACGGCTGTACATGGCTAGCTTGAGTGAGAATATTTTTCTCCAAGTGTGCTAAGTGGTCCGAGATGGTGATTTTCCACATCCTCGGGACCGCACGACTCTTTAAGTGAGAGTCACGATGATATTCATGGCTATCGAAGAAAAATCTGCAATGATTGCCTAGGTTTAGTGCTTCCTGTGTGCAGTTCAATAAATTTGCATGTTTGACCTTATGAAAAGTTAAAATTTTCAGCTCCTGTAATGTATTTCTTCCCTATAGGTCTTTATTTGTACATTCTGCTAGACATTTTCCAATGTCTTTTGCTTGTACGATTTTTCAGTGTTAACACTAACCATATAAAATATATACATAGTTTACATTGAAATGTTTTAGTTAAAATGGACATTGAATATTTTATTTAAAATAAATTCATTCATTAATACGTATTTAAATACACGTTAAAATCTTATATATTGAAATATTTTATTTATGACTTACATTGAATTTCATTATTAATATTATTTTTAAAATTTCACATATTAATTTTATATTAAGAATTATATAAATTACATATCTCTCTTTTATTACTTTTATTACGAAGTAATTGAATATTTTACTTTCAATTGCTCTGTCTCTCTTAAAATTAAAATATTTTATTATAGTTAACATTAATTTTTCTCTCTATATATGTATGAAGTTTTTTCCTAGGAAAAAAATAATAACTTTATTTATTGAAATAAATAAAATTACATTTTTAAGTACATAAACAAAGTGTGTATTCGAATACAAACTTCCTAGATCTAAGAAATGTCAATAGAGAAGGCCAAGTCTCACAACAAAAGACATATTTCATAACAACATAACACCAAATATTCGAACAAAAGACCCAAAATAAAGAGCTGAGATACACCTCAAAGCCTTCTTATAAAAATCAGAAAATATTACAATAGTAAATTAGGCCAAAGCGTAAGAATAGACAACAAAATGTCCACAAACCAACCCATGAATCACAGGAAAGTAGAAGCATAGGGTGGCAAACAAAGCGAGGCAACGGTAGAAAACCATAACCATCGAAGCCAAGACCATCGATATGACAAAAATGCTTGCAAACCCTAGCCAAAGGAACCTACAACAACACACCAAACTCAACCATGAAAACCGAGCAGAACCAATAGATGAAGAGAGTCGATGGTACAAAACCCTGGGGAGTGAAACCAAAGACCACGACACTAGCAAGGGAGGTACTACAATAACGAAGACCAACTACAAACAAAAAGTAAAAGCCGAGAAACATCAACCACAAAAGCCCAAAATGAGCCACACATGTACTCCAAAGAGAGTCGCACCAACGAAAGATAAAGGAGAAGGCCCTAGAAAATGTGATCATAATGGAAAAGATAACATGAACCAAAGGGTAGAGGAGGCTAGGGTTCCATCCACTGAGCCCTCTACTGTCTCAATGTCCCTTCCTATATATGTATGAAATTGATATTGAAATAAATTATTTGACATGGATATTCAAATAGTTTATTTAAATTTGGTGATGAAATATTTTTTAAAAATATAAGAATTATCATATTTTATTTTTGTGATGGAACAGTGTTTAAAAGTATAAGAATTATCAAATTCAAAAGTGAAAATATAAGATTCCTTTTTACTTTTAATGAAAGTAAAATATTTTTACCACATCTCCATGATATTGGGCTGTAAAGTGAGAATATGATTATTGATGTGTTATAATACTTTTAATTAAAACTAACAAAACAAAGTGAGATTAGAAATATCAATGTTCTATGATGGTTTTAATTAGAGCTCATTAATGTTTTACAATGGTCTTAATTAGAACTAATTAAAAATGTATCGACATTACACATCTCCCTCATATTGGACTATATGTCTATTGACAAAGCATTGGAATTACCTTGATCTTCAATACAATAATAAATATGTAGTAATATAACTATTGTGACAATATAAATTAAATGGTTGGCAAAGGTGGATAGGCATCAATTCATGATAAACATAAAAAAACACTTACTTTATGATACAAGATTTTAAAAAGACAAAATTAAATGAATTATAGCTTTATTTTAAATTATTTAAATTATAAAAGAATTAATATATACATCTAGAAAAACATGTAACAAGATTCTTAATTATGGAGATTCACCCCATATAATCAAGGAGATTATTAACATGTAAATAGGTTATGTTACAATATTATGGACTAATACTTTGGCTTATCAATACCACATGCCCAAAAAACTATATTTCATTTCATAAGGCATTTGTTTATATGATGTTTTTCTTAATTAATAAACTTAATTAAAAAAACAAACATGGCATAACAATTTTTTAAATAAACCTATGCCGCATCTCTATTGACAATCACCATGTTATACAATATTATCACGTCATAAGTCTTACGAAACCATAAAATTAAAAATTCAAATCCCCTTACCATCCACTTAAAAATTATTAAAAATATAATTTAAATTCTAAAAACATCATTCTAAAATAAATAAATATATATCAATATAAAAATATATATGTATAATAAATAATTTATTTACAAACATTTTAACATACATATCTTACTAATAATCACCTATAACATAGATGATGACATCACATACATATCCTAGTAATCACCCATCACATACATCATACATATCCTAATAATCACACATCACATACATTTAGTAATTGAAGTGTTTCTTAACTTTATATATATGATTGAGAAAGCGAGCATGGTCACTTGTATGAATCCTCTTAATCCGTAGTTGAAGTTTTTTTTTATATATATAAATCCTGCAAAAGTACGTTTTTCAAATTCCAAGGCCGAACAAGGTCACCATCATAAAAAAGGAATTAAAAATAAAAACCGCATCCCATCACCACGTCTGCTCATATCATCATCAATGGAAAATTGTCGCCTTCTATTAAGGTACAAAAATCAGATACGTTCAACTTGATTTTATAAATTTTCATATAAACTCTGATCCTCTCAAAAATCTGATACGCTCAATTTGTTTTAAATAAATTCTCGTATGAAGTGATGGGAGGCTGCCAATGAAAAGAAAACAAATGCTGTGGATATAGGGTTTGGTCAACCAAACATATATATAATATATATAACGTTTATAATAGTGGAATTTGCAAAGCAATAATAAAATGAAATATATAGATAATGAAATATAATGAATATTTGAGTTTCAATATATATTTTAAATAATGTAGCAAGAGGTTAAATTTAAGAAGAATGTTACACTAAGATAAATGTTCTAAACAATGGCAATCTTTGCACGAAGAAAGAAAGGAGCTGAGGAGATCAATTTTTGTGAAGTTTTTTTTAAATGAAATGAAAATAATTCCAAACATGAAAATTATGAGGTATCTATTACATAAAGATAGTTGCTTTGGGAAATATTGAGCGAGCCACTATGACTCAAGAGCTAGCTCAAATCCCTTATGTGACACAAGAGATGTACCCAGTACACTATGCCTTATTATTTGGCTATTTTGAAAAGGGGAAACTACTTGATATACAATACAATTAAAATTGTTTCAAATCATCAAAACAAATTTGTTTATATATATATATATATATATATATATATATATATGTGTGTGTGTGTGTGTGTGTAAAAGCATGTAAACAAAAAAAACTAAAATGCATAGAGAGGGATAAAACGGTTAACTTTGTTGGGATAAATATAATAATCCAACTTCGATTTAAAAAAATATATATAACAAACATTAACATAAAACTTTAATAGAATTGTGAAAAATTGTTAAATATTTATCCAATTTTATAGGCATGTTCCATTTTCATTCTATGTGATAGGTCTATTATTAGAAGTATAACAATATAAAAGAGCATCAAATTATAAGTAGTTATATTTTTAATAAAATAGTTGTTTAAAGTCAAGTTTAATTATTTATTAAGTGTGTTTTGCCACTTTAAAGCATTGATTTCATTTTATCTTGCTTTTACAATGTTAAAGAGATATAACTCATTAATTTTAAAAACACCATACAATGATTCACTATTCCATATATTAATGTCAATAATTTTACAATTTAAGATGATTTGGTTTTGAAATGATTTGATATTGTATTGATATTAACAATGCTACACACCACAAAAAAAAAAGGAACATAACTTTAAATAATACTAAATGTAAAAAGATAAAGTTGCATTAATGTCAACAATAATGCAAAAAAAACCATGCTTTTCATTAATATTGATGAAGATATAATGTTAAATTTTTTAATGCTTTGATTTAACAATGTAATGAAAAAAAATATTTAGATACAATAATTTCCACAACCTTATGATGCAAAAATAATTCAATTTACTAATTTTAATATTAATGCAATTCAAAACAATAGAGTGCATTAATTTCAATATATGGTCATTAATTATTAGTAATTTTATTAATAATATGATGCAATGTTACGTAATAAATTTAAAATTTATTTAATGTTACACTTTATAAATTGAAATTCATGATTTTTAAAAAATATTTTAATACATTTATTTCAAATTTTATGGTTTGAAAACTTGAACATGTTATTGCAAAATTCATAGATTTTAGTGCCAATTCAGTGGTTTCAATTTGCTCTCAACCTCTGCTCTCCAGTCGTACTATGACAAGAGGAGTGAAGAAGTAAATGAAGGTATCTGTCACAATTAATTCATTATGTACTTAATTTCCATACGTGGCGTCCGCTTCCCTCCTATTTTTCCTGCACTCAATCCCGGCGCTGCAGTGGTATTAAATATACTTATTCTGTTTATGTTGCTTTCATTTATAGGTTTTCCGAATGATTTAACTTTGGAATAAAGTTGATATATTACCATTATTCACCACACTTGCTTTTTGGAATGTAAATATCATTTAATAGCTTTTCATTATATATTGATATTAGTCGGTCCTTTTTGAAATCTGAAAGAATTTCGTGCCTTGGTTTTATAGTTTCAATACTTCATTACGTCTCTATACATACAGGTTTATAGAAAATCTATGGTAAGACTACCTTAAGAGAATGTATGTTTCAACATTATATATTTTTTATAGGTTTTTTTTTTCATACTATTTTTTAATGTTTATATATAAATAAAAAACATGAAAATAATGTGTATATTTTATTTTGAATTAAGATCAAATCGTTATATTGATGGAGAAAATTAAGTCAAATTTTAATATAACACGTATCCCCAATATTAATCTCAAATTACGCATCAATAAATGCTAAAAGACATGTGATACAATGGCAAAAATATTTTTTTTTGGTGGGATAACAACTGGGATATAAACCAGTCATGATGGTAAAGAGTGTCTCGACAGTAAGTAAATCTACAATTCTAAGCCAAAGCTCCTTGAATCGATATAATGACAAAAATATCACTAAACAGAGTTTTTAAGAATTTCTTTTATTAGTTACTAAGTGCAGAGTTAAAATCAAAATTGCAAAACCGCCAAAACCTTTTTCTGATTCGTATGTAATTCATACATACGCGTTCTAACTAACTGAAGCTATTTTCAGAAAACAATTACATTCGTATAAAGTCAATTTCCAGTAGATTATGGAAATCAATATTTCTTATCCATCACCCATAAATGTGTTGAGTAGGAAATGTCTATTGTCAAATTAAAATATTGCTTTAATCTAATGATGAGCTTATCCATCACCCATAAATGCGTTGAGGCAGGAAATGCTTATCGTCAAATTAAAGTATTACTTTAATCTAATGATGAGCGTTTTCTGCATCTGCACATAAGCCTCCCCAGTTCCATCTGAGTGATTGTCATTGTAAGAGGTTATGATGTCCAATGATATACATTATATTGGTATCCAAATTTTGTGAGATGCAAATCATCTTATTAATATTGTCGTCCTTATTTGGCAGGTTTATTGCTATCATATTTTGTCTGCCAAACAATTCTAATGTCAGGATTATGTCTTGTAAACTGTGTCATTCTGATCGCTGTTTGGCATATTCATTGCTCTCTCCGCCCAACAATTCCAAAGTGAAGGTTACGTCGATCAATTATGCTGCCAAATGAAATGTATTATAAAGGTATCAAATGTGATCTGTTCTCTGAGTGTGAATGTCGGCCATCCTTTAACATGATGTTGACATATCATGTTCATAAAAAATCTAGAGTACTTTAGCAATGCGTTACTTTTTGACTTAACATGTATACATAGAAAATCCCTCAAGATTGAGGTGCTGCAACATAAGAGAATGACCCAGAAACCCTTCAGTGTGAGTTACAGGAGGCTGAAGCTTATTTTAATTAAATTACAGATCTGCAATTGATAAATACATGAAAACAGAGATCTATAATGAATCAAAATTCCCAAAGGGCTCTTTATTACATTCCCCTTGGGGATTTCAGCAATACATGAAAATGCCGGAGCAGATCTGAATTTTACTACAACATGATTCATGAATTCTAAAGCAAAAAATGCAGTGAATAAATCAGATCAGAAATCGACATGGATTGGTTGGCCAATCCATGGATCACCCTTGATGCAAGGAGGCTTCCTTCACATCAGAGATCTAGCTCCAAAATGATGTCAAAAACCTTGCAACACTGCTCCTTCAGCAATAATGCAGATCTGGGGAAGGAACTATGCAGTATAACATGGAAAAAACATTGGCCTGATGCCAAGATCTGAAATGAGGCTCCAATCTTCCAATACAACCCTTCAATGGATTAGAACCCTCCTCCACTGAAAAGAAGTACTGAAATGCTCTAGATCTGAAAAGATCTAGACTCCACTTGCTACAGCTTACAAAAGAAATCAAACCCTCAATAGGGTCTTCATTGCAGTTGGAAGTAGAAGCTTGGCCAAATTTCGGATAGTGGATCAATGCATCATATCCTCCTCCAAAGAGCTACTCCATGGAAGGAGAGAGGATTCCTAAGCAGGAAACCCTCTTCCTTTTGGCTAACCAGCCAAGAGAACTCAAGTTGCTCAAGCAACCACAAATCATCAACAACCCCTCCTTGAGTCCTCTCCCTCCCTTTTATAAAATGAGGAAGTGAAAAACCCTAAACCACTTCACTTGAATTAGCCCCTTTCACATTTAGAAGCTCCTTCTAGAACTGCGCAGATCACTTAGGAGGTTCAATGCACCTAGACTGTCTTGTGATTTGGTCCTGTTGACCCAATCAAATAGCTCAACCATGTTCACACACAAGTGGTTTTTATGAAACCGGCTCATATTTAATCATGTTCACATTGAGCATTTATTTATTTTTAGATCGAAGGAGTGTTACATGTCCTCCATTAGTTTATTATTCACAAACATGAAAAATAAAACAAAATTCTAATGTTCCAATTAGCTTAGCTAATTTAGGAACATTACAGTCCTCCCCTCCCAAATGTTGCTTGTCCTCAAGCAACTGCAAGGATAGAACTGAAAGATGTCTCCTTCTCCTATTGTAGCATCCCCATATGATGAACTCCTCCAAATAATGAGATTCTATGTCAACAATGAATCTCCATATTGCCCCTCCCACGCATGCAAGTTAGCTGAATAGCTATCATCATGAAATAGTGAAATACTCAAGAAGGCAATAAGGTGTTTCCTAGAGGCTCACTTGAGGCATGGAATATGAAGTGTATTGGGAAATATCATCCCCCATGTGAGTTCTCCACCCTCAAGCAATCATCCACCAAAAAATGAGTCACCTCATGACATGGCAACTCCATGAAAATGTTCCTCCACCTTGAGCTCCTGTAAAATAGGTGGGCTGAAATTATGCACATGGTAGACAAGATAGCCTACCCCACGTTGTTCTCCTCTCCACTTAAGATAAGTGTAGAGTGCAAACTGATCTTGAGCTGCAAGGACATTGCCCTCAAGTGGCATCATGAGGATTAGATCTGCAAAGTTCCTCCCTCCAATGCTATAAAACCAATCAGCCCAAAATGCCTCATATGTGACGGATAGAAGAGTATCACCATGAGGTACTCCATCACACACATGGCTCACCTCCAAAAGAAACAAGTGTTTGGCTATGGTGGCCACAATTTTTCCCATGTTCTTATTAGAACATGTGTTGTAGAAAATGTGGGAATCTCCTTCCCAAAAGGACACGCTCGTCTCATGTGTCTCTTTCTCAATCATGCTCCCAAAAGACATAATGGAAAAATCAGCAAAGGAAACATGATCATCATCATAATGAGGGAAATACTGAAGGTTCTATGTGATGCAAGAGATTACCAACAGTCCCCCAAATCCTCACAGTGCAGTCTTCTCAACTACTGCTTAAGAAGAGTATATGGAAAATTGCCTTCTGTGAAATGGTTAATCACGTGAATAAAGAATCCACATGTAAGGAAAACATCTTTTCCTAGAGCCACATAATATATGGCTGTCTCCATCATGCAATTTGGCCCAATGAAGTTCATGGAGCTCAATAAATAGCTTGCCCTCTTGTGGAGCAATGCACTGCCAAGAGATGGTAAGAGAATGCAAGCAAAAGCTCTCACCATATGTTGGAAGCAAGAAGATACATGGACTCATGAATGAACCGTCAATAATAGTTTGACACACTCCCATGAAGGGGGATGAACCAAGTGCTGCATGAAATTCCTTCTCCTTCTGCTTGGAAACCCAAGTCAAGAAAAGCACACCACAGTAATAGATGTCTTCATCTACCACTTCATCTTCTTCACCTCCTCTTTGCTCACCAAGTGCATTGAATGAGAAGTGATCATGGGAATACTCCATCAATAAATCCCAGCTCCAAAGTGACAATGATATTGGCCTATGCAAGTAGGCTCCCATCAACTCATAGCTCCAATATTTGACATGCAGAATGTCAAAGGCATCTCCCATAATGCTGCTACATATGAGAAGTCCTTCCCATGAAGAAAGTCCTTCTTGAACATCTAAGGTCAAGGAGTAACCCCTTTGCACTATGATAGTGCCACCTTCTACTCCTGCAACATCATGAAAATTGTGAGAGCAAATCTGTCCTTGCTCTCTCAAGAACATCCCAAGCAACAAAATCCTTTGCTGCTTTCTCATACTTCCATCATCCCATCCATGTAGTGAAAACATGGTGCTTAACATGAAAAATGTTATGCCAACACAATGTGCCCATACTCTTTGCTGCTCCATGATGCAAGTGTCCTGCCACATACCCTTAGAAAGAGTGTGATGATCAAACTCTTCCAAGAGCAACCAGCGCAGCCAAGCCTCCTGCTGCCTGGTATCAAAAATATGCAAGTGGCTTTCTAGCCTCTTGCTCTCCATCCTCCATCTTGGTACACCTCCCATGAGGGATACCATCATCCCAAATCAGATTCCCGCACTCCATGGGATCTTGGAATGAAAGCTTCTCTTAATCACCACCTTTGTACAACGCAATGCAACTTTGTTGCTCTAAATCAACAGCATGCAAAGATGTAGATCTCCTCATATAATGTGCTGAAATGAGCATAAATGAATCTTTAATCATACCTTGGTGAATAGAAGCAAAAATTATTCTACAACTGTGTGGAATTCCTCCATTTCTGAACATGAAGGCTGCTCCTCCAAGGTTGTGACAGCGCTGGTACAAGTCTCCACCTTTTCAATCTCCTTGAGATCTTCTTCAATGCCCTTCATGATCTGAAAAGGGAGCAGGGAGAGCTTCTCACCCATTATTCTTTTAAGTGGTGGAGCCATGCTCTGGTTTTTCTCTGTATAGCTCTCCTTCTTTGTGAGGATAGGAAGTGCATGGATCTTCCTCTCCTTCTTGAAACCTTTTGTAGGTCTCACTGCAACTTTCTGCTTCTTGAAACCCTCTAGGAGTTTCATTTTCTTCCTCCTTCTTTCTTCTGTCTAACCTCTTTGAAGAGGCTCTTCTGGATCTGAAATGTGATGAGGTAAAAACAATCTCCTTCAGCTTTCTGATATCTGTCTCTTCTCTTCTCTGATACTGCTGTAAAGTTCCCTCTTCAGGAGTATTAAGATTCCATTCCAGAGATTGACTGCAGGGGCATTTACTGGATATGTCACCTTTGAGAAAGGATGAGATCCAGAGGCTACCTGGCCATCTGCATAATTTTTATATAGAGCTTGAAATATTCCTGCTTCATGGATTCAGCACTTTGGCTTGAAGCCATAGGCTGAGCCAAAGATCATGCTCTGATACCACTATAATGTTCCCAAAATGGATTTCTCAGCAAGACATGCCTAAAAAATGCATTTTTCAGGGATGTGTGCTTCAACTATCATAAAAAGTGTTTAAAGACACTCAGAAACCAATTCCAAGTGCTACAGCAACGTTTACTCAACTTTTACTCTCAAAAAGGTGAGGAAAAGCAGCTTTTCAGGCCCTGAAATGACTGTATTAGGAAATCTGCATGAGAATAAAAGAAATGGCTCTGGGATATGTCAGCTAGGGTTATTTGGAATGTCCATGCAAAATTTTAGGAAAAAAAAAATAAAAAAAATGTGTTTTTCTAGGTTAAACAGTTCCTCCTTCCCGACTAGTCAAGAAAAACCCTGATTTCCCATGACTTGGAAGATGCATAAATTTACTGAAGCAAGGGCAGCGTATTTTCTAAAGGTTTAAGATGTAAAACAGTATGAAAAATCATAAAATGAGTTCAATAACATGGCATGAGCATTAAGCAAGAATAAACAACAGTTTTACATAGAAAATCCCTCAAGATTGAGGTGTTGCAACACAAGAGAATGACCCAAAAACCCTTTAGCATTAGTTACAGGAGGATGAAGATTATTTTCATTAAATTACATATCTTCAACTGATAAATACATGAAAACATAGATCTATAATGAATCAAAATGCCCAAAGGGCTCTTTATTACATTCCCCTTGGGGATTTCAACAATACATGAAAATGCTGGAGTAGATCTGAATTTTACTGCAGCATGATTCATGAATTCTGAAGCAAAAAATCCAGTGAATAAATCAGATCATAAATAGACATGGATTGGTTGGCCAATTCATGGATCACCCTTGATGCAAGGAGGTTTCCTTCACATCAGAGATCTAGCTCCAAAATGATGCCAAAAACCCCGCAACACTGCTCCTTCAGCAATAACGCAGATCTGGGGAAGGAAATATGCAATATAACATGGAAAACACATTGGCTTGATGCCAAGATCTGAAATGAGGCTCCAATCTTCTAATATAGCCCTTCAATGGATTAGAACCCTCCTCCACTGAAAAGAAGTACTGGAATTCTCTAGATTTGAAAAGATCTAGACTCCACTTGCTGCAGCTTACAAAATCAATCAAACCCTCAACAGGATTTGCATTGCATTTGGAAGTAGAAGCTTGGCCAAATGCCAGATAATGGATCAATGCAGCATATCCTCCTCCAAAGAGCTACTCCATGGAAGGAGAGAGGATTCACAAACAGGAAACCCTCTTCCCTTTGGCTAACTAGCCAAGAGAACTCGAGTTACTCAAGCAACCACAAATCATCAACAAACCCTCCTTGAGTCCTCTACCTCCCTTTTATAAAATGAGGAAGTGAAAAACCCTAAACCACTTCACTTGAATTAGCCCCTTTCACATTTAGAAGCTCCTTCTAGAACTGCGCAGATCACTTAGGAGGTTCAATGCACCTGGACTGTCTTGTGATTTGGTCCTGTTGACCCAGTCAAATAGCTCAGCCCTGTTCACACACAAGTGGTTTTTATGCAACCATCTTATATTTAATCCTGTTCACATTGAGCATGTATTTATTTTTAGATCGAAGGAGTGTTACATGTCCTCCATTAGTCTATTATTCACAAACATGAAAAATAAAACAAAATTCTAATGTTCCAATTAGCTTAGCTAATTTAGGAACATTACACTTAACCATCTTTGGAAGGGGCTCAATATGTACTTTGGATATGGTCAATGGTGCGGTAAGTGCACTCGTGCTCGTACCTCATGGGTTAGTGTCCGGGGGGGGGGGGCGTCATATTTCCTATTCCTTGTCTAGAAGAACATTTATTCGCAAGTCATGTAAATTTTGTGGCTGTCGATCCTGGTATCATTTTGGGGTGGTTGTTTTTGTTGGATGTTAACCACTCCTTAGTGGGGGAAGGTCTCCTGCATTACAGCAGGTTGTTGGGTACATCCCCCTTGTCCATGGTCACCCTAAAGTTTTTTCAGTTTAGGGAGTTCGGGACAGTGGTGAGTGTAATGGTCGTAATCAACCACATATGGCACAAAAATGGTTTGTCCTTAGACTGAACCTCTTGTTTTGGCCTTGGGAGTTTTTGTTTGGCTCATCGTTTTGATTTCATTTGGGGTTTACCCTAGACTGAGATTGTGGGTGACGTTGTTGGTTACTGCCCCCTGTCCAGAGTCTCCCTTTTGTTTATTCCTAAGCTTCTTTTTCGTATAATTAGAAGGGTTTATATGGTTCTCCTGGTTAAAAGCCTGGCGTTTTTATGCTTGGGAAGGTTGCACTAAGTTCATCGGTGCATTGTTATGTGGTGGTGAATTTTGTGCGGGGAGAGGGAAATATTGGTTTTCCTATCCCTGGTTAGTGTAAGGTTTTTGGGGGGGATCTCTTCCATCAACATTTGTAGCTGAGTATTGAGTCCCCTTTGAGGGAGGGTATGAGCCTCCCTGTTGTTTGTGGTATGATGCCACCCTATTCGTGATATCCTGCCAAGGTGCAAATTGACTTTGGTGATAGCCAAGTTGCGTCATGTTTTGGGTAGAATAATATGAATATCCTGGGTACTGGATAATTCTGCCTAGGTGAGCTTGGGTCAATGAACCAATTAAGTCGTCTGCTGTATTCGATGTGCTTGGAAATTCTATATAAGTTTGCAGGCGCAGGGCGTTTGGAAGGACATTGTAGACGTATCTTGACTGGGTATAGATGAGTTCGAGTTGCTGGGATTTGAAAATGGCGTCCTCCTCGTAGGTAGGTCTTTGTGTCACGACATTTTTGGAGATCTATGTTGTAAGAGTTTTCAAAAACAATTACAGTAAAAATTTATCGTCGAGTTTGGATTTTCACAAACTACGATGTTGCTGCCATTCGTGGAGATGTTCTGAGATATGGACAACTGGAATTTGCCTAAATGAGTCAGCAATTCCATCCCTGAATCATGGTGGATGGTTAGTTGAAAATAAGTGAGGAATGTGGTAGCGAGGGCACGAAAGGTTCCATGCGAAGCGGAAGCCTGCTCAACATACCATTTCGTAGCAGGCCTAGTTAGGGTGTGTTGAAATAGTCTCAGTCGAATAGTATCATCAATAATACTATTGGACAAGCACCATAGGTGAAAGTCATAGTATGGTTTCCAGGGTCTTCCACTTGCTTCACTTCGAATTTTGGTATGTCCGAGGGGAACTTCATGGGCATGGGGGGAAAATTAAGGCTATGTGCAATGGGGTCATTAGTTAGTTTTGATAGATCTGGAAGGTTTAATGATGCTAAAAATGGTAACTGTGTACTGACTTCCATTGTGTACTGTGGAAACACAGGTGTCTGAGTGTAATGGTTTATGGGGGGTGCCTAGGGAATATTACCCTGTGACGTACCCTGTTGTGTTTTCTGTTGACTCCCCAAAGGGGTAGCGCTCCTTTTCCTCTGGGGGTTGTGGGAGGAGTTGAGTGTGGTGACCCTGCTAGGGTTTCCACTGGTGTGGTGTTGGGATACCCTTGGGGGTTTGCAGCCAAATATGCCCCCTTAAAGGATGAATCGATAATGGTGGCGGTGTTTCATCTTTGACACCTACATGGAGAAAGACCTGGCACTCCTCCCTCTAATGGGGGGAGGTCCAAAAAATGTTAGGTAAACATGACTCGGGGTAGAGTCAATGTTGACTAGGGTAAATAGTAGTGGTTTTGGGGCACATGGTTTTGTGCACCCATGGTTTTGGCCCATGGTATTTCATGTAATAGAGCCTATAAGAGGCTGGGAATACTTCATTGTAATGTAGGCCTGGAGGTGAGCGGTGAAGGCTCACTTGGCTGGATTGGCTAGGGTTTTGGCCAATGGTTAATGAAATTTCATTGGGTGGGTTTTTCCCCGGATTTGGGGTTTTCCCGGATAAACATTTGTGTTTATGTCAATGATTTGTTGCTGGCTCTTTTCATGGTTATTATTCCTCTCAGTAAATATTTTATTACTGCGGTAAATTCTTAACAAAAAATTCCTAGATCGACGACGTCCCGTTGGGTTCGTTATGGTGTCGACTAGCTTAATATTGGAAATATTTTTGGTTTATTGAGAGAAGGAAGATTATTATCAAAGTAAATATGATCACATACATAAAACAAAACAAAAAAATAAGAGGTAAGTTTTCCTTTAGATTAATGCTATGTGATCAACCAAGCAAAAAATATGTTTTGGTTGTTTTGCATATGATACTCAAAAGCACAAATAGACCTAATTGTCCTTACACTCTCAAATGTAACTGGGCCTTGCGAAGATATCTTCTGATGGGTACTAGGGCTAACATCCTGAAATAACTGGTGACACCTTCGAACATCCGAAGAATCAACCAAGGTAATGGTAAGAGGATCTAGTGCTACCTGCACCATCACCTATAGGGAAGGATGTCCTAGATTTGGCCACTAAAGTAGCGTCGTCCCACGTGAGCATTCGAGTCTTGAGCTTCTTGGTATTTAACTACTAGTACTGAGCAATAGATGGGTCAGGTAGCCCCAAACAGTACCGCACGCAGTAGGCCTAAGCTTAACCCCCTCCGAAACAGATCTCTGGTAACGCTCAGGTATTTGTTCCATGGGCGGATAAACGGATTTTAAGCTCCCTAAAAAGTCAACATCTATGTTTCAAAATGTAGAATAACCATGGCGGATTATTGGATTCCTACCCCCAATGGTCCTAACCTAAACTATAATTTATTTTGTGGCCCCCTTTGGGAGATTTTAGTGAGTTCGATTAGTGGTTATTTTTGGAGAGTCTAAATTTTCTTATGGTGTGCTTTAGTGAAGTAATTGTAAGAAGAGGACAAAGGTCCCAAAACACTAGGTGCCTTCTCGTCCAATGCTTACTGATGCTTCGTGTGTGATTTGGAGTGTACAATCACAAGTGTTATGAGATATGGATATGCGGTGATACTTTACAATCCTTTTCTTATTATGCTATGTGTGATTATTCGTTACAAAAATAAACGATGTGCGGATTATGGGCCGCTTACACCTTGCCTAGTTAGACTAAGTTTTGCACTATAGTGAGATGGAAAATTATCTTAAGAAAGTGTTCATATGCATACTTGGGCTCACCATGAGGTGCAAGGGTGGAATACTTGCTTTCTTTTCGACTATTTGTTCCTGGTCCCGATTCCTAATGCAAAAATTGAACTAATCTAATGCAAAAATTCAAAAACAAGAATTAGCTAAAGATGTGTGGATGTATGGGCCACTTACTTTTCTACTAATTAGTCTATGTGTTCGGTATATTTTACCAAAAAATCATTTGTTCAGATATCATATGTGGATTGAAGGCCACTTACTTTCCCCCTACTTAAACTGTGTGATTTGCAATGAAAAAAAACTAAAATTAAAACAAGCTATTTGCTAGGTTAAACTCTAGCAAAAAGTGTCCTAACTAGTCATGAAATACCAGATCATAGTGATGGAAAATTTATTATGGGCTTCCAACACCTTATAACTGCAAAAAATTGAGAAAAACAAGTGAAAATTGAGCTCACTGCCTACCGTGCGGCTTATCTTCACACAGACACGAAGACCGCACATCTGTCTAGACTAAATGCGCGCGGATTGCATAGACTGAAAAATTTAGCCTTCTTTGAGCCAAATTTCTCACTAAGGGTGACTGAAAAGTGTTGAAAGGAAGCATGATTGGTTTTGCAGTAAGTCTGAGCAGAGAGAGGACCTCCATTAACAACCATTAGCTCAAAAGAAATAATCTAGTGGAGTCACCATTCCTGTTGTAGTGTATTTGGCGCAATGGCAGATGAAATACACTGTGCTTGATAGGGAGGCTGCTTTACTACAAACAAGTCACAACACAATTGGTTTGTCAAACGTTAGTGGAAAAAGTTCAACATGTATTAAGCTATGTTAAATGGAAACATAGCATGCTACATAAACAAAGAAACAAAAACAAAAACAATATGCACAAGAAACGTGCTCAATAGAGAAAACACACTAATAACTCAATAATGGAGAGCTCTTTCGCTTTATTAGGTGCTGGTAGTAGTAGAATATATAATGCTAAATCTCTTGTAGTGGATCCTTAAAGCTACAAAGCTCCAATATCCAAGACAAGGGGGTCTCTTCCCCTCAAGCTTTCAGCAAGCCTCTCTTCCCTCTCGAAGAATGGTAGATTAATGGACACGTGGTGAACTCTTCTCTCTTGGATTGAGGTGTTGGATGGCCAACAATTGAATCCTTCCACTCCTCTTGCTGCTGGACAACACAAGCTGGTTTGCTTTTGACCATTTTGGCCAACATAACAATGTGTTCTCATGTTTCTCTTCCCATGGCTGGCTTTTATAGATAAATTTCAAATCCCCCCCCCCTCTCTTGGTACAAGATGGATGTTGACACAAGAGTGGGGGTATGATTCTTTTGTGTGATGCACTAAAGCCTCAAGGTGGTTCCAAGACGGTTGTACTTGGCTAGCTTGAGTGAGAATATTTTTCTCCAAGTGTTCTAAGTGGTCCCAGATGGTGATTTTCCACATCCTCAGGACCGCACGACTCTTTAAGTGATAGTCGCGATGATCTTCATGGCTATTGAAGAAAAATCCGCAATGATCGCCTGGGTTCAGTGCTTCCTGTGCGCAGTTCAATAAATTTGCATGTTTGACCTTATGAAAAGTTAAAATTTTCAGCTCCTGTAATGTATTTCTTCACTATAGGTCTTTATTTGTACATTCTGCTAAACATTTTCTAATGTCTTTTGCTTGTACGATTTTTCAGTGTTAACACTAACCATATAAAATATATACATAGTTTACATTGAAATGTTTTAGTTAAAATGGACATTGAATATTTTATTTAAAATAAACTCATTCATTAATATGTATTTAAATACATGTTAAAATCTTATATACTGAAATATTTTATTTATGACTTACATTGAATTTCATTATTAATATTATTTTCAAAATTTCACATATTAATTTTATATTAAGAATTAGATAAATTACATATCTCTCTTTTATTACTTTTATTACAAAGTAATTGAATATTTTACTTTGAATTGCTCTGTCTCTCTTAAAATTAAAATATTTTATTATAGTTAACATTAATTTTTCTCTCAATATATGTATGAAGTTTTTTCCTAGGAAAAAAATAATAACTTTATTTATTGAAATAAATAAAATTACATTTTTAAGTACATAAACAAAGTGTGTATTCGAATAAAAACTTCCTAGATCTAAGAAATGTCAATAGAGAAGGCCAAGTCTCACAACAAAAGACATACTTCATAACAACATAACACCAAAGATTCGAACAAAAGACCCAAAATAAAGAGCTGAGATACACCTCAAAGCCTTCTTATAAAAATCAGAAAATATTACAATAGTAAATTAGGCCAAAGCCTAAGAATAGACAACAAAATGTCCACAAACCAACCCATGAATCACAGGAAAGTAGAAGCATAGGGTGGCAAAACAATGTGAGGAAACGGTAGAAAACCACAACCATTAAAGCCAAGACCATCGATATGACAAAAATGCTTGCAAACCCTAGCCAAAGGAACCTACAACAACACACCAAACTCAGCCGTGAAAACTGAGCAGAACCAATAGATGAAGAGAGTTGATGGTACAAAAACCTGGGGAGTGAAACAAAAGACCACGACACTAGCAGGGCAGTACTGTAATAACGAAGACCAACTACAAACGAAAAGCAAAAGCTGAGGAACATCAACCACAAAACCCCAAAATGAGCCACACAGGTACTCCAAAGAGAGTCGCACCAGCGAAAGACAACGGAGAAGGCCCTAGAAAATGTGATCATAATGGAAAAGATAACATGAACCAAAGGGTAGAGGAGGCTAGGTTCCATCCACTGAGCCCTCTACTGTCTCAATGTCCCTTCCTATATATGTATGAAATTGATATTGAAATAAATTATTTGATATGGATATTCAAATAGTTTATTTGACATGGATATTCAAGTAGTTTATTTAAATTTGGTGATGAAATATTTTTAAAAAATATAAGAATTATCATATTTTATTTTTGTGATGGAACATATAAGATTCCTTTTTACTTTTAATTACTTTATTTTCCTCTAAATTTATTATAAAATTATGTTACTTTATACAAACATCTAAATATTATATTTATGAGTGAGAGTGAAAGTAAAATATTTTTACCACATCTCCATGATATTGGCTGTAAAGTGAGAATATGATTATTGATGTTTTATAATACTTTTAATTAAAACTAACAAAACAAAGTGAGAATAGAACTATCAATGTTCTATGATGGTTTTAATTAGAGCTAATTAATGTTTTATAATGGTCTTAATTAGAACTAATTAAAATTGTATCCACATTACACATCTCCCTCATATTGGACTATATGCCTATTGAAAAAGCATTGGTATTACTTTGATCTTCAATACAATAATAAATATGTAGTAATATAACTATTGTGACAATATAAATTAAATGGTTGTCAAAGGTGGATAGGCTTCAATTCATGATAAACATCAAAAAACACTTACTTTATGATACAAGATTTTAAAAAGACAAAATTAAATGAATTATAGCTTTATTTTAAATTATTTAAATTAAAGAATTAATATATACATCTAGAAAAACATGTAACAAGATTCTTAATTATGGAGATTCACCCCATATAATCAAGGAGATTATTAACATGTAAATAGGTTATGTTACAATATTATGGACTAATACTTTGGCTTATGAATACCACATGCCCAAAAAACTATATTTCATTTCATAAGGCATTTGTTTATATGATATATTTCTTAATTAATAAACTTAATTAAAAAGACAAACATGGCATAACAATTTTTTAAATAAACCTATGGGACATCTCTATTGACGATCACCATTTTATAAGATATTATCATGTCATAAGTATTACGGAACCATAAAATTAAAAATTCAAATCCCCTTACCATCCACTTAATAATTATTAATAATATAATTAAAATTCTAAAAACATCATTCTAAAATAAATATATATATATAATAAATAATTTATTTACAGACATTTTAACATATCTATCTTACTAATTTCCAATCACATACATATACTGATAATCACCTATAACATAAGTGATGACATCACATACATATCCTAGTAATCACCCATCACATACATCATACATATCCTAATAATCACACATCACATACATTTAGTAATTGAAGTGTTTCTTAACTTTATATATGATTGAGAAAGCAAGCATTGTCACTTGTATGAATCCTCTTAATCCCAAGTATTGTCGTTTAGTAGTTGAAGTTTTTTTTTTTTTTTTTTATATATATATATATATAAACCCTGCAAAAGTACGTTTTTCAAATTCCAAGGCCGAACAAGGTCACCATCATAAAAAAGGACTTAAAAATAAAAACCGCATCCCCATCACCACGTCCTCTCATATCATCATCAATGGAAAATTGTCGCCTTCTATTAAAGTACAAAAATCAGATACGCTCAACTTGATTTTATAAATTTTCATATAAACTCTGAGCCTCGCTCAACTTGATTTTATAAATTTTCATATAAACTCTGGTCATCTCAAAAATCTGATACGCTCAATTTGTTTTAAATAAATTCTCATATGAAGTGATGGGAGGCTGACAATGAAAAGAAAACAAATGCTGTGGATATAGGGTTTGGTCAACCAAACATATATATAATGTTATAATGTTTATGATAGTGGAATGTGGAAAGTAATAATAAAATGAAATATATAGATAATGAAATATAATGAATATTTGAGTTTCAATATATATTTTAAACAATGTAGCAAGAGGTTAAATTTAAAAAGAATGTTACACTAAGATAAATGTTTTAAACAATGGCAATCTTTGCACGAAGAGAGTAAGGAGCTTAGGAGGTCAATTTTTGTGAAGTTTTTTTTTAAATGACATGAAAAAAATTCCAAACACGAAAATTATGGGGTATCTATTACATAAAGATAGTTACTTTGGAAAATATTGAGCTAGCCACTATGATTCAAGAGCTAGCTCAAATCCCTTATGTGACACAAGAGATGTACCCAGTACACTCTGTCTTATTATTTGGCTATTTTGAAAAGGGGAAACAACTTGATAAGCATTACAATCAAAATTGTTTCAAATCATCAAAACAAATTTGTTTATAATATATATATATATATATATATATATATATATATATATATAAGCATGTAAACAAAAAAAACTAAAATGCATAGAGAGCATAAAACAGTTAACTTTGTTGGTATAAATATAATAATCCAAGTTTGATTAAAAAAAAAAATATAACAAACATTAACATAAAACTTTAATAGAATTGTGACAAATTGTTAAATATTTATCCAATTTTATAGGCATGTTCCATTTTCATTCTATGTGACGGGTCTATTATTAGAAGTGTAACAATATAAAAGAGCATCAAGTTATAAGTAGTTATATTTTTAGTAAAATAGTTGTTTAAAGTCAAGTTTAATTATTTATTAAGTGTGTTCTGCAACTTTAAAGCATTGATTCCATTTTATCTTTCTTTTACAATGTTAAAGAGATATAACTCATTAATTTTAAAAACACCATACAATGATTCACTATTCCATATATTAATGTCAATAATATTACAATTTAAAATGATTTGGTTGTGAAATGATTTGATATTGTATTGATATTAACAATGCTACACCCCACAAAAAAAAAAAATGGAACATAACTTTAAATAATACTATAATGTAAAAAGATAAAGTTGCATTAATGTCAACAACAATACAAGAAAAACCATACTTTCCATTAATATTGATGAAGATATAATGTTAAATTTTTTAATGCCTTGATTTAACAATGTAATGATAAAAAATAATTTAGATACAATAATTTCCACAACCTTATAATGCAAAAATAATTCAATTTACTAATTTTAATATTAATGCAATTCAAAACAATAGAATGCATTAATTTCAATATATGCTCATTAATTATCATTAGTTTTACGTAATAAATTTAAAATTTATGTAATATTACACATTATAAATTGAAATTCATGATTTAAAAAAAATATATTTTAATATATTTATTTCAAATTTTATTGTTTGAAAACTTCAACATGTTATTGCAAAATTCATAAATTTTAGTGCCAGTTCAGTGGTTTCAATCTGCCATCAATCTCTGCTCTCCAGTCGTACTATGACAAGACGCGTGAAGAAGTAAATGAAGGTATCTGTCACAATTAATTCATTATGTACTTAATTTCTATACGTGGCATCCGCTTCCCTCCTATTTTTCCTGCACTCAGTACCGGCGCTGCAGTGGTATTAAATGTACTTATTCTGTTTATGTTGCTTTCATTTATAGGTTTTCCTAATGATTTAACTTTGGAATAAAGTTGATATATTACCATTATTCACCACACTTGCTTTTTGGAATCTAAATATCATTTAATAGCTTTTCATTATATATTGATATTAGTCGGTCTTTTTGAAATCTGAAAGAATTTTGTGCCTTGGTTTTATAGTTTCAATACTTCATTACGTCTCTACACATACAGGTTTATAGAAAATCTATGGTAAGACTACCTTAAGAGAATGTATGTTTCAACATTATATATTTTTTATAAGTGTGTTTTTTTTCATACTATTTTTTAATGTTTATATAAATAGAAAACATAAAATAATGTGTATATATTTTATTTTGAATTAAGATCAAATCGTTATATTGATGAAGAAAATTAAGTCAAATTTTAATGTAACAGGTATCCCCAATATTAATCTCAAATTACGAATCAATAAATGCTAAAAGACATTTGATACAATGGCAAAAATATTTTTTTTTGGGTGGGATAACAACTGGGATATAAACCAGTCATGATGGTAAAGAGTGTCTTGACAGTAAGTAAATCTACAATTCGAAGCCAAAGCTCCTTGAATTGATATAATGACAAAAATATCACTAAACAGAGTTTTTAAGAATTTCTTTTATTAGTTACTAAGTGCATAGTTAAAATCAAAATTGCAGAACCGCCAAAACCTTTTTCTGATTCGTATGTCATTCATACATACGCGTTCTAACTAACTGAAGCTATTTTCAGAAAACAATTACATTAGTATAAAGTCAATTTCCAAGTAGATTATGGAAATCAATATTTCTTATCCATCACTCATAAATGTGTCGAGGTAGGAAATGTCCATTGTCAAATTAAAGTATTGCTTTAATCTAATGGTGAGCTTATCCATCATCCATAAATACGTCGAGGCAGGAAATGCCCATCATCAAATTAAAGTATTACTTTAATCTCATGATGAGCGTTTTCTGCCTCTGCACATTTATGGGCCGATGAACTGAGAAATAAGCTTCCCCAGTTCCATCTGAGAAATAAGCCTCCCCAGTTCCATCTGAGTAATTGTAAGAGGTTATGATGTCCAATGATATACATTACATTGGTATCCAAATTTTGTGAGATGCAAATCATCCTATTAATATTGTCGTCCTTATTTGGCAGGTTTATTGCTATCATATTTTGTCTGCCAAACAATTCTAATGTCAGGATTATGTATTGTAAACTGTGTCATTCTGATCGCTGTTTGGCATGTTCATTGCTCTCTCCGCCCAACAATTCCAAAGTGAAGGTTACGTCGATCAATTATGCTGCCAAATGAAATGTATTATAAAGGTATCAAATGTGATCTGTTCTCTGAGTGTGAATGTCGGCCATCCTTTAACATGATGTTGACATATCATGTTCATAAAAAATCTGGAGTACTTCCCCACTTAGCTATGCGTTACTTTTTGACTTAACATATATATATATATATATATATCAATTATTTTTAATAATAATTAATATAATGAATACTAATTTCAATATAATTGCTGAGAAGCAAAACTCCTATATCAATATTTTTTTAATTATACATACTAAAATATTTTGTTTATTATTTATATAATTCTTTTATAATATTATTTTTATTATTATTAGTTAAATGCTATATATTAATTTTTTATTTAAAATTTAATAATTTACACTTCTTCTTATTGCTTTTCTTTATATTATTATTATTCTTTAAATGCTATATATTAATTTCTTATTAAAAATTTAATAAATTACAGGTTTTCTTATTATTATTGTTATTGATCTAATTAAATTATTTTAATTTCAATTAATTTTCACTATGTAATATTAAGTAACTTGGACTTCTTAAGGATTTCTACTCTACCATGGGTATGTCTGTTAACACTGACAAAACAAAAGTTATGATTATCAAATTCAAGAAGGACACTTACTATAATTTTATGTATGACAATAGTAACTTGGAGGAAGTGTCTTCTTACAAGTACCTAGGAATTCATATTCATCACAAGCTCAACTGGAACTATAACATTCAGAAAAGGATTAATGGGGGGTGGAAAGCTTATTTTGGTCTTGAAAATAATTGTAAAACTGCAAACCTCGTAATGTGGGATAGAAAGAAGTTCCTCTTTGAAACTTTAGTCACTCCTCTTATCTTATATGGATGTGAGGTTTGGGGTTGCAACATCTATAGAGAATCCTGGAGAAAGATTGAGCAAATCCAGAAGCGTTTTATAACTTATAACCTTAAAATTAAAAACAATGCACCCTATCCTATTCTCCTCATAGAAGTGGGTCTTTCCCCTATCGAGAGCCTAACTATGACTAGGCTTCTGTTGTACAAGCACAAGCTCAATAGCATAGGAGACCATAGACTTCCTAAGCTAACTTTAAATTCCAGCCAAAACCACCTAAGGCTTAAACAAGGTTGGTATAAAGACACCAGGGCCTGGTTAAACCATTCGGAGATCGACAAGAATGTTGCATTGAAAAACATTAACAACATTAAAAAAATTGTTACTTCTAAGTTCAAAGAAAAAATGTGGTGTGAGAAAGATCTAGTAGCTAAAAGAAAATTAAGTTATTATAAGGAGGTCATCAACCCCACCCTAGAAGATCAAAAGTATCTATCTGTTTTAACTAGCTCAAAGAAGAAAATTAATATAGCCAAGATTAGAACGAACTCTCATGAGCTCCATAGTGAAACAGGTCGTTGGACAATTCCTAAAACACCATGGATGGAAAGGATCTGCCATCTCTGTGAGAATATGAACATCGAGGATGAAAATCACTTCCTCTTAGAGTGCCCTGCGTACAACCACATTAGAGCTCAATTTCATAATCTTTGTTGCAATACTGACCTTCCTAGGCTTTTAAGATGTCAAAATTATAGTGAGCTCGGGAGGCTTCTCTCAAGCTTTTTAAGCATAGAAATAAAATCTTAAATCAAAATAAATAACTCTTTTCTTTAGGTCCAATAGACCAAAGATTGGCCATCATCATCATCATCATATATATATATATATATATATATATATATATATATATATATATATAATTGCTATTAAACTAAATTAATTAACATAAATCTTTAAATAATTTATTAAGTCTGGTATTAAAGTAAGAATTATACATTTTCGTAACAATTAAAAGTAGAAATATAAAATTTAGATAAAAGAAATACATGTATTTCTCTTTTTAAATTATAAAATATGAATTAAATTAAGTATTTACAAAAACTTATTATCTAATTTAAGTAATAAAATATAGTCACCACCAATCCCTAGTTCAAGCTTCATGACCTTGAGGATCTCAATTGGAAACCATCTTTTTGAAAAACTAGAAAAACTATTCGAAACTGCCTTGCGCAATTCTAATAATAGATATATATCCATCCTTGCATTCAGTAAATCCCGTTAAACCTAATTAAACCAAAAAATTATATATTTTTTTTGCCTAAATGTCATTATGTGCAATTGTTGAGATATATACAACTATAACATTTTATTGCTTTTTATTTAAAATTAACTACATTTAAACTAACGGACAGGTAATAGCTACCATGTATCACTTGTTTACATATTGAAATAAATTTAAAACTACATATCAAAATGTAATAAAATCTAAATAAATATACATAAAAATGAAATGGATGTGAGTACAAGACAAACAATTGTAAATAAAATGTATATAAATATTTTATATGTGAAAATTAAATATCAATAAAATGAATATATATTATTGAAAACAATGATTTAATGAAATTATACAATGGAGATATATTATTAATTAATCTAACTTCACATTAATTTTGGAGATTTAAAAATAAATAAAACATGTGATTTTTCATATATATATATATATATATATAAATAGTGGATGCTATATTTTTTTGTTTACAAAGTGGGTAAGTCCATCATAATTTAGTTGTCAAATCAGTAGTGAAGACAACCATCACTTGCTGTTATCCAGGAATGCAAGGTGACTTATCAACATTATTCAAAGAAAACCATGTCACATGGAATTACCTTGTTTATGTTCCATAAGGAGTAAATGGATTTTGGAGTAGTTCTCAGGTGTACATAGTCTTGCTGAGTATTGGACCGATGGGCTTATGAGGACCAAACCTCACCGCCAGGCTCATGAGAACCAAACCTCCACACACAACCCTTGGATCACAACCTAGACACTCTTATATCAGGTTGTAATAAAATTCCTCACTTTCTATGTAAAGTTAAAATATTGAGATCCTACGTGTTTATCCTTTTCATGTAATTTATGGATGACCTTCCAAAATCCAATGGAAATGGGATGTCAAATAATTGATCTATTGTCCCATATCCATCTAATCCCAGAATATTCTGGGAATTCACAATAAACTTAAGCTTAGACTCAGGGCACATGCACCACTCTTCTTATTCATAAATGGAAATTTATAAATTTATTTTGAACAAGAAACGAACTAACTATACTCACTATTTTTTTCCTCCCCTTTTTTCCCTTTGTTTCTGTGTCTCATCAGGTAACGGAGTTGAGATATGGAATCAACCATGTGAACTTGGGATATGTAATGCAGAGAGAACCATGTTGTTGTTCACATGGACAGTAGGGCCAGTAGGTGTGTGTGGTGAATTACTAAACCATAGAACGCTTGAATTCAAGTCAAATTCTTAACGGCTTAGACTTCAATGCACCTGAAGCACTACATAAGTGCGAAAGAAAGTAGGCATCGAAAGGGAAGGCATCACCATGTGGAGAGCATGTAGTCCAACAAGGCCCTTTATTTTGATGCATCAATATCAATCAAGGTATCTCCTGTGCTCCATAAAAATAAAGACATCACAAATCCATTTGAAGCTCGGGTTTACCCATAGGCCGTTGTTCGCTCTTATGTCATTTTCCCATTCATATTCATAAATATCATCTGAGCTACATATGATACTTTTCTTCGACCTTGGTTATTTATATGTAGCATTCTCTTTTGGAACTGCCCATATACTTATTTTTAAGTTGTATGTTCGAGATCATTAGATTGTTACGATGAATTCACATTGGCCATAAGTGCTTGTTGGAACACCTAATCCTACATGGGTAGGTGTGGAATACGAAAAGTCACAATGGAGTCCAAGTGACCTTGGAATGTGAAACCAAGAGTCACACCATTGTACTATAAATGTACATCTTTGTATAATGGAAAATAAGAAAGTCTCACGCTTATCTTTCATTGTGTGTTGAGTCTCTTGTGTGTGTGTTTTCTCCTCATACACCATGTGTGTGCTTCAACATGGTGTTTAACATGGTATCAGAGCGGGCGATTGCTGGCCCTGTTCCACACTGAGTGAGCCATTTTGTGTTTATGGCCTGTGCATATCTGCATTTTTGCAGCATTTAGAGAGTTTATGCAGCAGTGTTTTTGCCGCCATTCAGAAGTGTTTTGGAGAAGGAGCAGCATTCAGAAATTTGCCCCATTCAGCATTGGTTTTGAAGAGAAGCAGTTGTGCCCATCTGAAGGTTTTCATTCTCATTTTTCCTGCAATTTCTATTAATTTCTGCATTGAAGAATTGCTGGAAAACACTGTTTAAATTGGGTTTCTGAACAAGTTTCTGAGTTTTCACTGGAAATATTTCTGAGTTTTCATTGGAAGATTTCTGAGTTTCTACAATTCTACATTTTCCTGTTGCTGGGCTATTGAAAAAAAAAATTTCTGGGTTTTACTGCTAAAATTTTCTGAAGAATTTTCCTGCTGCTGGATTACTGAAAGATTTCTAATTTTGCATTTATTCAATATATGCTGCTGGAAGGAAGAATAGTCTGCTCTCTCCATTATCTGCTATCTGCTGTTTTTAATAAAAATTAAAAAAATAAAAATAAAAAAAAATCCCTGCAACCCTTATCGCTCCAGCCATACTCTGCTTTCCCCATTCTCCACGCCTGCAACTATACACCATAAACCTACGCCTCATCGCTCTATCACTCAACCTCACATATATACTCCTCACGACATTCCTGCATTAATTTTTAAATACCGCCATAAAGCCGCTCCCCTCATTTACCTCACCGCCCAAACCCTGCGTTCCCCACAATCAACAACGCTCTCCCTCGAGCTCTCCGCACCTGCAAATGCTCCCTATCCGCCTTCAAAACTCTGCATTCTATCCCTGCGCCATATCGACCTCCCTCTCAACACCACTACCCTCACCTTTGAATCGATCTCTCACAACTCAGACCACGCGCTATTTCTCCCATCTCCTTACAGCGGATCCCTCCAGCGCTTGCGCTCCCCTCTGCAACAAACAAACCCACCCACTCTGCTGGTATCCTTCACGCTCCTCCCAACTCTGCATTTTTTAATATCCACAGATAGCAAACGCCTCCCTCACGCATTACACAAACTCCACATATGCGCCTCCCCTTAATTCAACGCTGCGCCATATCCCAACTCTTGCGCTGGCCTCCCACACGCATCATTACTCTCCCACAGGCTCTGCCATAACCAGCCACATAACACTCCGTTAACTCCAAACCGCCTTTATAAAATACCGCCAATCCAAACTCACTTCCCACTTGGCCGTTTGGCCTTTCCGCCCCTCCTCATTCACAATACCACCCTTGCATTTTTCAAAATCGATTTTTGCCTCCATTCCCTTTTAAAAATCCGCCCTCCCATTTAAAAATTTCATTTTTAAATTAAATTAAAAAAAATCCGCCCTCCCTTTCATTAATAAATCCTTTTATATCATACATCCCTTCCCATTTAATTTAATAAACTCCCTTTCTCTTTTTTAAAATCCCCACCTTTTTTAATTCCCTTCCATTAATTAAATACCCCCCCCCCACCCCACACCATATAGTTTCCCTTTCCCTTTCCCTTTTTATCTTATCCCCATTTTTTAATTAATTTTCAATTAATTAAAAAAAAAAAAAAACAGCAGAGAGAGAGAGGAAAGAGAGAGTATGAACAGCATAAATAATGAAGAAAATGGCATATGAGGAGTAGATAGATTGAATACATTGCAGATTTTCATTTTGTGATTCGTGGCATTGAAGGGTGATTTTTTTGAAAAAATTACACTTGAAGACAAGTTTTCCATCACTTGACCAGCTATTTGAAGAGAAATTTCAGCTGCCTTAAAGGACCTTTTGCACAGTTGTTTTTGCTGCACATTTTTGCAGAAATATTGTATTGAGTTGACATTGTATTGCATCTTCTTCATAGTTGCAATCAGTATTTGAGTTGTTGGATTGTTGATTTCCCTCCATCACTTGAGGAGCACACCTTGTACTTTGAGAATTCCTTGGAGTCATTTGTATTTGTTGAATCATTGTAAACGGGTGCATTTTCGGTTGAAGCCGACACCTTTTCATTTTTTTTTAGCCTAATTTGTTGAAAATGGCCAAAATCAATGAGGCATTAGTGTTGTTGAATGACCTCATTCATTCAAATGTTGATGACATGATAAAAATGAGCAAGGATGCTCTTTGTAATATTCACAGTTGTTTGCAAGATGCACATGAAAAGATCGAGTTTTTGCAGTTGGAATCTCAGCTTCAACAAGAAGAACTTCAGCAAAAGAGTCACCATTCTGAACCTGTTTCTGTTCAGAAGATTGAGAAGGACTCTCATAAGAAGAAAGAAGACAAAGTTCCAGTTGATTCCCATTCAGTTCCTTGTACTAGAGCAGATTTACATGCAGATACGTGCTTGGCTGCACTTATCGAAACCCATCATCGAGACCTTGGGAAGAGCTTGTCCTGACAAGCACATAGCGGTGGATATGACAAGGATGTGTCCTTTCATATTCCGGACACCAAGCCCATCATATTTGGATGCGGATTCATGTATGACGGTTCACCTCCAGTACATTCCCGATCTGTTCCACTTCCACAACGATTGAAAAACGCCAACACTATGATCGAGTTGGCCATATGAAATATCATTGTTTTGATTTTCATCCATGTAAGCACTGTAGTCGGCACACCCATTCTTCAGACAGATGCTTTAGAAACAAGCCTCCTGCAAGAACCAAGATTCATCTTGGATGGATCGCTTCTTGGAAATGGGCATCAGCAGCCAAGAAGATGTTTAAGACACATGTCAAAACTTGTTCACAGATATTGAGCAAACTTGCAATTGAGTTTTCGCCATCATCTCACCTTGTCCTTGACAGGGGGGAAAATGGTGGTCATATACAAGCTTCGATGACAGATCAAGCGAGCCTGAGCCACAATCTCTCATTCCATGTTCAGAGTTGTAGCCAGCAGGTTGAGCGAGCACGAGCCACGGTGTCATTCCGGAGAGATGTAGCAGGAGACATGGATGCCCATGAGCATACCTTCGGTTGGTGGATAACCCTAAACCATTCATTTTCGGTTGGTGGATAACCTAAAACCATCATTTTCGGTTGGTGGATAACCCTAAAACAACCATCTTTGGTTGGTGGACAACCTAAAACCACCACAGGTCATAGACCTCCCTTCTTTTAGGTTGAAGGTATCCCTTTTTTATGAGGGAAAATTCCTCTAGCAGAAGCTTTCAGCTTCTTGCCAGTTTTGGAAGAGTTCCGGGAACTGCAACAAGTTTTTCGTTCCAGTGTTGGTGGTCATCCTTAAACCACCTCTTTTTTCCAACATTTCGGAGAGTTGTTTCAGCCCAAGTGCTGCCATGCATACTTTGCAGATTTGTATTACAACTCTCTTCTTGGACTCACACATGCCCCTTCGAATTAGGGGGGATGTTGGAACACCTAATCCTACATGGGTAGGTGTGGAATACGAAAAGTCACAATGGAGTCCAAGTGACCTTGGAATGTGAAACCAAGAGTCACACCATTGTACTATAAATGTACATCTTTGTATAATGGAAAATAAGAAAGTCTCAAGCTTATCTTTCATTGTGTGTTGAGTCTCTTGTGTGTGTGTTTTCTCCTCATACACCATGTGTGTGCTTCAACATGGTGTTTAACAGTGCTCATCATTAATTGGAAATTTATCTTGGGAATGTATTCCTTTTCGAAGCCATGAATTGTTCAAACTGTGAGTTGGTATGATTGACACTTCAACAAAGAGATGACTTGTAAGCTCAGTTATATCTCAAAATATCTTCACACGAACACCGTTCATGACATAACAAATCCGCATCCTCGACAAGGAGGCATAGATGCCCAACACTTCTAGGTTGCAGAAAGAAAGAGATTTTATCACTGTACATTTTGGATTGGAGTTAAATAATACAGTCAAATTTAAAGTAATTTTAAATGAAAAACAATTAAATTTGTGCTTTTTTTTCGCTCTTTACATTGAAAATCATATATTGGAGTTAAATAGATGGAGGTAGTTACTTCTGGAACTGTGAAATGAATATTTAAAAAAAGAAACACCCATATGTATGCACGTGAAAAAAATATATTATTACGTATGGTTAAAAGAAAAGCTTAAATTCCTAATTTCTGTGTAATTGTGTAGTAAATAAAATATGTAAAGAAATAATTTTTTGTATTGTTCATAAAATATTTCAATTCCTAATTTATGTGTAATTGTGTAGTAAATAAAATATTACATTTAAACTGTAAAAGTGGAAGAACAACAATATGGAATAAGATGGAGGTAGTTTCTTTTGGAATTGTGAAATAATTATTTAAAAAAAAACACCAATACCTATGCACGTTAAATAAAATATATTAGTAGAGGTTTTTCTAGAAAGAAGGAAAATGGTGTAAGCACCAACACCTTCATTGCGTTGGAATAAACAATTAAAGACAAGGTTCAACCCATTTGATAACACCTTCTCTACACAAACATGGTTCATTGTATAACAAATCCACATCCCCAACAAGGAGTCATAGATTCCCAACACTTCCAGCTGCAAAAGGGTGTTTGTCGCTGTACATTTTGGATTGAACCTTCTTCAATTCAATTCAAACTCCCATAAATTTTACATTTCAGATCACAAGAAAATTTGCTTTTTTTTAGAAAAAATGTTAGAATCTGTAGTATTCCCAAATGGGGAATGCAACAATATATGAACACAAAAACTAGAAATAGCAGTGTAAGTCAACTCATTAACATTGAAGACCAATATGGAGACATAACATAATGTATTAGATCAGCAAATCAACACAAATAGTGAGGCATAAACCATATACAATGAAGGAACAAGCCTCCCATAAGCAATCACTCACAAAAATGAGCTGTTGTCACAATACAAAATGTCGGAGAGCTGCTACAGCGCAGTTATTGTTGAGAATTTGTAGGGCAAGTGATTAACTCAAATTCTCTTATTGATATTTACTTGTGAGCTTGCTTATGTATTCTCTTATTTCACTTAGTTAATTTTTCATCAAGTCAATTATCAAAGCACGTAGTCAAATGTAGAGACAGAATAATTTTCACTTGTAATTGAACAACTTGAAATGTAGTTAGGAAGGTAAATCTCTTATTTACCTTCCTCACTTTCTACCACCTTTAGATCACTGTCTTGACTTTGACAAATTCTTTCCTTAAATACTTTAAACTCAGAGATATTCTTACTGTACCCTTTATGCACCTTCAGTCATTGCACCTTCAGTCATCATGTACCTTCAGTCATTGAAACTTAAGTAAACATCGTGTACCTTCAATCAACATCGTGTACCTTCAGTCTACCTCAGACAGATCCACAATTCTATTCTTTCTCCAACTCTGTCCACCTCGGACTTGACCGCAATCTTATGTGCTAAATGGACTGCATAACGGTTATATATATATGACTTGTCTAGCTATTGGGCCGACCAATTAGCTAGTATTTAGGCTGACTTGCAGTTTATGTTCTTCGTCAATACTTCACATATTTCAATGTTGTTTTTATTATAGTTGGAGCTTAACTTCCAACGCTTTTTTATCTTGTCTTCCAGCTTGTTTGAAGGCTATTTTGTGAGCTTCTTTACAAGGTCTTGCAGCATATCCATCTTGAACTGGATCCTTTCATGATTTTTACATTTTATACTTTTGTCTCCTTTTCATAATTACATAGTTCAACATGAAGACCTACCTAGTTACATTTTACAACACTCCCTCTTAACTAGGGAGGTATTCATATAGTTACATGATCATTTTTAAACTAAAGAATTTCATAAGAAAAATCGGATTGGTAATCGCATCTGTATAACATCATATCAACCAGCATTGTCCTAGTGCAAGGCCTTGACTAATAGCCCCATCTCTTCAACAAGAAAATGGGCTACAATGTTGGCAAGACACATGACTAATAGACACCATAGTCATTGTCTCTCCAAGGTACATACCCCACCTAGGTGTTCCCAGAGTATGACATTCTTGGACTATTCTTCTCTTAGGTAGCAAGCCCTCAAATAATATCGGTCCACGACTACTCTTATCTTGAATGCCCTATCTCATTCTCAAAGAGTATCAAATGCCAGATGATTACCCAATCCTCCATTCTGTCTTCTAGATGAAGACCAGAATGATGTGTCTATCCATTCTCTTCACATGGCCTTCACTAAGACATACGGTTGTTAGTCCTGGTCTAGTCCATGACACATGTAATAGAGAATCACATATGTCACTCCTTCTTAACACAGGGAGGACATATTTCAAGTTTCTTCCAAGCAAGAAACTTACCACCAGGCTCCTCATCAACCAGAGTCCTGCAGCAGCAATCCAACTACTCATGAAGAGTTCCTCCCCTCGATGTCATGGATTTTGATATTGAGGAATCTTCAATTTTTGGCTTCATAGGGCACATATCATCCATCACTTTCAGTCACGAGTGGTGTCCACTGTCAGAAAGTGATTCAACAGTCTTTCTCATCTGGTCCATTGTTATGCCATGTTTCTTTCCTTTGAATCATTTCCAAGGATAATACATCCTTTCCCATGATTGGCAGCCCTACACAAACTTATCCAGATAAACATATACATATGCACTTTTAGAACAAAATTTACCTTAGTGATGATATTTCACCATGGCATCTTCCTATAGGTATCGACATTCTTCATACAGATTGATACATCTTCTAAGGATATGTTTTGTCAAGAGTCTTCTTATTTACCAGACTTCTGTCAGAGTCTACATATCCTCCCAGGAGATCTCCTAGTCACATCTTCTTGTCTTTCTGATGATAGCAACCTTTTCATATGGTTGCATGTCATGATCTTTTCCTCTTTGCACATTCTTTATTCCCAGGAACTTATAACCTTTCTGGTTTCTAGTTCATATAAAACCACCTTATATTCCATGAGGACATATTATGTTGATTTCATCTGTCCGTGCACTGAGAGATACTCCTCCATAGATCATACTTTTAAATAAAGAAGTTCATTACCTGCAACGATATAGCATGACATCACAACATCCAATGTCAGCATATAAATATATACATACCTCATACCTTTTTCCCTTGAGTCATATTGTAGCAATTTTTAAGAATGAATAGCTTCATTCCCTTGGCTTGTTTCATCAATATTTCATCACATCCCAGAAGTATTGTTGGACGGATAAGTTGTTCTTGTTGACAAGACATACCTCCCAAGTGTCCTACGGACAACTAGCAACAAACAGACAAACAAAAACTATTTCTCTAGATAATGTTTGATTCGGAATTAACTATAACAGGGGTTTTGGAAACTTACCTGTAGTCCAGCATTGATCTTCTTTCAGGTTGCTTGAAGGAGTCGCCGTCAAAGATCTGCAATCACAAACATGAAAAAATTAATAGCACCTGTATAGTAAAAAATAATTCATGAATCATATATCTATCAAGATGATCAAGGAATTCAAGAAATAAAATAATTAATTAAATAACCCATTGATAAAACATGATAAATAAGCTACTTAATTAAAGAACTCATTGAGAAAATGGTATTCATTCGTATTATCTTTAATAAATAAGAGCCTTACAACTGTGTCCGCCTTCATGTCGTACAGGCCTTCCTGGGGTCCGGAACAGGCGTTTCCTTTACTCTGACAAGCTTTGCACTCTCTCAGCTAAAATGCACATGGCTGTGTAATCATTCCCACATAATGATCAGTTAAGAGAGTTTGAGTTTCTCCAATGTTTCTCCTAAAAAATTCTCAAAGTCCAACTCCCAATCTTAGTCAGTCAGTACCCTTGAAACTGAACCAAAGCTTCAATTTATAGGAAAAGAGAAGAGGTTGCAGTTCCACATAAGAGGGGATAGAATCCTCCTTTGAAGGGATTGAGCTCCATAAACCAAGGGGTAGGCTCCCATAATGGAGGAATGAACATACATGATAGGAGCGAACCTTCGACCGGATAATTGCTTCTAGAAGCTTCCAGATTTGACTGTTGGTCTTCTAAATGTTACTTTCCACCTTCATTTTACCTTTTATAGGCGTCTACACCTTTAATGAAGAAAACGTGCGGTCAGCTCCGCAGTTTTTGGAGCAAAAGGATGCGGTGTAGCAGGTAAAGCTAAGGAAAAGTGTGGTACCAAGTATTTTTATGATTTTTACAAGCTTTTCTCCAAATTCAGGACTTGATTTTAGGAACTTTGATGTTGTAGACTTCTAAGGGAGTAATATATGAGTAATAATGAACCCATATAGACACTAAAACATCATGGTGAAAAATTTCAGTGTAACAAGTATGTTTCTATGATGACCCTTGCTCTTGATGACTACTTTCTTAAAGTTTGTCAAAGAGGTTTTTCCCGGAGCTGATTCATCAAGAGCTCTTGCCATGCTTAGATCAGAATGCTACATTTGTTCCTATCATATAACCAACAAAAGTCAATTCCTTATTCATAAGTTTGTGTGATTTTCCTTGAATCTTCTTTTCTTTCTCCCATTGAGATTGTCCCTTTAGGACCAACTTTCTTGTAGTGTCCATAAGTCTTCCACTTTTCCTAAACTTTCTTTTTCCTTCTGCAAATGTTGATTCTTTTTATCCTACAACATTTTTTCTCTTGATCTAGCATAGAGACCACAAGTTGAATGAGGTAATTTTCTTGTCTATTTGTTATGTTGTCCATCTTATTGTCTTTTCCAGATCTCACAATTGAGATCCTATGAAGATATCCCTTCATCCTTTGATACCTCAATTTTTTGTAAATCTGGTCCAAGTGACATAAACTTATTTATTGCATAGAATAGTTCTTTCAGATTTAGCATATATTCTCTTGATGTATTCAATCCTTCATATAATTTTCATGAATTTTCTTTATTCGAGGACTGTGACTATCCTCCTTATGCAAGGATTCTTGGTAACCCAACCAGCTTATAGTTATCCCTGCAAAAACAAAGTCATTTAACCAAATTTGATTATAGAATGAAAGATACTTACTTGATAAGTGAAGATAAAGTCTTTAGCTTGATTTTCTTCGATGGAGGTGGAGAAAAGGTGTGTTAGTTCTTTCTTTTTGAATGATTTTCTTCAAGGGTAAGGAAAGCCTTCTTTTTTTTCACTCCTAGCCTCGGCTTCTTACAATCTCCTTATTACGCTTTCCAATAGACTCCTATTTACATCTTCTTTCTGCACCTTCTAATAATTAACACAGATTAACACCAAATAACACTAATCCTAGAACATCCTCAAACTTTTGTGATTGCTTGAATTTTATTTAAGAATAGACTTCGAGATTATAACGAGCCTTCCTCGCACTTTCTCCAACTGAGATTTTTGTTTAATACTCCTGTTCCTTCGAATTTTTTGTCTGCACTTCAAATTTCAGACTTTGCCTCAAATTTCAGACTTGTTCTTAACAATAAACATAATCTCCTTTTTGCATTTTTGTCTCCCTTTAACGCAGCCTTAATTTCACCGAAACTTGCTCAGACTTATCCGAAGTTGTCATAAAATTTTTGAGAATTTGTATCACTGAAATTGCATCGAACTTGTATCAATACCACCGAGCTTGTATCTCTACAATAGCACCCAACTCCTTCTTTGTAAAAGCACCAAACTTCTTCTCTCTGAAGTTGATCTCAGACAGTAAGTTTTCTCTAATTCCAAAATCTTCTCAATAAGGTGATCTTATTTTCCCATAGCTCTGATACCATGTTGAGAATTTGTAGGGCAAGTGATTAACTAAAATTATCTTCTTGATAATTACTTGTGAGCTTGCTTATGTATTCTCTTATTTCACTTAGTTAATTTTTCATCAAGTCAATTATCAAAGCACTTAGTTAAATGTAGAGACAGAATAATTTTCACTTGTAACTGAACAGCTTGAAATTTAGTTAGGAAGGTAAATCTCTGATTTACCTTCCTCACTTTCTACCACCTTTAGATCAATTTCTTGACTTTGACAAATTATTTCCTTAAATACTTTAAACGCAGAGATATTCTTACTATACCATTTCTGCACCTTCAGTCATTGCACCTTCAGTCATCGTGTACCTTCAGTTTACCTCAGAAAGATCCACAATTCTATTCTTTCTCCAATGTTGTCCACCTCAGACTTGACTGCAATCTTATGTGCTAAATGGATCGCAATCGTTTATATATATATATATATATATATATATATATATATATATATATATATATATATATATATATATATATATATATATATATATATATATATATGACTTGTCTAGATATTGGGCCGACCAATCAACTAGTATTTAGGTTGACTTTCAGTTTACGTTCTTCGTCATTACTTCACATATTTCAACATTGTTTTTATTGTAGTTGGAGCTTAACTTCCAACGCTTTTTGATCTTGTCTTCTAGCTTGTTTAAAGGCTATTTTGTGAGCTTATTTACAAGGTCTTGCAGCATATCCATCTTGAATTGGATCCTTTCATGATTTTGACATTTTATACTTTTGCCTCCTTCTTTTCATAATTACATAGTTCAACATGAAGACCGACCTAGTTACATTTTACAACAGTTATAAATACACTGCTACAGTAAAAGAATGTACAAAATATGTAGGGTTTTTATATGCCTCAAAAGATATGCCAATACAGATATAGGCTTAATACAAACTCCTACAAAGAACTCGGAAAGGGTTTACAGAAATACACCCTATACAAGATGGGATCTAAAGCCCTAGGGCTGAAGATTCACTGCAAACTAAAGCACATGAGTTTAGAAGGCTTAAATAATGTAGATCTGATGTATATCCTCTCAAATACCTCCTCCAATGAAAGGCTAAACCCTTCAATCACATGAAAACACTCCAAAGGAGCCACAAGATCCCTTACTGAAGCTGCCCTCCAAAATAACACAATTCCCAGTTGGAACAATGTTGGAAATGATGGGAAATAGTTGGCCTAGTGCCAAAGATATGAAATGCATCCAAGAGCTCTCCAAACTAATCTCCCAAGCGAAGGAATCCTTCCTCCAATGAGAAACTATATTATAAAGTGGGTTTCTAAACCCTCCACTGCAACACCCTGCAACACAACATAATATTGTTACACTAAAATTTGTCACCATGAAATTTAGTTGTTTATGGGTTCATCATTACCTATATATTTCTCCCTTAAAGGTCCAAAATCATAAAGTTCCTAAACCAAGTCTTGAAATTGGGAGAAAAGCTCATTAAAATCCTAAAAGCCTAACTTCGCACTTTTCCTAATCATTGCCCACGGTATTGCGGTATATTGCTCTAAAACCTATGGCACATCCTGCACGTTTTGCTCATTAAAACTGCGGATCCCCGTAAAAGGTAATATAAAAGAAAAATTAAGTTCTAGAAGCCCAGCTGGTCGAATATTCTCCCAGCTAGAGGCTTCTAGAAGCGTTATCAGGTCGAGCTTCGCCCCTTCATTCATGAACCTCTATCCCTTCATTAATGGAGCTATCCCTTGGTTTTTTGAGCTAAAATCCCTTTATGAAAGGAATTTATCCCTTCCTTATTGGAGCTGAAACTACCTCCCTTTTGCTATATATTGAGATCATGTTTCAGTCTCAAGGGTACTTCTTAGTTGGAAGAAGGTACTTAGAACTTGGTTGTTTTGAGGTGAATTGATGAAGAAATTATACTCTCTTACTTAGCATCATTGACATGAGAATGATTACATACTCATGTTCATAGTTTTATGCTAGTCAAGAGAGGCGAAGGCTTGTCAAATCGAAGGAAACGACTATTCAGGACCCTGGAAGAACCTGTACAAACATCAAGGCATCAAGGTTGTAAGGTTACTTATTAGCATTCAAGTTAATACAAATTGATTCTATTTTTTCATTAAGTTGTTCATGTATCTCTTTAAATAATTTAATTCTTGGATTCCTTGATCACTGAGATAGATTATTGCTTCTGAATTATTATATCTTGCAGGTGTTTTTTATCTTTTTGTTTGTCTTTGATCGCAGGTCTTACATGTTGGATCGATATCTTCTAGAGCAACTAGATTGAAGATCAAAATAAGCGTTGGACTTCAGGTAGGAGCATATCTCCATATGTGGTTAATTAATAATTCTGAAACATAATGGTCTAGAGAAAATGGTTTATATTTGTTTGTTTGTTTCTAGATATCCTTAGGATACTATGGAGATCGTTCTTGTCCACAAGAAGGATTAATCCATGTAACAAAATGGCGACTCCACTGGGGAAAATCTGAACTTAGTTTTCTTTTTTATTTTTAGTTTTACTTTTGAAAAATTTCTTTGAGATTTCTTTGATTTTGATTAGCTCAAAACTAGGTTGGGTAGAAGACTAAATAGGATCCCTGACTGTAACTCTGTACTTTTGTTTTTTCTGTATTTTTCCTGTCTTCCGCACTTTTTGTTTAAAAAAAGAGCAGTAGACTCCGCAAATTTTAGTGCAATATAGTGCGGTACCACACCTTGCTCCATTAAAAACTGCGGATTTCTGCAAAATTTTTGAAAAAATAAAAATTCTGTTTTCTAGAATCCAATTTATTGATTCTTTGTTATTACCCCAATTTTTCTTGACTGTCAAAGACCTCTGTGTGAGTTTCTTTCATCAATTCCTGTGTTTGAAGTGATATTTTCAGCTAGTTTGCAGTTTATGAGTAAGTGTTTGCCTTGTCTTCTTGTTGCTCTGAATCGGAAACTTTTATATACCTCAGCTAATTGGTATGTCATCGTTTTCCTGTTGAGCCGTTGAACTTGATGCAAATATTACTCTTATGAAAATTTGATTTTATTTTCATTAGCAAACTTAGAAAACCTTTTAGCTTAACAAGGTCTAAATTTCATTTTAAAACCATTATTGCATGTCTTTGATTTCTTGCTGAGATAAGCAGAAAGTTCTTGGTTAGATTACAAACTGAGCGTAAACATCCTCAAAACTTTATAGATAGAGTTCAAGATTAGAGTTTTCTTTTGGTTTTGAATTTTATAATTTTAAGATTTTTAACTTTCTTTTGGAAGAAGTTTGATTCTTGTTTCTGATATGAATGTTATAAGGAATTTTATTTTGAGAAAAATATCTTTCTTCTGTGAAATTGAGTTCTCCAAAATAGTCTTCTTTTCGAAGTTTCTTGTTTATCAAAGAAACAATTGATATTTTGAAAGTTATTGAAATCTCTCAACTCTTTCCTCCAAATAGGTTTCATTGAAAAGAAATGAGTTGTTTCTCATATAGATGCATTTTAGGATATTTTTGAGTCGAGTCGTTACATATCATCGAAGTTTCACTTCCATACCTTTTGACCTAAGAAACAATCGAACTAAAAGTAACGCTTAATTAAAATCAATCTAGAAATTTTATATTTTCTACGGCTCTTTTCCACCAACATAGCTTAGGCTAGTGTCTTGGAATAGGTTGTAGTTAACTTTCCAAGGTAGTCAAAACAAACAAGTAGTAAATCTTGCGGTAGGAAAATCCAATTGTAGCATGTATGCTCTAGGAATCTCCTCCTAAAGGAGTTAAGCACGAGGTCATATTCGAACCATTGAGGTAATCATAGCTATCTCATTGGGAATGATAGTAGATGTGCACATATTACAAATGGTAAACCTCAGATAGACCATTGTCGAGGAGCCTGGGGTCACTTGTTGGTAAACCTTGGATTATGTCAAGGAGCCTTCAAGGGGATTGAGCTTGTTACTCTTCCCTTGCGTGTATATCGGATCGTAGATTTTCCCCCCAGGTGTATGTGTTCTTGTTGGTGACCTTAGTGGCCATAAAATTTAGGATTATTTCCTAAGGTGACAATGGAGGGAAGGTCCCACTGTACCTGTAGCAGACGTCGACTAGACTCACTTGGACTCTCCGGAGGGTTATCTTCACTCGAGATGGTTTTTATGGAGAAACTTGCACCAGTCTGTTTCATTAAGCAGGTTGTCGGGGTAACTGTTCCAACTGCCATTTTTGCATTAAAATTCTACGATGTTGGATTTCATCACCAACTAGTGTTTTTAGTGCGAGAGTCTACTGTTTGTGTGTGGATTTATCTCTTATATTTTGTAGGCGTATGATCAATTTGGTTGTTTCCTTAGAGACTTTAGGATTTTTTTATTGAAATTTTCTTTGATTGCGTGTGATTAAATGTTTTAATCATGGCTGAATTACCGAGAAAATCCCATAGAATGCAGGGGAAACCCCCTGAATATACACCAATCCAATTAGAAAAAATTAAATCTAAAAAAGGACAAACATTTGGGACTAGATCAACAGAACATGAAGAACATCCATAATTATCCATCCTGATTACGAAGTAGATCAACCACAAATAGCAGAGTATACTCCTCAGAAACTTTCAATTTTCCGAACTCGCTAAACTTTCTTCTACAACAAGTGAATTATCATCTACTGAACCTGAAATTTCTGAGCCATAAATTGAACCTGCTATGTCTGAACCTACTTTAGAATTTGTTACTCCAACCCTTGGTAGTCCTGATTCACCCAGAGTGAAGAACTGGATCACAAAAGATCTTCCTCCTGGTTTCATTAGCATTGAAGAAGTTACTGACACTGAAGAGGAAGTTGTTCTTCCTTCAGCTTAGGAATATTTAAATCTTAGAGAACGTGAATCAATTTTTTATAGTCCTTTTAGACAAGACGCTTGGTATTATTCATTGATAGACTTTCTACAGAACGTTGGTCTGAATTATTCGCCACCCCGAATTCCTTTTCCTTCTACACCAAGAGGTTAGAGACCTCCATTAAACATGTCGAGTGAGTCATCCATGTTTTCTGAATCTCTAGAAACATATTTTTATGGTGGTCCATCTGTTCCTGCAGGATACCAGTCACTCTCTGGTACATTCTCAGGGGCATCTCCTTTTCCCGATAAACATATACTATAATTTGGTCCAAATGAATCAAATACCCGAACTTTGAACAGTGAACAAGTTTATAATAAGTTTGGAAACATTCCAAACCCTGACCCTCAAGGTAATAATTTACAGCCTGGGGGGAAACCTCAAGTTAGTAATTTACAACCTGGGGGGAAACCTCAAGGACAATACATACCTCAAGGTCAAGATCAACCCCAAGGACAGTACATGCCTCAAGGTCAGTGCATACCTCAAGGTCAATCTCAACCGCAAGATCAATATCCAACTCAGGGTCCACAGCCTCCCTTAGGGTAGCAGTTCTACCTGGAACAACAATTGTTACAAGGAGGTGGAAATTATCCAGCTAATTACCATCCATATGTTCAACCTGGTTATGGTACGTATTATGTACAACCTTCAATGGGACCCCCATATCCCGGAGTAAATATGGTGTGGGATCCATCCCAAGTTCAACAGAATTTGCAGCCAAATGTACAAGTACCTTATTATCAACCTGGACAACCGATTGGTTATACTCACATCCAACACCCTGTCCAACCTGTTCAACCTATTGTTTAGGTACCTGCATCTGGTACAGTTCAGCAGCCCGGTTCGAGTACACCTAGAACTCCACCACAAACTGTTGCTCCAACTTCTGTTCAAGCTACCATGCTTATTCTTGGAGTGTCTGCAGCTCCTGTTTCTACTGCCCCTCAAATATTAGTTCAGATTCCTCAAGTTTCTACTCCACAACCTATAAGACCTACAGTTCAGACTACTGTTCAGATGCCTACAGGGAAACCTAGCACAAGTACAGTTATAACAAGCAAACGTCAGTTTACCTATCAACTGTATCAAGGGAAATATCCATATGGACCTGTTCCACAAAATCCAGTAAAACCTGCAACAACTGTATCCTAGGTATACATATCAAACACTTGTTCAACCCCAGTATGGTCTAGTTAATGCTGGTTATCTAGGGGGCATTCTGATTCCAAATGCACAGGCTATTCCAGGGTATCCTGGATATCCTCCTCCTGGAGCTGGTTTACTTTCACAAGGTTATCAACAGGACCCTAACCATCGGTTGCTATTCATAGCAACTTTGGTTTTACTTGATTTATCATGCCTTACAAATGATCCCATATATTATCTTCCATATTGGTCGTCGATGCCAAATAAGTTTCCCAATGATATCCCAAAGTTTGAAGGAAAACCAGGAGAGGACCCTTCTAACCATGTCATGACTTACCACCTCTGGTGTGCATCCAACTCTTTAATTGATGATTCGATTTGATTAAGACTTTTTCAGAGAACGTTGATAGGATTAGCTGCCAAATGGTATATTGAATTGCACAAGGCTCTTTTAACAATTTCAATGCCTTAGCAACCGCCTTCTTAACTCATTTTCAGTTTCCAGTCAAATATGACAATGGCACAAAATTACTAACTTCACTAAAACAATCTACGTCTACGTACATATCAGATCACATCCATGAATGGAGACGTAGAAGACGTTTGGTGAAATTTTTCATTCCGGATCAGATATTGGAGAAATGGTTTATAAAATCATTACTACCAAAAATCACTGAAGATGTAGCTAAAGGAGGAGTTGTTACAGAAGAACAAGTTATTGCACAAGCTCAGTATCTTGACTTGGTATATACACAGTCAGGTACTTTGTATGAGAAAATTCCTGATTTACCCCATCCTGGTCAGATAACAACAACTCCTTCAAGGTCTCATGCCACTGATGGTGTAATCGGTTTAGTTAGTACTACTAATATTAAGAAGAAACCTTCCAAGATTACTTCTATAATAACTTTACCCGATTCACCAAAAGGAGATTCTTCCCTAGAAACTTCTGCCGATATTCACATTGTAGATTCGTCTACAACTAAGTCTAAATCTGGAAATAAGAAGAAAGGGAAGAATAAAAGTACGTAGACTTCATCTCCCAAGGAAAAAAATGAGAAAAATGAGTCGTCTGATGATAAACGAAAACCTCGTTATCCTTGTCTTATCTGTGACAAGGATCATTTCACCTAGGAATGTCCACATAGGTCTGAGGTATCTAATTTTGTCAAAGGTTCACCCACGCCCACTGTCTTGAAGGATCCTTTTCCTGTTCAAGATAGAAAAATGATTGGATCTTCTTCTAATACACCAGCAGATATTTTGATGATGTCTCAAGTAATGGTTGCGACTCAATCGCAAGACTACGAAAGTAAAAATCCTGTTCTCGGTAAAGAAGTAGAAAATACCAATTTGGCACCAGCTACATCTCCTTCGGTTTCTGATCCACTTCACAATGAGAAACCAAATCCTGATCTAGTAATCAAACCGTCTGCTAAAGGTGTACTTCAGAAATCAACTTTCAATCCACATGCGAGAGATGCTTAGAACTACAACATTGTTAAGGATTTAGCCTCCTTTAGAAATGTCGGCCTTAGAAGTGCTGCAATCATGTCCGACACAAAGTAAATTACTTTTATCAGCTATTGGAGCTGTAGATCTTTAGGATTCGAACCTCATGGTCTTCAATTTAGAAAATTTTACACCATGCCTCCCTCATCAAATGGCTTTTCAGATTCCAATAATAGTAAAAAATAGACGTTTCTTTCGTACTGCAATTGATGAAGGAGCATCTACGTGTATCATGTCGTTAAACTGTTGGAAATCACTTGGTTCTCCAACACTTAACCAATCCCTGACAATCCTCAAAGATTTTGACGAAAGAGGATTCCATCCTTATGGAATTTTGCAGGATCTACCTATAGAGGTCGAAGGTAAAACCGTTAATTTAGATGTGGAAGTAGTTGATGCTCCTCTAGATTACAACCTTCTTCTGGGTCGAAGTTGGTCTTATGCTATGACTGCCGTCATGTCATCCGTCTTTCGATTAATCATGTTTCCTCATCAAGGAAATATTGTGAAAATAGATCAGCTCTCATATTATTCGTCTGACCCAGCTTCTACAGATAGTATTCAACATGTTGGAAAATCAACTATCCCTTATGAAGATGTTGGAGAAGGTTTAATTAAATATTCTACCTTAATGGGAAATTTTTCTATGCCTCCACCTAACGTACAACATACCATTTCTAATATCAATATGATTACATTAAGCACTATTCCATTTGATGATCCTTGGATAGTGCCTTTAGAGTCAGAACTGGATTCTTTCGACGACGTGATGCCTTTGAGTCCTTTTGAGTTAGCATATCAAGCAGTACAGTCATTTTCCAATCCACCATCAACTGATTCTGATCTAGTGAATGTGATCAATGACGAATCATTTTCTCCATCAAGCTCAGCTATAACATCAATTCCTGATTCTTTTCATCAAGTGTTTTATACTGATGAAAGCATTCGAGAGTTCTTGTCCATAGATGAATTACCATGGGATGATCTCCAACATAGGTCATAATTTTTACCTGAGCTTGATCGATTTGAAAATAAATTTTCATCTATTTTTACAATTGACTATGTCAAGGAACCCCAGAGTCCAATATCGATTACAAATTTAGATTCTGAAGTTAACTTGGGAGATATTTCTTCCATGGTTCCCATTGACATATCAGTTAAACCAGGAGTTATTGAAACATTCATATAGGTGCTTCTTGTATGTTAGATGAAATTACTACATATAAAGCCCTATTTCAATAATTCTGTGACATATTTGTCTGGTCTTATGAATAAATGCCAGGAATTGATCCCAAAATTGTCGTTCATGAAATAAAAACTTACCTGGATGCTAAACCTATCAGGCAAAAATTACGTCCGATACATCCACGAAAAGCTTCTGCCATTAAAGCTGAAGTTGAGAAATTATTGAAAGCAGGTTTTATTTATCCAATCCTGTTGATGGATTGGGTATCTAATATCGTTCCTATGACTAAAAAACAAGGGACTACAAGAGTATGTGTCTATTATAGGGATATTAACAAAGCTTGTCCTAAGGACAATTATCCAACTCCCTATATTGACCAAATCATTAATGACTGTGCCGGAAATGAAATGTATTCATTTATGGATGGATTTTCCGGGTACAATCAAATAAACATACTCCCTGCTGATCAACCAAAAACAACATTCATTTGTCCTTGGGGAAATTTCACTTATTGTAAACTCCCCTTTGGATTAAAGAATGCTGGTGCAAATTTTAAAGGGCAATGTCTTACGCTTTTCATGACATTAAACACATTGTGCAGCCCTATCTCGATGATTTACCTGCTCATTCATTGCACAGGGAAGATCATCGTACACATTTAAGAGCAATGTTTATGAATGTAGGCATTATAAGATTCGGTTGAATCCCCACAAATGTGTTTTTTGTGTGCAATCTGGCAGATTACTGGGATTTGTTGTTTCCAAAGCAGGCATTCGTGTCGACCCATCAAAGGTTGAGGCTATTATCAATTTACGTCCTCCTTCCACACTTCACCAACTCCAAAGTTTGCAAGGGAAAGAAAAATTTCTGCGTAGATTTATCCAGAACTATGCTGTGTTAACAAAAGGTTTTACTAGGTTGTTGAAACAAAATGTTCCTTTTATTTGGGACAAGATCGTTGATCTATCTTTTGATGCTTTGAAACATGTGTTGACCCATGCACCGTTATTGCATCCGCCAAATTACAGCTAGGATTACTTTTTATACATAGCGGCCTTTGATTCCACCATTGGAATGGTATTAATTCAAGAGGATGAATTCCACAATGAACATGTGATTTACTATCTCAGTTAGAATCTCAATCCAACTGAGATTAAATATTCACATGTGGAGAAATTTTCCTTGGCAGCAGTTCAAGCTGTCCAGAGATTTCGTCATTATATTTTGTTACGAAAAACAATTGTGATATCTAATTGTAACTCGATGATGTACATTTTGACTAAACAATTACTCGGGGGAAAATACTCTAAATGGATTGTTATCCTTCACGAGTTTGATTTAGAATTTAAAAAATCCAAATCAAAGAAATCACTTGTGTTCGCAAAACTTATGTGTGACTTCCCAAATACTGAGACAAAAACTGTGGTAGAGCATACGATTGATGATGAATCTCTGTTTCTTATCAGTACATTAGATCCATGGTATGGAGATATAATCATTTATCTCCAAACCAAAACCTTTCGGCCTGAACTTTCACATTCACATCGATGAAAGATCCGTTACCAATCCCAGCAATACAATATCGTTGGAGACACACTTTATCATCGTGGTGCGGATTCTGTATTTCGACGATGTTTAACCCATGAAGAGGCTGAAATAGTTTTGAATGACTTACACTCTGGAGCGTGTGGTGGTCATATGTCTGGGCATGCCACAGCCTAAAAGATATTGCACGCTGGTTATTTTTGGCCATCATTGTTCAAAGGTTGCATTCTTGCGGTCCGAAAATGCCACAATTGTCAAATCTTTGATCGAAAGATGCGTGCACCACTAGCTCCTCTTCACCCCATAATTGCTGTCGGTCCTTTTGCAAAATGGGGCATTGATTTCATTACATGTAACCCTCACTCGACTGGGGGGCATGGGTATATTATTCTCGTTGTAGATTATTTTACCAAATGTGCCGAGGTGATGCCTACATTTGTGGCAGATGGAAAAACTGCAGCTACGTTTGTATTCAATCATGTAATTGCTTGTTTCGGTGAACCCCAAGCTATCATCACTGACCATGGGAGTCATTTTCGAAACATTATGATGAACGAAATTTCCGACCAACTTGGCCTGCACCATGATAATTCTACTCCATATTACCCACAAGAGAATGGTCAGGTTGAAGTTGTTAATAAAGTTTTAACCACAATGATTAAAAGGATAGTCAGAATTTATAAATCAAATTGGCATACCATGCTTTTTTCAACATTTTGGGCATATCGAACCTCAGGAAAAACTGCAATAGGGTTCACTCATTTTCAACTAGTTTATGGTTTAGAAGTTGTGTTACCTATTGAATACGAAATACCGTCACTCCAATTAGCCATAGAGTTACTACCAGCTACCTTTGAAGAGGAGAAACACTTTTTGTACTTAGCACAATTAGATGAAACTCGGCGCACTGTTGCATTAGCAACCGAAGCTCATAAAAAATGCGTTAAAGCTCAGTATGACCGAAGTGTTACACCTCGTGTTTACGGCCTCCTTGGAATTTTTAATCCAGTTTTTCTTATCTATTTTTTTATCCTTAGGCTCTAGAGATATTAAGAGAGTTTGAAGTTCCTCACCTGGAATAGGATCATTAACCCTGTTCAGAAGGTGACCTAGTCTTGGTATATGATCAAGCTAACGATAAGCTAGGAGCTGGGAAATTTGAACCAATGTGGCATGGTCCTTATATTGTCAAGCGAGTGCTTGCAAAAGGGGCTTATGAACTGATTGATTATGACGGGGTATCTTTAAATAAACCCAGAAATGGAATTTATCTGAAGAGATATTATGCTTGATTCTTGTGTGAAGATCTTATTTGTACATTAGTTATTTTTCTAGGTTAAATGCCTTATATTAGATGAGTGTGTCTAGTTTAAGTTTGCTTTTACTGCTATCACTGCTTATCTTGATTAATCTTGATATTGTAGATGTCGACATCCCTTCAAACGTACATTGGTTTTGCTAATGGTGCCTGTCGTAGTACACAAAATACTTCTTCCGCAGCCTGGGTTATTTATTCACCCACTGATGAGTTAATTTCTATGCATGGGGTAAGCCTTGGTAAAACAATGAATAATGTTGCAGAATATAGCATAGTGATTGAGTTATTATCTGGTGCCATTTCACTTGGCATTCGACATTTGATCATAAGGCTAGATTCAAAACTCATTTTATTACAGTTAAACAGGGTGTACGCAATTAAAAATCCAGTGTTATTGAGATTATTTTTGAAGGTTCGTCTCTTGGAAAGGAAATTTGATTACATCGAATATAAACACATTCCAAGAAATTTAAATACATTAGCTGATGCATTAGATAATAATGTTATAAATAGACATTTGTAGCATTAAAATAGTAAACCAAAACAACATTCGATATGTTTTGAACAAGATAGCCAGAGAAAATAGTAATATCATAGATAGGAGTTTGTGTTTTCAAAAATATTACATCGTCTGCGATCATATGTTTAAAACACCTTATGATATGAAAATTAGTGATACAAAAAACAAAATACAATAGTCTACGACGATCATCCACTATCCGTGGTGATGATCATGATAGTAAACTATCGCCCGTGCCACCCTATGCAGGAATCTCCTAAACTGGAAAGGAACACTAGCAACGTGCCTCTGGAGACGAAGAGGAATATCATCCATCGATGTCTCTGGGATATCTCTTGTCAACCTCTCCAGGGTGTGCTCTAAGTCAGTAAGAATTTCTGTGCTCTAAGTCAGTAATAATTTCTGTAAGAATCGAACTACCACACAACCATCGCCACCATGGCGGGACATATGTGCAACCTAGTGTACCATGCGAGGCTCTCTAGGTTCACCATGATCAACATAAATCAACTGAGGGGCGAGAGACGAAATCCTCTCCAAAGCAAAAGAAACCAAGATGGCACCATACCCAAAGTTTTTCAACTTTGAGTTTTTTGCTCTGGTCAATTGACCTTTCATATTGGCCAATACCCCTTCACACCAATTAAAAATGGCACCTCTATAACAATCAACTGTTGTTTGCATTTGTGAATTGGTAGACACATGTGGAGCTGCGCTCCCACATAACCTGGTCACGGTGAATGCAATGACTTTAAGATCAAGACGTATGATCGTTTTTATATCTATACGGTTGTCTTTTGGATCAACTTCTTCATTGCAGAACTCTTGTTTATAGCTAGCAATAGGCAAGCCACCTTACCTAGCTCCAAACAAAGAGATATGTTCACCCCTTTTGGATAAATTAGTGAGGAAGTAAATGTCTTCAAGCTCAAGTTCTAGCTTGTGATCACCGATGATAAAACATTGTTCTTGGACGTCCCATTTATTCACCAGTCAGGTCATTAGCTCTACCTGTGCCCTCATGCCCTGAATTTCCCAGAATTTGTACAATCCACAATTCCTCGACACACGCATTGTGGCTAGATTATTCATGGTCGCATTGTCTATCTCTTCGTGCTCACGTTCTCTCCACTCCAACATTGTGCAATGATTTTCAAATGGACACATTTGGAGGTTAGAAGCCTTTAGAGTGAAAAATTTTAACCATTTTTGAGAGAATTTAATAAATTTATTTTTCTCATGGCGCCTCTGCAGTTTTTATATAGGGACAGTGCGGACCCCCGCACGCACCCTTCATAAAAACCATGGTAGCCCAATAATTTTCCTTTAGGAAAATTATCGGGGTCCACAGGTAACCAATGGATGACTCGCGGACCCCCGAGGGCGAAATTCTGAAACTTTTTCCCCTCAAAAATGATTTTAAAAACCAAAAAAGAGAATTCAAATGGATGAAAATGAAGAGAAGAGTGTTGCAGACTACCTGGATTTGACGATTTTCGATTTGAGCAGTCGGTTCTCCCGTTATCACCTCCAGAATGTTTTTTTCCAAGAGCTCTCAACTTTCAACTCTGAATGCAAAAGGTGAAAATGAATTTGTTGAATTGATTTTTATAAGATTTTTTGAATGAATAAAATATTATTTTATTTATTTTCCACTTTAAAAAGTTATTTTTCAAAATTTTTTACTTATTGGAAACATATATGTTTAATTTTTCGAGTTTATGTGCAAGAAAATAGGTTTTTCAGGTGAAAAGGATTATTTTGATGATGAGTAAACTTTTATCACTTTTTCGGGCTCTTAAAAAATACGAAAAAGCGAAACCCTAGAGTTCTCTTTTAAGCCCTTTTCAGACTTTCTAAATATGAAAAAATTTCTGAGTACTTGACTATTCGAACTCGTTAAAAGAAATGAACAATCATCCCTTCAGTATAAGTTTACCCCTTTTCCGGACTGAAATGGACTATTTACGAAAAAGGTATACATTAACTAATCATGGTCAATAGAGTTCTCTCCTACATTATTTTATCCTTTTTCAGGCTTGAGAGACTAAATTTACGAAAAAGAACACCCACGGAGTTTTCTTAAGTTTTTCTTCTGACTCCCTAAAACTAAAAAACACCGAGTTTCACCTATACTGGACTCGTTAAAATTTAACAGTAAAGGACCTGTCAATTATAAACAGGAATGAACCACTCCTTCTTAGGGTTTGATTTTAATACTAAGTTGGACTCATATGAAGGATGATCTTACACAACAAGCAAATGTTATTCTCCTCAAGCTTGTCAAAAATAAAGAGGTACTTGCCAGAAATGGTGGGGGAAAAGAGAGAAAATGAATCCAGTTGTCACATTTTGTTTCAAAAAGTTGTATACCACTCTTGAAAATGACATTTTTGTCACACTTACACTTGGGTTGGAAAATCCTTTGGCCAACAGTTAATCAAACCACATTTGAAAGTCTTTAGCCGGTTTCTAGGTATTAGCTTTAGGTTAATTGTTACCAAACCATCTGCAGTGTCGTTATGTGTTCAAGAAAATAGTTCAAATAAACCATTCATTGCAAACATTTTTCTCCGTTCGCTTTGAAAATCGTTGAGTCAGTCCTTGCAAATATTTCCTCAAAAATTGATCTAATGGTTTCGTGTCGTGGGCTTTCCTACGACGGGTCACTTTCTATCAACGACAAATCATCATCTAGAAATTTGATCTAGAATCCTATTAGTACCTTGAGATCTGCATGCCCTAATGGTAGGTTTCTCACCTTCGATGATAGTTTGTATCATTGAACTTCGATCGAATGATTCTGTGAAATGTTCGACTTCATCTCATATATTCACATTTCATGGATTGTACTAAGTACTTTGAGAGCCATTGTTATTATTGTTGGTTTCTCTCACACTTGTTAACATTTCACATCGTTGACTGGTAATCAAGTGGTTTCTACCATGTTCGACTTCGACACAATCAATCACATGGATAGAATCGTACTAGTTTGGGAAGTGGAAATCAAGACCCTGGATCTAGTTTCCACCATCCAGGCTGCGAGGAGTTTTATTATTCATGATACAGTAGACTACTTATGACAGATGGCTACGTCCATGCTGTGTCTACTATTAATGTAATTATAAAATCATTTCTGTATCAGAACATGTAGTTAGTTTTTATATGAGTATGGGAAGGCCTACCTCAAGGATGATATACATATATATGTTTGCATTGAATGTTTCCACAGGTTTCAACTGGTACGCCTGCAGCCCAATCCTCAGAATGATAAAGCACTACACTCTTCAGAACTACTTCAGACTTCTCGCTTTAGGGGGAAATATGTTACACTAAAATTTTTCACCATGACATTTAGCTGTCTATGGGTTCATCATTACCTATATATTTCTCCCTTAAAGGTATAAAATCATAAGGTTCCTAAACCAAGTCTTGAAATTGGGAGAAAAGCTCATTAAAATCCTAAAAGCCTAACTCCGCACTTTTCCTAGTCATTGCCTATGGTACCATGGTTTATTACTCTAAAAACTGTGACACATCCCGTGCGTTCTGCTCATTAAAATTGCAGATCCCCGTAAAAGGTAAAATAAAAGAAAAATTAAGTTCTAGAAGCCTAGCTAGTCGAATATTCTCCCAGCTGGAGGCTTCTAGAGGCGTTATCAGGTCGAGCTTCGCCCCTTCATTCATGAACCTATATACCTTCATTAATGGAGCTATCCCTTGGTTTTTGGAGCTAAAATACCTTTATGAAAGGAATTTATCCCTTCCTTATTGGAACTGAAGCTACCTCCCTTCTGCTATAAATTGAGATCATGTTTCAGTCTCAAGGGTACTTCTTAGTTGGAATAAGGTGCTTATAACTTGGTTGTTTTGAGGTGAATTGCTGAAGAAATTATACTCTCTTACTTAGAATCATTGACATGAGAATGATTACATACTCATGTTCATAGTTTTATGCTAGTCGAGAGAGGCGAAGGCTTGTCAAACTTAAGGAAACAGTTGTTCAGGACCCTGGAAGAACCTGTACAAACATCAAGGCGTAAAGGTTGTAAGGTTACTTCTTATCATTCAAGTTAGTACAAATGGATTCTATTTTCTCATTAAGTTGTTCATGTATCTCTTTGAATAATTTAATTATTGGATTCCTTGATCACTGAGATAGATTATTGCTTCTGAATTATTATATCTTGCAGGTGCTTTTTATCCTTTTTCTTGTCTTTGATTGCAGGTCTTACATGCTGGATCGATATCTTCTAGAGCGACTGGATTGAAGATCAAAATAAGCGTTGGACTTCAGGTAGGAGCATCTCTCCATATGTGGTTAATTAATAATTCTGAAACATAATGGTCTAGAGAAAATGGTTTATATTTGTTTGTTTGTTTCTATATATCCTTAGGACACTAGGGAGATCGTTCTTGTTCGCAATAAGGATTAATCCGTGTAACAATTACCCCGTAGAAACTACGCTGATGAAGAAAGTTGTAGCTTGGCCCGAAAACCTAAATGTGGAAATGAATGCAATGCTATTCCAAGAGGGCTCTCAAGGAAAGAGGTGGGATTCCCGCTTAGGAACACCCAGTGCTAAACAACACAACAATCTCAACTAAACAGCTGAAGAATGAAAGTAGTCTAAAAAAACCATATACAAAATAATAATCCAAAACATAACCCCATATGGTTTCCATCCTCTTCCTTATATATATTATGAGCTTCCTTTCCCTTGGCCCCACTCAATTAGGTCATTTCCTTCATGGAATCAGTCTCCCTCAAAAAATGCATTATTTCGCATTTAATCTCCTCTCCTCCATAACAACGTTGTTGACTTGGTCAAAGTTGACTGAATCAACATGATCCAACCCTGTTCACACTTGCAGGTGCTTTATTTAGCTGCTTAAAATGTCTTCTTTCACACTTGAAGTGTTTTTATTGCTGCTAAGGAGATATATAGGCCTCCCCACCCACTTTTTCACCTACCTAGTGATAAAACAAACTATAATATTCCATTTAGTTGAAGGCTAACTTTTTGGAATATTACAGTCCTCCCCTCCAAAATGTTGCTTGTCCTCAAGCAACTAAAAAAGGAGAGCAAAATTCCTCCCCTCCTCCTCTTGTGGCCTCCTCATCAATAGTCCCCACCACTGCTCAAAATAATCTGCAATAAATCTTCCCTCCAATGGTTCCTCCCAAGTATGAAAATCCAAATGGCTCACATCATGAAAAGGTGGAAGGTGTAAGTGGATACCTTCTTGCTGTCCAATGGCCTCCTCAAGGTAGGAGTGATGAAAAACATAGGGGATCTAATTCCCAATGAGAGACTCCCATACCCATGCTATCATCCAAATGAAATGAGCCATCCTAGGTAGCTCATCAAGGAAATCCTCAACCCCTGATTCATGCAATGTATTGGGGCTGCATGGAGAGATTATATTTTTCCACCCAAGTTGTTTCTCTCTCCATTTATGGTATGTATGGGGCTGCTGCTGATCTTGGGCTGAAATATCATGGCCTCCAAAAATGGCCCAAGTTACCCCACCAAACAAAACATCCATGAAGTGCCCCTCCCAAGAACTCAAGTTATCCAAATGGCTCTTCCCACATGAAGACAAGAGATGTAGTGTGGAAATCATGGTTTTCCCATTGTTTCTCCTGAAATATGCAAGGTATAAAGTAGGGAGAATCATACTCCCAATGGGCACGTCCAACTCTTTTTCCACCCTCCCAACAAAGCTTCCCCTAAACATAATAACATCATCAATATATGGTAGCAAAAACAAATGAAAAAAAGTTGCCACATGACAACTGGGAGGTGGATCATAGTTCCACATATGGAACCAGCGTAGTGCATCCCCTTCCTCCCTCAAAACAAAGAATAACAAGTGTCCTTTCAGCCACTTGTTTGTTGCCACAATCACCCTATAAGATAGGATCATAAAAGTAAAATGTGGTGTCAATGGTGCACACCAAGAATCATGTGGCCTCCCCCACAAACCACCGATAGAATGGCCAACATCGATGCTGCAAATGGCCTTAAGTACATCACAATACAATATACAAGAAGGAAATATCCTCCTTGGTACAATATGCTTCCCATAAAAAGTAAAGGAATACAAATCATAATGCATAAGTGTACATCCTCTACCATGTACCTTGGTCATTGAGCTGAAATGGCTCATCTGAAAGTTCTCCCTCACTCTTAATGAGTAGGGAAGTGGTTGTGACAAGCTCTCCATCACCATCTGGGCTATGCATCTCTCCATATGCTGATATATATCTTGCTGGATGCCCTCCCAAGTGAACTCCTCCATCAAAGAATGAAATGCATCAAAGTGCATAGAAAGAAAGTCCACATGTGATGCATGTAACAACTTCTCCTTGAGCTCAGAAGCTCTAGTCAATAACACTCTGTCATAGGAATAGATGACCTCATCATCCACCATGTATCTGTCATCTCCCTCCGGGTCATCAAGAATCATGCAAGCACCCATATCCTTGGAGTACTCTACCAAAAGTTGAGACCTCCAATATGGATCAACCCTCCTAAGAGACAGTGTTGAAGATCTGAAATGTGAAGCTCCACACATGTCGTTGTCTTCTCCTTTGACATCCCTCATGCTAAATTCATCCTCCACAATACTCCCATGCCCACCATGCAACTTCTCATGCTCAAGTAGAAGTGGTGATCTTTGGAAGTTGGCCTCCCATGAGAAGCTACCATCCAAAAAGATCCTCCTAATCTTGACCAATGTAAGCATGAGTGGCCTCCATATACTCCAATAAATGGAGGATTCCTTCCTCAAAGGAAGTACCCTCTATTTCTCCAAATCCATGGAGCAGCTCCCTTACACCATGGTGGTGTCATCATTCATCACTGCAACAACTTTTGTCAGCGTAGAATATGTAGTGAGAGTGGGTAATGTTGAAATGGGAGAGTGTCCCCCTCCTCCTTGAGTCTACCCCAGATTCTCTGCACTGTATCAAGTCCTCCCAAGGTCCTTAACCCTCTAGAACTGATGAGTGGTGTAACCCAATGTGAAGCATCTCTCATCATCTCTTGATCTAGTGGTCTCCCCGGTGGAATGCCTCCATGTAGTGAGACATCAATGTCAAGAGTAGACCTCACATATGGATGGACAACTTTGTCCCTGCCCTCATTGTGCAAATTAGTCTGCCTCTTCTGTGCATCAACCTTCTGAAATAGATAGGGTTGTGTGCTCCTCATCATGTGATGTTGGTAATCCTCCCTACCTTCTCCTTCCATCTGCCAAGTTTCACAATCATGTTGTTCATTGATTGTGCCTTGACCTCCACATATGAAATCCACAGGAACTTCTTGCAATGATACAATAATTACTCTTGTTGGAGCAAGTGCTCCATCTACCCCTGCATGAGGTGCTAGATATTCTCTAGATATGACAACGCTGTTGCCCCTAGCCTTATCTTCCTCTTCAATATGAATGGGAGTCACTTTCTCAATAAGAGGATCCTCTTTTGAAAAAGGGATCTTCATGCTCTCTTTTCCAGGAGTATAATATAGATATCTTGCATCTAGCAAGGTATTATGCAAGATGTTAACCACTTCAATAGTTTTTTGAAGTGGAGTTGAGTTTATAGGTCATTTCAATCCTTGCAAAATTTTGGTTTGTTTTGGTTTGTTTAGCTCCATCAAAGATGTCTCAAAATGTTTTCCATCAAAATTTTCCACTAGTATCCTAGTGAACTTTGCATAAGTAGAGGTATGTGAATTTTTTAAAGAAAAGGACTCAAATATCCACCAAGCATAGGCCTTACCTCCAAAATGCAGTGCATCAACTTTGATGGCTTCATTTTTTGAAACTTGGTGTTGCTGCAAATAGGTGTCTAGCTCCTCCACCCAAGCCCTAGCTGAACATTTAGGTGAATCATGAAAATTAGACAGAAAAAATCTACCCACATCATGTTTCTGGCTCCTTTCCTCCTTGATCTTGCAAAATTCTTGGAAGGTGATGTGATATTTGAACCTCTTAGTTTGAGATTCATATTCTTGCAAATAATCACTAAGAGTCTCCATCTTTGGAATTTCTTCTTCCTTCCCGTCTCTCATAGTAAATCTGAGCATAAGACTACGATGTGAATCATGGTGTGTGGCTGCATGCTCACACTCATCATTTGAAAATCTAGAGTTTGATTTAGATTCAAATTCCCTTGGATATTCCTTACACATCTCCCTTCTCATCTTCTTGATATCTCCATGAATGCTCTGCATAGTTTGAAGAAGAAGCTTTGAGAGCCTCTCTTCCTTCCTTCCTCCAAACAATGGAGTCATGTCTCTGTTTTATTTGCACATCTCCTCTTTTTTGAGATAATATTCTCCTTATGGTGACATATTGGCTGAATGCACAGGCTGAGCCAAGGTTATGCTCTGATACCACTGTAGTGGTCCCAAATGGGGAATGCAGCAATATATGAACACAAAACTGGAAATAGCAATGTAAGTCAACTCATTAACATTGGAGACCAATATGGAGACACAACATAATTTATTAGATCAACAAATCAACACAAATAGTGTGGCATAAACCATATACAATGAAGGAACAAGCCTCCCATAAGCAATCACTCCCACAAATGAGCTACTGTCACAATACACAATGCCGGAGAGTTGCTACATCACAGTTATAAATACACTGCTATAGAAAAAGAATGTACAAAATATGTAGGGTTGTTATATGCCTAAAAATATATGCCCAATACAGATCTAGGCTTAATACGAACTCCTACAAAGAACCCGAAAAGGGCTTATAGAAATACACCCTATACAAGATGGGATCTAAAGCCCTAGAGCTGAAGATTCACTACAAACTGAAGCACATGAGTGTAGATCCTCTCAAAGACCTCCTCCAATGAAAGGATGAACCCTTCAATCACAGGAAAACACTCCTAAGGAGCCACAAGATCCCTTACTGAAGCTGTCCTCCAAAATAATGCAATTCCCAACTGGAACAACGCTGGAAATGATGGGAAATATTTTTTCTGGTGCCAAAGATCTAAAATGTGTCCAAGATCTCTCCAAACTGATCTCCCAAGTGAAGGAATCCTTCCTCCAATGAGAAACTAGCTCAGAAAGTGGGTTTCTAAACCCTCCACTGCAACACAGCACAATACCTGGCAGAAACTGCGCTAATGAAGAAAGTTGTAGCTTGGACTGAAAACCTGAATGTAGAAATGAATGCAATGCTCTTCCAAGAGGCCTCTCAAGGAAAGAGGTGGGATTCCCTTTCGGGAACACCTGGTGCTAAACAACACAACAATCTCATCTAAACAAGTGAAGGATGCAAGTAGTCTAAAAAAACCATATACAAAATAATAATCCAAAACATAACCCATATGGCTGCCATCCTCTTCCTTATATAGATTATGAGCTTCCTTGCCCTTGGCCCCACTCAATTAGGTCATTTCCTTCATGTAATCAATCTCCCTCCAAAACTGTGTTATTTCTCATTTAATCTCCACTCCTCCATAACAACGTTGTTGAATTGGTCAAAGTTGATTGAATCAACATGATCCAACCCCTGTTCACACTTGGAGGTGCTTTATTTAGCTGCTTAAAAGGTCTTCTTTCAAACTTGAAGTGTTTTTATTAATGCTAAGGAGATATATGGGCCTCCCCACCCACTTATTAACCTACCTAGTGATAAAACAAACTATAATATTCCATTTAGCTGAAGGCTAAATTTTTGGAATAATACATAGTCTAACTCCCCACAAGTCCTGGAATGAAGGATTTTAAGGGTAGCTGCAATACAACAACACTGATAATTTCAGATTCCTAAAACAGTTAACCCCTACAAAACGTTGTCAAGATATCATGCATGAACATACCTTTAACATTGAAAATAATTCTGAGAAAAATCCAAAAGAGAGGAATACTCGACAGAAAATAAAACGATTATTTTCCAACAAATAAGACTCCCCAACCTCGTCATCAACAAACCTTTACTCATGCATGATTGAGCTAGTACCCTTCGCATGAGGTGAGCACCCTCCATGGAACACCAGAATCTTCTTCATCCCAACAATCACCCCTTTCAATAGAACTGGGTGGTAAGGAAAACCATAAGCACTATGATATAAGCTAATCACAAAACTGGGTGGCAAGTCAAACAATAAGCACTATGATGTAAGGTAATAATTGTCTTACTCTTTTTTCACTGTGTTTATTAAACATTACACTATTCTCATCCAACAAACAAGATAGAAAGACAATAAGTCAATCTTTAGTTTATTGCATGGTGTTTATTGTTTACAAAAAGATTATACACACATGTAAATTATTAAACAAACGAGATATATATATGGACTCTCTAACCAACTAGAAAAGAGAACCAGAAAAACAAAACAAAATATAACTATTTGAACAGACTTTGGACTTCATAGAGATCCATAGATATAGTATGAAAACTTCATAAAGTTGATCTTTATACAAAGTAAATGCAAGAGGCAAGTAGGTTGTTGATTCCAATATTTTATTTATCTAGGTGGGAAATTTGTCCACAAAATTTGTACCATCTCCCTATAGTAAGTGTAAAAGCGATTTTCCCACCACCTGAAAGAAAATAGATATGCTTTCTTTACATTCAAGAGATTGTTAGATATTTCCATCCCAAAAATCTTCAACAATTCTGTAAGGGCTGGTGGTTGAGCTAATGAGTTTCTCTCTCCTCACAATATTTTTTTCTCGATCTGACCAATCTTCTCATGATCATCTCTAGTTAATGGCCAATGAAAATCCAATAATTTTCAGCTATTCTTCCCTCGTTGTAGATTTTAGGTAGCACACTAACCCCTTGTTCCAATCCCCACCTCAATAGAACCTGAAAAAATAATTTGCTGAAACCGTCATATCAAAAGAAAAATAATCTTCAATCCTACGATTGGGAAAGGAACAAATAATTAAATTTAAACCAACATCGATTCACTTATCTTAGGTAGTAGATTATAGAAGAAATAAAAGAAATAATTGCAAGCCTTGTGTGGCTTAAAATATTTGGAATTGAGATGGATATTTTTTTTCATAAATCCAGGTGGGAGGGATTTCTCGTTTTTATTTTAATTTATTACCATTGTACATTGGACTCCACAAATTTGAATGTATATCATATCCCAGTTTAGAGGGTTATGTGTAGATTTTCTTTAGAACAAAATTTCCTTCAATTCAGAAACATGATCCTCATGATCACGAGTGAAGAGTTTACTGGTAACAAAAACTTCATCCCACTTTACAACTCTATTATGAAAACCCCCATTCAGAGCTTCTCCTAAAACTGCCTTCGTGCCATAAATACTTGCAGTGTCAAAGTGCTGATAACCTACCTGTGAACCCAAATAGGGCATTACTGAAAGAAAAATGACAACCCCCATCTGCCTTCTGCAGGAATAAAAAAATTTCCAATCATTGTGAAGTGAGTGTAAAACATAGAATGATTATCTATTTTTATTAATTCACTTTATAAGTTCATGACATTGAAGAAGAAAATTGAGTTTATTATCAACACTTGAAGACAGTGAAGAGATAACCAACAAGATTTTTTGTATTATGGTCGAGAAACTATGTAGCTTCCTTGTCTTATGAATATTTCTCATATGTCTTTGAATTCACATAGTATATCTTGCCATTTGCAAAGTAACTAACAAAAAGCGCTCTCACTTGGTTTTCATTCACAACCCAAATCACATAGTACGCATGAACCTTACCAACTATAGCCTCTCGGTAAGAAAAATCTATTAATTTATATGGAAGGTGAATCAAAATATAACCTTTAGTATTCTCCTCACTCAAACTACCTTTGAATCCTTTCCAAAATTCCTTTTTGACTGACATTTGGAGATTTGTATTGATGCTATTTCCATCCCATTAAAGGTCCCCATAGATTTCAATCATGATTAGGTCCCCACAAATTTCAATCATGATTACAAAATCTATTTGTGACATAGATCACCACAAACAAGAGTCTCTTTCAACTATAAAACTCTCAGATTCAAAAGGATATGAAGAAGAGCAATCAACCATGTTTCCAGGAAATGTAGATGACTTTAAAATGCTTTTTCTTCTTACCAATTCGACCACACACAAAATCTAGGTGTATATCTTTTAGAAAACCAACGAAATATCTCGAATCATTCATCATTTTGCAGAAATTCCTGTGTTTGATCTAGTTGAGGCCGTTCTGCAGAAAACCCATGTTTTGGATTTTTGAGATTCGACTCTAATTGCCCAGAATTTGAGCCTGAAATTTATTTCCTATATCAGTTACGAAATGTTTCCACTTCATTTGTATACATCTCAGATGCCTACATATCTCTTTTAGACCATAAACCAATTACAATGATAATTCTATACATTATTTTTGGGTGCTGACATAAGATGAAAATTTTTCATTTAAGACAAGCATAGTCGATCTATAATGGCTCAGAACTTCTGTCTATGTATCAAAACTGAACTTAAAATAAAAATTCTCATACTCAATCAGCAATATGACTCCATATGCATAATATATATATATATGATTTGTCTCTCATATTTTTTTTTCAACACCTAGGCATTTGCTTCATGACATTCTCGGACATTTCGCTGAGACGTGCTTTCACCTAACTTCGAAACTTGGGAAAAAAATGGGCGCTTGATACTTTGTTTCATATTGTTTAAATTTTACATGTGAACACATTAAAAAATATTAGAATATATAGAGCGATGCATACAATATTTGTAACAGTTGGATCTAGATATATGTAGAACCCATAGCCTTTGAAATTTCATGTATCTCAATCCTTGCGTTCCCTTATACACAATAGAGATACCTTTGTCAAACTCTGAGCTATAAAGCACAGTTTCTTGAGGCTTCTACAATTCTGTAAAATCCTAGTAAGAGAAGAATCATTTAAAGGAAAAGCATAATTAAAATATAGAAATTCTTTCAGACCCTTGTTTGCGGCAGCAATGCTTGCTAATGAATCAGGAGGACAAGCCTCTTGCACATTATTTACAGTAGTACACAATGAAATCAAACGTAATCAGATTTGATAACCTCGATAACTCCCTGAGATCCCCATGTCTGAAGTTCAAAGAAAATTCCTATAGATGGAGGAAATATATAGCCACAGACCTAAGGACCAAGGTAATGTCGATGGAATCATCAAAGATGAATTAGACCTTCTGATGAGTCAGACAATTCTCGCATATTCTTGACAAACCTACTGACTGAATCTGAAAAGGCCATTTAAACTCAATTTTTGGATATTCTTGCTATTTTCCAGTGAATCTAGGGCAACATCATACAAATTCATGCAATACCCAAGGCTAAGAGATTTAAGCCTCGTACAAATCCTAGCGATGGCCTTGATGCCAGAATCAAGAAAATTGGGTATATCACACAAGGCAATCTCCTTGAGCATTGTACAATTAGTCACAAACCCTAAAAACCCTATATTTGAAATGCATTCCTGGGGTTGGTCTGTATTTTCCAATGATAATATAAGGAGGCTTTTGAGAATTTCGAAGGTTAATTGGAGATGTGAGTCCTACAATTGATCACAACATGGAGAGAAATTCAAGTGCCTAATATATGATGTGAGTCTTGCAATTGATCACAACCTGGAGAGAGATTGAAGTGCATAATATATTTGAAGTGGGAAAGGAGAGATGGAAGGAGTGTGGTTGAATTGATAGTCAGCTTGTGTGAAGCCCATGTGAGCACATTTTTCCATTGCTTTCAAACCATGGACGTTGAGAGGAGATCTTGTGGGTCTGAAAAACCTGTCAAGATGTGGGATAACACTCTGATGTCTGCCATGGCCATCTCGATGCTTCTCTCCATTGTTGTAATTGAATCTCTACTTAAATCGTCTTTTTTATGAGGCACCTCTGCTTAAATCGTCTTTGTTCTGAGGCAAGAAAGCAATACCAAATCCAATCAATGGGATTTTAAATCTTGAATTCAATTGTGCAACTCCACCTAACATATCCATATTCACAACGACCAAAAGGGAGTTTTAAATAAAATGAGGTTTTCATTACCACTTATATCAGGTCGAGCTTCACCAGACAGTTTCATATTGAATATTGCTTATGCTCAATGAATGTTTTGCGAGGACGGATCAGGTCCACAAATACTCGCAATTTTTTTTGTGACGATGGAGCAGGTCCACAAATACATTGATAGGTAGGGAAAAAAATATTATTAAAATATTGAATTTTACAGGTGGAAGATGACGAATCTTGGAACAGTGTTGTGAGGTAAAACCTCACAATAGAATTCCTTCGACATAATTAGTGTCATATTTCATTTTCTTATCTATAATTATTTGCAACGAAGAAGATTGGTCATGGGTTACCTAATCTCAAACATTAACAGACAATCATCGATCGAATTCATCTAAGTAACCACTATAAAATATTAATAGTTAATTAAATATTCTAAAACTGCATACAATTGTCTAGGATTTGAACATCATCATGGCATTTGATGCTACATTTTATGCATTTATAGTTACAAAGCAAAGTCAAATTACACTAAATGTTTTGAAAGTGGAAGTGGTAAATAATAACCCAATAAGTGTGTTGTTTGATAAGTGTAAATATGCCATTTAAATGGTGGAAAATATCCAATAGGAAGTCGATGTTTACTTTATTGTGTTTCCATCTTGTCCCTTTGGATCAAATGAGCATCAATAAATTCATATGGAATGTCATCCTCTCGAGGATGGAATTTTCCCAACTATCTATGGTTTTGTCCACAAGGAAAATGAAGAGTAATGGAGGTCTCATCAAGGCACCAGGAATTTCCAATCTGCATCCAAGTGGATGCTTAACACATCCCTCTGCCCATCTGTTTCACATGTGGGAAGTTATTAAACAAATATTTGAGAGCTTGAATATCCCATCATTGATGGGACTAATCTCCAGATTTGTCATGATTCTACTCTGGTATGGGAGCAGATCCCTTGTCACATCCATTTATTTCAATCTTGTCCTCCCCCAATTTTGATCCTTGGTTCGCCATTTTTTCGGCGTCATATTTTAGATTGCGAAGAACATGGACTAGGGACAAATTTTCAAATTTCTTTATTTGGAGTTTAACCCTTTTCACCACGGTTGAGCACAAGGGATTTTTTGTATGGTTGGAGGTTGAGAACATTCTGATCACATATGAAAAGAAAACAAATGTTGCGGATATAATATTTGGTCAACCAAACACATATAATTAGTTCCATATTTCATTTTCTTATCTATAATGATTGCAACAAAGTAGATTTGTCATGGGTTACCCAATCTCAAATAGTCCAGATAGTAATAGTGAAAGTCATCTAAGTAATCACTATAAAATATTAACACTTTATTAAAAATTATAAAACTTTATACAATTATATAGGGTTTGAACACCATGGCAATTGATGCCATTGCACATTTTGTGTATCTACAATTACAAATCAAAGCCAAATTACACTGAATGTTTTGAAAGTGGAAGTGGTAAATAACAATCCAATAAGTTTGTCATCTGATAAGTGTAAATTTTCCATTTAAATGGTGGAAAATATCGTGTAGGAAGTGTATGTTTAGTTTATTCTGTTTCCATCTTGTCCTTGGGATCACATGAGCATCAATAAATTCATATGGAATGTCATCCTTTAGGGGATTTAATTTTCCCAACTATCCATGGTTCTATCCACAAGGAAAATGAAGACCCATGGAGGTCTCATTGAGGTACCAGGAATTTCCAATTTGCGTCCAAGTGGATGCTTAACACATCCCTCTGCCCATCTGTTCGACACATGGGAAGTTATAAACCAAATATTTGAGAACGTGAATATCCCATCATTGATGGACCTGATATCTAGATTTTCCATGATTCTACTATGGTATGGGAGCGATTCCCTTATCACATCCATTTATTTTAATCTTGTCCTCCTCTAATTCTGATACCCGGTTCACCATTCTATTGGCCTCATAGTTTAGATGGCGTAGATAATGGATATCAACCCTTTTCACCACTATTGAGCATAAGGGTTCTATTGTATGGTTGGAGTTTGAGAACATTCTGATCATAATCATAGAGTCCCCAAGAAAAATAATTTCCTTGATGCCTTGAATGTGGGAAATATCCAAACCTTTCCATAACACTAGAAATTCTACCTTATTGTTGGTGGTTGGACCTAATCCCCACGCATATCTGATTACATCTTGTTCATTGGGGAAATATATTACCCCTCGTGATCCTGTTGCCTTAGGGTTCCCTTTTGCAGTGCCATCATAGAACAATATTGTCGATGATTTCATGTTTTTCCAGGACTGAATTTCTTCTTGATTGAATTTTATAAACTGAAATTTTCTTATGTTTGGACAAACTTTGAAGCTTTTAGCATGATCTAAGAAGGTTGTGATGTTTATCGAACTCATATCCAACTTTGATAAGCCTTCAATATCATATTTCTTGAGGCTTCTCGGGGAGAGTGATTCAGAGAGAAATATTAGGGCCTTGTTGGTAGATCAGGCAATGAAAGGGGTTTCACCTTCAAAAATGACTTTGTTTCTTGTAATCCATATAACCCAAATAAAAAAATTGGCAGAGTTTTATATGCCCTCTTTATGATGGGATATTGAAACCTTCCTTGTGTTGTGCAATTAAAAAACATATCCTACCAATTTGGGGGAATGGCAGGAATTTATTGGACCTTTTCGAACTCATGTCTCCACACAGCTAGAGAGAATGTACATTCATGAAATAAATTTGGTATTGAATCCTCTTCTCCATTGCAAAGAACACACCAAGAAGGGACTTGGATACTTCTGCGCTTTAACTTTTCTCTTGTAAGAATTCCACCGTCAACCAGTGTCCAACAAAATGCATTAACCTTACGAATGAAATCCTTGCTCCAAATCACCTTCCATATTTTCAATTGTGTATGAAAGGGGAGTTTCCTCAAAATATAAGTATAGGGCCTTCCTTAACTATATAATGAGATGATTTTCCAAGTCTCTAGGTTCTAAAATATCTAGAGACTTCATATTTGGGAGCAATATATTTCAAAAGAGGGATCATTTATTCCCACTTCGATGTCAAATGTTGGGGAAGACCGTGACAAGCCCAACCCTTCCATATACCCAAATCATCCCAAATTGAAATACATTTTAGTATTATTATCCCCTTGTCCCACATCCAATCATTTAGGGGATAAAATTCACTAGAGGAAGAGAGAAGGATACTTTGAAGGCACTTGTCCTTCCAAAAATTGATCTCGACCCTATTCCTGACCTGCCAACCCTGATTTTATATAATGAGAGGGGCTTCCTTTTTACACAACCTCTAAATTTTTGAGTCGTTGTTTGTCCACTATGCATTATCAGCCCTTAGTAATAGATATTTGTGGAAGTATTTTCTTAAGAATGCCTCCTTCCACCACTCCTTGGAGTCTATAATTAACATACAAACCAGTTTGGCTCCCACAATGATCGAGGTGGCTCCAAACACCCTTAAGAGACCAAGAGGGCTCAGAAATGGTAAAAATTGAAAGTGGTCAGAATTCTTTCAAACTAGGACAATATTGTAGTACTCATCACCTCGATTCTATTGGTGTGAACGACACTCAAATCCGAGTCTTCATGAGAAAGTTATTGCAGTTTGAATTTTGTACCTAACAACAAAAAAAACAAGTCAAAGTCAACATTTTGCCACGTGGAAGGCCATATGGATGACATGTGGTAGGCCTAGTGGGACCCAAAAAGCTAATGTGGTAGCCCAGTCAACAAAATAGGTGGACCCACAAGAATGTGATGTGGCATCACCAAAAGTTGACACATGGAAAGTAGGTGGTAGAGGTGGCATATGATGTGGACCAATGAGGGCTTGCCACATGGCCCAATCACATGGTTCCAAATGGCACCTCAAATTAGGCGCAAGTGGCCTTGGATGATGCAACCTCCATTTTTTTGTCTTATTCTCATGTTTTGGGAGTCCTTACAATATGGAAATACGAATTCCATATATTATATGGTTTGAAAAAACTATATTAAAACTAAAATTGGGAGTCAATGGGATTTGAACTCAAAACCTCCCAACAACAAGTATCTTAATATGATTATGCCAATCAATGTGCCAACCTCACACTTTTTCTTATTCACCCTCACACTTTGTTATAACATGCCATTCAAATGGTTCAAGGAAGCCATGGAGAATGATGAAGAATACATGAGAGATGAGGGCATAGGGAGGCCATTGGAGCTATGAGAAAAGCGGAGGCAGAACGTGGATAAGACTGGTGCGTTTTTCAATGAATAATATTTTTTTATTTTTATTTTTTATTTTGCAGGTGCGGAACCATGAGTGGCCACAGGGGCAGAGCCTTGCCCAGGGAATCTTGAGGGGAATAAAAAAGATTCCTTGAAGTCTAGAACTTTCCGGAGTCAGAATTTGACAAATTTTATGTTGATTTTACACCTCTCGGCGACATGAATCCAATGGAGATGTCCATTTTAGTAGCATAGCTTCCCAATTTTCGGCCATTTTCCAGATTGGAGTGATAGTGTTAGATTCCCAAGTGTGGAAAATCTATTTTATGCCTCTCAATGCCACAAATTCAATGGTGTAGCCAGATTCAACAGTTGAGCATCCACTTCTTCAGCCAACTTTAGGGGTTGAGGTTTATGTAGTGTTGATGTCATGTGCCTCTTTTATCATTTGCTGTGAGATGTAATATGTTGTTTATATCCTTTCTTGATGTAGGTTGCAGGATCTATATTTTCACTTCATGTGAGATGTATTGCCATGGATTGTTATGATCCCTATGTAACCTTGTTGAAGTGATCCTCATCGTCACCTTGTGTGAGATTATGTCATGTTGATAGGAAGCCTATTTTAAGTGAGAGTTCCTGTAGTGGAATGTCTCGTGGAGAGACAAGGCACCGCTCATGTTGAGGGCATATATCCTTGTATGACATAAAACATAGTCCATGTACATCATCACCATTTCCAGCATTATATGAAGTGGCCTACCCCATTTTGACACCAGGCACGGAGACGTAGCCCACATTGGGTGAAATCCGTTATCAACGTCTTGTGTTCTTATGTTGTTGATTGTTGTCTTGTTTCCTCTTGCTTCAAGCATGCATATGTTTTATTTTAATGCTATTTTCAGTGAAATTCTAACCACATCACAGAAGTAAGATATCATGGGTAAATCTGGTAGCTGACGGACTCGGATCACACAAATATATATACCATAACAAGGTACATGATATCCAGGCCTCCTACTTCTTTAGGAAGTCACACTATGTTCCAATTGACCAAGTGGAACTTCTTATCATTTTTTCCCCTTTGCGAGAGAAATTTTCTAAGCATGATGTTGATTTGTTTTTTAATCACCATTAGTGCTAGAATATGAGAGAAAAGGTAGATTGGAAGGGTTAAGAGCACATACTTGAATAACATTTTTTTGCCTACCAAATTCAACTAGTAAGCTCCCCACCCATCGATTCTCTTTTGAATTTTTCCAAAATTTATTCCCAGTCTTCCTTATGTGGATTTCCTAAGGAGACGGGAACTCCCAAATATTTGAAGGAACTCTAGCCATGTTGAAACAGAAAGCCCATGGTTGATGTTATACCTTGCAACATTGGTTCTTATTAGTTCCAATCATAAATATAGATATTCCTATTGTTAACCAGGTCTCTTGAGAGCCCCATATAAGTGGCAAGTATCCTTTTAAACTTTGTATCAATAATTTTGAAGGCTCCTACAAAAATAATGGTATCGTCTACAAATTGTAAATGGTTAAATTATTTAAAATTCGAGGCAAAGGAGAGACTTGGTAAGGCTCCAGACTCTCTGGATTTCTCAAGGTTTCTGCTTAGAATCTGCACTACAGGAATGTGTAGCAGGGGATAAAGAAGGTAGCCTTGTTGGAGACCTATAGAGGATATGAAAAGAGAGTGGGCATACCATTGATCAAGGGAGAAATCCAGGGAAGACCAATACATGAATTTATCCATTTAACGAAATCCTTGTTGAATGTGAGGTTTTCCATGATGAGGAAAAGTATAGGATGACTTACTTGATCAAAAACATTCACCATATCTAGCTTTATAAAAAATCTTGATTCCTCACTTTCATGGCTCGTATGGATCACCTCTTGGACTAGGATGATATTGTCTAGAATGTGCTTGTGCTTGAGAAAACCACCCTGATTTTTTGAGATCAATATCGATAAAAACTGCTTTAATCTCCTTGCTAAATTTGTTGTCAATATTTTGTAAGAGGAATTGCATAATGAAATGTGACAAAGCCTGTTGAATTTTGCAACATTAGTCTCTTTTGGGATCAAGGCTAATAAAATAGAGTTCATTCCTCCTCCAAAATTTTCTTTCGCTTTGGTCCAATTGAACATTCTAATAATATCTTTCTTTATCAACAGCTTAAAGGATTGATAGAAACTAATAGGGAAGCCATTAGGTCCTGGGGCATTTTCGAGGTCCATTAACCAACTTTCTTCAATTACCTTGTCCTCCTCAATATCTTGCATCAATAAATGATTCTCATTTCTGTGATATTTGAAAGGAAGGGGGACAATAATTCCTCAGCCTTCTCAATGTTCACATTCCTTCTGATTAATAAAGAGATCGAAAGTGAATGAAGACTTCCTTTTTTATGTCAAAAAAATTGGAGATCAAAGGTTTACCTTCTAGAATTATTTCCGTCACCCTATTTTGAAGATCCCTTGCTTTGGTATTTTTGTTGAAGAACGAAGTATTCTAAAACCAGACCTTTAGCCATATGCTTCTATATTTAAGCCTCCATAACTCCTCCTCCTTCCATTTCTCCTATAATATTTGGGTGTTTATAATCTTATCCCTTTCAATATAAAAATACTCTACCATGTAATTCTCCATTACACTGATATGCTACTCCAATTCTTCAATTAGTTCTTCTCTTCTCCTGCTAGGCAGAACATACACCTCCTTTGCCCATTTTATTAAATATTTATTCACCGACCTTATTTTGGAATCCCATGCAAAGATCAGGGATCTGACATAATCTGCTTGCCGTGCCTGTGATATAAACTCACTAACCCTCTTCTCTAACACCCAGCCTAGATTAAATCGAAAGGGGATAGGCCCTAGGTCTTCCTTTTCCTCCATCACCAACAATATTGGTCGGTGATCAAACTCACCGAGGCCCTGATGGATGAAAATGGATCTAGTCCCTGTAGGATCGATGAGCTATGAATTAGGAACCGAACCAGTCTTGTTGCGATATGTCCCGCTCCATATCTTATATTTTACCATGTTAAATTTCCTTTCTAAGGCTTAATATCAATCATATCCCAGTATGTGATGAGGTGCTCCATACTCTCCCTAAAATGGGCTTGAACTATATTCCCACCTTTGCACTCAGAGGAAAGAAATGTGGTATTAAATTCTCTACCTACAACAAAATTTTGATTCCATTTGTTACTTTTTAGTGATAGGAGCGTGTCCCAGAAGTCTATCTTCTCCCCATATGTGCATGGATCATAGACATTTATTACTTTGAACCTTTCATTATATTATTTTTCTTCCAATAACACCGCTATCCAATTCAGATTTTTGACACATTAAACTAGAATGAATTGTCCTCTACTCCAAAAAATACCCAAACCACCTGAAGCTCCCCTTGAACTTTGTGCTACTCCTTCACTATCTATCAAAAATATTTTCGACATCTTCATTAGTTTAACTTCTTCTAATATCGTTTCTTGCAGAAATAAGATTGAGGGTTTTTCCTACTTAATAAGATCCCTTATCGAGAGGTATTTAGTGGGTCCTCCCAAACCCCTTATATTCTAAGAGATTAACTTCATCTATTGGGGGGCGAGTGATATTTGGGACTACCCTATGATGTTCCTAATACGCCTTTGCATCTAGGATATTTTAGTAGATCTAAGATCCGCAATTGATTTCCCATTTTCTTGTTCTATTCAGCTTCAGATGCCCTGATATTATTATTTCAGTGTCTTCCCTTCTTCTTTAAATTACTCTTAGCTTCTTGAATGATAGCTTCCCCAGTGGCTCGTTGTGCTTGTGACATTTATTGGATATCATTTTCCTTGGACCTTCCTAGGAATCTTGAACGTATTTTGTAGGGACGATGGCTAGGAAAATAACTGGCCCCCCTTCTTCATTGGGAGTGATTTGATGCGATTGAGGTTGGGTCCCAACAAGTTTGATCTCCTTATTTATGTCATTTATTTCTCTATCTTCAAGGGAGTCATCTACAATTTTCTCCTCTGCATGCTTTGGAAGGAGATAATGAGCTTCCAACTAAGAGGATTCTAGAGACTTTAAAGCCCCAAATGGGTTCACAAAGGAGAATGGGGAATTAATGCTCTAGTTTTTCTTCTTATTATTTTTTGGTCCTTTTTTGTTTCCTCCTTTTTTCTAGGTTTTCCATTGTTTAGACTAATTTCCTTTAGGTGACTCATTCTTTGTCTTTTTTCAGCCCCTGGAAAAATTCCCATACTCATGGTAGGCCCTACATTTGAAGGGGAGCTACTCATAGTCAATAATTTGAGAATTATTCCACCCTCCCATCGTAAGAAATATTTTCTCAAATAACCCTTCTTTCAAATCAACCTCTACGCAAATATTGGAATAGATGAACTATCCTCCCTCTGGTTCAACTCTGGAAATAGATTTTCCAATTCCATTTCCAATGGAACGGAGAGAATCATCGATTCAACAATATAGCGAGAGGATAAGAAGCTTGACCCACACAATGACATCATTGGGAATATGTTCAACTAGATTGAAGTCTAGGGACCATCTATTGAGATACATTTGCCCATTTCTGAATAAATAGGGACCATTTCTGAAAATGACCTCCTTATCCTTCTTGAGCTCGAACATGAAGGAAACGAATCCATTCCTAACGACAAGAACGCCAAAATTTGACTTCATTTTTTCTTTATAGTATTATTTGTCCAAGATTCCATTGATCTTGGGGAATGCCACATCCTAGTGAACTTCCCCACAAGGGCATGGTCTGTGTATGCCAAAGTTGAGCGACAAAAAATTGTATGCATCAACACCGACAAGATTTCCTCCATATACTTGACGAAATTTGGCATCTTATCCTTGGGTTGTTGCTTCATTATAAGGGAGTTGATCAGCGCCTAGAAGGCCACTGATTCATCGACCAGAGGTGGAGGAGCCCCCCCTAGGCTGACCATTGTGAGTAGGGAAGTTGGGGGGAGTTGCAGAAAACTAGTGTTTCAAAGAGCCAAAAAATTATGTACAATGAAGTATTATTAAATGAAGAAATAAAATGAAATATATCATTTGATAATATCCTTTTTGTCCAAGGAAAAAATGTGCATTCCTATTCAGGGAGAATAAATGATACAATCTACAGGTGCATGAGCATAGACCAAAATTTCCTCCTGGTTCTAGGAATTAAGGAAAATTTTGTTTACATATATAAAAAAAAACATTATCAACTATAAGGACTGCTCAAAAAGGTTAAATACTATTTTTTTTTACTCATCTTCTAACACACTAAGAAGTAAGGAACAACCTATAAAGTTTCTAATAATTTCCTCCAAAACTAAGGTTGTAGGCATTGAATCACAAAAACCCCTTTCCAAATGGTTTTCATCCTAAAAACTACTTATATATCCATCCAAACATAAATATAAAAATGAAAATTGAGCAATAGATGAAGATCAATTTCTTCCTGTAAACAACAAAAAAGAGAATATTCATAGACCAATTTTCTCTCACCTTTGGAAGAGGTCCCATGTTAGCACTGTAACCACCTCCTCCCAAATTTACCCAAGTTATCTGGTCCATTGGGGTAAACATGTGACAAGCGGCTACTATCATTGTGATTCACCCTCCTAGGTCACCTTAAGGAAGTGGAACTGATGGAACGCAACCAATCTAACGTTCCACACATCCTATTGAACCTTTAGGAGCCAACCAACCACTATAGGTGATTAATCCATGAGGAAACTCATATTTTGATTGATATTGACCATTATCCACTCCCATGAAAAGCCTTAAAAGCAACTCAAGCCTTCAAATTTATCCCACAACAAGGAATGTGAGCATTTGTGGAATTTTGCATCTAGTTTTGTGCCAACGACCCGGGATTCAGTGCCACATTTTCAGGGTTAGGACTCAGGCCACTTCCCATAACTTATTGATAACTTCATGAAAGATAAATAAGAGGGAAAAAAAGGTACTAACACACACATTTTATCAAGGACTTGACCAGAGCCCTACTAGCCATGACATGCATTTCATCAAACATGTCACAAATATGTAATCTACAGGTCATAAAATCAGACCTGAGCATAGGGGTCTCATACCTATATGATATTCGTTAAGAAGAATTTGTTCCTTATCACAATATCTGCACAATCATATAATATTTCATATATTCATTATTCATTCACTTTCTAATCAAAGCATTGATCCAGGTGGATCGAACAGGTCCAAGTACAAGTGGCTTAAGTACAAAGGCTCAAAAATCAAAGTGTCTAAAATGTGGAAAAGTTAGTGTCAAGTTGAAAATATCATCTTTCTGATTCCAATGGTGCAGACGACACTCAATTCCGAGTCTGTATGGAGGAGTTAGGAGCAATACAAATTTGAGGGTTGACTTGGTGACTTAGCAGCTTAAGGAGGCAACAAAGTTTCTAAAAATCGGCAACCGGATTCCGGCTAACTTCGGCCAGATTGCAGGCGAAATTTTGGGATGGATAATTTGACTCCTTCGGTCAAAAATCTGGAATATTTGAAGAAATCAGTTTGTTTTAAAAACTGAAAAAAAAAAATATTAAAAAAAAGGGGTAAGGCGGGTCGTGACCCCTGCCCTACCCCAATCGCATGACAGAACAAAAATTATATTAAATTAAGGGGGTCAGCAGATATGAACCCTTCGCCCCCACGTTCCACAGCCACACCATATATAATATGGGCAGGCGGGGGTTGTTAACCCACCGCCCAACCCAACCATTGCCACCTATATATGACAGCCGATAGAGGGTATGGGGCGGGCCGCCCAATGTGGGCCTTCCCCCCCAAAATTACCATATTTGATCCTCAAATATCTAGTGGTTTAAAAAAAAACAAAGGCACAATTATCAAACAATTTCGACTTAAAAAAAAGGGGGCAGGGTTTGACCACATGACCCCCTCCCTCATAATACAGACCCAAGCCAATTTGCCCAACGAGCTTCCTTTGTGAATTTCACCAACACTTTATTATATAAACTCTGCAATTCATAAGTGCACCTAGGCAGCTAGGAGCGGACATGAAAATCAAGACGATGGAACCATGAGCATTGTGTAGGAGGGGGGCAAAACCATGATCCGAGCCATTTTCCAGAGCGTTTAGATTTTCACTGTCAGATTCAAGAAAATTTTAAATGGATTCTACACCTCTCGATGCCACAAATCCAATGGTGCTGTCCATTTCTTCATCACAGGTCTTTAATTTTTGGGCACTTTTAGCTATGGAGGTATAAAGGTGTAATTTTTCATTTTATACTTGTACTTTCATTTTTTTCCACTTAATGAAAGAGGGCCTCCCCACTATTTGAGCAGGGCTCGGAGACGTAGTCCTTCCTGGATGAACTCTGATATCAATTATGTGTCTTCTTGCATGATGTTAATTACGTCTCTCTTCTTATGTTTATTGCTTTAAAGTTTCTTGTTTAAAATTTCAATTTTCACATGTAATTCTTTAACACATCTCAAGAAAAATATTTTTTGGATCAAGTGGTATCAAAGCAGGTGTTTGTATATGTGAATTACATGCTTGTATGCCAACTAGAAACAAGCTACAAAGATGCAAAGGGCCACTACAGTCTTTTGATCCCGAAGAGGGATGTGCACATCAGAGAAGAAACATGGATGACGATGCTCAACACGAGGAAGAGCACAACTTTCGCAAGATCTTCTACACCATGGCAGACTGGGTTGAAAATTTGTTCTCTAGATTTGAGAAACTAGAGAAAGCAGGGGAGAATGCTTCAGAAGGACAAGGTTCAGCGCATGGAGATGGTGGAGGAGATCCACCTCCTCCTCCAGCAAGTGAAAGTTCTTCCTCCTCTTCTCACCATCATCATAGGAATTTAGGAAATGCATATAATAAACCTTTCTTTAAGTTAGATGTAAAATTTGATCTACCCATGTATAATGGTGAAAGTAATGCAGAGAAACTTAACAACTATATTAGGCAGCTTGAACTCTACTATAGGATTCAACAGATTGTGGAGGATGAGGCAAAGATCCAATTGGCTTCTCTTTGATTGACTGGCACCAGTCTCATCTGGTGGGAGAGCAAACTTTAAGACAACAGTAATTTGGGTAACCTTCTTTCCTCATGGTCAAATTTCATTGTTTCACTTAAAGATCAATTCTATCCCTTGGGTTATAAGAAAAAAAACTTAATGGAGTAGCAGTACCTAAGGCAAGGTAAAAGAAAAAACGTGCAAAGATTTACCGAGGAATTTAGAAAGAACGCACTAAGTTTGGACATTTCATTAGATTCACCTGAAGTTGTAACTAAGTACATTGGGTCATTACATAGTTACATTAGACATTCGTTGTTAATGTTTGAACCTACTACCATTGACTCGGCCAGTGTAAAGGCCATTCATCTTGAAAACAGGGGCAGAAATGATAAGGATGATCATTCAAAGAAACCACCTTTCAAATCTTCAAATGGAAAACTCAAAGGGAAAGGAAAGGGAAAGGAAAATAAGATGGAATCAACGAATAAGGATGAAGGAGAAAAACCTTATTGCATTCACTGCAAAAAGGAAGGTCATGACGATGATCATTGTTGGAATTTTTACCCATAAAAGAAGCCAAAGAGATATGGAGGAAAGGGTAAGAAAAAGACAGTAGAAACCGCGCAACGAGACCTGGGATCCGAATTTGGCGATGAGGCATTGATCACAGCAACAGGCACAAAAGGTACTCATTATATTCATGTTAATTCTGAATCGTATGAAAGTACTAGTTCAACAGACGAGCCTTTTCCTAATGAATGAAAGAGAATTGAGTGTTTTCATATTAGAGTTGTCATAAATCATACAAAAGTAGAAAATCTATTTGATTCAAGCTCTCAAGCAAATTTAATATCAGAATCCTTGGTTAAAAATTTAGGCTTAGAAGTTAAGCCTCGCTCGAAACCTTATCCGCTTGGATGGATACATGAAAAAGTAAAACTAAATGTAACCAAGCAATGTAAGGTTAAATTTGTAATTGCTTCGAAATTGGTGGATGAAGTAGAACTGGATGTCATACCATTAGATATCTGTGGTATTGTGTTAGGGAGTCCCTATCTTTACGACAAGAAAGTAGTTTTCTTTTGACATGAAAATAAATACTAAATCAGAAAATATGGGGTAGAGTATATTGTAAGAGCTCATCAAACCAAGATCAGTGTCATTTTGGTAAGTGTAGGACATATGAAGAGATTGGTGAATTACAGCAAGGGGTGTTTGCTCATGGTTGTGAGAGAAAAATATGAATAAATATTTGATGCTTTCCGAGGATGTGATCCAGCTCATATATAGGAATTATGTAATTTTATTTCTAACTATGATGAGTTGTTTCAGGAACCCAGAGGATTTCCTATGAAACGAGAGATCCAACATGATATCCATTTGTAGCATGATGCTCCATTTCCAAACATTGGTATGTACAAGATGTCATATATCGATATGAAGGAGATCAAAAAGCAGGTACAGGAATTGTTGAACCAAGGGGTCATTCGTCCAAGTACTTCTCCTTGAATGTCACCGATTGTGTGAGTACCCAAGAAATATGGCACATGGAGCATGTGCGTGGATTATCGGGTGCTAAACAAAATCACAGTGAAAAATCGATACCCTCTCCCTCGCATTGATGATTTATTAGATCAATCAAAAAATGCTATCTATTTCACCAAATTGGATTTGCATAGTGGTTATCACCAGGTCAGAATTGCAGAGTAGGACGTGTGGAAAACCACCGTCAAGACCAAGCAAGGATTGTTCAAATGGATGGTAATGCCATTTGGAATGTGAAATGTGCCAACCACATTCATGAGAGTCATGAATGATCTTTTTAGGCCTTTCATTGATGCATTTTGTCCTTGTGTATTTAGATGATATTCTTGTCTTTAGTAGGACTTGGGATGAACATGTATGCCATGTAAATAAAGTGTTTGATGTATTAAAGAGGGAATAATTTTATGTAAAATTGTCAAAGTGTGAGTTCGGGAAAACCTCTTTGGTTTACCTTGGTCATATTGTCGATAATGGTCAACTGAAAATAGACCCCTCCAAAGTTGAGGTGATTGTAAAATGGCCTAATCCTACCAATGTAACAGAGGTCCGTAGTTTTCTAGGTGTAGTACAGTACTGGAGGAGGTTCATTGCCAACTTCTCTGTTATTGCATCACCCTTACACGCAATTAAAAGTATCAAACAAGCCTTTTAGTGGGGAGGAAAGTAGCAGAAGTCTTGTGAAGCACTAAAAGAGAAAATCAACACCACACCAGTCCTAGCTTTACCAGATCTCCATCAGCCTTTTGAGATCGAAATCGATGCCAGTGGGTACAGCATGGGAGATGTACAGTTGCAACAGAAGAAGAAAATATGTTACCATTCAGAGAAGTTCTCCTAGGCTGTCATCAATTACCCCACTTACGACAAGGAACTGTATGCCTTGGTCAAAAGTGTGAAAAAGTGGAAACACTACCTGATCAACAAGGAAACCATTATCCAGATGAATCACCAGCCCTTGCAATACCTTCAGTCATAGACCAAGCTACAAAAATATCATCATTTCAGGTAGATGGGGTTTCTACAACAGTTTCATCTAGTAATAAAGTATAAGAAGGGCACTAGTAACAGAGTAGCAAATATGCTCTGTCGCCCTCATATTGTTTCTTTTATTATTTTTCATAATGCTTCGTTGTCTTTTGAAAGTTATGCTGAACAATACACTAACGATGATGACTTTAAAGAAATATATGCAAAACTAACTCATGGTTCACCAGTGGACAATTATCATTTACAGGGGAAGCTGTTGTATCACCTTGGAAAATTGTGTATAACCACAATAGAAAGGGTACATGTAATTCGAGAGGCACATACCTCTCTTATGTCTGGTCACTTTGGTGTCGAAAAAACCTTATTTCATTTGCAAAGGTTTTTCTTTTGGCCCCATATGAAAAACATTGTAACTCGTTTTGTAAAGGGATGTGTGATCTGTTCTATTTCAAAGCCCTCTAATAGAAAACTCGGGCTCTACACACCACTCCCTATCCCGGGTCATCCATGGGAAAGTGTGTCGACGGACCTTGTAGGAGGTTTGCCTATGTCTAGAAAGGGTCACGACTATTGTATGTTGTCGTAGACCACTTTAGTAAAATGTGCATATTAATGCCTTGTAAAAGGAAGGTCACTGCTGAGCAGACTGCTTATCTTTTCTTCTAGTATTTTTGGGTCCACTTTGGGTTTCCCACATCGATTGTGTCAAATCGAGACTCTCGCTTCCTTGGAGAGTTTTGGACTAGCCTGTGGCATATGATGGACACCAATTTGAAGAGAAGTACGAAATTCCATCCACAAACCAACATATAGATAAAGGTCGTCAACTGTACCATGGTACACTTGTTGCGGGGATATTGCAGTAAACATCCCAAGTTGTGGGATGAGCATCTTCCATATGTGCAGCACGCTTACAACTGAGACGTGCATTCCTCTACGCAGTGTTCACCATTTGAGACATGATTTGGTTACTTAGCAAAGGACCCTTTTGACATGATCTATGGAAGGGATGAAGATGCCAGTGGATGTGATGACAAGGACAAAGCACAACGGTTCATCCAGAAGATACAAAAAATTCACCAAGCAGTGCAAGAGCAGTTGGAAAAGATTCAAGCCCTATATAAGGCCCGACATGATAAGCATCGAGTCGACCATCAATTTCAAGTTGGTGAAAAGGTGTGGTTCCATATTAGCAAGGATCAAATGAAGGGGGAAGGCAAGAAATTGCGACTAATCCAGTATGGTCCATTTACCATATTAGAGAATATTGGGAATAATTATTTTCGACGTGATTTTCCTTGTATACATGCAGATGTACTGAGTCGTGAATGTCGAGAATCTAAAGCTTTATGAACCACCATTGATTATGGACACTAAGGAGGTAGGATTAGTTCCTATAGTGGATGACTTTGCACCAATGTATCTCGATGAATTTCCAAAGGAAATCATTCTTGATCGAAGAACCAAGACTTCATGATGAGGAGATGTGGAGTATCTCCGTGTTGGTTTCAAAGGGATGCACCCAAGTAAAGCTAAATGGCTTGAAAAGGAGAAGGTGAGGGAGCAATTCCATCACTTGCCTGTTGATTGATAAGGATTTTGGGGTTCAAAAGCTCTTTAGTGTGGAGGAATGATCCAGGTGGATCAAACTGATCCAAGTACAAGTGGCTTAAGTAAAAAGGCTAAAAAATTAAAGTGTCTGGAATGTGGAAAATTTAGTGTCAAGTTGAATATCTCTTCTTTCTGATTCCAACAGTGAAGACGAAACTCAATTTTGAGTCTGTATGGAGGAGTTAGGAGAAGTCAAAGTTTGAGGGCTGACTTGGTGACTTGGCAGCTTAAGGAGGCAACCAATTTGCTAAAACCCGACCACCGGATTTCGACTAACTCCAACCAGATTTCGAGTGAAATTGTGGGATAGATAATTTGACTCCTTCGCTTAAAAATCTGGAATATTTGCAAAAATAAGTTTTTTTTAAAAACTGAAAAGAAATATTAAAAAAATAGGGTAAGGTGGGTCGTGACCCCCGCCCTACCCCTACCGCATGACATAACAAAAATCATATTAAATTAAGGGGTCGACGGCCATGACCCCGCCACCCCCACATTCCACAGCCGTACCACATATAATATGGGTGGGTAGGGGTTGTTAACCCACCGCCAAAAACAACCACTGCCACATATATACGATAGCCAGTGGAGGGTATGGGGTGGGCCGCCCAATGCGGGCCCAACCCCCCCAAATTTACCAAATTTAATGCTCAAATATCTGGCGAGGGTGCGGTTATCAAACACTTTAGACTTAAAAAAAGGGGGGGTGGGATTTGACCACCCGACCCCTCCCTCATAATACAGACCCAAGCCAATCCGCCCAACGAACTTCCTTTCAGAAGTTCGCCAACACTTTATTATATAATATCTAGATGGTGGAACCATGAGCACTGTGCAGGAGGAGGACAGAACCATGATCTGAGCCATTTTCCAGAGGGTCCAGATTTTCATTATGTTAGATTCAGGAAAATTTTATATGGATTCTGTACCTCTCGATGCCGCGAATCCAACGGTGATGTCCATTTCTTCATAAGATGTCTTCAATTTTAGGGCACTTTCAACTATGGAGGTATAAGGATGTAATTTCTTATTTTATACTTGTACTTTCATTTTTTGCCACTTAATGATGGAGGGCCTCCCACTATTTGAGAAGGGCCCAGAGACGTAGTCCCTCCTAGATGAACTTCGATATCAATTATGTGTCTTCTTGCATTATGTTAATTGCTTCTCTCTTATTATGTTTATGCCTTTAAAGTTTCTTGTTTAAAGCTACAATTTTCACATGTAATTCTTTAACACTTCTCAGGAAAAATATTTTTTGGATCAAGCATGATGATATCCATACATCATCACTGCCATAAAACATACTCATAACCAACATATAATTGATAGAAATACCAAGGCTATAAAAACCATAAAATCCACAGATGAACCAATACATCTACACATAATTTACCAAGAAGAAGAATCTATTATTAATGAATGAAAAGGCCAACCAGGTTTGGGACTTCCATGAACCACCCCACCATAGATTTGCTGTACCAAATATTTCTTTGAGCCAATCAACCCTGTGCCATATTCCAAGCATGAATGTGGGATCTCATGGAACAAATCAAACAAAACCAAACCATGGATTCTAGAGGCCAAACCACCTCAACCCTCAACTAGTGATTCCACCTCATGGTCGAAAATCACTAACCAATTGGTCTCTACCCAAGTTTTCTAGGGCTCCAGAGTGTTTGGTCCAAATAGGGCTTCCAGGATTAGTAACTCAACCCATAGTTATTATCAAGCTTCCAAAGAATTTGTCCAACCAGGGCTTCGAGGACTAGTAACTAAACCCACCAAGGGCTTCTAAAGCATTTGTCCAACCAAGGCTTTTAGGAACCAATAACTCAACCCCCAAACAAAAGAACATAATAACCAACTAGAACAAAAGGAAATAAACCCACAACAACATGGATATCTAGGAAATGAAAGGATAGGAAAAACCATTGTCAATCCATGCAATCCTCCATACCAATGATAGATCATAACCAGGAAACCACATGCATGTGTCATGCATGCCAAAACTAGAAATGAAATCATACATGCAACTCGGTACCTGCAAGCGAAATTTGTTGTAGATGAAGATCCCTATGTCCCCTTGTGATTTCCTACTCTTCCTTTTCCTTCTCACTCCAAATCCCAATTACGCCACACTCCTCCAAGCGTTCTCCAAGAAAAATCTAAGTGTCCAAGAGTATGAGAGAGAGTGAGAGAGTAGAAAGTGAGAGCTCCAAAATTGAACTTGCCAAAAGCTAAGCTGACCAAAAATCCATGAATTGATCCTCAGAAGCCTTTTATTTAATGAGGCCTCTATTTTATTCAATTTTCCATTATTTTCCTTCATTTTAATCCTTACATGAAACCTGTGATGCTTCAACTTCCTTTTCTCCTAATTTCCATTATTTTCATAAATAAAATTCCAATTAATGCCACTTTTCCTTTCCAAAGCCTTTTCGACCATTTTCTATAAAAATTTCCTTAGCCATAATAAACCATATGAACACCCTCACCAGGATGTTTTTCCCAACATTCAACTTGGAATATGTTTCCTGTGACCTCAGTTATTATTTTTCCTTTATTAAATTTATTTACATGGAATTTTGATTAGGGTTGTTATAGAACCCTCCCCCTTAGGGGAACACTGTCCTAGGTGTTCAATGACACCTACAACCAACAAGACCACTGAAAAGAAAAACATACTGCCCATGGAGCTTTATAACTTATCTTGTTGCAATATTTACAATGATCAACCTACTAAAAAGGAAACCTGCATGACATCATAACTACATGAAAACTATAATGAAATGACACCCATACCGCTTATTGGAGCTTTATAGCACATCTCATTGTGATATTTACATCCATATACATATGTACATATACCAAAACATCATACCACAACATATACCAAAAACATTAACTCAACTGATGAATAGAGAAGGATACATAGTCCACATCTAATCCGCCATCTCCCATGTAGCTTATTTGGGCCCAAATTGCTTCCACTGCACTCTAACCTACTCGATTTCTTGGCTTTAGAGCATAAGAGTCTTTCTCTGTAATATAAATTGTGGTTATGATTGTAATTTTCCTTCTATCTCCACTTGCAATACATACCAATCAATCACATGATCAACATCTTTAACATACTTCTTAAGTAATGCCACATGGAAAACATCATGGACTTTCAATGTTGAAGGAAGTACAAGTCAATAGATTACTGGTATAATCCTCTAAATAATATTGATATGTCCACAATACCAAGGTGCCTGCTTGGGGCATGATCCAATCCTCAAGGATCTCTTCTTGGGCTTGATGCACAAGTACACCTATTACCCAACCTGAAACTCCTTAAATGCCTTGTTCTGATCTGCATAAAATTTATGTTTTTCCTATGCTTCCTTAAAATTATTCTTTATTACATGCATTACCTATTCCATTTCTACCAACATATCTGGTCCTATCAACACCCTATTCACTAGATCACTCTAATTGATGGGAGTGTTAAAATTCCACCCACAGAGTGCCTCAAATAGACTCATCCTCATTGACTCCTGATACACATTGTTGTAAGAAAACTCAACTAACGTAAGGTACTCCTCCCATCGCTTCTGCTGATGCATAATGTTAGTGTCAGTCTTTAAAACCTTCCTCCAGTGATCAAACATGCTCTTACAAAGTGATTTTAAGGTGTCAAGGTCAAATTTTGTCATTTCAATGAGTCTTCAAGCAAAATTTGGTCACTAGGCATTAGGTCTAGGGTTTGCTTTCACTCCTTCCAAAGTTGTCCAAATGTCGATCCATGTCACCATTCAGCTGAGTGTACCACCATTCAGAGGGTTTTCATCATCATGTCAAGTTCCATTGGGTCATTTTATAGCTTGTTCATGCTTCAGTTGTGCCTTGGTAAGGTCCATTTCCCTCTCCTAGGGTTTTGGAGGTAATTTCTCTTGGATGGTCAAATCATCGAAAAAAATTGTATCCTGATGTTCACACACCTTCCCCTATCCTTAATATACTTTATTAAACACTTCCCATCATTGAGATCCCCCAAATTCCTCATTTTTGCACAAACCCTAGTTTCTTGCCACAACTTGGCAATTTTCTAGGCTAGGCCTGTGTTTTGCCCTTTTGGACCCCTTCCCCTCACTCGATCTCTGAGATTCTACTATCCCCTGCTTCCTAACATCCCTCCCTACTTCCAAAAATTTCCCAAAGAATTTAGAAGTCCCTTATCCCCTTCATTTCGCTTCATTTCGACAAAATCCCTTGTTTCACACATCGGGATAGGTTTCACTCAAATGATGTTTCAGAGAAATAAAAGATGAATTTTGGAAAAATGAGAGAGTTTTTTGTTCAAAACATGCCAAGGAAGAAAAACCTCCTTCAATTTTTACACAGGTATAATAGTTTTGGAGAAATGTCAAGAATACCGTTGCCTCAGGAGAATTGATGCACCTACTGGAAGTAGTGTTGGGAGATTTGATTTCTGACAAGGTACATGAACTCCAAATTGAACAATTCCACTTGGGTTGGAAATTAGACTCCAATATATTTCCAACGAGCTATCGCACGCTCAATTTGGACACCGGGAAGGCCTCCAAAAGCCTCCTGCAAAATGCACTATGTAGCGCGCTACGCATATAAAGTGCGCGCTACGCATTGGGCCAGAACTCAAAATTTTTGTCATTTATTCACTGATTTTTGATAGGGTAAATGAACTCAAAATTGTAAAATTACACTTGGTTTGGAAAGTAGACTCCAAGAGCTTTCCAACAAGCTATCAAACGCTCAATTTGGACACCGGGAAGGCCTCCAAAAGCCTCCTGCAAAATGCATTATGTAGCGCGCTACGCATATAAAGTGCGCGCTACGCATTGGGCCAGGACACAAAATTTTTGCCACTGCTCTTCAAAATTCAAATTCTCTCAGTCTCCTTTGCCTCATGTAAGTTTAAATCATCTTGCTATTATCTTTGGTCAGTGTTTGGAGTTGTTTGAAGATCGGTTGTAAGAGTATGAATGTTAAAGAACACAAACCCTACTCTCTTGTAAAGAAATGCCTCTTTAGGGTTTGAATTTGAAGTTTTAGAATTTGACTTTGGTGCCAAAACATTCCATATCTCAATTGTATTTTCCTTTCCCCACTACTTTCATATCATCATACAATGCCTCCCTTTTCCCTATTCCCTTTAAAATCACTCATATCACTTCGTCCCTCTCCTATTTCCCTATATCCCATCCCTAAAACTTGCCATTTGTTACCACTTTCCATCCTTCATATCAGTTATAGGTTCCAAAATTCCATACATTCAAGTGAATGTAGTCACATCCTTAATTTCACTTGACTCAAGCATATTTTCTTCACTTAATTGAATCATGTTGTTCCCATAGCTCATTTTCCCACAGTCCACTATTCACACGGCCCTATTTCCCATAGTTCCTCCCACATTTGGAATTTGAAAAAAAAGCACCAAATCCTCATTATTCATCTCATTCAAGCCAACACAGATTTTGCAACATCATGGAGGCGGACATCGATACATTATATGACCAAGACAGAGATTGCACCACTGAACTGCATACACCAGGAGGACACTGAAGCGTCGTGAAACACCTGATCCACTCCGGATTTTGTCTGAGGCTTCATTGGATGGGAATGATACATGATAGAGGGTCTTCGCTCCGAATTTGAGCAAATTTGGAGAATTTTTTGTCATTTTGAAAAATTTTGGTCTCAAAACAGATTTTTCAGCCATACGAGTAGCGCGTCGACGCGCTCGCTTATGATTGGGACACTTGCTGAAGGAAAAATTTATATTTTTGGATTTTTCATGGTAATTTACGCATGCTCCAGTATGTCTGAATCATTTCATCAAGTTCTGGATGATCAAAAGGGCAAAAAACACCATGAAAATCACCTTTCTGCCACCTTTTGCACCAGCAGGAAGTACTTCTGGGAGAATGACGTTTTGGAGGAGAAAATGAGCTTCAAATTGAAAAATTCCAATTGTTTTGGATAGCCAACATTGAGGGCTTTCCAACGAGCTATCATGAGCTCAATTTGGACTCCGGGAAGTGCCCCAAAAGTAGGCTGAAAGGTGCGCTATGCATACGGCTCAGGTGCGCTACACATATAGATTTTTGGCTGATTTTTCATTTTCCAGCTCAGGATTTCGGCCAGTTGGACCAGTTTTGCTTGTGGATGTAATTTTTGAGTTATCTTGATGTAATATTATGGTTTTCATGTAACTTTGACTCATTTTTACCTATTCTATAAGATTCACTCCTAAAAGAGTAAAAATCAAATGTAAGAATCAGTTTCCTCCCTTTTAGAGGCAAATTGTTTGGATGCCTATATTCTAGCTCCTTGTTTAGAATACTACAGAGCTATACAGAAGGAGGTAGCTAGAGGTGAGAGGGGTTAGGATGATCTATATGATGTAATTTCATAATCATTTCGGAAGTTGGAGCAGTTTGGACTCTTGGGAAGATTTTGTGCTGCTATTGTACCTGTGCCTGTTGTGCTCAGGAAAGATCGAGGTTTTCTTTTGGCTTTATTAGTAGTCTAGCAGCTTTCGAGTTCTTGATAGGTATTTTCTCTCGGTTTGTTGAGTTATTCATGTTTAATGTGCCATTCCCTTCATATGCTTCTGAAACTAAATGAATGAGTAAATGAGGTTGAATCCATTGTTTCAGTGCTCTGCCTTTAAATTTGTTTAGTTTTACATGTTTTCGCCTGTTTGGAGAGGATCCATGTTCCCCCTTGACCTCTTCATCTCCTTTTCGTTCTGATCCATCCATACACCTGATCAAAAGCATCAAGACTACTGCCTACCTTGCCCCAACTCGAAATCTGCAAAGATCTGGCCTTATCCCCGGACCCAAAATTGTTTTCCCATCTTTTCAATAGAAACCCAAAAAATCAAAATCAAAATTTCCTATCTCTTTACTAGCCTAAAATCAGTACCAATTATAAGTCATCTCACACCCTATTTCTCAATTTATCGAGATAGACCCGGAGAGAGCCCTCTCCTGTCCTTGTAGGGCTAGCTACGAGGCTGAGCGTGGTTTGATGTAGCCTTGAGTTTTACCTTATTTCAGCCTAAGGTAGATTTGAGTGCTAACACATAACATACATCCTCAACATATCCTCTAATATCTTATTGACCCTATCAATCTGTTCATCTATTTATGGATGATAAGATGTACTAAAGTCCAACTCTGTGCCCAAACTCACAATAACTCTTTCCAAAACCTAGAAGTGAATTTTGAATCCATGTTTGACACAATATTCTTCGGTACACCATGAAACATCACCACATATCTAATGAATACCTGTGCCACATCACTAGTTGAATACGTAGATTTCACTGGAATGAGAAGTGCTACCTTTGAAATAAACTCCCACTTCCACTCTCAAATCAAAATTGGATGAAGCAATCCACCTAGATTCTTACATTCTATTTCCATCTGCTGACAATCCAAGTATCTCGCCACAAGCTCTGCCACTTCCTTTTTCAAATTCCACCAATGATAAAACCTATTTATTGCTTTCAATGTCTTCTGGTATCCTGGGTGACTTGAATACGAATTAGCATGAAATTCCCTTAAGATAATCTTGTTGATATCATTGTTATATGCCACATAGATGATGTCCCTAAATCTTACCAAGCCATCTAATGTGAGGTGATAGTCCACATCCTGATCACCTGTACCCTATTGTAAATTGTGCATTAACTCCATGTACTTGTCATCTTGTTGACGTACCTGTAAGATTCAATCATGTAAGTATTTCCCATAGGAACTTATAGTGGCTATATGATTCATCTTTATCCTCCTTCTAAGAGAATCTAAAACTCTGTTCTCTTTACCATTAATGTACCTGATATCAAAATCGAACTCACTGATCATGGCCAACAATCTAGCTTTCCTGGTATTCAGATTCTATTGATAAAAAAGGTATCTCAATCCATTGTGATTGCTCATCAATACAAACCTCCTTCCAATAAGATAGTTTTTCCACATCTTCAATGCATGGATGATCGCTGCCAACTCAAGATAATTATGTGTTGAATATTTTTTCTTATGGTCATTAAGCTTCGTGACTCATAACACACTACCTATCCTTCCCGCTTAAGGACTCTATCAAGCCCTCTCTTCCAATCATCTGTACTTACCAAAAACTCATTTTCTGGGTATTCAATATTTAAAACTGGAGAATTTGTCAACAACTTCAACTGATCAAAACTGGATTCACATTCCTCTGTCCATCAAAATTATTACCTTTCCTTTGCAATGATGTAATAGGATAATCAATTTGTGTGAAGTTATTGATGAACCTCTTGTGATAACCTGCTAACCCGATGAATGACCTTACCTCATCCACAGTCCTAGGAGTTTCCCACTCCATGATGGCCCTTATCTTCTCCGAATCCACTACTATGCATTCCTTGGAAATAACATGTCCCAAGTAATGTACCTTTGTTTGAAAGAAACTGCATTTACTGATCTTAGCATATAACTGATGCGCTCTCAACAATCTCAATATTGTTGCTAAGTGTTTGACATGCTCTTCTTCATTATTAGAATATATCAATATATCATGAATGAATACGATAAAAAAACTTGTCCAGATAAAGATGCAACACACTATTCATCAAGCACATAAAATTAGTTGGAGCATTAGCCAAACCGAAATGAACTGTTAGTGTCAGAAATTGCATTATGCCATCAGTGATCAAAATCACTCTTTTCATATTCATTTTAGGGGTCCCACTTAGAATTTTTTGATCATTCCACTAGGTCATGCAAAAAAATGATTCACTGATGGTAGCCCTAGTCATTAAACCTCACTCTCCCTCAAAATTTCACATTTGCTGACCCACCTTCATGTCTTGTTGAGCATAAAACAATCTTAAAATCTCATATCACTATGTCATTATGTCAGTTACAATCAACATGAAGTCTGGTCATTCAAGGTCCATTTAGGTCATTAGGTTTCATTTTTTCAAGGTTCATTAATACTCCATTTCATCTCAATAAGGTTAGAAAAAGTGTGAGAGTAGTTGAATAATACTTCTTATATCATTTGAAGAAGATTTTCCAGCATGTAAATATTATTTTTAAAGGTTGTAATTATGATTTTAAAGTATGATTTTCATACTAAAATGTTATTTTATTCAAAACATATATGTAGTTAATTTTTTTTTATTTTTTATGTAATTTTATGCCCATTTTATGTAATAAGTACTGTCCCAATTTTCCAACACAAACTCATATGCCAAACTGAATATTATCAAAGTCGAATTGTAAACAGTGCCAAACTCTAGCACAATCAACCTGTAAAGAAGAAAATCAAAGTGAAAAAGGTATTCAACAAATTTTTCAAAGGTGAAATGAAACATTAGAAAAGTGGGTTTTTAATCTAAATTCAAATTCAATCAAGTATTAAAGACTTCTTGACATCATTTCAAACTCATTTGTCTCCTACAAACACCAAGAAAACACTCCAAGAGAGAAAAATTTCAATTTTTCTGGGCGAAATTAGCAAAAAACAGAGCAGAGGGCAGATATCCTTTAGAGAGGGTGCAAATCCTTTAGGCGCTGTGCATAGCCTTCTGCGAGGGTGCACAGTCTTAAGTGAGGGCGCACATGCTTAAGGCATTGCGCATATGTCCAAAAAGGGCTGAATTGCTTCAAATTTCGCCAAATTTTCCTCCAAAACTTCAACAAATTTTTTTTGGACCTCCAACAAGTGAGTAAAGGTGTCTTTCATCAATTCTCTCCTCCAAGTTCATTTTTTGGTGTTGTGAACTTTTTTTAATATTTGGTGTTTAAAATCATTTAAAACCTTAATATTTCCCTCTTACACTCACAATTCCTAATTTCCACTCCCCTACACCTTCACACCCTTCCTACATTCCAAAATACCCATTCCCAAAACCCTGTATTACATAATTCCCTTTCCCCTAAACCCTTTATCCAAATACCCTAAGCCCTAGGTGCTACATTTACCTAAGCTACCAATCCACAAATCCCCATCCTAAATCCCATCATACTACCACTCCTTATCCCCTCCCCCATTTCATACATCCCTAGCACCATCTCCTTCATTTTTCCTTTCCCATTCCTCATTCCTAAAACCATATTCCACATGATCACACTTCCCTAGGGTTTTGATAAAAACACCATGGCAAAAGAGGAAGAAAATAGATCATACAACGAGAGAGAGGAAACATAGGTGAGGAGGCCACATAAACGGGTAAGAATACTCAGAATTGAACCTACCAACACTAGGGAACTCTTGGCTTCTCCAATGGTTGTGACATGCTTCAAACATGTTGGATGTTATGAGTTCTGTGAGAAAATTCAGAGGGTCCAACACCATGCCATGTTGACCAAAATTTTCATATCTAGACTCCATGACATTCAAGTTACTTTAGCTGGTGTCACCTTTAATATATCAACTTCTATCATTTCAGTTGCCACCGGGATCCCAAATGTTGGGGAGAAGTGGTTCAAAAAGAGTGATTTGGAGGAGAAATACTTTGAGCCTTTCCTAAAACCAAGATACAAGAATGAGAAAAAGAGGTTCTTTCCTTTTTCTTACCTCCAGGACAGATATGCACCAATGATGAATATAATCATGAAATAATTTTCATGCAAAGGTAGATTTTCAAGACTTTATACTTATCCTATGTGCCTCTTAATGCATTTCACTAGGGTAAGGATGCTTAACATACCCTACTACCTTTTCCTGAGCATAGATAATATGGAATTTATTGTCCAGAAAAGAGAGTATGAACATCAAATGAGAAGTATTTTCCATCATTCCCTCATTAAAATCATAGTCCTCTATCATCTCAATGAACTAAACATTGCATGGAGCACCTTGATAGGCAATGATATATTCAGAGATCCATCTACTCAAAATGAAAAAAATGTGCCTTCATCATCTCAACCATCTACTTCCATCCCTTCATCTCAGCCCATAGCACATTCTTCATCATCAGATCGCTCCCTTTCACCCATTTCACCTCCTTCACTTCCATTTTGTCATGGCATTGGATCACCTAGCAGGATTGAGATCAGTGAGCCTATGAGGGATAATGTGGTTGAGGTTAAGCCATTGCCAAAACCTACCAGAGAGGTCACAAGCATGTGTTTTCTCCACACATAGTGGAAGGGGCCATTCCTTCTACATCAACAAAGAAGGTGGACAAAGGCAAAGAAAAGGTGATTGAGGCAGAAATTCAGCCAGAGGTTAGACATGAATAAAACCTCCATAAGTCTGAGCATGATTTTGAGCTTGTTGACCTAGATGAGGATGAATATGATAAAATCACTAGTGCAGTCATCAAAGGTAATGATAACAAGATTAGAGAGCTCCAGAATAATCTTGACAGGCCAAGTATGTCATAAACTTCCTTGAGCAGGATAACCAACAATTGAAAACAAAACATACCATTGATGAGGTGAAATTTATCACTGCTCAAAGGGAGGCTGAAAAGGCCAAAGATATGCTAGATGAGACACTTGAAAATTATGGGGTCCTTGATGAACAATATGAACAAGCATCAAGAGGAAAACCTAGAACTAGAGGGCTGAAAACATCTCTAGCTCTAGAAATACAAAAAGAGGCTCAGATTGTTGATCAACTAACCTTAGATGAGCAACTTGAAATGGTGATCAATGAAAATAGGGAGCCATGGCTTGATAGAGCCAATCATAAGTTGGATAAGCTTTTGGAAAAGGATAATAGAGACAATGACCTATTGAGGATGAAGGTCAAGCATCATGCCCAAAAGGAGAAAATTGTTGTGGCCAATCTCAAAAGAGCCAATGCAAAGGTTGAGGAATTGACCATGATGGAGGAGAAAATAAAGTTAGACATAGTTGTAGAGGCTTCACTCCAAGCCTAGCCACCTCACCAACACTCTCCCCACCAATTTTGATGCATTTTGAAACATTTTTTGCAAAATCTGTGTTTTTTTGAGTTTTTTCTGAACAAATACATATAAGAAATTAGGTCATATGCGCAGCACCCTAGGCGATGCGCAAACGTTTGGGGAAATTTTTGAGGAAAAGGAGACCACCAATGGATTCCTAAGGAAAAATGCATTCCAGAAAACCACTTTCCAACCTTGATTTGTAGATTTGACAGGCGAAAAGGGAAAAAAACTAGCTAAAAATCACATTTCTGCCCCTATTCTGACCTAGGCGCTGTGCACAGATAAGTCTTGGGAGAATGAAATTTTGAGGGGTCAAATCAACTTCATTTTGAAAACTGGAGGCATATTCAGAAAGAAGACTTGAAGGGCTTTCAAACAAGCCATGTTGGGCCTAATTTGGACACCGACAAGTCAGTCAAAATAAGACTTGAACATCGAGTGTGCATATGACATAGCGAGGGCGCATATGACAGAAAAGTGGCGCAAATGACCATTTGCTAATATTTTTGGTTTTTCACTGTAATTTTTGACTTTATCTCAGAAATTGATATTTTTACCTATGTCATTGAGCATGGTAATTTTAATTATGTTGTGGATAAGTTTCCTAGGTGTAGATTCATTAGGTAAACATTATCCTTAAGTCAAATGAATCAGTTTGAATGTATTTAGGGAGGAGTCACTTAGAAATCCATATACTCCAGCTTTCAGCTCAAAAATTTGTGGATCTCTTCCTCACCTCATGGATCCAACCCCTGAGGTTGGGAGAGTTTGTTTGAGGTCTATATATTGTACTTTTTGACTCATTTTCAAGACTTGGAATCAATTTGGATGCTAATGGATTGATCAAGGACTATTGTACTCAGTTTGGCTAGTTAATAAAGAAGAGTTGCGGCTATTTTTTGGCATACATGTGGTATGATGTTTATCATTGTTTTTATCTAGTTTCTTATGTTAGAATGTGTTTTTTCCATGTTCATTACATATATATTGTTTGATCTCTTTCAAGTTGATAGGAAGAACACATGCTTGCTCATGCTCTGTTTAGGGAAAGTTATCATAATTTTTCCATTTTCCTTTGTTTAGGAAGAATATACCTCCCATGCTCTTCCTAGCTCCTCATCAGTCTTAAAACCATCTCATTACAATAATCTAAAAGTGTTAATTCTTATGCCTACCTTTCCCCATTGAATCTCTGCAACCCTATCTCATTTTCGTGGACCTAGCTCCCTTGACCATACTTTCATCTAGCAGCTCGACCAAAATCAATTATCAAAACCCCTGAACTCACACCTAGCCTAAAATCATAATACATTCAGCCTCCTAGGCTATGTTTTGTGGAGAGATCCCTCTCTGACTTGGTAGGGCTAGCTACTAGGTTAAAAGGTTGGTATGTGGTTACCTCTGTTGGGATTTCTTCTTCAATGTTAGAGATCTGGCAGAGTGATAATAGGAACTACAAAAAACTCATGATTCCCATACCTGGTCCTAAAAGTTATCTTGTATATGTCCTCTTTCTTAATGCGTACCTGATGATATATGGATCTTAGATGAATCTCTGAGAACACTGCTTAGATGAATCTCTGAGAACACTGCTTCTCCCTTCAACTCATCAAACAAGTCATCAATCCTAGACAATAGATACATGTTCTTGATGGTTACCTTGTTCAAGTTCTTGTAATCAATGCCTAATCTTAGACTTACCATCTTATTCTTCACAAACAATATTGGTGCACCCCACGGAAAAACACTCAGCCTAATGTATCCTTTGTCAATAATTTCCTTCAACTAAAACTTCAGATCTACTAAATCTAGAGTGCTCATCTTGTATGGTACCTTTGATGTTGGTTCTACCCCCGGTACCAACTCAATATAAAATTCCACTTCCCTGTGATGTGGAAACTCTGAAATATCTGTTGAAAACACATCCTGAAACTATTGCAGAAATGGGTACCCTCTCAAGACATCTGCATCATCAACTTCCTTACCTTTGTCACTAGAAATATACACTTCAAATAACACACACCCTTTCCTCCGACTGTGATTTTCATACATAGTTGCCACCATTCTAACTGATGTTTCCTTTTTCCTACCCTGCAATATTCTTTGTTCTTCATTTTCATCCAAGCACTCAATAGCCTTGTCATAATAATCGACCTTGGTCCTATGAAGATACAACCAATCGATACCCAGAAACATATTGTATGATCCCAATGGAAATACATTCAAATGCATTGATGTAGGCATGCCATTCAACTCAAATGCATAATCTGTTACCTAATTATGAAATCTCTTCTTTGTACCTATAGCCAACTGCACTGACCAAGAATTTGCATGCACTTCTTTATTCAAACCACTCTTATCCACTAGGTCAGGATTAATATAACTATAATTAGATACAGGGTCAATTAAAATAGAAACAACTTGATTGCAAATCTTAACTCCATCTCGATGATAGACTCCTAATGATAAACCTGCATGTTATCCAATGCTGCATAAATATGAGGAATACTCTGTCCAACATTCCCCACCTTATGTTCCTCCTGAGCATTGTATATTTGTGTGCTAAAACCCTGATGATGTGGACAATATCTCCTGTGATGATCCTTTCCACATGTCCAACATTGTAAAGACTTCCACCTTGCACCCTTGTTCTGCTCCTCAGACCGAGATCCTTTTCTTCTGTCAGATGCATTGAACTGATTAGGTGGTGATGCATTCTCTTTGTTACCTGTGTCTTGAGGCCTTGCTTGTTTCTTGTCCCATTTTTATTTATTGTTTACATTACCTTTCCAATCTAGTTTAATCTCAGATCTGTGCTTTGATTTTTAATAATAATGATTTAGCTTCCTGATGGCCTCCTCTAATGATCTAGGCTCATAAAGCTCAATTATGTCCTTGAATGATACCAACAACCCAATGATGAATCTATGAATCTTATCCTTCTACTCCTTTATATAAGGCACATACCTCAATAACTCCAAGAATATGCTAGTGTACTCCTCATCGGTCATAGATCGCATCTTCAGCTCATAGAATTATTTCTCCCTATCATCATAGTATCTCTTTGATAGGTAGTTATTCTTGAATAATATATGAAAATCACTCCAAGTTAACTCCTATTCTCGGATTCCTATGGAGTTATTTACATCTTCCCACAAAATATTTGCTTTACCTTTAACATTGAACGTAGTTATTTTGTTCTTTATGTTCGTTGAATAATCATGCAACCTGAAGAACTTGTTCACCTCCATAAACCACCCTGATGTATCCTATGAATTATTCATTTCTCCATCAAATCTAGGTGGCTTTGCTTTCTTGAACACATCTGGAAAATATCCTTATCATTCCTCCTATAAGGATGATAATGATGATGACCATAATACCTATCTGAACTAGAACTAGAGTAAATCCCATGTCCATTGCCTCATATATCAGGTGTATCCAAGAATCTTCCATCTCTGACTATGTCATACATATCTAACCTATGCTTACCATGATATCTTTTTCCATATGCCTCATTATTCCTATCCTCTTGCCCATGGTTGATTTGAAGTGGTCCCTGTCTTTTCAAGTCTAAAAATCTCTCAAGGATAACTGCATTTAATACTTGTTTCTCCTATGCCCTAGAAAGTCTCGCATGCGATTTAATAATTTGATCATTGCCTTCATTGCAACTCATTATTTTTACCTTCAAGCTTCTCAAAGTGTCTGCTATGTGAGGGGAGTACTCATCACCATGCTACTTATCTGATCTATAGGGAGAATATCATGAGTTGTAGTATACCATTCTAATAGTCATCTTTGCTCTTCTCTCCCTGCAAGGTATATCATGTCAGCTAAACCAAATCATAAAAAAACCAATGTACCTCAGTTTATTTCAGGGGATGATATATGGTCCACTAGATCAACCAAATTAGCACAATACATATATAAACATAATCATCATTTCAACCATTATCTAGTCATCAATGAAAGACCATACCAACCACATACCATGACCTCATGCACGACAACTATCACCATGTCAATGTATTCATAATAACATATACACAATGGCATACATGACCAATGCATAATCGACATGCACTCATGGAAATCACAAATGATCACATCCAAAAAAAACACCATCATCCTTCACATGGTGACACCACTGTAATTATGACCACGCCATGCATATGCAAAAAACACATAGATCACAAGCATAAGGATCACATATGTAATCGAAATATATGCATGAACAACACACACCACACATCTAGTCCAAGGGGTGAACCATGCTTTGATACCATTTTGTAACCACCGCCTCCCACATTTACCCAAGATACTTGGTTGAATAGGGTAAACACGTGACGAGAGAGGCTACTATGATGTGATTCAAACTCCTAGGTAACCTTAAGGAAGTGGAACCGATGAAACACAACCAATATGACCTTCCACACATCCTACATAACCTTTAGGGGCCAACCAACCCTTCTAGGTGATAAAAATCTGAGAAAAATCATCATTTGACTTATCTTGACCCTAATCCACTCCCATTACAAGCCCTACAAATGACTGAGACCTTCCAGTCGCTCCTACAACAAGGAATTCTAGAAAATGTGGATTTTTTCAGCTATTTTTGTGCCAACGACCCCAGATTATGTGCCAGTTTTTCAGGTCTAGGATTTAGGCCACTGCCAATTTTTTTTGAAAACTTTAGGAATGATAAATAATATGAAAAAAACGGTACTAATTCAAAAATTTTATCAAGGACTTGACCAGACCTCTACTAGCCATGATAAGCATTTCATCAAACATGTCAAAAATACGTAATATACAGGTCATAAAATCAGATCTGGGCATAGGAGTCTCATACCTATCTAAGATTTGTTAAGAAGCATTGATGCAATATCATAATAACTTCGTACTCATATATTAGGTCATATATTCATTGTTCATTCATTTTCTAATCAAAACAGTATGAGAGTCATACATCATCATTGCCATAAAACATACTCATAAAAAACATGTAATTAACACAAATAACAATGATATAAAATCCATAACATCCACAAATGAACCAATACATCTACACATAAATTACCAAGAAGAAGAAGTTATTATTAATTAATGAAAAGGTCAACCAAGTTTGGGACTTCCACAAACCACCCGACCATAGATTGTGTTATCACTCATAAAATTGAAGCATAATTTGACAAAATCCCAAAGGTTCATGTGTCAAAGGTAGGGTCATATAATTGATTTTTCATTACCTGGTCAAGGAAAATTTTTAATTTTCTTATTTAGCCTATCCTAAGGTCTAAACCCACACTCATTCAAATCCTTTTATGTCACATCAGTCATGATTTTATGACATTTTTTATTTCCCAAGTTTATAGCATCGAAAGAGTCATTTTAGCCAAGAAACCACACTTTCGTAGTGAAATGCGCAAATAAATTGCACTTTTCGCTAAGAAACTGCTAATACTTTCGTAGCGAAAATGCCCAGAAATACACTAGGTACGCTACGAAAGTAAGGATTCCTATTTGTCTTGTCAAATTAGCTTCTAGGTGTCAGTAAATTATTGAAAGGGATAGGGTAGATGCCATTCGAGTATGTTAGAGTTAAGATCAAGGTACAATGCTCATGGTTGAAGTCATTATTACCATTTTAAGCATGTATGAGGTCATCATTGCCATTTTGGCATGTATGTGTCATGATTTAAGCATGAGTTGTCATCTAAAACAAAAAACCTTATCCTAAGTTGCTATTTGTCACTCAACATTCATTCATGCATGTGAAACATCTCAATGTCACTTTTTGAGAGCTGCCTCATCACACCAAGTAGCTTGCTGTCTAATTTGGCTTTACAAGTGTCACCTTTTTAAGAGGGAAGCTTGGTTATAAAAGGGGATGGTCATGTACAAGAAAGAACACAAAGGAGGCTCTGTGGATAATATAGAAGCTCATGGACCTTAAGCTATTCATGGAGGACCCTAGCTTTGCTTAAGCATGCATCATTTCAAGTTGTCAAAATTTCTGCTGGAGCTAACAAAAAATTGCTATGTTTTTGGACTGTTTCAGCAAGTCTAAAGAGAGGATTATAGATGAACATAGATGAATTTGGAAATAATGAGAGAGGTTATTGTCAAGCACATAACAAGGAAAAATAACCTCTTTCTTGTTTCTCATAGGTGCTATCAGTTGGAAGATACAGGGATTTATTGGAGCCCTATTTTCAGAAAACTGAGTTTTCCTGTTTTACACATGTTTTGCAAATGCAGATTCTGGACAGATGGAGATGGTTTTCTAAAAACCAAGAGAGGTTTTTATTTATAACATTCTTATCGACAAAAAAATCCTCCAGGTGTTAAAAATACATCATGTTTTCAGAGATATAAGCTCTGTTCTAAGACCTATTTTTCTGTAAAAACAGGAAAAATCAGCAAAGAAGTTAGAGTTTGGAGGAGCCAATAGCTCAACTCATCATCAATGACGAAGAAATAAATCAAGACTCATAATTTGAGCTGGTTTTTGTTTTGAAAGGTCAATGGAATTTTGGAAACAAAGTGTTTACAGCTGGAAGGCATATTTTTTAAGTTATGCAAAAATATGGAATTAACACAGTTTTCAGCAGTTTCGTAGCGTTTCCTAGGCTTGAAGCCAGGAAAACGCTACGAAACCACATGTAGCTTTATTTTTGTATTTAAAACCACTTTGAGGAGCTTCCAAGAGGATAAAATGATATGGAGGATGTGTCAAGGCATAATGAACACAATGCAGAAGGAAAGAATAAAAAAAGTTGATGGCAAAGGGCATTTTCTGTATGCTACGAAAGTACGCTACGAAACTGTCATACTTTCATAGTGTGTTGTTTCGAAGGTTAATGGGTCAGTTTTTGGAAACTTTTGGATAGGTGGATACCTTCAAAGGGTCAAAGGACCATGTCAGCAGTCATCCAAGACTTGAAGACCATGAGATGAAGACAAATCATCAACCAAACCATTCGTTGAAGATAAGGACCAGTTTTCCTTAAAAATAGGGTTTGTTTCCAGATTTGGAGGATAATTAAGATGTCATGTAGTGATGAGATATATCATAGCCTATTAAAACATGTGAAGGATTAGTTGTTAGATATGTAACTGTTTTTAGAGATAAGGTAGTTGATGTAATAAGTAGAAGTTTGAGTCCTATTAGGAAAAGGACCGTTTCATAGTGTAGCTATCATTTTATCATTAAAGCACATGTTTTCTTGTTTTGCAAGGTGTCACTAGGAAAAGTTCGATGAATCTAGCCAAGAGTCAGATCATCTCTGATATAACAAGTCTATTAAAGGGAAAATATTCGAATTTGTAAGGGGTTGGAGATTTTTTGGCAATACTGCAGCTTTATGTAATTTGACTGTTTTCAGTAATACAGAGAACTTTTACTTGACCAACCTGAGATTCCCATGGTGTTTTTAGTGTTTAATTGATCTATAATTTCTATGTGTACCATTTTCAGTGGTTTTCATCTTTAATACTCATAATTCATAGGTTTATGCTCTCACTTCTTTTATAGATGAATTGACTATGTCATTTCATGTTTCATATGTGCTTTACCTCTGATAAAAACTCTTACCTGCCTCAGCTTCCATGTCAAGTGAACTTACTACTGAATTACTGAATGTGTTGACTCCATAATCCTAATGATTGCAGACTTGTACTCTTTTCAACCTACACAAATTACAATCAACCTATTTTCCAAGTAGAGTTAGCCATCTAGATACATCTTTATCAAACATCATTAACCCCTTTGAGAGAGCCCTCTCAGACTAAAGAGGCTAAGCTTCAGTTACAAGTTGGTTTGAAACAATTACATGAAGTTGTCTGATTAGCAGACTATTAGGTGCAATTTTGTGATAAAATTTTGGTGCATCTGCCGGGAGTCTGAAGATATACATCTCCCAAAAATTCTGAAGCTGAACTCTTGAAGGTAGCAGGAGTTCAGAATTTGTTCAAGGCTGCAACTACCTTGGCGACTCCATTGTTGAATAATTCAAAATTTCATAGATTCATGGTGATTCCACTGGACTTATGAAGAACTCAGATGCTGCCATTCTTATTTCAAGGTATGCATGTATAGATTTTTCAAAAATTTATGGCTTCCAAAATCCTTTTCCCAAAGATACATGTTTTTTATGGAATGGTCCAAAATTCAATGGAGAAGATTTGAGTTTGACCTTGAAGTACATATTATATTTACGTGACTTTACTGAGCTTCTTAGAGTCATACATGAAGATATTTTCATCATATTTTTCTATGATTCATTTCAAGGGAAATGTAAACAATGGATTGAAAACTTTCCTGTCAGATCTATTATGTTGTTTGTAGGAAAGCCTTATTTTTGTGGAAACATGGATGGAAAGAACAGAGTTGGTGGCAGACTCTCCTTCCATTCAAGGTTTTAAATAATGGAATGATGATTATACTAATGAGGAAATGGATGAAATTTTTTCCCTGTCTTTATCTTCTTATCTAAAATCATTTGGGTGCAAGTCAGAAGATAAGATTAAATTTTTGGATGGAGTTGCTAAGAACATTGAAAAAGACATCGAAGTTTTATAAGATTAAATTCAATCTTATAGTCTTCATGATCAAGATTAGTCTTTTCAAAAGTTTTTAATTCCATAACACAAAGAGAAGGTGCTGCTACCATTCTCTTTTGAGATTGAGGAAGAATACCATGTTTTTGAAAATTAGTTTGAAAATTAGTTTGAAAGTCAGTTTGAAAATCAGTTTGATAGCACATAACTGAAATATTCTATTGTTGAGCAAAGCATATATGAGTTGTCCAAAACTGTAGAATGTATTGAGAGTCATCAAACATTTTATGTCTTCTATGATCCTATAGCTGACTACATGGAAGAGTTTTACAGTCCAAATTTCCAGTTATATTCTCATTATGAAGATCAGATACATCTTATGTTGCCTTGGTCATTTCAGTATCTTGTTTAGTTTTGGTTCAAGCGTAGTTAAGAGGTTCAAGTCTCAGACCAGATCAATGACTGGCTTCATTGCAAGTTTCATGTTGCTTGAATCAAACATGAAGATTGCAGTTGTTAGGGTAGGTAGGAGTGTGTGTGTGAATAAGCTCAAGTAGACTAAGAATCTTTATAATAGGTACACATTTGTTTTTTTCAGCAGTAATCATCAAGATTGAGCCTGAGGTGAAGACCATTAGAGTTTGAAGGAAGCTTGGAAAATTTCACAGTTTTTATTTGTAAGAAGATGTATAACACTGGAACTATAGGTTCTTTGGTGTACCACAGGGGCACACCTTCCCAAGTGGAGCCACTGTTATGACTCAAAAAAATGAAGCATCATTTGACAAAGTCCTAGAGGTTCATGTGTCAAAGGTAGGGTCATAGAATTCATTTTTCATTACCTGGTCAAGGAAATTTTTTAATTTTTCTTATTTAGCCTATCCTAAGGTCTAAACCCACCCTCATTCAAATCCTTTTATGTCACATCAGTCATGATTTTATGAAATTTTTTATTTCCCAAGTTTATAGCACTGAAAGAGTCATTTTAGCCAAGAAACCACACTTTTGTAGCGAAATTGTTGGCAATATGATGCAGAGTGTTGTCCTTGATGGCAACCCACTTGATGAAGATGATGGCAACCTACTTGATGAAGTTGTTCTTGACTTGATGGACTTGGTAATGATGTAAATTTGATGTGATATGTTGTGTCTACAGAGCAACTCAGTTGTAATGATGAAAGGAATTTCAGTATGTGCTAGAACAATGATGAAAAGTGTGTGTCTCAAGGCATACGCAAGTTTGTCTAGGAGAAGTCGCGTATGTACGCGGGAAATAACGTGCCAAGTTACGTATGGTCAAATGCACTCTAAATATGTAAAACAAGGGGTAACTACCATGGTATTGACCCATTGTATTGAGCGTTGGGTTGTCTAGTTGATCCCGCCCAGGAATACCATCGGAAGTGATGTGGTTTTGGCTCATGGTATTGAAAAATGGAAAACCTATATAAGGAGAAGAAAATCATTATGCAAGGGTGTGCATGAGTCTGGGTTTGAATGGAGACTTCACTCTGAAGTATGTATGTATGGAAAGGGTAACAGTTTGATGATAGATCTGAATCTGTGATGCACCTATGAAGAAAATGATGAAGAAGGTTATCTAGATCTGAAATGTATTTGTATCTTCTAGATCTGTTTATGGAATGTTTAGATCTGAGATGAGGCGAACATCTGTCTGAAGTAAAGAGTTAAATCTGAACTGAATACCTGATCTGAAGAAGTATGTTTCCCTATAATATCTGAAGATCTATACGCAAGTTTGCTGCAGCGGAAGCGCGTATATACGCAGGTTTGATGAAGAGAAACCACGTATGGGTTGTAAAGTCAGTTCTGTAATGTGCAGACATATACGCGGGTTTATGTGACTGGAAGCGCGTATATACGCGGGATCAGTGAAAGGAAAGTGCATATGAAATCTAGGGTTTGCTGAAGGATGAAGCATGAAATATCTAATCTGTTCTACTGTGTTACTGCTATCTGATCTGGGTTGTCTGAATTGATAAGTTTTAGTTTTAATGTATTATTGAGCTTAAGTGTGTGGAGTGGGTCCAGTCTGAAAATATGATGAAAAGTGGCCTGCAAGTTGTGCTATAAAGAAAGCTTTTGGATCCAGTGTGAAAATTGATGAAACGTGGTCCATGGTGGTGCTGAGGGTTGTAGCCTTCAGTCAGGGGGTTGTAGCTCCCTTCCAGGTGAGGCTGGTAAATGAGAGCAGGGGGTTGTAGCTCCCTTCTGGGAGAGGCTGGTAAAAGAGAGCAGGGGGTCGTAGCTCCCTTCCAGGAGATGCTGGTAAACAGTGCAGGTGGGTGCTGCGCGTCTTCAGTATGATGTTTATTGCCAGGTAAATTATTGTAAGATGTTTCTTTATAATAAATATTGAAGGTGAGACAACGGCAATGATAGTTTTTCTCCGACTTGGGTTTCCACCTAAAATCCTGGTGTTCATGTGTGATGCTTATGTGTGATGATTTTACTGCGGTATTACTACACATGTACTGTTGCTATATAAAAATCTGTGAATGAATAAATGCAAGGATCTAGTAATGAATTAATTGCAGTTAAGATATTCAGTGATATCACGAGTTTGTGAAGACATCCATTATGTACGAATCGTCAAATAAAGTAGCGTATGGGTTTTAGAGCATGAAAAAGTAAAAATATTTGAGTAATTCCCTAAATACTGATTCACCCCCCCCGCCCCCCCCCCCCTCTCAGTATTTTTCCCAACAATTGGTATCAGAGCAGGTCCTTCTGCAGAAGCTTGATCGATTGAAGGAGATCTGTCGCAATGGGAAGTCATGAAGGAGTAATGTCTATTAGGCCACCTCTATTCAATGGAGATAATCTGTTATTCTGGAAGATAGGAAAAAAAGCATACCTGCAAAGTCTTGGTGCAGAAGTATGGGAAATCATGGAAGAAGGTTATCAATATCCGGCAAGCATTCCCACTAATGCAACAGAAAGGAAGAAATATGAATTCAATGCCAAAGCAGTCAATGTCTTATTAGGAAGCATGTCTGAACCAGAATTTTCTAAAGTGATGCAACTAAATTCAGCAAAAGAAATATGTGACAAAATCATTCTGAGCTATGAAGGAGATACAAAGGTAAAAAGTGAAAAACTCCAAACTCTCAGAATTGAATATGAAAATTTAAGAATGCATAGTGATGAGAGTATTGCCAGTTTCTTTTTACGTCTAGATGATATTATAAATCGTATGAGAATTTTTGGGTGAAACCATAACCGATACAACTCATTGGAAAAATTCTTAAGATCATTGACTTCAAAATTTGAGTCAAAAGTATCAGCTATTGAAGAAAGGCAAGATCTACAAACTCTTACTATTGTTCAACTACATGGTATTCTGACTGCTTATGAAATTATAAAAGGAGGTCCCTCTCAAATCAAAGAAGCTTCTTTTAAGGTGTATCCAAAAGGAAAAGAAAAGGCAGATGTCAAGGAATCAAATTATATATCAGAAGAAGAAGAAGCAAATTTTGTGAGAAAACTCCAACTAGGAACTGGAAGATTCAAAGGTAAGCTTCCCTTCAAGCGTTTTGATTGTGGAAAAGTTGGTCATTATGCTGCTAAATGTCCTTATGAAGATAATCATGGTAAAGGGAAAAAATTTTAAAAGAGAAAGAGTTATTATACAAATGAAGTATCTGATGAGGAAGAAGAAAATTCTAACCAAGATCTACAAGTGCTTATGGCAAAGAAGCAAAAGAAGAAGGCTACTCAAAAGAAGACATCTCAGAGGACATGTGCGGCAGAAAATGAAGAAGATAAAACAGGTACTGATTTTTGTTCTTGTGATTCACTTTCTTGTGCAAGCAATGGTGAAGATAGTGAACGTAACAGCATAAGTCTAGAAGAAAAATTCAAGATCAATGATGAAAGCAATGATTGGAATCAATTTCATAAGAGAGAATCTGTCTACAAATATATGATCTCTAGAATGAATGAACAGAAATAAATACTGAATGGACAGATAGACAAGTATCAAAAGTTGTATGTTTTTGCAACTAATCAAAGTGAAAAAATTGAAGCAGAACTCATCTCTCTCAAAGAAAATCTGGAAAAATCAAATAAGAAGAATGAAGAACCCCTATTAGTTGAAAAGGAAGGACTTGAAGCAGAAATCATCTCTCTCAAAGAAGATCTAGAAAAATCAAATAAGAATAATGAAAAGTTGCTACAAACATGTGAAGAACAAGAAAATTGGTTGAAGGAAGAATTTTTAAAATTGAATGATCAAGTAGAAGAAGGAAAAAGGGTCGAAGAAAGCATGAAGAAGAAATGCCAAAAATTGGAGGTTGAGGTAAACATTCTTAAAGTAAATTAGAAGGAAAGGATAAACTCTTGAGGTTTCAAGATAGTACTAAGATTGGATAACTTATTCTTAGTTTTCAAAGGTCTCCTTCTAGCTAAACTTGGTCTTGGTTTTCTGAAAGCCCAAAGGAAGGGAATCTAGTTTGAAATTTTCAAAGATTCAAGATGTAAGCAAAACCTGAAGTATTGAAGAAAAAGAAACAAAAAAGTCATGTGATTATGAATTCTCAAAAGAAATATTTTGCTACAAACTATAGAAGTATCAATAATGTTGAATTCTTTACATGTCATAATTATGGGCATGTTGCAGCCAATTGCAGAAACAGGATGTTTCAGGCACATACAAACAGATTCTACACAGAAAGGTACTCTGGATTCTTCAAGGGATATTGTTTTTCATGCAACAAGTATGGGGATAAAGTAGCTGATTGCAATAGAAGGAAGAGCAGAGAAACACACTATGATCCTTATATGCACATTTGAACCTTTAATTAAACTGAGAGGGGGGGGGTGAATTAGTTTAATGCATTCCTGATTCTTTTAAAACTTTTCATTAAGCTATTTACTCCTTCATTTCATATCCAATTTAATGTGCAAGTAATCTTAGAATGCAAGCAGCAAGTATTAGTTTAATATAGCAGTAGACTTAATATGAGAGTTGCAGGCATTAAGCAGATGATACATATCAGATTCAATACATAACTATCATGCACAGAGACACCAGATATAAGTGGAAACCCATAACGGGAGAAAACCACATCTTATTATTGTTGTGATGCAAAAGCAAGCTCCTACTCCCTCTCACCACTGTTTTTCTGTAGGCACCTACCTACAGGAGGCTCCAACCTCAATTCTGCAAGCTACAACTTGCAAGGAAGCACCAACTCCCTTCAATTTTCTGTAGGCACCAACCTACAGGAGGCTTCAACCTTTGTCAGCTACAACTGACAGCTATTAAGTTGAATGTTTGCTGATTTACTCCAGATATCAGCTCTGTTCTGTATCTGCTCTTCTTCTCTTAATCTTCTCTACTTTATTCTTCTATATTCTGCATTCTCTATATCTTCTCTCTCTCTCTCTCTCTCTCTCTCTCTTATAACTCCTTTTTGCATATCAAAATGATATTACTTATAGAATTTCTTGATGAATGTTTGTTTTCCTCTAGGAATTCGAAATGAATGGTCATACCCCTTGGTCTTCTGCCTCCTAATTTCTTTATCCAACTCAATTTAATAATCATAATAATATGTACACAATTTCATGCTACAGTGGGATTTTGTCTTTTCTTTAGGATACTTGCCTTTGCATCACAAACAATAAAAAATAATTACATCATTTACTTTCACATTTTAATTACATATTTCAATTTCACTCAGCTCCTTTTCCGAATTTTGGCTTTACTGGATTTGTCTTTTCCTGCTGCTGTTAAGAACCTGTTCTGCATACCTTAGTTCAATGTAATTGTGTGCACCTGTGAATGTATACCTGTCAAACCTGTAATCTTAGTTTATCTCTGCATGCTCTCCTCTTCTTTTTCCTTTTCCATAATTGCATTTAAGTTTTCATGCTCAATCATATTCCAACCCGGGAAATCTCTCTCTCTGCACTTATTCTATGCTGGCAATTTCAATTAAGTAAGGCTGGCTATTTTCTCGGTTGGCACTCAGATACTAATCAATATATCTAAGGGTTTATTTTAATGCCTCCTCTAATAATGTGCTCTCCAAGACATACATATATCACTGCGTTCTTTAATTACTCGCAACCTTAATATATATCAATGCAAATAACCCGGCGTCGAACATATACATATATATGATCAACCTTATCATATAACCCTCGGTGATAAATATTTAAACTATATTGTATTTAATCCATTACACAGGTTAATATGTCTACGTCATTATACATAAGTTCTTTTATACTCCGTCGGGCCTTATACTAAATTAATAACCCAACTTCATTACGTATATTTTCGCCGGGCCCACAATGCCATCAACCGCTAATCGAATGCACACAACATACATGACTTATCGTCCACGCACCTTTATTAAACCTCGTGCAAGTCCTGTGATCACCCACCGTTGGATACCCTTTGCCTAGATCAACGGATCTTATTCATTTCGCTGGGCGTCTTTCGCTGGTCGTTAATGCGCGAAATTTTATTTTAATCAAAATCGCTTGGGACACGCGGCCAAATCCTAATGGAATCGCTCCGATTCCACAGATACCACCTTCCATATAAAAGTGGTGCGAAAAATACCAGAAACCACCGTCACTGTTCCCCATTCCTACTCGTGGTTCCGTTGCTTTACTCCAGGTTCCGGTCCCCCACGATTTCATATACATATAACTTTTCATCGTATTTCAGTTATATATATGACTATGGTTCCTTCCACCTTTATTAAAACAAATCGCTCATATTTCAATGTATTGTCGTATTTGATTCCGCTCCAATGCTCCAGGTTCCACTGCCTATTTAATGTACAGAGGTTCTATCAAACTATTAACCCCGAAACTTGTGGGATAATCAATACCACGACATCATTGGCTACCAGAGTTCAGAGATTGAGCCATTACACAGAGTCGACACCTTTCATCACAATCTTCCACCGTAATTTATCTTGCTGGTAACTACAGGTATGGCTAAGCATAACTAATGACTTTCAGTAGGCATCAATTTATTCCAATCCCACACAGAATCACGGCTCATACATTCCACATAGTCAATTTGTGTTCCACTGCGGGTTCAACGGTCTATCCACACATAACCCTTTCCACATAGTTTATTTATTCGACACAAAAACCTCGCCACAGATTTTATTTACACACCAAACCTCAAAATTGCACACTACAGCATCATAGACCCATTTAGGCCCCCAATTACAGAATCTCATGTAATGCAAAACTTCTTCACTACTCTACACCTTGAATAGCTCTTTACATCAATTCATTTCCTTTGCTTCCTTTGCTTTTTCTTTGCTGCCTCTGCTTCTTCTCTGCTGCCTCTGCTTCTTCTCTGCTGCCTCTATTCTTTGCCATCTCCTTGCAACTGTTCCTGTCTCTGCATTTGTTACCTCCTTTGCCATCAATGACAACATTTCCAACATACTTCTCTGGTCATATAAGTTGTTATTCTTGTAACAAGTATGGACATGTGGAAAAAGAATGCAGGATGAACAGATCTGAGAAATTGAATAATTTTCAGCACACAATTAGAAATTTCAAGCAAAGCTGGAATAGGAAGGAAGACCGGTCATAAACGTAGGGAATACTGACCCTACAGCAGTCATCCGCTTCTAAAGCTTACCTCTCTGAATGACTGCAGGAGAAATGTGAGATACATTATAGGGATTAGTAATGTATCATCACAGGGGGAGAAATGTATGATGATTCTCATGATTGGTTTGGTTATTCTGGTTATGATTATTTCTGACTGATCATCTGATGTGAAGAAGACAGGTATAGGTGGTACAACTTCAGGGGGAGATGAAGGAATGTGAAGTTTTCAATGTTTCATTTTCATACACGGGTTCAGTGAACAAAAACTGCGTATACACGTGAGTTACAGTGGAGACAGTCACATATGCACTTCTGATAAGAAAATTTGAATGACAAAGCTGAAGATCAGGAGCATAGGTTCAGGGGGAGCATCAGTCTGACTATTAATTATTGCACTATTGGAATTGTATCTGCTTATTACTCAGTTCTAATTGATGATGACATGTTACATGATTTCTTATGATAAGATTGTGAATGAGCCCTGTTTGCTTTTTGCTGAAGAGTATTATTTTCTTTCACACATGGATGAGATGGAAGTCTTATGATTCAGAGATAAGGACAGATCATGCAGAGATTGCTGCTGATGACTTGCTGTTGAAGGTGTTCAGGTTGCACAAGCTAAGGAGGAGCCTTTGGTCATATGGAAAGAATACTTGGATGCACACTTTCAGGGGGAGCATTAGCTTTGTTGAGTATAATGCATTGTTGGCATTATGATGATTCTGAAGAGTGATCTCTTTCTTGAGGTCTTTTTGGTAGTGGTCATGAAAAGTCATATTTGTAATTTGATGAAAAGGTCATGTTGAGACCTATGATGTAAAATTGTAATATTCAGTCATGTAAGGACTTGTTCAAATTTGTAAATCCACTTGGTTGGATCTTTGATGTAATTATGAGTCCTTGGTGATAGGAAAGGTCATAGAGTCATATACTTCATTGAAAAATATGTTTGAAGATTCAACATGAATTCAGGAGAGGCATGAGAAAAAAAAAACCTTGTGTTGGTTTTGATCCGCCCTTTGCACTTGATGTCAAAGGGGGAGAGTGACATGGTGTTTGAATAAGGGGAGAATATCATTATGCTTAATGTATCTATCTGTTGTGGTGATCAAACACCATCGTGGTTGAAATCAAGTCCAAAGGGGGAGATTGTTGGCAATATGATGCAGAGTGTTGTCCTTGATGGCAACCCACTTGATGAAGATGATGGCAACCTACTTGATGAAGTTGTTCCTGACTTGATGGACTTGGTAATGATGTAAATCTGATGTGATATGTTGTGTCTACAGAGAAACTCAGTTGTAATGATGAAAGTAATTTCAATATGTGCTAGAACAATGATGAAAAGTGTGTGTCTCAAGGCATACGCAAGTTTGTCTAGGAGAAGTCGCGTATGTACGCGGGAAATAACGTGCCAAGTCGCGTGTGGTCAAATAAGCTCTAAATATGTAAAACAAGGGGTAATTACCATGGTATTGACCCATTGTATTGAGCGCTGGGTTGTCTAGTTGATCCCGCCCAGGAATACCATCGGAAGTGATGTGGTTTTGGCTCATGGTATTGAAAAATGGAAAACCTATATAAGGAGAAGAAAATCATTTTGCAAGGGTGTGCATGAGTCTGGGTTTGAATGGAGACTTCACTCTGAAGTATGTCTGTATGGAAAGGGTAATAGTTTGATGATAGATCTGAATCTGTGATGCACCTATGAAGAAAATGATGAAGAAGGTTATCTAGATCTGAAATGTATTTGTATCTTCTAGATCTGTTTATGGAATGTTTAGATCTGAGATGAGGCGAACATCTGTCTGAAGTAAAGAGTTAAATCTGAACTGAATACCTGATCTGAAGAAGTATGCTGCCCTATAATATCTGAAGATCTATACGCAAGTTTGCTACAGCGGAAGCACGTATATACGCGGGTTTGATGAAGAGAAACCGCGTATGGGTTGTAAAGTTAGTTCTGTAATGTGCAGACATATACGCGGGTTTATGTGACTGGAAGCGCGTATATACGCGGGATCAGTGAAAGGAAAGTGCGTATGAAATCTAGGGTTTGCTGAAGGATGAAGCATGAAATATCTGATCTGTTCTACTGTGTTACTGCTATCTGATCTGGGTTGTCTGAATTGATAAGTTTCAGTTTTAATGTATTATTGAGCTTAAGTGTGTGGAGTGGGTCCAGTCTGAAAATATGATGAAAAGTGGCCTGCAAGTTGTGCTCTAAAGAAAGCTTTTGGATCCAGTGTGAAAATTGATGAAACATGGTCCATGGTGGTGCTGAGGGTTGTAGCCTTCAGTCAGGGGGTTGTAGCTCCCTTCCAGGTGAGGTTGGTAAACGAGAGCAGGGGGTCATAGCTCCCTTCCAGGGAGGCTGGTAAACGAGAGCAGGGGGTCATAGCTCCCTTCCAGGAGAGACTGGTAAACGAGCGCAGGTGGGTGCCTGCGTACTGGTATGAGTCTGCGCCAGTACATTGTTGTAAGATGTTTTCTTTATAATAAAATATTGAAGGCTGAGACAACGGCAGCGGTGGTTTTCTCCCGACTTGGGTTTCCACCTAAAATCCTGGTGTTCATGTGTGATCCTTATGTGTGATGATTTACTCTGTTATTACTGCACATGTCTGTTGCTATATAAACATCTGATGAATGAATAAATGCAAGGATCTAAGTAATGAATTAATTGCATATTAAGATCTCTGCATATACGCGATTTTTGTGAAGGGTATCCATGTATATATGCGAGTATGATCAAGTAAAGTAGCGTATGGGTTTTAGAGCATGAAAAAGTAAAAATATTTGAGTATGCCCTAAATAATGATTCCCCCCCCCTCTCAGTATTTTTCCCAATAGAAATAGACAGAGAAATTGCACTTTTCGCTACGAAACTGCTAATACTTTCATAGTGAAAATGCCAAGAAATACACTAGGTATGCTACGAAAGTAAGGATTCCTGTCTGTCTTGTCAAATTAGCTGCTAGGTATCAGTAAAATATTGAAAGGGATAGGGTAGATGCCATTAAATTCAGTTAGAGTTAAGATCAAGGTACAATGGTCATGGCTGAAGTCATTATTACCATTTTCAGCATGTATGAGGTCATCATTACCCTTTTGGCATGTATGTGTCATGATTTAAGCATGAGATGTCATCTAAAACGCAAAATATTATCCTAAGCTGCTATTTGTCACTCAAAATTCATTCATGCATGTGAAACATCTCAATGTCACTTTTTGAGAGCTGCCTCATCACACCAAGCAACTTGCTGTCCAATTTGGATTTACAAGTCTCACCTTTTTAAGAGGGTAGCTTGGTTATAAAAGGAGATGGTCATGTACAAAAAAGCACAAAAAGGAGGTTCTGTGGATAAGATAGAAGCTCATGGACCTTAAGCTATTCATGGAGGACCCTAGCTTTGTTGAAGCACACATCAGTTCAAGTTGTCAAAATTTATGCTAGAGCTAACAAGAAAATTGCTATGTTTTTGGACTGTTTGAGCAAGTAAGTCTAAAGAGAGGATTATAGATAAACATAGACGAATTTGGAAATATTGAGAGAGATTATTGTCAAGAATAGAGCAAGGAAAAATAACCTCTCACTTTTCTCACAGGTGCTATCAGGATGGAGATACATGGATTTCTTTGAGCCCTATTTTTAGAAAACAATTTTTTCCTGTTTTACACATGTTTTTCAAATCAATATTGTGGACAACTGGAGATGGTTTTCTAAAAACCAAGAGAGGTTTTTCTTCAGAACATTCTTATTGACAAAAAATCCTTCCATGTTTTCAAAATACATGATGGATTTAGAGACATAAGCTCTGTTCTAAGACCTAGGTTTCATAAAAAATAGGAAAAATCAGCAAAGAAGTTAGAGTTTGGAGTAGCCAATAGCTCAACTCATCATCAATGAGGAAGAAACACCTCAAGGCTCATAGTTTGAGCTGGTTTATGTTTTGAAAATTCAATGGCATGTTGGAAAAGAAGTTTTTACAGTCGAAAGGCATATTTTTGAAGTTAGGCAAAAATATGAAATTAACATAGTTTTCAGCAGTTTCGTAGTGTTTCCTAGGCTTGAAGCCAGTAAAACGCTACGAAACCACCTGTAGCTTTGTTTTTGTATTTAAAACCAATTTGAGGAGCTTCCAAGAGAAGGAAATGATATGGAGGATGTGTCAAGGCATAATGAACACAATGCGAAAGGAAAGAATCAGAAAAGCTGATGGCAAAGGGCATTTTCTGTATGCTACGAAACTATCATACTTTCGTAGCCTGCTATTTCGAAGGTTAATGAGCTAATTTTTGGGCAGTTTTGGAAAAGTGGATACTTTCAAAGGGTCAAAGGACTATGTCAGTAGTCATCCAAGACTTGAAGACCATGAGATGAAGACAACTCATCAGCCAAACCATTCGTTGAAGATAAGGATCATTTTTCCTTAAAAATAGGGTTTGTTTCCAGATTTGGAGGAGGGTAATTAATATGTCATGTAGTGATGAGCTCTATCATAGCCTATTCGAACATTTGAAGGATAAGTTGTTAATGATGTAACTATTTTTAAGAGATAAGGTAGTTGATGTAATAAGTAGAAGTTTGAGTCCTATTAGGAAAATGACTGTTTCATAGTGTAGCTATCATTTTATCATTAAAGAACATGTTTTCTTGCTTTGCAAGGTGTCATTAGGAAAATTTTGATGAATCTAGCCAAGAGGTAGATCATCACTGATTTAACAAGTCTATTAAAGGGCAAATATTCAAATTTGTAAGGGGTTGGAGATTTTTGGCAATACTGCAGCGTTATGTAATTTGACTGTTTTCAGTAATACATAGAACTTTCACTTGACCAAACTGAGATTCTCATGGAGTTTTTAGTGTTTAATTGATCTATACTTTCTATGTGTACCATTTTCAGTGGTTTTCATATTTAATAATTAGAATTCATAGGTGTATGCTATGAATTCCTTTATAGATGAATTGATTGTGTTATTTCATGTTTCATGTGTGCTTTACCTCTGCTAAAAACTCTTACCTGCCTCAGCTTCCATGTCAAGTGAACTTACTAAATTTTTTGACTCCATAAGCCCAATGATTGCATACTTGTACTCTTTTCAACCTACACACATTACAATCAAGATATTTTCCAAGTAGAGTTAGCCATCTAGATACATCTTTATCAAATATCATTAACCCCTTTGAGAGAGCCCTCTCAGACTGAAGAGGCTAAGCTTCAGTTACAAGTTGGTTTAAAATAGTTACATGAAGTTCTCTGATTAGCAGCCTATCAAGTGCAATTTTGTGATAACAGATTGGTTGAACCAAATATTTCTTTCAACCAACCACCCCCGAGCCATATTCCAAGCATGAATGTGGGATCTCATGGAACAAATTAAAAAAAAACAAACTAGGGATTCCAGAGGCCAAACCACCTCAACCCTCAATTAGTGATCCAAAATCATGGTTAGAAATCACTACCCATCACCAGTTTGGTCTCTACCCAAGCTTTCCAGGTCTCCAGAGCATTTGTTCCAAACAGGGCTTCTAGGACTAATAACTCAACCCACATTTGTTGTCAGACTTCCAAAGTGTTTGTCTAACTAGGGCTTATGAGACTAGTAAATTAAACCACCAAGGGCTTCCAAAGTGTTTTTCCAACCAAGTGTTCTAGTACTAGTGACACAACCAAAGCTGTTACAAGGCTTCCAAAGTGTTTTTCCAACTAAGGCTTCCAAGAATTAGTAACTCAACCCACAACCAAAGGAACATGAGAACCAACCAAAACAAAAGGAAAGAAATCCACAACACAATGGCTATCCAAGAAATGGCAAGACTAAGTAAAACAATTGTCAATCCATGCAATCCTCCATTCCAATGACATATCACAACCAAGAAACCACATGCATGTGACATGCATGCCAAAACTAGAAAGGAAGTCACACATGCAACTTGGTACCTATAAGAGAAACCAATTGTAGCTAATAATCCCTATGTCCCCTTGCACTTTCCTGCTCTTCCTTTTCATTCTTTCTCCAAATCCCAAGTATGCCACACTCCTCCAAGAGTTCTCCAAGAAAAATCTAAGTGTCCAAGAGTATGATACAAAGAGAGAGAGTAGAAAGTGAGAGCTCCAAAAATGAATTGACCAAAAATCCATGAACTAATCCTCATAAGAATTTCTATTCATGATGCAATAATTTTCTTCAATTTTCCATTATTTTCCTTCATTTTCCTCCTCACATGAAACTTGTGACCCTTCACCTTCCTTTTCTCCTAATTTCCATTATTTTCATAAATAAATTGACAATTAATGCCACTTTTCCTTTCCAAAGCTTTTGTCATTTTACTTTTCCAATTTCCTTAGCCATAATAAACCATATGAACACTCTCACTAGGATGTGTTTCCCAACATTCAGCTTCGAATAAGTGTCTCATGACCTTTCTTATTATTTTTCCTTTATTAACATTATCTACATGGAATTTTGACCAGGGTTGTTACAAACACTAACCCAGTCACCACACAACACATGAAATATTTTTCTTTTAGTAGAGATTTTATCTTCCAAAGATCTTTGCACCACTCTTAAAAAGTTGCATTCTCATGGATAAAAAAATCTTGATAGCCATATCGATCTATGTATTGACCTTCATTCTGATTTATTATCCAAATAATTTTATTAGACCCCTCAAATATGTAGACAGGTGCCCTTCCCAACATTCAATCGGGAGGTGCCAACATTTTTCCCATTCAATGTCCAACCATAAGGCCCTCAAATCCAACCACCCTTGTCTCTAGAGAGAAGTTCCATCTTCATTTTTCATTTAACTAAGCATGGCCCACAAAATTTTCCTAAGATAGTGAACTAAGGCATTCAACATTGATCTATATTGGATCAATATTACTTGTCATCCATCACAATGCTTTTGGAGTGGAAAATTTAGAGTAACCAACATACAAAGCCATTTTTACCAATAGATCCCCATCGAAGAATTGGGTTTGAAACCTTCTGGAGGTATTTTGAGGAATTAAATGATTTTTTTATCCAAAAGATATTGATTACACCATACCCATAGAATTATTCTATAATCAAAAACCTTTCCATTGGTGCAAAAAATACATCAAACAAATTCTATATGAAAATGTTATGCCACCCAAAATTTAACCTTCCTATTTTTTCCACCATGGTTTGAGAGCATGCCATATTAGCATAATTAATCATGGAAAATGGGCTAGCCACATGGAATATATGAATAATATTATAGAAGGATCAAAGTTTTAGATCTAGTTGAGAGTTGGAGTCAAAATTAACCCCTAGTCAGCTAACAATATGCATTATAACTTAGCCACTAAGAGGAAAAGGGATTCGATTTTATTTTCTTGCATTTTGTTAGATCATATAGTACATAAGAGTGGATAGGGAGAGATAAATACATATATATTAGTATTCTATAGCATTCCATGGGCCACAAGTCTCAAATAACTCCATATAGTGTGCCTTCTCCTTTTTACTTGCATTATTTCTATTCCAAACAAAAGATAATATAGTAACCTCACCTTCCAATTGGGTTTTCTCCCGAAAGGGCTTCCCATAACACATTTTGGTGTTCATTATGATTGAAGTGTGTTTGTATTTCACTTATCTCTCTTTTATAAATTGCATAAACAACAAATTGAGTAATAACATATCTTTAATCTAAGGAATTAACCCTTCATAATATAGATTTTAGTTTACTTTAAAATATTTTTTGTGACAAAATGTCTAGCGAAATATCCACAGTCATATACAAATCATATTAGTATCAAAGGTAGGTTTTTTTGGGTATTTGTGGGAAGTTGTAGGGGGGTTCAAGAAATGGTTTGAGTAGAAAGCCATAAAACTTTAGCTATGGGCGATGAATATGTTGATCATAACTCTTGATATATGGTAGAGGCGATATGCTTAGGGTAGGAAGCATAAGTCATTGATATCATTTGTATTATGAACCTTCTTATGGCGACGCTAGAAAATAAGCTTGCAATCATATAAGATGAAGGTTCCAACTCAAAGGTTAGAATAGAGGGGAAATTAGAGTATTATAACTATCCAAATAAGTATAATTAAAAACTTGAAAGAGAGTATCCAAGTCCAAGTGCCTTGAATAATTCATATTACCTCTTCAAAAAGGAATTAATTTGGATAACAAGCCACATCAAGGTGAGATTGATGCTTTGAAATTACATCATTGGTTGCATAAATTAGAGTTTTATCTCACTTTTCACATAGATTAGGAAAATAAAATTCCATTTTCTCATTTTAAAGTAGAGGTCCATACTCTAACCTAGTGGGAAACCCACATGGAAACCAATAGGATAGATGAGGATCCTCAAATAACTAAGAGGGAAAATTTTAAAATCATCATTAATTCTAAATTATATTATATTGAGTAGGTAGAGGAGCAATGGATCTAGTGGTATTTTTTATCACTCAGTAATTTCCCTAGGTTCAAGAGAAATAGTTCGAGGTAACCACAAACCTACTTTGGAAATCTAGGATCTAGCCTTCCTAAATTTCAGAGAGGGCTATCTCTTTTAGATTTAACTTTGTTTTGGATTAATATTTTAGGCTAGCTATGATTGAACACTTGGTTTTGGTTTTGAAATGTTTGGTGGAAAATAATATTACTTAAAGACAAATTAAAGAGGGATCTACTAGTCCATTGGGCTATGGAGTCAAAGTCTAGCAAGCAGAACTAGAAGGCAAGGCCAAAGGGATACTAATGTATTCAGGGCAAGGTAGATAACCCTCAGAGATTTGGATAGATTTTTTTTATGAGAAGGCTTGTTTCGGGATAAAGGGTAATGAAGAATCCTTTGATTCAGAAAAAGAGGAAGGAGGCAGGGGTCAAACGGGACTAGGAGCAATTAAGAATTCCTAAATCCAGAAATCAGCAGAAAAGATTTAAATGATTAAGTAGTTAAGATAGGGAGTTCTAACACTAGTCCTGAAGTAATACTCCTATTTAATCATTAAGATTGAACAACATATATGAAATGAATGGAACTCAAAAAATAAACAATGACAAGATAGATGCACTTTACTCTTCAAATTATTGCATGAATCCTGAATTATGAAGTCCAATTGGCAATTGTCTAGACTGCTGCTTTGAAATCAACACATGTAAGCCTCCAAAATACCAGAAAAATGTCTATAATGTTCTTAGAAATTTTATTCCACCCTAAACACTTCATAAACCAAATTATTTATGAAAAATGTTTATTACAAATATCTCCAATTGTTTTACATAAATAGAACTTAATTAAAGGAAACTCAAAACTAATGCATCTATTTGGCACTATTTTTTATGGATAGGTGATGACAAAGAGGAGAATTCAAATTTTATCCAACTCTTAGTTGATGATGAGGCATCCAAGTCACTAACTGTTTCCTTTCTTTGTGCATTCTACTCCCACAATTCTGCAAACTTGGGGTCCAATGATACCTTTGTATTTCTGAATCCGAAATAGATATGTAAGAAGTGAAAGAGGTTATTTTGGATGAATATGTTGGTGAGATAAAACTCTTTCCGTTTCCGAAAATTCTGCTCCAGGTGGTCACAATAGGCTTTGGCAAAAGATGTGTAAAACAGAGTTTTACAGAGTCTGAAAAATAGCCTGTAAATATGTGCATGTATCTCTCATTCTGAAATACTGTGCAAAACATGAGCTAGGTTTTTGTAGATGGGTCTCTTAGGAAAAAAAACCTCCTTAAGTTTTGTAAGATGTATTTCTTATTGACCACAATAGTTTCTGCAAAACAATGACTTAAACATGAAATGTCTGGAATAATGTTCCTTCTTGTTATGTTTTCATCTTTTCACCTTTTAGTTCTTTTAACTGTTTTACTTTCACTTTGGATAAAATTCATTGTTGGTGAAAGTATTTTCATCTCTTTTTACCATTTACTGCCTCTGTATTTACTTTTATTGTTTACCTTTGATTTCTCTTGTAACTTTGTTTTAACTTTCACTCTGACTTTTACCTGATGCACTTTAACCACTGATACTCTTTGACTGTTATGTTTTCAGTGTCATTGTGAATTCTGATTTCACTTTTACCATTCACTGTACAAATTTCATCATTCTGATCTCTCTCTGACTTGATTTTATTTTTTCTTTGTATACAAATTGTTTGTTGAATGAAGCTTTTGATTTAAAATATGAGAATTTGGAGCAAACAATTTTGTCAACTAGTATTGAAACTGATGGCCCAATTTCTTATTCTGATAATAACCTACAAAAATCAAACAATTTGTTAATGAAATCCATGTTTGAAGGGAGGTGATTGAAGGATTTTGGAAAGACCTGTGGAATGAGATCTGTCTGTGGAGATTTAACTCTGTTTTTAGGCATTTTGGCTTCTTCTGTAAGATTAAATGGTTTACATAGTTAATTTACTTTAAACAGAGGGGTAACTGAGCAATTTAAGCTAAAGATATCTTCTTTTGGGCTTTTTGCTCAATTAGGTTTATCTAAGGATTGATACTGGGATAAGACAGGAAACATGGATTCCTGAATAGTTTAAATTGTAAAAGGAGATTTTTAATAGATTTGTAGGCTTTAAGCTTCTTTTGTGTTTCGGAATTGATCTTCAGAGGTCATTATCGGATGATTGGCTTTAAAAGGCACACATAAGAAATTAGGTTTCCTGCAAAAAATTGGCCAGGGTTTGGCCTGTTTTTGGGCAATTTACACAGTTAATTCTCCTATTTAACAGTTTGTCTTCTAATGGAAGGTTTCAAATTGACCGTGCAGGATGGTAATTTAATAAAAAATACCTCAGATTGTAGGTATTTTGATGCTTTTAAAAGGGTTTCTGAATCTTCTGGTTATTCCTATGGATGGATCTGGATCGTTGATGCAGAGAATGAATTTAATGATATTCAAATAAGGAAAATTATGGTCGAATTCGGCTTTGGGACAAGAGATTAAAAAATAGGGGCTTAGGGCTCTTTACACAGTCGGGCGGAGTTTTCTTACCAGTCGGGACTGTACAAATACATATGAAAAATGATATATCAAAGGTTTAAACTTAATATGAATCAACATAGAATGCATTAAATGCAGGTCTAATCCAAGGTAGGAGGTGGTTGGATTTTTCGAATGCGAAAAACCACTAGTGGGTTTCGCGTCGGGATAGAGTGGTAAGTTGTTTTTTGCAAATTGAACGTGATCGAATAATATGGCGCCACGTTGCATTGGGTGGTTTCATAAAACAACTCATTTCGCGCGATTTCGAGCTCAGGGCCATCGATCAGTTTCAGAGTGCGAAACAGATCGTGCGTCGTTGGATCTAAAAAGTGGGAGCGAACGGTCGGAATGTGATGGGAAGGTGTGGGGAAAAGGTTATGGTGGGGCCCGGGCGGCTTTATACGATGGTGCATTATAAATATAACAAAACCTTTGTAAAAATAGACTTTATAACCAAGGTTTTAATATATGGAATGGTTTATATATAAGCGAGTATAATGCAAAGGGTTTTATTGGGTGATGTTATATATATAAAGAAAGTTCATATATATGGTAAAAGAGCGTGTGAGGCGAGTTTTAACCAAGGTTAGGATATGGTAAAGCTTAGAATGATAATAAGCTTTTTATAGTGGCGCGGATGAAAAAACTTTAGGATAAATGATATAAGAGAGGTGATGTGGTAAAGCTATATTTTTCCGATAGCTTTATTTATATTTATATTTATATTATATAGTTATAGACCATGGAGGGGTCCAATAACTATATGGGGTGGGATTATTTATATATGGTTAGTTTTAGACCGAAGGGGGTATTTTTTGGGTTTTTAATTTAACATGTGGATATTTAAATTTGGTCAAAAATCTTATAATAGTGGGTTTTTGGGGATAATTAGATAAAAGGGGTTAGAATAATAGGATAAGGTTTATTTATATGGATTTAATAAATAAATTAGAAGTTAATATGACTAAGGACAATGAAAAAACACCAAAATATAATTATATGACTAAGTAAAGTGATAATGTGAAAGCCAAGCTTTATCATTTAATATTTGACCACTTTGACCTAGAATATAATATTTTTGGAGGGTTTTTATGCTTGTATGAATGAAGGAAATTAGTCAAAAGGGGATTTTATTTTTCATTAAGTAAAAGGTCTTTACTTATGAAATTGAAGTGTAATAGATGAATGTAGGGTAAAAGAGGATAATCAAGGATTTAAAAATAGTAATTCAACACTTTTTAACTTAGCAGTCACTGAGCCTTGGGTCTGGTCCCAACAGAAGTCAAAGAAATGGTCTGAGCCTCTTTGACTGGAAGTTTAAAATGCAAAACAACTATAAGAGATAGGAAATTAGTGATTATTGCCTGGTGTAAATATTTACATGTTTCTTCCCACTTATTTCTACCTACCCAACTTTTAATCTAACATTTTTTCTTCCTTTTTGCAGGTGTATTTGAGCTAGCAACCTTGAAACATTTTATTCTTTTGAAAGCAGTAAAAACTAGCTAAATCTACCATATATCTTCCGAGGGCTCAGATTAAACTGATGAGCTCCTCTTTATTCTCTACCTATCTACTGATTAGTCAGGATTAAACTGTCTGACTAATCTTTATTCACTATCTATAACATGTAAATTGAAACATGACAAGTCAAGATTGAATAGTTTAACTCATCATGGATTATGGCATTTATTGACACTCTGCCATAATCATCTGAAAGTAAAAATTAGCGGCATTTGGACTTGCACACTTTCATGTTTTATTTCTTTTTCTTTGGGGTATATTATTTTATCTAAGTCCTTTGATTTTTCTTTTAGGACTTTTACCCTCTTTTTGATTTTTTGATTTTGTTACAAAATATGGGAAAACAACTTGCAGAAAGCAAGGTATGTACATATTTACAAGACTATCAAAAGTCAATTCCAAATTATGAATCCTATATTTATAGGACCCTAACAATATTAATTTAGGAAGAGATAAGGGAAGAGTGTAAAATGTTACACCACATAATTTTGAATGACAAAAATAATGTTGGGTATATCTCTAAAAAACCTAGATGTACTCCTTAAGTATCTGGGGGCTCTAGAGAGCCATCCATGAAAGATAGTGATGTTGTTCAAACTCAAAATGGTATATGAGGCTTTTTTATATGTACAATAGCTTGAAAACATAGGCCAAAATAAAAAGTATTAAAGTGGTTCAAAGAAGAAAGAACACCAAGAATCTTCCAAGGAAGGGAAGAAGAAGTGGAAAGGAGGAAAGGACCACAAGAAAATATCCATGGCACACTAGTGAAAATATCTTAACAAAAACTACAATATTGATGGTCACACAAAGGAGAAGTATTGAAAATTACATCCAAAAATCAATTCAAAGTGATGCAGGGGCATCCATAAAATCTTGATTTACCCATAGGTCAAAATTCTCAAGAGGAGTTGGTTCTTCCATGAGTGGATTTGTTAGGATGGAGTTTGTTTTAATTGCCATGTAAATCATTAAATTTAGAAAATTGTTGTAATTTGTTTCATTTTCCCAAAATTGGTCTATATTTGTGTATCTAGACTGAATGCATGATGTATTATTTATATTTTGTTGAATTAATAAAAAATAGAAAATTTGGAGTGAGTGAGAGTGATTTTCCGATCAAAGCCTGTAACCATTCCTTCTGAAATATTTATTTTCAATCATTAACCATTCCTTCTACAGTATCTCTATTATTATTGGTCAAATATATATATATATATAGACAATGTACAGAGAAATAAACGAACAAAGTAATTAAGGAGGTTTTAATATCTCGTGAGTAGGAGGGTTGTAGGAGCGATAGAAGAGAGTCGACACATTAACAAAGTCAAGGCCGAATCACTGAGGCATAATCAAGCACAAAGGAGAAGATACTTAGATTTTCCTATTACCCAATGAGAACAGTCAATTAAAAACTTTAGGAGACAAAAATAAAAAAAAATTCAGAGGAAAAGCTGAGACTTGACAGTGTCAGGTTGATGTGTCCCTGAAGGTCTTATCCTGGAAGGATAACAGGATCCCTTAACAAGAATATCTTGGCTAACTAGAGACATGATAACATGTAAGCCCAATTAATCAAAGATGAGAAAGATCGTGTGGTGTGTAGGTGGGTCCACGATGACTAATCATGAAGGCAGAGGCATCAACACCTTTTTAAAACAAGCAAGATTGGAAGTTGATGGAGCCAGGGCTGAAAATTCATAGAGAAATCCCAGAGTCTGTCTCCCAGGGATTTATCTTTGTGCGCTTTTGTTAGCAAGGCAGGACGACTTGAGTTGGGATTATGTGTCCCTCTTTGAATTACACACCAATACGAAGGGAAGTGGGACTTGGTTATGAGTAGTGTGTTGGCACTGATATTGTGATGATAGTTGATGAATGTTGCAGTGATTGATGGTTGGAATTGATGTTAACCTGGGTTTGTGTTGGAGATGATATGATTGTTGGATGGTATTGGTTTCTATGATTATATTGTGCTAGAGATGATCTGCATTTGTCTATATGGTTTCTATGGAAAATGTGTATATTGCACGGTTGCAGTGGTTTTTTGTTGGCATTGATGTCATCCTAGTAGCATGAGTTACAAATAGCATGTGAGGTAGAGACACTTGGTTTTTGCATTGGTTGCAAACTTGTTTTGTCCATTGGTTGCACACTTGGCTTGTTTTTTGTTGCAGATGTTAGATAAATGGTTGCATATGATGTTAGTGTAGGTGTTAGAGAAGTTGTGGAGCCATTTGATGGCCTATGTGCTAGTGCATCTGATGGATGGTTTTCAAGTCAACCTAGTTTGAATTGTGTTGATGATGGAGTTGGACCAATGGATTGCTAGAGTGTTGCAGAGGCTATAGTGGGTTCCTAAGGACTTACTGATGATGATAAACCAGTGGAGAAAGTATGGTGCAAGTTTGAAGGAAGATGCTTATGTTTTAGTCTATGTTCAGCCCCAATCACGTGGAAGGAAGGTCATGAGAGTGACTCAAACTCTCTAGTCGCTAGGAGAGAAGCCTATGGGAGCGACTGCAACTTGTCAGTTGAATCCTTGTAGTGTTTAGAGAGCGACTAAAGAGAAACATCCCTAAACACATGAATGGAGAGATGTGGGAGTGATTGGACAGTTTCTGACTTGCACTTACTATGTGAGGGACTAGAGCCGAGGTTGTCTAGTGCTATCTGTACGACTGAAGAAAAGCACAAAAATGCCTCCGGATTCCTCACGCATCTCAGTTATTTCATGATTTTATTTTAAGGAAATTAATTGTAATTTTATGGATAAGTTTCTATTGACTAAATCAAGAGTAGAATTAAGTGTTTGAGGTGTGAACAAATTGATTAGGTGAGTAGTGGAGAAGATTGAGAAATTGCTTACATAGATGAGAAAATCCTCCATTTGTGTGGTTACACAAAGCAAATATTGGAGAGATAAAGCCTATGCAAAACCTAGAGGAAAATTTCCTATTGTAGAAGAATTTCATAGGCTAATGCTAGAGTCAAAGCATGTTTCTATTGCGTATTTTGAGAGCCTGATGGAGGAGGAGATGAGTAGAGAATTTCTCCTAGATCATGACTGATTTATTTGTGTTATCAGTGGCTAGGAATTAATTTACATAGTTGTAGCAGTGGTTCATATTTATATTGTTGATTTTAGATTATTTGTAGCTAATGTATTGTGGCCATGTGTGTTGAGTTTGGTGTGTGGATGTGAGAGAGAACTATGAGTAGTTTAATTGATTGTGTGATGAGATTGTGAGTGGGTTTTTTTGTGATTTGAGTTGAGTTGCAACCATTTTATTTGAAAATTTGGGGATGTTCTATTGATTGATGTTTTGAGGTTTTGAGGTTTTCAAAGAGAGAAATTTTTTGTTGCTTTTTGTAGGGGTCCAGTTTGAAATATTCTGAAATGTGTCCTTACAACATCAAAAGATCTATATAGGTTGGTGAAGAAGGGATGGGTGTTCATTTTCTATGGGTGTCGGCAGCTTCAATAGAGGAAGGATAAATCTCATATTCCAATGGGTGTTGGGTGAGACTTTTAGGGGATAGGAGTCTCCAGTGGATGGGTGTTCACTTAGTCGATGTTATATGAGAAAATGCCCTTCTAGACATAGCCATCTATGATGATGTAAATTTGATTTTTTGATTAATAAAATATAAAACAAAGAAGAAGCTATAATAAAGGGTATTTTTTCCCTGGAGGGGGGTTTTCCATCAGAGATCCTTCTGTCCTTTGTGCATGAGATTTTTTTTATTATGTTATGGGTTTCATGTGATGGTCATGGTATTTAATTTGTAGATTAATGAGTTATATGAGATAATCTACTAATGGTGTAATGTTTGATTGTGAATCAATAATTGGAAAATAATTTTAAAGTATACATTGTCACTCCTTGTTTACCACCCTCCCCCTCGCCCCGCCTCTCAATAGTGATCACATTTCCAAAAATTGGTATCAGAGCACGATGCTTTTTTACAGCTTCATCTTTGAAAGGTAGATCATGTGAAATAAAGATATTTTGGAGCAAATGGGATTCTTACTCTTCATGGATTGAATTATGCATTATGGAAGGTAAATTTGGAAGCTTACTTCATTTATCTTAATGAGTATTTTTTATCTCATTATAATATAATACATATGATGAATTAAATGAGAAAGCCAAGAAGATCATTTTAAAGACCCTATTACATCATGATGTTGCTATATTAAGACACTGCAAGAATTTAAAAGAGATTATGGATAAGATGCTTTTTATATATGGAAGAGATGGATCTCATATTTCAGAAGTTATTGAGAACCTTACTCTATTCTTGAAGAAAAAAAAATTATTATAGAATATTCTACATTCATAGCAGAAGCAGATCCAATCTCCTCTCAAGGAGATAGTGAGAGTATCCATGAGAGAATTGGCATGCAATTAATTAATCAGTAGATACAACATGAAGATCTCATTAATTCAGATGATATTTTTAAGAATCAACTGCAAGAATGAGAATCATATTCTGCAATACTAGAAGAGGAATTAGCCTCTTTGAGATGTGAATTTGAAAAGACAAATATTGAGTTATTCCAGTATAAAACAATGGAGAAAATCAACAGAATTTTGGATGAGATCCTTATCAATCATATATATCCTCTTATCAAAAGAGGATTGGGATTTGAAGAAGAATCCAACCTTGTAAAATAAAAGGAGAAAGTGGAGGATAGTCATATAGAAAAAAATCACAAGCCCAACATCACATGTAAAACCATCACAAGTCAATCAAAGATCTCATAAGGATCATCATCAAAGGAATCCAAAGAAGAAAATAAACTATCAATAGAATAAAATTAGAGAAGACCACATATACAACATGAAACAGTTCAAGAAATCAAGGAAGCAACCAAGCATTCATGGTCGAGAAAAGAAAAACACAAGATATCCAAATTTATTTTACAAGTATTTTTTTTCTTGCAATCATTTTGGTCATCGTGATAGAGAATGTAAACCTTTTGTAAGAAAAAAACATTGTTGGATAACAATTGTTCCAAGTGTGGAAAATATGTCCATAATGTTGGCATTATGATGTAATATGTTGTCCTTGATGGAAACCTACTCGATGAGTTACCTTTTGATAAGAAACCTATTTGTTGAAGATGTAAAATTGATGTATCTATAGGTCAGTTCAGATGTAACAGAGAAATGAATTCTAGTATTTGACAGAGGAATGATTAAGGTAAAATTTCAAGATATATATGTACGTTTAATGAAGTGAACCCGCGTACACCTGTAGTTTTGATGAAGGGAGCCCGAATATACATCCATAACTAGTGTATATGCAGTTTTGATGAATACAAGTCGTGTATACACGTGGGTACAAAGAATAAAAGTAGAGTATGTACTTACGCACTAAATTTATGATATCAGGGGTTCTTACCATGGCCCATAATATTGAGCGCATTAACAGCTATTTGAACCAGTCCTAGAATACCACCGACACTTGTCTGGTTTTTGGATCATGGTATTGGCTAAGGATCAAACTATATAAGAAGGAGAAGATCATAGTGCAAGGGTGCGCATGTGTATGAGAATGGAATGAATACTTTAGTCTGAAGTATATCTACATGTATTGGGCCATATTCAATAGATATATCGAATATTTTGATGCACTCATGAATACAATAATGGATCAGGATCTATATGTTGGAGTTAATGCTTACATTCTATATTTGAGAAGTTGGTTTGTGATGGTTGAGAAATTCTCTCAACCTCTCTCTCTAAATTAGGAATAAGTTGGATCTTAGAAACTCTATTTAATAGAGTAATCTGAATGTAATCAATGTGTGTGAGTTTGTTTACAGATACACCATTTTTGTATAATATATGAGTGTGTTTAGTAATTGAGTGTTTTTTAGTTATTTCTATCATGGTATCGGAGCATAGGATCAGAGGCCTGTACGTTGTGTTGTGAAGAGAGCGATTTGTGTTGATTAGTCAGGTTGTGAATAGGCGTCGTTGAATCTCAATACGCATTCATGGAAATGCTATGTTGTTTCTACGATTGGCAAAGCAACGGACCCTGCGTGTAAAATGGTGGATGAGAAATACGCATTGCTCTATTTCCCATTGGGCACACCACCCTCCATTGCAGGCCACGTACCCAAATTATTACTACTACTTTGTGGCATCCCCTTTGAAGCTGAGGCTGCTACTGGCCAATCAAAATATGTAGGGCTGCCACTGCCATTACTGGTTGCCCGTTCGAACAATGTTTGCAGTTTCCTCGTTCGATACCGATCGACGGCAGTGTATTCAGCGGAGCGAATCGGATTCGAACCCTCGACGAAGAAACCCTATTCGTAGACGCAATCGGGATGGAACAGTAAATCGTCTGTCTTGAAACCTTGGTGACCAGCTCTCACAACATCCATTGTTTTAAATTCCAAAAGACTAACATAGTCGTCGGGCATAGCTTCCTTCATTCATTAAATCCGGCGTTTTATATCAGATCTCAAAGATGCTTCTATGTTGCTTTCAGATTGTACTTGAAAAAAATTGAGAGGAGACCAAGAGAGAGTAAATTTTCTATTCTATATTCATTATTGTATGGTTACAAAATTGATTCTAGATACATTCCATATCTAGATAGCTTCCCTAGATAACTGGCGAGTACAGCAGTTAGCACCCATGTATTTTGGTGGATGGGAGCTCGTCCATAAAATGACTAGGAGTTTAGTTATTGCAAATATGAAATCAATTGTGTTTGAAGAGATCAAGTGGCAGTAAGGCTCAATATAGATGGTTGTCGAGATAGTATGGCAGTTGCGGATATAGGGAAGGATCCCTCATTCGTTGAAGACGTAGAGTGGTCTTCTAATGAGGTTATGCGATAGATTGGGATGTTGTCCAGTAATTGACTTCGGGAGGTCCTTGATTTGAGAGTTGAGGAAGAAAACTTGGGAATCCAACTTGCCAACTACACCTTTACGAGGGTTATGAGGCAACTTGATGGAGCATCTACTGATAAGCTAAAGAATGATTGATTATTTTGTTATTTATGAGTGATTTCAATAAATTCATGTAATGTAATCATTAAGGGGGGATGTTGGAGTTAATGCTTACATTCTATATTTGAGAAGTTGGTTTGTGATGGTTGAGAAATTCTCTCAACCTCTCTCTCTAAATTAGGAATAAGTTGGATCTCAAAAACTCTATTTAATAGAGTAATCTGAATGTAATCAGTGTGTGTGAGTTTGTTTACACATACACCATTTTTGTATAATATATGAGTGTGTTTAGTAATTGAGTGTTTTTTAGTTATTTCTATCACTATAGACCTGAAATTACTATGTATTTACATGATCTATTTATGAGTTGTTTAGATCTGTTGTCTGACACATAATTTCTGAAGTAAAATATATGATCTAAGAAAATTTTCTTCTTTGAAGGGTTATGCAGTCCTATAATATTTATAGATCTATACGTTGTTTCGTCACGATGAAAGCGTGTATACCCATGGGTTTGTGTCAAAAATAGTGCATATGGAAGTTAGGTTTCTCTGAAGATTGTTGAAGAAAAATTATGATCATTTCTGATATATTTCTGGTGTTTATCAATGAAATCTTCATGTAGATCTAGATTGTTTTGAATATTGTTTATGCTGCTAGTTGATTATGTATAAATATGATCAGTGACTACGTGATTGAATATGATGGATGCTGCTGACTAAATAATGGGTTCTATAAATCTGACAAAGTATGCTTTAATATCTATGCTCTGCTCCGATTCTAGACAGATTCCTAATTTCAATATATAAATATCTATACGCAGGTTTGTCCACAGGAAAGCACGTATACACGCAGGTTGCTATAAGTAAAGTAGTGTATACAATTGGTTTTATGAATGATTAGGGTTGAATTTGATTCTACATGTCAATACAAAAGTTTGGGTTTAATGCTGTGATCTGGTTACAGTGATCTCACTGTTCTTTTTATTGTTTGATGGCTATTAGTTTTGATCTACAAATTCTGTTGTGTTGAAGTTGTTGGACCCAGTGTGAAATTTATGAAACATGGTATGCAGTGATTCTGAGGGAAGAATCTTTCAGTGTGGAAGTCGAATATTCCTGCCAGTAGAAGATGGTGATCAGTTTTGGGGGTTGAAGCTCCCTTCCAGTAGTGGTTAAATGAGATCAGGGGATTGGAGCTCCCTTCCAATAGCAGCTGGAAAATGAGAGAAGGTTGCAGCCTTCTACAGGTGGGTGCCTGCATACTGATATGAGTCTGCATAAGTACAACATTGTAAGCCGTTTTCTATATAAAAAACATTGAAGACAGAGACAAAAACAATGGTGGTTTTCTCCCTACTTGGTTTTCCACATTAAAATCTTGGTGTTCATGTGTGATGCCTTTTGTGTGATGATTTACTCTGTTATTACTGCATGTATCTATTGCTTAAATATGTGATGCATAACTGATGATTTGGGCTAAGAAATGTTTTTGAAGTTTTAGTTGATCATTAAAGTTATCTAGGTATACAAATGTTTCTTTTACAAAAGCCACGTGCATATGCTAGTTGGAATATTTGGAGTCGCATATGGAAATTAGTAAAATAAAAGGAAAAGATTATGATTATTGTAAATACTGATTCATCGCCCCCCTCCCCCTTCTCAGTATTTTTCCCAACAATTGGTATCAGAGCAAGTCCTTCCGAAGAAGCTTAATCACTAGAAGGAAGATCATCCAAGATGAGCAATCAAGATGGAACAACATATATAAGGCCACCACTCTTCAATGGAAACAAATTAATCTTCTGGAATAAAAGAACAATATTCTATCTTTAGTCTCTTGAAGCAGATGTTTGGGCAATAATCGAAGGCGGTTACCAATATCCATCTGTAGTTCCAATAGATCCAACAACAAGAAAGAACTATGAAATCAATGCAAAAGATGTCAATGCGTTATTGGGAAGTTTGGCTCAATCATAATTTTTCAAATTTATGCTGTTAAATACAACAAATGAGATATAGGAAAAAATCATTCTCAGCTATTAAGGTGATGCCAAGGAAAAAAGTGATAAACTCCAGTCTCTGAGAATTCAATATGAAAATCTCAGAATACATAATGATTAAAGAATTGCTAGTTTCTTTTTGTGTCTAGATGAGATTGTAAATCATATGAGAAATATGCGTGAAGACATAAGAGACACAACCTTAGTAGATAAAATATTAATATCTCTAACTCCTAAATTAGAGTCAAAAGTGTCTGCTAGTCAAGATAAGTAGGATCTAGATAGACTCTTAGCATTTTTCAACTTCATGGGATACTGAATGCTTTTGAAATGAGAAAAGGAGGTCCGTCTAAAGTCAAAGAAGCTGCTTTTAGAGCTACTGCAAAAGGAAAGGACAAGGAAGAATAAAAATAATCAGGGTATGTATCAGAAAAAGATGAGGTAAATTTCGTAAAGAAACTTCAACTTGGTACTGGAAGGTTTAGAGGTAAGCTTCCTTTCAAATGTTTTTCTTGTGGAAGAGTGGGCCATTATGCTGCTAAATGTCCCCATAAAGATAATCATGATAAGGGAAAGGATTTAGCAAAAGGTAAGAGGATATGATTTGTCAATAGAAAAAGTTACTATACTCATGAAGATAGTGATGTCTTGTCAAATAGTGAAGAAGGAGAATCTGATCAAGATATTAGACTTCTCATGGCATTTGAAAAAGACACTAGTGAGGCTAAATATATCTTTATGGATTATTTAGAAGAAAATTATTTTCGTGATGAAATCACTCAACTCAAAATATTCTTGGAAGAGAACAAAATAGCCATAGATAATCTAAATAATAAACTCATAGAAAAGGAGAACCACAATGAGAAATTAGAATGTGAAATAGTAAGTCTAAGAAAGGAATTTGAGAAAGTAAAAACCCTAAATCTTAGATTTGCTAAAGGATCTGAAACCTTATATGAAATTATCAAGGTTCAACGCTCTCCTCTTGTAAAGACAAGTCTTGGATATATTGGTGAATCTTCTCAGTCAGAAAAATCCTCAGCTACAAGCTATCTAAATGTAGAAAAATCCAGCCATCAAAGCTTCATCACTCAGCAAAAGAACAAAGATAATGTACATGTAAATCATGATCATTAAAAGTAAAGAATGGAAAATAACATAAATATCAGTCAAAAGGTAAACAACACTAGAAGGTTCAATGATCACATAAATTGATTCTTTAATGGACAATGTTTCTCATGTCATAATTTTGGTCACAAATCTACTCAATGTGTTGCATAAAAAACCATCATGACCAGAGAAGCAAGAAAGAAAATAAATGAGACATGAATAAAGAAGAATACTTATAACAAATTTTCTCCTCTTCAAGACGAAATTGAATGTTCATTTTGAAATAACTTTAGACATGAGGAATCTAAATGCATGAGCAAACTTCAACCAAAAGAACAAATATCCACAAGTTCCAAGGTATGGATAAGGAAGGACTTACAGTTTGAAAGTTGTTGCATAGATTTATTTGCAGAAGGAAAATAAAATCAATGGTACATTGATAGGGGATGTTCAAAACACATGATAGGTGATACATATAAACTTATTTCATACAATGCATTAGAGAAGGAAAAGAATGTTACTTTTTGAAATGACTCTCTTGCTATCATTAAGGGTAAAGAATCAGTTTTTCTAAAAGAAAGGGTTAAAGCTAACAATGTTATGTATGTTGATGGATTAAAACATAACTTTTTGAGTGTTAGTCAAATGTGTGATCAAGGAAATGAAGTTTTCTTTTGATCAAAAGAGTGTGTGGTTCATGAACTTGACATAGGAAAGACTGTAATAAAAGGAAAATGAACACCAACAAATCTGTATATATTGAAAGGTGGCCAAGAGCAATGTTATCTAGGTAAATCTACAAAATATTGGTTATGGCACAAAATATTTAGACATCTGATCTTTTCTCAAATAAGAAAATCAAGCAGGCTCAAAGTTGTTCATGATCTACCCAACATCACTTTACCCGAAAGTATCATATGCAAATCATGCCAATTCGGTAATTAATCTAGGGTTAAATTTAATGCAAATGAAGGATAAAAGAGTAAGCCACTTGAACTTATACATACTGATTTATGTGGACCTGTAAAGAAAAATTCAGCTCATGGAGAAAAAGACTATATCTTATTCATTGACGACTTTTCTAGAATGTGTTGGATCGGTTTATTAAAACATAAAGATGAATCATTTGAAAAATTTAAGGTATTCAAAGCTTTAGTTGAAAATGAAGTAGATCTAAAAATCAAATGTCTTAGATATGACCAAGGAGGAGAATACATATAAGATGAATTCTTTGATTTCTGTGAACAATATGGCATAAAAGACAGTTTTATGTAGCTAGAACTCCACAACAAAATGGTGTGGCAGAAAGAATGAATAGAATAATTTAACAAATGGACCGTGCTATGCTTGATGAATCTGGGACTCCTAACACCTTTTGGGGTGACGCTACTCATACTGTAGTAAATATTCTCAACAAGGCTCATGGTCATGTAAACAGTGATAAAACTGCTTATGAACTCTGGTATGGTAATACTCCCACTATGAAGTACTTTAAAGTTTTTGGAAGAATATGTTATATAAAAAATAATGCTGAAAAAATTGGTAAGTTTGAACCTAAAGCAGATGAAGGAATATTTCTTGGTTACTCTTCTATAAGTAAAGCATACAAATGCTATAATAAGAGAATTGAGAAGATTCTTGAATGTATTGATTTTGTGATTTATGAATCTCTCACAGCTCCCAAAAGGGAAATAACAGTTACAAAAGAGGATGATGATGATGAATGTTTTCCATCATCAAATAACAACAATATACAAGGATAACATAATGAAGCACTAGAAGAAGATACATCAGAAAGAGAAAAGGCTCCATCCAGGTATGTTCAAAAGAATCATCCAGAATCTGAAATTTTGGGAGAAAAGGAATGAGGAGTACAAAAAATAAGAACTCTTGTAGGATCTTCAAGTTATCTAGCATTTTTATCCACCATTGAATCATATAATGTAAACCAAGCTAGTAAAGATGAATGTTGGATTCAGGAAATGAATGAAGAACTTGATCAAATTGAAAAGAATAATACTTGGGAATTGGTTCCAAGACCTCATGATAAAAATGTTTTGGAACAAATTGGACATTCAAAAACAAGTCAAATGAAAATGGAGATGTAATTAGAAACAAAGCTAGACTTGTTTGTAAAGGGTATGCTACACAAGAAGGTATAGACTTTGAAGAAACATTTGCACCAGTAGCTAGACTTGAAGCCATAAGAATGTTTCTTGCATTTTCAAGTTTCAACAATTCAAGGTTTATCAAATGGATGTAAAATCTGCTTTCCTTAATGGTGATCTATAAGAAGAAGTTTATATAGAACAACCAGAAGGATTCATTCTGGGAAATGATGAAAAAATATTTTCAAACTTAAAAAATCCCTATATGGTCTAAAACAAGCCCCACGAGCATTGTACTATCGTCTTGACAAATATCTTCAACAACAAGGTTTCACAAAAGGATCTACAGACATTAACTTATACACAAAAATTGAGGTTGATAAACTGTTAATTGTTGTTGTTTATGTTGATGACATCATTTTTGGGAGTAATAAAGAATCCATGAATAAGAAATTTCTTTTGTTATGCACCAGGAATTTGAAATGTATTTGCTGGGGGAACTATCATATTTTCTTGGCTTACAAGTGCAACAAGCAAAAGATGGCATCTTTCTCTCACAATAAAAATATCTCAAGAAAATCATGAAGAAGTATGGGATGGAATAATGAAAACTTGTGAGCACTCCAATGGTGACCGAATGTAACATCAGTTCTCATGATGATTCTCCTATGGTTCACCAACCAAAGTATAGATATATGATTCCTAGTATACTGGGACTAGACCAGATATCATGCATGCAATTGGGATTGTTGGATGATTCCAATCCAATCCAAAGGAGTCATATCTTTAGGCTGTAAAAATAATATTAAAATATCTACAAGGAACTCAAGATTTTGGTCTATGGTATCCAAAGAATGTTGATATTACTCTCCATGCTTACACAGATGCAGACTGGGCTGTAAATGTTGATGAACGGAAAAGCACTAGTGGTGGTGCATTTTATATGGGGCCCCGATTAGTATCTTGGTTCAACAAGAAACAAAGATCCATTGCCTTATCTATAGTAGAAGCATAATATGTGGTTGTTGCATACAACTTCTTTGGATGATGCAGAAATTACAAGATATTCAAATTAAATGTTATCCTCCCATCTCCATCCTATGTGAAAATACAAGTGCCATAAGTATCTTGAAAAATCTTGTTATGCATTCCAAAACTAAGCACATTACTATGAAGTATCACTTTTTACGAGAACAAGTTCTTGAGCAAAAGGTTAAATTGGAGTATGTTCCCTCCAAAGAACAAGTTGTTGACATATTTACTAAACCTCTCCCCAGAGAAGCATTTGAATATCTCAGACTGGAGCTGGGAGTTGTCTCTGCCTCTCTGATTTGATATTTTTGATTTCAGCAGATTAAATTTGGTACGCAACTTTAATGAAGCATAGTCACGTATGGATCCTTCTGTCATAAAATTTGTGGGTCAGCCTTCAAAACAATCTTTTCCATGCTACTGACATATATGGTTTGGCTCTGTTGCCGAGGTTTTGATGGGTACAATCTGCGGTTTTGGTGTTCATTTTACATTTCCTTTCCTTGTTATTTATCTACTTGATGAAGATGCTTTGATGAATTGGTTGCTGAAAATGTTCAGGATGCACAGGTTTAGGGGGAGAATTAGCCTTGCTGAGAATAATGAATTTTTGGAATTATGTTGGTTGCTAAATTATGATCTCTCTCTTGAGATCCGTTGGTCTTGGTTATAAAAGTCATATCTTAAATTTTATGTAAGGGTCATGTTGAGATCTATGATGTATAACTTTTCATATTCATTCATGTATGGAATTTTTCAAAATTGTAAACCCAATTGGTTGGGTGCTTGAGTCAATAATGTAGACCCAATTGGTTGGGTATTTGAGTCAAATATGTAACCCCACTTGCTTGGGTAATTGAGGTATGTATGCGTCCTTGGGGATAGGAAAGGTTATAGAGTCTTGCGAATTTGTTTTGAAGCTTCAACATGTGTTCATGGGGAGTATGGTCTGTATATCTCGGCATTATTGTATTGATCCACCCTTTTCCCTTGATGTCAAATGGGGAGAGTAACTTGGTGTTTGAATAATTCTTATGATTGATGTGTCTATTTACAAATTGTGGTGATCAAACACCAACATGTTTGCCATAAAGTCCAAAGGGGGAGATTGTTGGAATTATGATGTAATATGTTGTCCTTGATGGAAACCTACTCAATGAGTTTCCTTTTGATAAGCAACCTATTTTTTGAAGATGTAAAATTGATGTATCTACAGGTCAGCTCAGATGTGACAGACAAAGGAATTCTAGTCTCTAACAAAGGAATTATTAAGGTGAAATTTCAAGATGTATACGTAGGTTTGATGAAGGGAACCCACGTATACCCATAGGTTTGATGAAGGGAACCCGAGTATACATACAGAACTAGTGTATATGCATTTTTGGTGAAGACAAGTCATGTATACACGCGGGTACAAATAAGAAAAGTAGTGTATGTACTTGTGCACTCAATTTATGATAACAGTGGTCCTTACCATGGTATTAGGCCACAATATTGAGTGCAATAACGACTATTTGATCCCGTCAGAGAATACCACCAGAACTTGTGTGGTTTTTTGCTAATGGTATTGGCTAAGGCTTAAACTACATAAGAAGGAGAAGATTATAGTGCAAGGGTGTGCGTATGTATGAGAATGGAATTAATACTTCAGTATGAATTATATCTGCATGGATTGGGCCATATTCAATAAATAGATCTGATATTTTGATGCACTTATGAATAAAATAATGGATCAAGATCTTTAGACCTAAAATGACTATGTATTTGCATGATCTATTTATGAGTTGTTTAGATCTGTGGTCTGGAGCATAATTACTGAAGTAAAAGATATGATCTAAGCAAGTTTTCTACTTTGAAGGGTTACACAGAACTGTAATATTTACAAATCTATACGCTGGTTCGTCATGGTGAAAGCATGTATACCAACGGGTTTGTGTCAACAATAGCGCGTATGGAAGTTAGGTTTTTTCTAAAGATTGCTGAAGAAAATTTCTGATCATTTCTGCTATATTTATGTTGTCTTTCAATGAAGTCTTCATGTAGATCTAGATTTTTTTTAATACTGTTTATGTTGCTAGTTGATTATGTATAAATATGATCAGTTTCTAGGTGATTGAATATGATGAATGTTGCAGACTGAATAAATGGTTCCGTAAATCTAACAAAGTATGCTTGAATGTCTCTGATCTTCTCTGAGTCTGGTCAGATTCCTAATTTTAGTATATAAAGATCTATATGCAGGTTCGTCCATAGGAAAGTGCGTATACATGCACGTTGTTGTAAGTAAAGTAGCGTATACAATTGGTTTTATGAATGATCAGGGTTGAAGTTGATTCTGCGTGTTAATATAGAAGTTTGGGTTTAATGTTGTGATCTGGTTATAGTGATCTCACTTTTCTGCTTATTGGTTGATTACTATTATTTTTGACCTAAAAATTGTGTTGTGTTGAAGGTGTTGGATCTAGTGTGAAAATATATGAAACGTGGTATGGATTGATTCTGAAGGGAGAAGCCTCCAGTGTGGAAGTTAAAGCTTCCTTCAAGTAGAAGCTGGTGATCATTTCAGGGGGTTGAAGCTCCCTTCTAGTAGTGGTTGGTAAACGAGATTAGGGGGTTGAAGCTCCCTTCCAGTAGCAGCTGGGAAACGAGAGAAGGCTGCAGCCTTCTGCAGGTGGGTTCCTGCGTACTGATATGAGTCTGCATCAATACAACATTGTAAGCATTTTTGTATATAATAAACATTGAAGACAGAGACAACAACACCGGTGGTTTTCTCTCGACTTGGGTTTCCACCTTAAAATCTCAGTGTTCATGTGTGATGATTTACTCTGTTATTACTGAACATATCTATTGCTTAAACCTCTGGTGCATAACTGATGATAAGGGCTAAGTAATGTTTCTAAAGATTTAGTTGATAATTAAAATTTATCTGGGTATACGCATGTTTCTTTTACAAAAGCCGCATGCATACACTAGTTAGACTAATTAGAGTCGCGTATAGAAATCAGTGAAATAAAAGGAAAAGATTATGATTATTGTAAATATTGATTAACCCCCCCCCTCTCAGTATGTTTCCCAACACACAATGCTCTAGCTTGAAAATATGACATGATTAATCCAACTAAAGGAGAAATCCCACCATTGAAGACAAAGAAAGTATGGATGATAAAAGATGAGTTACAAAGAATTTCAAAGGATTTCAAGGAAGGATGTTTTGTCTTGAAAAGAGATAATCTACTCAGGGAGAGTAGATCCTTGTCTTGTCCCCAATAGGAGATGGCTTCAAGATAAGCGGAACTTGATAGGTACACATGATTAAAAGGGGGAAGTTTCGGCTCCATGCATCTATTCATTTCAGTTTGAGGCATAGAAGGAAAGTGCATGATACTAGGGGGAGTTATACAAATATTGATATATTGCATATAATTTTATATTTTTTCTCATGATTTTTGGTGGTTGCATCCATGTTGTGTGAAGATCATTTATATTTATGCACACTAATGAATTTCTTATGAAGTAAGCAACAGTTGATGGAGAAATGGAATATGCTTAGGGGGGTTTTGATATGGTTTTATATTTTTGTATATATAAAATTTATATCATGCATGATACTATGGATTTCATAGAGAACTTGGTTATAACTTGAGAGAATAATATCACTCTCATTGAAATCCTCATTTATAGTACTTCATTATATTTTCATCTTTCACATGAGGAATAATTAGTGATCCATGCATGTGCCTTAAGAGTTGTTGGTTGGTTTTGTGAATATCTGAGGAGTGTTCTTGCATAGTTCTTGCACATTAAATTGGTGTTGATGGTTGATGTTTTATACACTGAATGTGTTACCTCATGAGTTACTTTACTCCTTTTGTGTCATGCAAAATTAATCAATATCCAAGCCTTCAAGTCTATAATATCGAATCTTGCGCATGAGGATTTTACTTTGAATATTATCACATGTACTTGTTGAGGATGACGAGGATTGTGCTTATTGGTGCACATATGATATCATGGGAGTGTTGGTCATATTATGCCTAGAGGATGTGCTACATTAACATGGTTTCATGGTTATTATTTGAGGATTGTTTCCATATATTATTGTTTCATTATTGATTTTAGATCAGATTATTGAAGTTGAGTCATTGTGTAATATTCCAAAATAGGGAAGCAACTATATTTGAACACAATAATGGAGATAGAATCAAATTTCAACAAATTACATATGAGCCAAAGATAGATCCAAGGTATTATGTATAACAATAGGAAATAAATATAATATCTTGGGGATCAAGTCCCTCAAGCTAGGCAAGAGAAGCCTCCAATGCCTAAAAGCACCAATACATGTAATACCACTGCTACACAAAACACTGAAGCCAAGGCAACATAGTTTTAGCGACTAATACTGCAGTTGAAAAATTTAAATAAATGGATCTGATAATACATGCTCAAACAAGGCTAAAAAATGTGGGTCTAGGCGCCCACACACTTTTCCTAGACAACCCAGAAGGGGTTTCCAGAAATATACAAAATATCAGAATGCTGGAATGCAGCCCTAGGGCTGAATAAACTCTACAACTAGGCACCTGAAAGGAGGTGGCTGAAACTGATGTAGATTTGAAAGGAACTCCTCCAATGGACTCTTCAAGTGTAGGGCTGCTCCCTCCACTGAAAAGAAAACACTCCAAGTGGAGCACTGAACTCACCCCTGCAACTTCTCACTGAAATAACAAAGTCATGGACTAGAACTGCACTGTAGGGGATGATGATGATATGGCCTGATGAAAAAATATAATATGAAGCACACAGACCTTCCTTACTAATCTTTGAATGGAAAGAAAGCTTCCTCCACTGAATACAAGCTTAGAAATGGCCCAAAGAAACCCTCCACTAATGCAGCCTGAAACTCAGCACAACTCTAAATAGAAATTGTGTTGTAGAAGAAAGTTGTAGCTTGGCCAAATGCCAAAATGTGGAAATAATTCTCAAGAACTTCTCCTGAGTAGGCACTCGAAGTCCCCCGAGGATGAAGGTGGGATTCCTGCTCAAGAACATCCTTGTGCTAAACAACACTACAATCTTAGCTAAACAGCTGAAGAGAGCCACAAGTCATAACAGAACATAAACAAATAATAATCCAAAAATATTCCCTCAATGGTTGCCATCCCCTTCCTTATATTCTTGGTGAGCTTCCTCACCTTGGGCCCCACTCATTAAAGCCAATACTTCCATGCAAAGGATCTCCCTCCGAAACTCTGTTGTCCCTCATTGAATGTTCATTTCGTCCATACCAGCACTATTGATTTGGTCAAAGTTGGCCTAGTCCACATGCTTCATCCCTTGTTCACACATAGGGGTGCTTTATCTAGCTCTTTTGATGTCCTCCATTCACATTTGGAGTGATTTATTCCTACTAAAGAGATTTATGGGTCTCTCTACCCACTTATTCTTCTAACTAAGAAGTAAAATAAAAATTTAATTAGCTACATGCTAATTAAGAATATTACAATCCTCCCCTCCCAAATGTTGCTTGTCCCCAAGCAACTGCAAGGATAGAACTGAAAACTGTAGGGAACCTTCATTCCCATTTGGAGCTCCAATATCCAAGCTATCATCCATATAAAATGAATCACCATCCAGAATGGTAATTCATAGAAAAGCTCCTCCCACATGCTCATGAGAGGCATCTCCCAAATGCTTAAGTTACCCAAATGGCTCATCCCATAAGGAAACAAGAGGTCCAATGTAGCAATCATGGATTGTCCAATATTCTCACTCAAGTATGAAACATAAGAAATGTGGAGAATCTCATCTATAATAGGAACATCAAATCCATGTGTCATCTCTCCAATCATTCCCACAACAATGATAAAGGCATCATCAACATATGGGATCATAATCAGAGTCATACTAGCTGCCATGTGTAATACCGGAGAAGGAAAATGGTACGTCAAGTGAAAACAATGTAGTTTTACTCCTAACTGCCACAGAATATGATATGATGAGTGGTTTCCAAACCACCTTCTTGTTGCCCTAATCTTCTCACATGCTTGGAGAAGGTGTATGTTGTGTGCTGCAAATTGAGCACACCCTAAATAAGATATCATCTCCCCAACATCTCCTAGGGAGTGGCCATCATCAATACTGCTTATGCCCCCAAGTAAACCATGAAGTATATAAGAAAGAGTGCCCCCTCTTGGAGCAATTCCCTGCACATGAATGGTAAGGAAATAAAAATACATAGTAAGTGAATCATGATGTACAGAAATACAACCTTTACCATCTACTTGGTTCAAGCTAGTAATGTGTCTCATAGATGGGCCTCCTCTCACTCCCAATGAGGAAGGAAGTGGTTGTGATAACTCTACCAAAGATTTATGTCTCTCCTCATCCTCCAAACAAGCCACGCATCTCCTCATATGATGGCGCACCTCCTCTTTGAAGCCTTCCCAAGTGTATCCTTCCAGGATAGTACAGTATGCTCTTATAAAATCAGTGGGGTTGGAGAACAAACCCTGATATGCTGCATGTAGTAGTTTCTCCTTGAGCTTAGAGGCTCCGGTCAAGAAGATCCTACTATGAGAATATATGACCACATATCTCACTACATATCTCCCATCTGATAATTGGTCATCAATAATCCGGCATGAAAATATATCCTTGGAGTATTCTACCAACATCTGGGATCTCCAATAATGGTCAATACTCAATAATGACAATGCTGTTGATCTATCATGTAAAGCACCTATCATGTTTCTGCTCTCTACTTTGACATCTCTCATGCCAAAGTCATGCACTGGGATGCTGCAATATTGCCTCTGCTACTCCTCCTGCAGCTGCTCACGCTCTAGTGAAGGTGGAAGGTTTTGGAGGTTATCATTCCATGAGAAACTATCACCCATAAAAAACTTTCTGAGTTTGGCCAATGTATGCATGAGTGGACACCAACCTCTACCAAATATGGAAGAGTCCTTCCTATGTGGAAGTATCTTCTGATTCTCCAAAGCCATGGAGTGGTCTCCTTGCACCATGATGGTGCCATCCATCCCTGAAACATCTTCTCTCAGTGAAATATGTTTGGTGAGAGTGGGTAATACTGATATTGGAAGAATGTCTCCCTCCTCCTTGAACCTACCCCAGACTCTCTACGCTGTGTCAAGTCCTCCCAAGGTTCTCACCCCTCTGGGATGTTCTCACCCCTTTGGGATCTATGAGTGGTGCAACCTGATGTGAAGCATCTCTCATCAACTCCTAATCTGGTGGTCTCCCATATGGAATTCCTCCATGCAATGAGACATCAATGTCAAGAGTAGACTTCATATATGAGTGGAAAGATTTGTCCCTTCCCTCACTATGCAAATCAGTCTACCTCTTTTGTGTATCAACCTCCTGAAATAGATAGGGGTGTCTTCTCCTAATCACCTGATATTGGCCATCCTCCCTATAATTTTCTTCTCTTATCTACAAGGTATCATAATCTATCAACGATGGCACATGTTTATCATGGATTGTGCCCTAATATCCACATGTTAGATTCTTTGGAACTCCTTGCAAAGATACAAGGGCTCCTCTAATTGGAGAAATTTCTCCATCTCCCTCTACATGAGGTACTAGATCTGCTCATGATGTGACATTGCTGTTACCTCTTGTCTGCTCCTCCCCTTCATCATTAATGGAGGTTACCTCATCATCATTAAAAGGCTCTTTGTCTTGATCCTCTTTTGATAATTATATCTCCATGTATTCCTTTTGAGAAGAGAGATCTTTGTGAAGCGGGAATCTTGCCTCTAACAAGGTATTCTGCAAGTTTCTAACCCCCTCAATAACCTTCTGGAATGGATTTGGGTTTATGGTTCCTTCCAAATCATGCAAAATTTTGGTTTTTTTAGGCTTGCCTAGCTCAACCAAGGATGTTTCAGAAAGTTTTAAATAAAATCTTTTCACTAACTTCCCAGAGAAATTTTCATAAGTAGATACATTTACATGATTCCAGGAAGAAGTTTCATAAAAACACCAGGCATAAGCCTTACCTTCAAGATGCAGCACTGCTACTCTAATGGCTTCATCTTCTAAAACTTGGTGCTGTTGCAAATAGGTGTCTAGATCCTTCACCCAAGCCCTAGCTGTACATTTAGGTGACCCATCAAAATTAGGTAGAAAGAATCTACCCAGGTCATGCTGCTTGCACATCTTGCTTCTATTGTGATTGCTAGGCCTTCTATCCTCCTTGATCTTGCAAAACCATTGGAATTTTAGATGATATTTGAACCTCTAAGATTGAGATTCGTACTCTTGACTCATAGTCACCAAGAGTCTCCTCCTTTGGTGCATCTCCTCCCTCCATCTCTCTTGCTGTGAATGTAGGCATGGTAGAGCATTGTAGATCTGATTGTGTGGCTAAATGCTCACACCCATAATATGAATAACTAGAGCTTTCTTCATGTGAAAATATTTTAGATGGATCTGCATGTATTTTTCTCCACATTCCCTTGATTTCTTTATTGATATCTTGCATAGTTTGGAGAAGAAGCCTTGAAAACTTCCTTCCCTCCATTTCTCCAAATAATGGAGTCTTGGATTTGTCTCTTTGGTAAACCTTCTCCTTTCTGTAAGAATCTTCTTCTTCTTCTGATAACATAGATGCAATGTATTCACAGACTGAGCCAAGATTATTCTCTAATACCACTGTAATATTCCCAAATAGGGAAGCAACTATATTTGAACAAAATAATGGAAATAGTATAAAATGTCAACACATTACATATGAACCAAATATATATCCATGGTATTATGTATACCAGCAAGAAATAAGTACAATATCTTGGGGATAAAGTCCCTCAATCTAGGCAAGAGAAGCCTTCAATGCCTAAAAGCACCAATACATGTAATACCACTGCTACACAAAACATTGAAGCCAAGACAACATAGTTTTAGTGGCTAATATTGTAGCTAAACAATGTAAATAAATGGATCTGATAATGCATGCTCAAACAAGGCTAAAAAATTGGGATCTAGGCTCCCACACACTTTTCCTACACAACCCAGAAGGGGTTTCCGGAAATATACAAAATATCAGAATGTCGGAATGCAACCCTAGAGCTGAATAAACTCTGCAACTGGGCACTTGAAAGGAGGTGGCTGAAACTGATGTAGATCTGAAAGGAACTCCTCCAATGGACTCTTCAAGTGTAGGGCTGGTCCCTCCACTGAAAAGCAAACACTCCAAGTGGAGCACTGAACTAACCCCTCCAACTTATCACTGAAATAACACAGTCATGGACTGGAACTGTGCTGTAGGGGATGATGATGATCTGGCCTGATGCAAAAATATAATATGAAGCACATGGACCTTCCTTACTGATCTCCCAATGGAAAGAAAACTTCCTCCACTGAAGACAAGCTCAGAAATGGCCCAAAGAAACCCTCCACAGCTACACCTTGCAACTTAGCACAACTCTAAACAGAAATTGCGCTATAGAAGAAAGTTGTAGCTTGGCCAAATGCCAGAATGTGGAAATAATGCTCAAGAAATTATCCTGAGTAGGCACTTGAAGTACCCTGAGGATGAAGGTGGGATTCCCGCTCAGGAACACCCTTGTGTTAAAAAACACTACAATATTAGCTAAACATCTGAAGAGAGCCACAAGTCATAACAGACCATAAACAAATAATAATCCAAAAACATACCCTCAATGGTTGCCATCCCCTTCCTTATATGCTTCGTCAGCTTCCTCACCTTGGGCCCCACTCATTAAAGCCACTACTTCCATGCAAAGGATCTCCCTCCAAAACTGCGTTGTCCCTCATTGAATGCCCACTCCCTCCATACCAGCATTTTTGATTTGGTCAATGTTGACCCAGTCCACATGCTTCATCCCTTGTTCACACATAGGGTTTCTTTATCCAGCTCTTTTGATGTCCTCCATTCACATTTGGAGTGATTTATTCCTACTAAAGAGATTTATGGGTCTCTCTACCCACTTATTCTTCTAACTAAGAAGTAAAATCAAAATTTAATATTCCAATTAGCTGCATGCTAATTTAGGAATATTAAACATTGATGATGTTGTTGCTCATAATGCATGAGTTTTTGATGGTTTCCTGATGATTATAAGCTTGTTTCTACTACTCTTCAACTGGAGGTTATGATGATTGATTCTCGCTGCTTACTTCTATTGATACATGTTGATGGATAGTTGCTTCTATGATTTATTCATCAAGACTTGTGTTGTTGGAGCCGTTGACTATTATTGTTGCAGGTTGCTAGTTCATTACACATGCTAGCAATTTTTTTGGATAGAGTTGTGCTTATTTCCTTTTGGCATGGAGTTATTCATCTTGATCATGGGTTGTTTCCTACATTGTCTCAGCAGTCGTGGGTCATATTGTATGCGTGGTCATAAGTCAATATTGTCTTTAGCGAGATACTTGAGAGTAATTTCAACTTTGTTTCAGCTACTATATGTTATGTCTTACAACCATATGTGGAATTTCAGATCCATTATGGATCCTTGTAATGTCATGTATCATTCTTGAGTCTTGGGTGGAGTCATATTTCAGTCTTGAGGAGGCATTGTATATTATATCATTCTTGTAGCCATATAATAGGCCTATGAAGCCTTGTATTTTTATTGCAAATTTTTTTGACTTATAGTCCTTGGCTCTCTAGCATATTGCTTGCACAATGGAGGAAATGATTGTTGTAGAAGTATTGTGTCCAACAACTTGGTGAGACAGTTGAAGCCTATTGTACATCTTCAAGAGGATCATATTCAATGAGAGAGTGTTGAATACCACATCATTTTTTTCATAATATTTTGTTGCCCACACTATGCTTTTGTTGTGCTACTGCTTCCTGATGTTATAATGCTCGGGGGAAACATGTTTTGCATGTGAGATGGATACTATGTTACTACTTGTGGGAGCATGGTTGGTTACATGTATAGTGCTGCTATTTTTCCATGAGATCAATGTGTATTGGTCAGAGTATATTCATGCTACTTAGAGACATTTTTATTGTTTCCTTGGGTGAGAGTGATTGATTGATGTGAATGAAGTTGATTTTGTTTTTTCTTCTCATGATGTGTGGTTGTTGATGGGTATGATGTTGATTATGACTATGAAGAGAGTATTGTTTCTCATGGTATATTTTTTCTAATGCTTATGCTACTACTGAGTTGAGTGTTGTTTCTATTGATGGTGCATATGAGGTGTTGCTATTTTTGAGATTCTTGCTATTGTTAATTATTTTTGTTGTTGATGTGTTACTATTGATGGTTATGTTTCTACCTAGGAGGATGTGTTGTTGCTATCCTCTCTATGTTATGATTGATGGATATGGCTTGTTACTACTATTGGAGTTGGTTGACAATGGTATTCGTATGGGAGGAGCCATTATTTGGGTTTGTCGCTAGTATAGATTTTTCTTACTGCTACTTTCATGTTATGGAGTGAGTGTTTTTTGCTTGGATCAACTATGTTATCCTTGGCCTTTCAGTGAGTATTGATGGCTTGATTTTTTCCCTTTGCCATTGATGTCAAAGGGGGAGAAAATGAGGATTTCATTTCTTCATGAGGTTGCTTTGGTTGACCCAGCTAGGGTTTACATCATTACCAAAGGGTGATATTCTTTCCATTGATATTGTGATGATAGTTGATGAGTGTTGCAGTGATTGAAGGTTGGAATTGATGTCAACTTGGGATTGTGTTAGAGATGATATGATTTCTTGATGGTATTGATTTCTATGGTTGTCTTGTGCTGGAGATGATATGCATTGGTTTATGTGGTGGCTATGGAAAATGTTTATGTTGCATGGTTGCAGTGGTTATTGGTTGGCATTGATGTCAACCTAGCAACATGAGTTGTATATAACATGTGACTTAGAGACACTTTATTTGTGCATTGGTTGCAAACTTATTTTTTCCATTGGTTTCACACTTGGATTGTGTATTTTTTTCAAACCTTAGATCATTGGTTGTAGATGATGTTGGTGCAGGTGTTGGAGAAGTTGTGGAGAATTTTGATGGCCTATGTGCTAGTGTAGATGATGGATGGTTTTCAAGTCAACCTAGTTTGACTTGTGTTGATGATGGAGTGGGAACAGTGGATTTCTAGAGTGTTGTAGAGGCTAGAGTGGGTTCTTGAGGACTTACTGATGATGATCAACTAGTGGATGAATTGATGTCAACCAGCCAACATGAGTTGTAGATAGCATGTGAGGCAGAGACACTTGGTTTGTGCATTGGTTGCAAACTTGGTTTGTTCATTAGTTTAACACTTGGCTTTTGTATTTGTTGCAAACCTTAGATCAATGGTTTCATATGATGTTAGTGCACGTGTTAGAGAATTTGTGGAGTATTTTGATGGCCTATGTGCTAGTGCAGTCGACGGATGATTTTCAAGTCAAACTAGTTTGACTTGTGTTGATGATGGAGTTGGATCAGTGGATTTCTGGAGTGTTGCAAAGGTTAGAGTGGGTTCCTAGGGACTTACTAATAATTATCAACCATTGGAGAAATGTTTTTGCAAGTCTAAAGGAAGATGCTTATTTTTTAGGCCATTTTCAGCCCCAGTCGCATGGAAGGAAGCTCATGGGAGTGGCTGGAACTCTCCAGTCACTGGGACATATGCCTATGGGAGTGAATGGAGCTTTCCATTTGAATCCTTGTAGTGTTGAGAGAGAGATTAAAGAGAAACAACCCCAACCACATGGATGTAGAGTTGTGGGAGTGACTAGAACTCCCTAGTTGCTGGCTTGGAGTTATTGTGCGAGCGACCGGAGCTGAGATTGTCTAGTGTTGTCCATGCAACCAAAGAAAATAAAAAAATTCCTTTTTGTTCCTTGTGCATCTAAGATATTTCGATATTTTACGTTAAGGAAATTAATTTTAATTTTATGGAGAAGTTTTTATTGACTAAGTCAACAGTAGAATTTAGTGTTTGAGGTGTGAACACATTGATCAGTGTTAAATATGAAACTTCGGTAAAATTCCACTTTATATGGCTCATCTAATGCACATAATTATTTTATTTAATTAATATTTTTGAGAGGACCGAAATCGACCTAAAGATCACTCAATTGGATAAGGGAAAGTGTATTTATGAAGAAACGCCCACATGTACATATTTGCCAAGGTCAGCCCTAAATCAAAATGCACCACTGTGGAAAGCTATAAATACGTGTGTCCTCTACCTAATTTATACACAATGATGAGACACTCTTCTATCTTGTTTTTTTCTCGCACAGGTCTAAATATCATTTGTAGAGGAATAGGTTTGGTGTGAGGTGAAATTGCAGGGTCCGAAGCTTGCATCGCTAATATAGGGCTTTGGACCTCAGTTATAGGCACATCACAGGATGAATTTGACCACATTAAAATATGTACGATTGGAGCCTTCTAGTTGAATGAACAACTCTTCATCCAGGCGACTAGGGGTTTAGGGTTTCCACATTTCAGATCTGACCCCTATCGATCACATGTCAAGTGTAAGGGAGTGTCTAGGAAGTTATTATTACTTGCTTGTCACCTCCTCGGTGTGACTATGACCTAAAATATGAAATACCAGACTTCCAAATATTTCATTCAACGACCGCATGGTTCGGTAGTTGTCTATAGACAGTGACGGTTCAATACAAACTTCATAACCATGTTTTTGAGTATAAGCATTGTTGGGTTCATTCCAAGGATGTTGTAGTTGTTTTGTTGAATAGTTGCATAGATGAAGATATGGATAAGTGTAGTCTCTTTTTATGAATCATTTTATGATGATATCATAAGAAGAATAATTTCAAAGGGTTTTCCCCATAGTGGGTTTTTCCCTAGTCTCCGACCAATCGTAGTGTCTCTATGTGTGAATGATTTTCTTCTATTGTTCCTTTATGTTCCACTGCATTGATCATATGATATTTTTATTTCTATATAGTTGCATATGTTGCTGAGTAATGATGTAAATACGAGTAATTTTATGATGTTATGGGGTGAATGTAGAGTGTTAATGAAGAAATTAAATTATCAAATAAAAGAACAATATAACCCTATGAAAAATTAACAATCGACTGAGTAGTGGAGAAGATGGAGGAATTGTTTAAATAAATGAGCACCTCCTCCATTTGTGTGGTTACACAGAGCACATATTAGAGAACTAAGGCCTATGTAGAACCGAGAGGTTGAGTTCCTATTGCAGAAGAGTTTCATAGGAAAATGCTAGAGTTTAAAGCATGTTTCTATTGCAGATATTGAGAGCTTGATGGAGGAGGAGATAAGGTGATAATTTCTCCTTGATCGTGACTAATTTATTTGTGTTTGTAGGGGTTGAAAATTGATTTACATAGTTGTAGTATTGGTTCATGTTTAATTTTTTGATTTTAGATTAATTGTAGCTAATGTATTGTTTCCATGTGTGTTGAGTTCGGTGTGTGGATGTGAGGGATAACTATGAGTAGCTTGATTGATTGTGTGATGAGATTGTGAGTGGGTGTTGTAGTGATATGAGTTGAGTTGCAACCATTGTATTTGTAGATTTGGGGATGTTCTATAGATTAATGTTCATATGTTTTGATGTTTTCAAAGCGATAAAGTTGTTGTTTCTTTGTGTAGGGGTCCATTTTGAAATGTGGCCCTAGAGTATCAACAGATATAGATAGCTTTGTGAAGAAGGTATGTGTGTTCCTTTCCGATGGGTGTTGGTAGCTTCAATAGAGGAAGTATAAATCTCATAGTCCAATGGGTGTTGGGTGATACTTTTAGGGGATAACAGTATCCAGTGGATGGGTGTTCACCTAGTCGATGTTATAAGCAAAAATTCCTTGCTGGGCATAGCCAACCATGATGATGTAAAATTAATTGGTTAATTAATAAAATATAAATCATAGAAACAACAACAACAAAGGGTGTTTTTTCCCTGGAGGGGGGTTTTCCACCAGAGATCTTTGTGTCTTTTGTGCATGTGATTGTTTTTATTATGTTATGGGTTTCATGTGATGGTCATGGTATTTTCTTTGTTGGTTAATGCATTATATGAGATAATATACTAATGATGTAATGTGTGATTGTGAACTAGTAATTGGAAAAGAATTTTAACGTATACATTGTCACTACTGATTCACCCCCCCTCTCAGTAGTGAGCACATTTCCAATATAGTGATCATGTCATCAGTGTCGAGGGCTGGAAGAATAAAGTTGCGGGAGGTAACATTGTTATAAAACCTAAGATGTGATTTTAATAGGTAAGCACTCTTCCTTTAGGAGCTTGTTAAGCTCGGTTACGGTGGTTATTTGGGATTTGGACTTATTTACTTCTCTTTGTTTTATTTATATGAACTGTCTTGGATGTGGTGGTTCAAAAATTACCATTAAAAGGGGAAATATTTTGGTTTAAATTTCCCATACAACAGTAAAACTAAAGTAGGTCTACATCTTCTCTAGGAAAAAATAAGTTAACTATGACACAAAAAATTGGACGAGGTGCTAGAGGAGGTCGAAGAGGACAAAGGGCAGTATTGAACATTGTAGCAATGAGAGTTATGAAGCAGTTGGAATAAATAATGGAAGCCATGGAAACTAGCAAGCATAGAGAACCTGAAGTCGGATATGTAAGCGAGGAAGAAGAGTAATCTCGAGAAGAAGAAGTAGCTGAAGATTTTGTAGAAGCCAGGATATTGAAAGAAATTTTAGCATCTGTTACAAAGGTGAAACATGATATATCTTCTTACACTGGAAGCATGAATCCAAAAGAACTTATTGAATGGATTAAAAATATGGACAAATTATTTGAGTATGAAGATATGGAAGAATAGAAGAAGGTTAATTTTGTTGTCACCAAATTGAAGGGACATGCAACTTTATGGTGGGATTGAGTATAGTTTGAAAGGAGAAGGAAGAATAAGAGGAATATTAAGAATTGGGACAGAATGGTAGCTAATCTCAAAGGTAATTTTTTACCAAAGGATTATTAGCTCACATTATTTAGACAAATTTAGAATCTTAGGCAGAGATTAAACACTATAAGCGAGTACACAAAAGAGTTATATAAGGTGAACATCGGGGCTATATATGCAGAAGTGTCTACAAAGAAGATAGCCAGATACATTAATGGTCTCAAGTTATGCATTAAAGATGAAATTGGTGTGTTATCGCCCAAAATAGTAGAGGAAGCATACCATATAGATTTTAAGGCCGAGGAGAAGCTTGCAAGCAAGAAATCTAGTAAGGGAAAAAGTGCTGCTAGAGGAAGGGGACAACTGTCAACCAAAGGGAAATCTAAAACACAAAAAGAAGGAGCTAGTAGCTCAAGTCCACAATGAGAAAAAGAGAGAGATTTCAAAGGCTGAATATTCTTTTCCAGAGGATGGAGAAGAGATATATCTTGCTACAGGCATGGAAAGCTTGGACAAATGGCATATGAATGTCCAGAAAAAATAGAGGAAATCCAGAGAAATGTTGTTTTTGTCCCAATAGAAGAAGGAGAGCCAAAGTTACAAGAGGCAGAGAATGTACCAGAGACAATAGAGTCTCAATTACTTAAGAAAGTGTTGTTGAAACCAGAGAAGGAAGCTATTGAGCCAGCTCAGAGGAAGGAATTATTCAAAACTGTTTGTAAATTCCATGTGAAATGTTGCAAAATGGTGATTGATAGTAGCAACACATACAACTTGGTGTCTATAGAAGTACTAGAGAAGTTAGAATTGAGGAATATAAAACATCCAACAAATTATAAGGTGTCATGGCTTCAAAAATGTCATCAATTGTTGGTGAATGAATACTGTGAAGTGGAGTTGTAGACAAGAATCTACAAGGATAAAAACTTGTGTGATATCATGCCCATGGATGTGTGCCATATTTTGTTGTGTACACTATGGAGTTTGACAAAGGTGTTGTGCATAATGGGAAGAAGAATATTTACAATTTTCAGGATGGAATCAACCATACCTTGTTTCCTTTACAGGAAGAGGGGATGTCAGAGAGTAGTGATTCCAAGACATTATTGTTGAGTAGGAAAGAATTTTTGTTGCAAATGGAGGTTGATGATGTGAGTTTTGATATGGTATGTAAACCTAAGCTAATTCTTACTTCCACTACCATAAATGATTTTCCTTTTGAGATTCAAGATATTTTGAATGGGTATGGTGATATCATAGTATATGACTTGCGTAATGAATTTCCAACGGTGAAAAGTCCAAGTCACCATATTGACATGATACCAGGAGAAATTATACCAAATAAGGTTTCATACAGAATTACCCCTCAAAATAATGAAGAAACTAGAAAGAAAGTGCAAGATTTTTTAGATAAAGAGTTGATCATAGAGAGTCTTAGTTCATGAGTAGTGCCAATAATGTTGAGTCCTAAGAAAGATGGAGGTTGGTGCATGTGTATAGATTCTAGAGTATTGAACATTATCACAATTAGGTACGTATTTATTGGATTGTTTGAGCGATGATAGTTTTTCTTCTAATATTGACCTGAAAATTGGGTACCATCATATTAGGATTATAAATGGGGCTGAGTGGAAGACAACCTTTAAAACCAATGATGGGTTGTACGAATGGCTGGTCATTCCATTTGGGTTGTCAAATGCACCTAGTACATTTATGAGATTGATGAATGAGATATTAAAGGAGTTAATAGGGAAAATTGTAATTGTGTATTTAGATGACAACTTTGTCTACATCCATTCCAAAGAAGAGCACTTGAGGCATTTGAAGTATTTGTTAGAGAAGCTGCAACAAGAAAAAATTCTTATCAATTTGGAGAAATGTTCATTCCTAGAGATAGAGGTTATATATTTTGGCTTTGTCATATCCAAGAATGGTATGAAGATGGATCCTGAGAAGGTAAGATCTATTGTTTACTGGACCTCTCCTAAAAATATTTTTGAAGTTAGAAGTTTTCATGGTTTGACTAGTTTTTACAGGAAGTTCATTAGGAATTTCAGCAGGATGAGTGCTCCAATTGTGGAGACCATAAATTAAGAAAAAAAACCATTTCAGTGGACTCTTGAAGTATAAAAGGGATTCTATCTATTGAAGAAGAAGATTACAGAACAATATGTGTTAGGGTTAGCATATTTTATCAAGGCTTTTCAAGTGAAGTGCAATGCTCATGGAGAAGTGATTAGTGTTGTGTTAAGTCAGGAGGACAAGCCCAAAACATATTTCAACAAGAAGTTGAATGAGGCAAGGAGAAAATATACCTCTTATGACAATAAGTTTTATGTTGTGGTACAAGCTCTAAAAAAATGGAGAGATTATTTAATATCTAAAGAGTTTTTATTGTATACAAATAATCCTATCCTACAGTAAATTATGTAGTAGCCTAAATTAAGTCAAAAGTATGTCAAGTGGATTGGATATCTCCAAAACTTCAATTTTTTTTAAGCATATTAGTGTCTAAGATAATAAAATTATTGAGGCATTGAGCTGGAGGAATTTGATTATATAGGAAATTCAAGCCTAGATTATGGGGTTTGACTTCACCAAGGATTCATATAAGGAATATTTAGATTTTAAGGAGGCTTACAAAGCTTGCAAGAACCTAGAAACTCAAGATAGGAGTTTGTGGCTCGATTACATACTTTAAGAAGGATTATTGTTTAAGAAAAATTAGCTTTGTGTTCCAAAGTGATCGACGAGGGACTTAATTAAAGAGAAACATAGTGGAGGCCTTGGTGGACATTTTGGACATGATAAAACTTATGAGCAGCTAAAGTATTTCTATTATTGGTCAAATATGAGGATTTATGTGTAGAAATTTCTAAGCAAAATTAGAATTTTCTAGCATGCAAATGGAAAGAGCCAAAATACAAGATTACATATGCCATTACCAATTCTAGATAGACCATGGGATTCAGTAAGCATGGATTTTGTATTGGGTTTGCAAAAAACTAAAAAGGGTAACAATGCAATCTTTGTTGTAGTGGACAAATTTTCAAAAAGGACCCATTTCATCCCTTGTTTTAAAACCAATGATGCCACCCATATTGCTAAATTATTCTTTAGAGAAGTAGTGAGATTGCATGGAGTGACCAAAAGAATTGTTTCAAATAGAGATACTTGATTCTTGGGAAATTTATTAAGGAATTTATTGAAGAAACTTGGAACTTATTTGAATTTTAGTTCAATTTATCACCACAAAATGATGGGTATATTAAAGTAGTTAATAATATTTTGCGGAATATATTGAGAAGATTTATTGGAGACCATCCATAGCAATGGGATTAGGTGCTTTCCCAGGCTAAATTTTCCCATAATGATTCGCCCAAAAAAAGCATTGGTCAAAGTCCTTTTCATATTATGTATGGGATGCATCCAAGAGGAGTGCATGAACTCAAAAACTTGGGAAGAGAAGAACACAGAAGTGCAACAGGGGAAGACTTTGGTACAACTATGCAAAATATCTATCAATAATTGAAAGAGAGATTGCAAGAGAGTGGCCTCAAATATAAGTCCAGAGTAGATATCCATAGGAGAGAACATATATTTAAAGTGGGAGATTTTATGTTGGCATACTTGAGGAAAGAAATATTTCCTAAAGGATAATACAATAAACTAAAATTCAAGAAAATTCGTCCTTGTAATATCCTTAGGAAATTTTCATCCAATGGTTATGAGATAGAGTTTCCACCAGGATTGGCATCTCTCCCATCTTAAATATTGTAGAACTATACAAGTATCAATCGGGAGAAGAGTTAAATGCAACAGAAGTTAGTGGAAAACAACCAATTTAGTGGTAGAAGTAGTTACCATCCACAACTCCTTTGCAACTAGAGTGAATTTTTGACAAGAGATTGATTAAGAATACCGAAAGAAAGGAATACTATGAGTACTTGGTTAAGTGGAAGGACAATCCAATTATTGATGGAACTTAGATGACTGCTATATTACTACAGAAAAGTGGCAGAACTGTTGAAGAGCTCATGGGCAGGATCCCATGAATTCTTTGTTCCTTGGAAGTATGATGCAGGGGCATCTATAAAAACTTGATTGACCGAGAGGTAAAAATTCCTTTACGAGATGGGTTGGTTCCTCAATGGGTGGATCTGTTAGGATAACTTTTTTTCTTGCCACACAATTATTTAAATTTAGAAATTTGTTGTAATTTGTTTCATTTTACCAAAATTGGTCCATTTGATCCTATATTTGTGGATCTGGATCAAATATATGATGTAATATTTATATTTGGTTGAATTAATAAAAAACAAGGAAGTGTGGAGTGAGCGATACTAATTTTATGATCAAATATTTTAACCAGTCCTTCTACAATCTCGCTATTATTATTGGTCACACACACACACACACACAATGTTGCAAAGAATTAAAATACCAGCGTAATTAAGTGAGGCACGAGTGGTAGGGTTGCAGGAGCGATAGATGAGCAACGATGCATTAACAGATCCAAGATCAAAGCCATAGGTGGAGTCAAGCACAGAGGAGAAAATACTTACTTTTCTTAAACCCGACATGAATCATCAATTAATAGTACTGTTAGCACTCTATAATTTAGAAGATTGGAAAAAATAAACTATAAACCACAACATCAAACCACTTTGGAGTCCAGGACCTAGCCTTCCTAGACTCATAGAGGGCTCTCTCTGTTTTATGATTTAAATCGATTTTACTTGTTGGTTATAAGTACTAATATTAGGCTAGTTATAGTGATGGGGGTTGTTTGTTTGATTTATTGTGTGGTTGGACATATATGGTTGTAGAGGCTATTCCATTGGGTGATGGAGTCAAAGGCTGGAATGGCACATAAAAATCAAGAGAAAATCACAGGGCAAGCTAACTGTACGAAACAGATCTTAAGAGCTGTATGAATTATGAGGTGAAGGAAACAATAAGGTTTAGTAGTGACTAAAGAGAAATTAAGAATTATTTAATCAGATAGCAGCAAAAAAATTTAGATTGTAAATGCAGACAGAATTAAGGTGCTCTAACAACGAATCTTAATCTAAAATTTCCGATTTACAATTAGATGAGCGGATACACAACATAGAAAACAATGGGAAAATTTAAACAAAGAAGATACACACCACCATTTTAACACATCTCAAGAATATTGTAACCAGTCTTTGATTATTGATGTCCAGCTCCAACATTATAGTGCTCCAATAGAAGTTCTTACAATACAGATGCAAAAATATCCATCCCTTGCTAATGCAAATTCTAGCAATATTTAACTAACAACCAAGTCGGTTTTCCCTAATCTACTCTGGAAACCATTATTTATTACAAACAACTGAAATTAGACAAATGTGGCCATGCAAGGCCTGAATAAAGAAAATCTTTGAAAACACCGCCTGTAGAATTAATTTCGGTAACTCTTTAAAGATGTAAAAACTTAGGCGACTCTTTGTGACTCCAACATACGATTTGGAGGTGGCTGGAACAGTTGTGAGGAGGAAACACTGGGCAGTTCTGACATTTGTCTTTCTCTCTCTAGGTTGTCACTGAATAGATCATAAAGGAGGATGCGTTGCTAGCACTGCTAATCAACCAGTGGTTGTGCTGATGTGTGTATTATACTTTTTCAATCTTGAAGTGTACACAGTCTATTCCAATCTCTTTGGCTAGGGATCTTCGTGCTTATAACTTGTCGGTATACTTCGTCCACCTCTGTGTGCTTGTTGAAAGTAGGTCCAGTAAGGAAAACATGCTTCAGCTCATGTTGAATAAAGATGTCATTCCTCAACAGATCACAGATAACTTTCCCGGTCACTCTTCCTTGGATGCTAGTGAATTTGGTGACATATTTAGTTGTTTCTGTGAGCTTGATCAAATAATCTTCCCTTGGGATCAGCGTCTTATTAGTCACAATCATTGAGGGAAACCCTTTGGTGATCAGGGGTTCGATCTTGTTTAGGAATCTACTGATGGCCAAGTCTTTCTCCTCCAATTGCCTCAATAAATCTCTGTTAATGAGGATCCTCTTCACTTCCACTATGGTAGTTGTTATGTCTGGTACATATAGCACTTTGAGCTCATAGCTGGTCTTAGATTTCAGGAATTCTATAATCTTAGGGACTATTTTTGGCATGTTTCCTATTTCTTGATTTTCTTTTTCAATGGCCACTGCACATTTTTCCACCAATTATTTTTGTTCAAAAATGATGTTGATGGAGCGCCACATTTCTTCCACTAATTTAGTGATACTACCCTAGATTATCAACTTCATTTGCCCCAAAATGTTACTATCCACAAATTACTTTTTTTCCTTCTCCAATCTCTCGATATGTTTCTTGGCTACCTCGTGGGCGGTTTCAGTCCTGGCCTTTTGATCTTGTAGGATGCCAATTTGTGCTTCCAATTTTTGGATCTCTTGTGATTTTAGGGTCATGCTTTCCATGGCCTTTGATAGCTAGTCTATCATACTAGGTGTACTAGCAGCTATGGGAATAACTGCTGGAATTGTTGAGATGGGGGTAACTTCCATTGGGTTGAGTGTACCCTGAGCTACCTCTTCTTTCTATTTCAACAGTTTCTCCATCTCATTCTCCATCTATTTGATTTGGGTAGACTGTTCTACAACCAAATTTAATAGCTCTGCCTTATGTGATGCCTCTTACTCAATGCCTTTGGCCAGGGGATATTCTGTTACTGGTATCTTTATTTGCTTCTTGAGGGCTGCTATATCAACATTCTTCTTCTTTAAAATTTTCTCCATGGATTGAACATTGGTTCGGTCATGGCCCAACTTCCCTATTAAATCTTCTAAAGACTTAATCCTTGAGTCTTTAGCCATGGCAGATATCTTGTCTATCCTGAGTTGTGATTGAGTATTGGATAGAGATATCTGCAACTTTGACAAGCTCATAGCATTACTTGTCAGGGTGGAGGAGACCATCTCTCTAGTCTTCTTATGCAATTCCATTTGATCAATGGGGTGGATGTCCTTGGCATTAAATTAAAATGAAAATTTCTTGTAATCTCAAAATGTCATATGTGTCATTTTCTTCTTACTGTAAAAAACAGACAGTAGCCTGCTTTGTGAACTTGGGGTCTTCTTCTAGAATTGGTTGTACGTTTTGGTCTTTAGCACTTGATTTATCAATTTTATTTCCTTGAACGTATCATAAACTTAACTTTCTTGACCCTCTATAACTGGTCTGGAATTAGATGTCTGTAAGGCTTGCTGCAGCAGAAATTTTATGGTAGTAGATGCAGGGGATTTCATTATTTACTACTCTGATTCCCCTCCTTGATCAATATTCATACACACTTGGGCCCTCTTCCTATATCTTATTTTGAATTCTCTGCTAGAGGTATCATTCATTGAAGGTGACTGATCCTCTCTGGGCCTTTTTCTCCCTACCTCCTTTTCTTACTCTTTACCTTTGTCTTTTCTTCCTTGTGATATTGGGGTCTGGACACCTAGTGTGGAGAATACTAGCTCTTCTTCTTCATGGAGGGTATTAGTTTCCCATTCTGTCTGATTGGCCTATTGTTCAATTGAAGGCCTGTGTATGTGAACATAGGGTGTGGACTTGATTTCTACCCTCTTCTTGGAGATGATCCCTGTAGGGTCATAAGACCAAGTGAAGCTGTGGCTGAAACCCATCTTCCTCAGCATATTTTATGCTTCCTCCCTGGCTGTTCTACTGTTGAAGATGAAGGGTCCAATTTGTGATTTGATCCTAAACCGAGTCTTCTTTTTTGCAGAGACAAAGTGGAGCTCATCTGCATTTATCATTTTACTTATGTATTCCAATGCAAAGACCCTCATGGAGAGGAAATTTGGCAGTTTGTAGGGAGCTAGCTCACTTCCATATACTCGAACCTCTGTTAAGTTTTGATACAAATACAAATCTGTTGTCTTCACTCATTCTGTTAGTTGCATGATTCTTATGATTTCTTAATTTATCCTGGGCTCTACTGCATCATTGAGTGTGTTGATGGCTGGGTGCGCAAATGAATCCCAAAAATCCTTGTAGGTAAAGTCCTTTTGATCTTTTAGTAGCATGGTAGTCCATAATATGATAGACTGGTGCTCATTATCTTCATTTAATTTATACATCTGAAAGTGAAACATTCTAGACTGGAAATGGACAAACATATACACCAACATAGAGGAGTATTTGAAAAATTCCTCTATATCAAACTTCAGAAACTGCTCATGAATGGCCTCTGCAATAAATTGAGCATAATTGAATAGGACTGTGGGTTTAGCTCCTGGGGAAAGAGTGGACAAGAAACCTATCACAGCTTCCTCTACCCACTGATCAGTGTGATAACCTAAAAAATAAGATAAAACATATATAATGTGTTGGTTTCTCTCATAAAAGGTAGAAGAGGGATAGCGGGGTTCTTTGCAGGCATTGGGGTATGAGGGGTCATGGACAACTTTAGGGTTTTGGCTCTGCTAGCAGGATCTAGGTTCTGATACAATTCTCTGAGGGCTTCATATGAGAAAGGGACCACATGTTCATAAGTGGGGGCCTGCATCATCTGCTGGATGTATAGGGCATTGATTGCAAACAAGATTTCTCCTAATGGGGTGACTACAGTCCTCTGCTTAATATCATAATAGCTCCGACACTTCCTGACAAACTCTGGGAAACTATGGGTCTTTGGGAAGATGTAAAATGGCAAATGGGTCTCCCATAGGCTAAGGTCATCCTTTCCTTCGAGGAATTGATCCTCAAACTAGAAGTAAACATCAAACAAATCCAGCTCCAACTTTGTTTCATGAATTTTTTAATCTCTGTTTGCTAGAGCTAAGTGATCCAAGTCCACTGGTGGGTAGACCATTGGATTAAAAGGCTGTTTAACTGGCTTTGGAGGCATTTATTTTCAAACCTTCTTCTTTCACAAACTTGTAATGGAGAAAGGGATAATAGAGAAGGGAAATTGAGAAGGGAAATTATGATGGATCAGCACTGGGACAGGATATAGTAGCGGGGATAGTAACCGGGACTAATAGTCTAAAGGAGCCATGTAATCCAGTTTTGCACAATGCTGACAGCTCTTCTTCGCAATTAGTATGTCCTTTAGTATTACCTTCAAATTAAAATCTTTGTTATCAATTCGGTAATAACTATAGAGTAAACTTTGTAGTTATGTCATCTTTGGATATATAATCAACAATATGGAGGTGAGGGGGTCGTGCGAGTCCATTGGGTAACAGCCTGACCATTTATGGCACAAAAACTATCTGAACGAGAAAGGCTATGGTTGAAAACAGACAGCGGGAGCGGAAACGTGGCACGAGGGATTCATGCAACGGTCAAAAAGGGCGAATTGATTTATGAGATGGCGCAATGGCTTTCTAGAGGGGGGTGGAAGTGGTAAGCGGTGTTGGAGGGGGGGGGGGTGCAGAAGATACCTGGGCACGACACGTTAGCTGGATGGGTGGTATGGGATACCACCCATTTCAGACCCCCCCTCATGATAAAGTTCGAATACAGTGTGGGGTCCAGGAAACGTTGTGTGCCGTGTGATGTGCAAAGGAGGGTGGATGTAGTGGGAAGTTGCAAGGAGTTTAAATTAGACGTGACGAGGAGAGGGGCTAGTGGGTCTGCCCGGACTTGAAAATTTTAGGCATTTGTTGTGAAATACATCGTATCCAGGTCAACATCGCACTTCGCCCGGCATAATTCTTAAGATTTTCCTTAGCACTTTAACTTGAAAACTTGTGATGCTCGATATGTGATTGGGCCCCACTGTCATCGCATATTGCATGTTGGCCTTTTTAACCTTTACCCTTGCATCTTATCCTTTGTGACCTATGATGTGCGGTATGCGGGCTAGGTCCACGTCATCTTGCCATGTCATCTTCCATGTCATCATAGACCAATTGCAGACTGTGAGGCTAGGGCCACGTCACCCTGCCATGTCACTGCCGTGTCATCTGCCATGTCATCGCCATGTTGCCCTGCCACAACATCCCTTGTCGTACTTTAGTGATCATCACTCTTATCTCCACACTTCATTCTTTAAACTTTGCGATTTTCGATTTGCGCTCAGGTCCCACCCATCGCACATTTCATGTTATCAATTTTAACATTTTCCTTTGTACTTTGTCTTGAAAAATCTGCGATTTGCGATTTGCGCTTGGGCTCCACCATATCACATATCGCATATTGGCCTTTTTAACCTTTACCTCCTGTGGTAACCCTTTAAACTTGCGGTGCGCGATATGCAATTGCATCACATCACAAACTTCAATCTTTAAAGTTGTGGGCGCTTATAGGTAACTTATAAATGTTGCAAATTGCGCCATGCGATGCACTAAATTTTGGCAAGTGCGAAAAGGCGGAAGGTAAGGAGATTATGAAGTTCAAAGTTTTATATGCGGATTTTGGTAATGTATAAAGGTTTTAGGTGGGTCCTACCATATCACATCGGAAATTTTAAGTTTTTTGGAAATATTTGTAAAGAGAGGCTGGAAACTTGTGGGTCGCGGAATGCGGGCAAAGCTTAGAATTTTTCGGATTTTTCAACACAAGTGGGTCTTATGAAGCAGTAAGTCCGAAAAGGTTATGTATGTGGGTTCTAGGACTTCAAATGGGATTTCAGAGTAGGGGAGTGTCAAGATTTGGTAAAATGAAGGTAAGAAAAGGGTAGATGGAATAAATGAAGGTAGTATGGATCTTTCTCATCATCATACTTAATTAGCAATGTCTTTCCTCTTTGAACTGAACTAAATGGAAGATAGACCCATTTGACACTCTTGACAGTCAGGACCTTCCTTATTTTTCTGAAAATAAATGATAGTCATGGAATATTATTTTCAACATGAAAAACATAAGGATTAGTCAGTCACCTTGTGAAACTGTAAAATACAGGAGTCTAATAGTGGCTCCATCTGGGGATGGCAGCTCCTTTAGGATTGTCAAGAACACCATTGACTAGTAGCCTGATCCATTGGGTTGATCCCTCTCTACAACCTGATCTACTAAAACTTCTGTGGCTGTAACTTCTGAGGTTGTAACTTCCAAAGTGAAGTCAGTGCTTTCTGCAAACTGCGGTCTGGAACACACATGTTCCTGAGACTTGCAAGGTAGCTTGAATACTGAAACTCAAAACATGCTCAAAGCATTAGGAGCTCATTTGCATACCTACCTAACCAATCTAATATTGTAATCATTTTTCTTTCTTTTTGGGTGCATTTAGACTTGCAGACCTCGACATCATTTTTCTTTTGAATCTCTAACCTATCACCTATCCCCTTATTTCTCCTATTGGTCTAGATTAGGTTGTTGAACCAATGTCATTTTCTACCTACCTACTGATAAGCTAATATTAAATAGTTTGGCTAATCTGCATTTTCTAACCTATCAGCAATAAATTCAAAATTGTACAACCATGCTTAAACTGTATGGATGCACAAAAACTCTTTACAAAGGTAGTGGCGTTTTAATTTTCAACACTTTCAGAAATAAATAAATAAATAAATAAATAAATATATATATATATATATATATATATATATATATATATATATATATATATATATATATATATATATATATATATTTACACAGATTAGGCTTATGGCCTTCACTCCAGGCTTCAACCTAGTCCCATGAATTACTGAAAATTGTAATGCTATGGTATTTTACAATGATGAAAGTCTTATATGTTTTTTAGCAGAAATAGTGTTTTAGCATCCTGCCATTGACAAGACCTCCAAACAGCTCTGTTCCATCCATTTCTTGCAAGAAAAATGCATTGTCTCCTCTAAAAGAATGAATAATGTATGTCCCTTTCCATAGGTTGTCGAATTTTCCATGCTTACATTTATCTTCTCATATGGAGTCCCATTTCAACACTTTATCTCCTATTTTGAAATCATTGGATTTTTTCCTGCTATCAAAAATCTTCTTCATATTTTCCTGCACCACCTGGGTTCTGTTGTACACTTCTTCTCTAGACTACTGCAGCTGAATGGTCTGGCTTATTCTTCTTTGCACATCATTTTCTTCACCCCGCACTTCTTGAATGAGCTTCATGGCTGGCACTACTAGGGATGTTGGGAAAACTGCATCCATTTCGTAGAATAACTAGTATGGTGACATGCCAATTGATTTCTTGGTGGTTAGTCTGTTAGCCCACATTGCATGTATCACCTTATTATGCCAAGATTTCTTGTCATCTTCCAGCAACATTTTGATGATATTGAATAAGCTCTTGTTGGAGGACTCAACTAATTCATTACCTTGAGGTTAATAAGCTGTTTAATGACCCAAAGAAATGTGATACCTTTGGAAAAAATATATCATCTTCTTGGACTTAAAAGCAACAGCATTATCTGTAATGATTTTCCTAGGACAACCAAATCTGGACAGGATGTTGATTTCAAGGAATTCGATGATCACTGAGTCAGTAGCATTTCTAGAAGGGATGTATTCTATCCATTTGGTGAAATATTCTATAGCAATGAGTATCCATTTATGCTGGCCAGAGGAGGGATGGTGGATTTCTCCAATGAAGTCTAAACTCCATTGCTAGTAAGGAGCTTCAACAGAGATAGGTTGTAAAGGCAGAGGCAACAAATTTATTTTTCCCTCAAAGATTTGGCATTTATGACAGTGGCTACCATTTTGTGGGTATCTGGGAAAAGGGTAGGCCAAAAGAAACCATTCGTAAGGATCTTATTAGTAGTGGTTTTCCAGTATTGATGACCTCCATAATCCCCTTCATGGAATTCTTTTGTAATCCTATCTGCATCTTCTTGAAGCAAACATTTAAGAAATGTGCCCCCATAATATTTCCAATACAAAACATTTTCTAGGACGCATAATTTTATGGCATTTAATTTCAAGAATATATCTTTTGTTTTGGACAAACCAGGAGGAGAATTTAAATAAAACATAACATACAGTATATCTACATACCAGGGGTGTTGGAACGGGGTTCCCTAAGCTGCATTTTTTATAAAATTTTGTAATAGTTGGTCTTGCGTAGGGGTTATGGTGCAGGTCAAAGCCCCCAATGTTTGTAATGGGTTAAAGGGTAAACCTAGGGTCCGCAAACCACGGTTTGTGGACCATAGGATAGAAAAGGCTACGATGATATAAATAGATATATAGTTGGGTTTAGTAGGTAACGAAAAAGTAATATTGATGCTACATGCGAATTGTTGAGATATGTTTTCTGTAAGGACTCCTGCTAGCTGTGTGCGTGGATCCCCAGTCCTGCTATGTGCGGACCCTGCTGGCTGTGTGCGCGCGCTGTGTTTGGGTTGTAATTGGGTTTTTGGATACTAATGAATGCGGAATATATTTGAAGTATCTTGTGATCTCTGGACTGATCGTGTTTATTACTAAAGTGCATCTATATTATTGCTTTAAGCTGCGAATGTATCCGTGATCTATGAATTAGCTACGATTATAAATTTATGTGATATTAATTACTGATGTGCACGTGGATTCCAATGTATTGATTAGATCTGTTAATGATAGTATCTTTGCCATGGTTGCATGCTGATTATACTGTTAAAAGGCTGTGAATAGTTATGTGTGAACCTGATAGTTGCAATGCCGATCTGCCTTAATTACCTACTCTCTCCTAGGGTACGGAAAACTGGTTCCATCACCCTCTCATACTACTTCGGGTGAGACCTTGGCCTACAAAATTAGGTCATTGCTGAAAGGGCCAGTAGTATAGGGGTTTGTTTGAAAACCTTAACCTCCGAACCTGGGTCAAGACCCCTCAAGCCAACAAATGGTTCTGTTGGTAGAATCGGGAGCATTTTAAGAGAGAGATTGGGTAATGCCACGAGACCATTGGAGACTTGAGAATTTGGAGCTTGAAGACTGGCTTGAAAGATAGATTCAAGAATTTTCTATAAAGGATAATCGCAGCTTGAAGCTGACAGCTGAGAAGTGGAAGAATAAATATATCTTCACCGAAGTCTATGAAATTTTCTTTGTAACTTTTGCGCACGAGCTCTAGGAGTGGTTAGCGAGGCTGGTAGAATTCTAGACTTGTTGGAAAGACGATCTGATTATGCAGTGGACTCCAGAATTGATTCGACAGTTGGATAAGGCTAACAACACAATCACCCGTATGGTATATAATTGGGTGGACAACGTGCTAGGAGGGTTTGTAACGGAATTCACAGTCGATCAGTTCGTAACCTACTCTGAGGCAGAGAGGAGGTTCTTCAAAGGAGTCTGGGGTAAGTTCTTGCAAACATTATCATTGTTAATTAAAATATTACTATATGAAAAAGGCATTCTATGCAGCCACACCGAATGAATGACCTCTGATTAGAGCGAGAGTACAACATGAAGTGTTAAGTACTACCGAACCAACCGAGAAGGGGATGGATCCATCTACAATCCATTAAGAGATTCGGCTGCGAAAGTAGGAAATAGTCCTCTGGCTACACCACCTTCGAGTCGGTATAAGGGCAATAACTCCCCCACAACTTCGCCACCCCTGAAAGAAGATATGGCCACACACACGAAGCTACCCACCTTCAAGAGTGTAGAAGATGAAGATATGGACCGGTTTTGGTTTGTAACAAAATCAGTATGGACTGCATAGAATTTGGCTAGCGATGCTGTAAAGAGGGCATAGTTATCCCTCGCCTTTGAAGGAAGGGCCCTAGACTGGTATATGGGGTACATAGGCTAGCATGCGGACCCTTCTATTCAAGAGATTAAGAATTCTTTAAAACAACAGTTCCAGAAGCCTAAGTCCTCTTCTCAGCTAGTGACTGACTTGAAATATTTTAAATAGGGACCCACTGAGTCTGTATGGGAGGCTTATCAGTGGTTAAAAAAGGTTATCAGGGATGGGGAATTTCAGTACGATGATAGACAGTACAAGGAATGGTTCATCACCATGCTACTACTTCACCTGCACGGACCTATGGGATAGCAAGCGATTGGGACACAAGAGAAAGCCGTGGAGATTGCTATGAAGTTAGAAGATGCACTAAGAGATGATGCCCATTTTGGGGTGCAGTAGATCTAGGGACAGATGGAGGCAATGACCTCGAAATCCAGAACCTATGGAAAGAGCGAGGAAAGGAAGCTAGCCCAGACGTATGGTGCATAAGATGAAGGGTGTCCAACCACACCAATAATCAGTGTCCTCTACTGGCAGATTACATGCAGGCTGGGGGTCTGAGCCCATTGCGTCCTAAATAAGCTGCGGGACCAAGTGGTCCTACATTATGGTGTGCTAACTGTTGCGTAGCCAGGCTACATGATACCAACCACTGTCCCCATCTTAGTGCCTATGTCCTAGAATTTAAACAACAATGGTGATGATTCTGCTCATCTGTGGGGCATGATGAACATAACTGTCAAACCTATGACTTAATGATAGACCGAGGAAACCTATACAGGGTATAGGCTGACCCCTATTCACCACTATCTCCCTAAGGCATAGGAGGCTCCCCAGCTAGGGGCAGGGGAGGGGAAAGAGGTGGAAGCGAAGGTCGGGGAAGAGGGCGATTGATATGTTATAATTGTGGGGAAGTAGGACACTTAGCAAGGGACTTTACTAACCCTGCGCGACAATATTGCCAATATTGTCAACAATTGGACCATGTGATCAAAGACTGTCTAGTCTTGATAACAAAAATGAAGGAAAAAAAATAGACACCAATGCAGAATGTGCAGAGGGTTAAGGAAAAACCGCGTGATAAAGGACCAAGTATTAATGTCATAACGCGCAATGACATGGCTACTTGAGGAGCTAAGGAGAAAACCATGATTGAACCCCTTATCCGGAAAGATGCTATCAAACAGGAAATCTTGGACCTACAGAAGGAGAAAGAAACCTTCATCAAAGCTCGCAAATACTTTACCAAGGATGAGGCATCTACTTCCAAGGCTCTGAAAAACCTAAGAGTGGATGATGAAGTTAGACCATTCCTACAAGCATGTATGAAGTTTCTACGCAAACAGAAGGTAATATAAAATCTTCAAACATTGATAGATAGCTGCGCGGAAAAAATTGACCCTCCTACAGAGGTTAGAGATGTTCACAAACTATACAAGCACAAGAAGCGCACTGGGCGGGAAATGCGGCTAACAGCTCTGATCGGTGACTATGAAATGGATTAGGTCATCTTGGATCCAGGATCATATGAAAACATCTTGCCCAAGAAAACATGGTAGCGGATGGGAGAAACTAAACTGGAATGGTCTACAATACAACTATGCATGGCTAACCAAATTAAAATCATACCATTGGGGAGGTTGTCAAAGATTATGGTAGATATCACAAGAGTTAAGGTATGCGCAGAATTTTATGTAATTCAGATTGTGGAAGATGCAGACCCTTATCCAGCACTCCTGGGACTAGATTAGGCAATAGACATGGGGGGCATTATCAACTTAAAGAAAAGGAGCATGGTTTTTGAGAATGAGGGTACGAGAGTGATAGTTCCTTTAGACCCTACGGAAGGAGAGCAGTATATAGAACCGGTGCACGAAGAAGACGATGTGGATAATATTTATAAACTAATCACCCAGGACAAGGATTGGATTAATCCTACAACTAATGGTGTGCTTTGCTGGGATAAATATAGTGAATGCCTCTCTGACTCCGATGGGGAGATAGAAAATTGGCAGAATCAGTTACATGATGTACCTGCGCTACGATGTCTTAGGATCATGAAGAGCTTTTGGTGTATCTCCTCAAAGGTAAGAGAACTACCCTACTTTGATGGTTTTGGTAGTATTAGGGATTTTTTGTGAAAAATTGAAGCTGAAGTCGCAAGGGAGCGAAGAATGTGGGCGCTTAACCTAGCCATGCATGCAACCCCTGCGTGGTGGTGGGAAACGCATAAGGGAACATTCCAGGATTGGGAGGAATTCCGCAAGATGATGATCCTACGGTTCGAACACCCGGTTCACCTACACATGGAGACTTTCCTTGGCCAAGGAGACCCACGCAAGCATGTGGTTGCATGGATGGAGGTATGGTGTGAAAGGACCATGGATGAATGGGTCCACTTGTCTATTCATGCAATGGGGCCAATTACCACTGCATGGTATCTAGATGCAAAACTCCATTAGTGTACCTGCCACTAGGAAAACATGAAGGACAATTTTGTGGGTCGTTCAGGTTGATAGGCAGAACTGAGGCATTGGATGAAGCTTTGCAGGACATTGATGCCCTGGTATTTCATGAATCACGACCTCGTATGGAGTATGGGGCACCAACTTGGGATACACAGATGCAGGATATTGTCAACTGTCGTAATCTGTAAATAGAAGAACATGATGAAGACCCACGAAACATTACTATCCCGGAATCAGAGGGAGAACGTGTAGTCGTTGGACCTCCGCTGCACGCTGTCGATGTGACCAAGCCTCTTTAGCTAAAAGAAGTCAACATTGGGATAGCAGAAAAACCTAAGCTAGCTAAAATTGGGGACTACTGGGATGATGATACTATAGGGAAAGTCACCCAGCTTCTCACGGATTATCAGGACTTGTTTCCTACGAAATTCTCAGAACTCAAGGGTATTATAGGCAACCTAGGGGTCATGCATATTACTCTAAAACCAGATGTGTGCCCTGTTAAGAAGCGACCTTCTCGATTGAACCCAAAGTATAAGCATAAAGTCAGAGAAGAATTCGAAAAAAATTCTAGCAGCAGGTATCATTGAACCAATTGAATAGTCAGATTGGGTAAGCCCTATGGTGGTTCAAGAGAAAAATACTAAAGGATAAATATGAATCTATGTCAACCTTCGCAAATTGAATAATGCCTGCGTACATGATCCCTTCCCTACGCCATTCTCAGACAAAATCCTTGATAGTGTGGGGGGACAGGATGCATACTCGTTCACTGATGGGTTTTCAGGCTACCATTAGATCAGGATCGCACCTGAAGATCGTAGAAAAACCACGTTCGCCACTGAATGAGGATGCTTCCAGTACACCGTCATGCCATTTTGGGTCAAGAATGCCCCTGCCATCTTTTTGCAGGTGGTGGTCGCAGTATTCAAGGAGTCCATCCACAAGTTTTTGGAGGTATATTTTGATGATTGGAAAGTATTTGGGTTGGTAAAGAAGCATGTTTCCAACCTGCACTTGATGTTGGAAGCGTGTAGAAAACACCAGATTTCCCTAAATATCAAGAAGTGCATATTCTGCGTACGGTTTGGGATCTTTTTAGGTCACATAGTCTGTCGGAAGGGATTGATGGTTGACCCTTCCAAGGTGGTGGTTATCATCAACTTAGCAGTCCCTACAATTGAGAAATAGCTGCGCTCCATTCTCGGACACACATGATACTACAGAAAGTTTATTCAAGGGTATGCACTGATCACGACACCCATGGAAAAGCTACTGAAGAAGAATGTATCATTTTTTTGGGATGACGAGTGTCAGAAGAGCTTTGAGCTACTGAACAAAAATATGGTCTCTCATCCTATCCTCATATTTCCTGATTGGGCGAAGGTTTTCCATGTCCATGTCGATGCTTCAAGAATCGCCCTGGGATCTGTCCTTACGCAGCCCGGGGAAGGGGACATTGACCACCCAGTTGCATTTTCCAGTAGAAAACTCTCTAGTGCGCAGCGTAACTACTCCACTACTGAGTGTGAGGGGCTGGCCATGGTATATGCCCTGCAGAAATGTCGACATTATCTATTGGGTGGGCACTTCAAGATGTTCACGGATCACTCAGGTTTGAAGTACCTGGTGAGTAAGCCTGTGTTGGGGGGGGGGGGATTTGTCGATGGCTATTTCTATTTCAAGAATATGACTTTGAGATCATCGTGAAGCCGGGGAAACTAAATGCTGGGCGAGACCACTTATCCCAAATCGAGAGTGGTGAGGAATAAACCAACCTAGAAGAAGGACTACCTGATGCGCAGCTGTTTTCTATTAAGGTGGTTGATGCACACTTCACCGACATCATTCACTTCTTAAGTACGGGGATGGCACCTGCAGAATATTCGGTACAACAGAAAAAAGAGTTGGTAACCCACACAGTGGACTTTACCATTATAGCAGGCCACTTGTATAAGCTGGGAGCTGATGAGGTACTGCAAACATACGTTATAGAGCATGAAAGGTAGGCCATCTTGGCAGAAGCGCACAACGGTGTAGCGTGAGGTCACTACGTTGGGAAAGCAACAACACAGAAGATCTTGAGAGCTGGGCTATGGTGGCCCACACAACATAGTGACTCTCATGACTATTTCAAAGCCTACGACACATGCCAGAGGACATGAAGACCATCACACAAAGACGAAATGACCTTGCAGCCGTAGATGGCCCTGCAAGTGTTTGAAAAATGTGCCAACGCTTCGTTGGGCCCATCAACCCACCAGGTAAGAAGATCGGTGCCCGCTACATCATCACCAACTGATTATGTAACTAGATGGGCCAAAACGCAAGTTGTGAAGGATTGTATTACAGACACCACTACGTACTTTATTTTTGAACATATTCTGACCAAATTTGGCTGTCCAAAGATCTTGATGAGCGATAGAGGTATGCATTTTGTTAATGAAATGATATAGGCCTTGACTAAAAAAATTTGGATCCACCACGCAAAAAGTACCCCTTATCACACACAAGGAAATGGAATTGTGGAAGCTTTTAATAAAATTCTAGAACAGGTGTTGACCAAAATCTACAATGTCGAGCACAGTGATTGGGACGTGCATATCCTGTCGGTCCTTTGGGCCTATCAAACCACTTGCAAGAGACTGACCGAGAAAACATCGTTCTGGATGGTTTATGGGAAGGAGGCTATCATGCCCATGGAATATATTGTTCCTAGCATACGCATCGCAGCCTTTACGAACATGGCAGAGCCCGATATCATGGAAGAATTCTTAGCAAAGCTAGCTGCCTTGGAAGAAGATCAATTCATTGCTAACTTTCATCAGCAAGTTCAGAAGGCCCGAGAAAAAGCATGGCATGAAAAACATATTTGACAAAATATCTTTTCAGAGGGAGAATTGGTCCTACTCTACGATAGCCAGTTTGTGAAGCACCCAGGGAAGTTCTGTCAGCACTGGCTAGGTCCCTATATGGTAAAGGAAATCACTGATGGAGGAGTTGTCTGGTTAGCTACACTGCGCGGTGATATTGTACCAGGATATGTCAATGGCAGTCGACTCAAACCATACCGAATCAAATGACTATATGGCCGGAGTAGCTGTATGAGGCAGAATATGCGCATGCAGGAGGAAAAATGCAGGCAAGCCAGTTGTACGCGCAGGGGTCAATCACAGGTCTGGAAGCATGGGGAGGTGCGCTGGGCGCACAATGGTCATACACAACTATGAAAACTAGTTGTTGGAACAGTAAAATTGGGTAAAAAGTAGATTTTACCATTGAAAGGAATGGGCAATCAGTAATTAATGAGGTGATTTCCAAAGATTTTTTATCGTTTTATTGATGGTAAGTTTTAGATAAGCTTCACCCAACCATTGTTCACTACCCAAAGCTATAAAAGAAGGAGGGTAGCTTAGAAGAGGGTTCCGTGCATTCTAAACAACTTGTGCCTTGCAATTTCTTGTAGCTATTGTACTCTATTCATGTCTGGTCATGCTACCCCCTCTGATAGTAGCAACCCTGAGTTCATCTTCCGTGCAAGAATGACTGCGTCCAATCTCGCTGAATCTTCGCATATGGTGGCCTCGACGGAGAAATAATCCGAGGAAGTATTGTAAGTCACCCATGAAGTTGAGGAGGTTGTGTCCACACCAAGCAAGGGGAAGCAGGTGGAGAAAATGAAGGGTAAGGGGAAAGGCTTGGAGCAAGGGCAGGGGAGGATTGCGAAATGGGCTGGGGTGAAGCCACGTACCTCCCCTCAAAATGTGAAATCCCCGCGAATGGTGCCCCATGCACGTTACCTTAACCAATAAAAGAAACCTTTTTCTTCTCAGGAAGAGGCCTGAATTGCTGAACCAATAAATTGGCTACCGCCCTATGTTTGGCCTCGCAAGCCCTCAATGCACATGCCTAAGAACCTCAATTGTATGCATGCATATCTAAAAATGCCACTGATTCTAGGCGAGCTCCCCATAATTGGCGAATCCTTTGGCAAACTCCACTCGATAAATTTCGACGATCACAACCTGGCCAACTCGGAGGCCTTCCCGAAATTGGCACGTGAACTATAGCTCGAAATGGTATTGGAGGATTACGTGCTGAGGGTAGTCCCCATGTCATGGGGAAGCTGGTTGGCTGAATCTGGGTTATTAAACTTTTTGCAGATGCCTCACTTTCGCCACTATAATGTCACCGACTGAGTTGTGCGATAACTGCTCGCCCTGATCCATGATGGCAGCTTATGGATCTAGGATCGAATTCTCATTGATGCCACACTCATTCACTGTATTACAGGTCTCCCCTTGGAGGGGCCGAATCCCATGGAGTGCGTCGGCAAGAAGTATGAGCAATAGATCTCCGATAAGGTGTGCGTCGACTACCATGTTGAGCAGAATACTAGGGGGTTCATGATCAGCACCATTAGTGACACCGACGCGTTCATGGGTACCTTGTTGCTGGCATGTAAAATGATGCGCAAATGCCAAGTTGCGACCGTCCCTGCTTATGTAATTCAGTTGGTTGGTTGCTGCAAAAAGGGGTCTACTTCAATTAGTCCCAGTTCCTGTGCAACAAATTTTTGGAGAATGTGCACAAGGCCCAAGATCATGGAAGGGAATTCCTGATACTCTTGGCTACTGCTCCTCATCGCGTTGCTTGCATGGGAAGACCCTAAAGACTTGGTCCTCCCTGAGCTCGACCCGGACATGTGTGAGGGTGCAAGATACACGAATTTCTGGGATTCAAAGGATGAGCAGTGCACTGAGGATAATAAAGTCTTCTGGGTCCTATTTCAGAGCGGGCTCGTAGTAGCAATCCACTCCCTGCTACGCTTGTCACCATTGATCTACGACAACTACAAGAGCATCGTAACATTCCAGGTCATGATGCACAATGTGCAGATCCGGGGCCGTAAGGATCCGGCATGGGTATCACTGCCATACATGGTTGCAAATGAGGAAATCGACCGACTTATTGCCACTTGTCCACCACATTGGATACTGGGCTTCAATCAGGTACAACTGACACTACAGGTACAAGCACCGCCCCGAAAACCACCCCGCCTGATAACACCAAAAGGGCAGAAGGTCATGGAAAGGACACTGAGAAGGGTACGGAGCCGGAATCACAGTAGGATTTGCAGAAGTACATGGACATAGAGGATCTGGATGTGTAGGGTGCTAATTCCCCACGTGGTACGAAACAGACTGCCAACCCTCCCAAAGGCCAACGAAAGAAATGATAGGCTACAAGGCCTCGTAGGGAGACTGAAGTAACTTTGACAGAGGAATAGCTGGAGTAGATCGCAGATGTAGTCACCCTTGATTCAGAGGATAGATGGATTACATTGGAAGAGAAACATAAGGCTGCAGTCACTGTACTCTAGTCTGAGCTCCAAGCTTTGCAGCTCAAAACCAATACCCTGCAGACAAGCATGATTTAGACGAGGTCGCCCCCAGCTACTAGCAGTGAATTGAACATCACAACTAAAATCTACCTCTGTGCCCTTCCAGGCACAATAGTCATCTTTAGCCCACCTTCCTTATGTGCGCAAGTCCAGGCCTACGCAAAAGTGCAATTGGATTTGGCCCGGTTTCCGCACAAACCACTACAGGTCCTTGACGCACCCCTCTTCGAGGAGATCCAACACAGATATCTTCAAGTGCATCAACAGCTCAGTACAGCCGAGAAGACGATCGTGGAAAAAATATTTGAGGTTTCCCAGGCACAGGCTATTTTCACCCTCGCCGCGACGCAACAGACCGAGTTGGAACGTCTAATCAGTAGGCTCTGCACAGATGTGAATGAGGATATTCCATCCTTTGCCACCCCCCAGGCCAAGATTGAGGGAATGGTTGTAGCCCTGAAGGCTTCTAGGATGGAGATTCAAAATGTCAAGACAGATATGGAGAAGAAGATTTCTGCCTTGCAGGCCAAATTGCAGCCCGAAACTCCACCTAAGGTACGAGCCCAGTGAGCTGCGCTGGTTACAGAAGCCATGAATTCCATTAATGCTCAGATTGTTGAGGGCGTCAAATTGCTTGAAACAAATAGGCAGTTGTGGACCAAGGTGTAGCACGACCCTCTCTTGCGTGAAATCACCCAAGAGCTACGCCAGAAGGAAGAAGAGTTCGAGCTAATGGAGGCTACAATTTCCACTGTGGTCCCCACTCAACGCCTGACACGATTGTGTACCATCCATGCACTTAGAGATGACTTGGAAGAGCTACACCACAAGAATAATGTTCTGAATGATCACCTTAAGCCATGGGCCGATGAAGCCCTAAAACTATCTCAGGAAGTGGATGTTGCAGTCAAACAGCTGAACCAGACCCTGGAAAGTGTCACTACTTCTACTGAAGGTCCAACTTCGTAAAAGTTTGTGGATATTGCACAAAATGCTGTTGCGCAGAGCAAAGGAGTGTTGTCCCCTCAAGTCGATGCAATCAAGTAGTTTCAGGCAAGGATGCAAACCCCACGACCGCTATGACTCAAAACGAGTCACAAGATTGTGTTGGGGGCCTGTTGGAACGTGATTCCCTAAGCTGCATTTTTTGATACAATTTTGTAATAGTTTTTCTTGCGTAGGGATTTTGGGGTGGGTCAAAGCCCCCAATGTTTGTAATGGTTTAAAGGAATAGCAAAGGATACGATGATATAAATAGATAGATAGTTGGGTCTAGTAGGTAAAGAAAAAGTAATATTGATGCTACGTGTGAATTTTTGAGATCTGATTTGGGTTGTTTTGGGTAAGCACTCCTGCTGGCTATGTGCGCGAAGATCCTCAGTCCTGATGTGTGCGAACCCCACTGGTTGTGTGCGTGGGCTTTGTTTGGGTTGTAATTTGGTTTTTGGATATTAATGAATGCAGAATATATTTGAAGTATCTTGTGATCTTTGGATTGATAGTGTTTATTACTGAAGTGCATATGTGTTATTGATTTAAGCTGTGAATGTATCTATGATCTATGAATTAGCTGCGATTATAAATTTTTGTGATAGTAATTGCTGATGTGCACGTGGATACGAATGTATTGATCAGATCTGTTAATGATAGTAGCTTTTCCATGGTTGCATGCTGATTGTACTATTAAAATCCTGCGAATAACTCTATGTGAACCTGATAGTTAAAATGTCGATCTGCCTTAATTACCTACTCTTTCCTAGGTTGTGGAAACCTGGTTCCAGCACCCTCCCATACTACTTCGGGTGAGAACTTGGCCTGCGAAAGTAGGTCATTGCCGAAAGGGCCAGTAGTATAGGAGTTTGTTGGAAAACCTTAACCTCCAAACCTGGGTCAGGACCCCTCAAGCCAACAAGGGGGAATTTAGGAATGCTTCCTCAATAGGTGGAGTCGCCAGCTCCTCTCGTTCATCAAGTGAATGAATCATGTTAATATATAGTGCTTGAAAATTGGTCTCAGACATCAACTTGGCTAATCCGTGTTCCTTGATTAATTTGGTGGGTTTGATCTCTAAATCATACTCCAAGATGACAACAATCCACTTGCCTCTTTTTCCATCAGGATGATGTGTTAGGATGTGTTTGAAAATTATATTGGGCACAAATGCAATGATATGTGAATGCATAATGTAAACTCTAAAATCATTCAGTGACTTGACCAAGGATAAGGCCTGTTTATCCATGATATTATACTTCAATGGTGCATCTCTTAAAGCTTGGATGAAAAATGCTATGGGTTTCTCTTGTCCATCCTTATTTTTTGCAGTAACACAACAACAATCATGTGCTCTGATGAAAAGGAGAAAATGATGAAATCCTTGATGAAGTCAGGGCTGATGAGAATAGGTGCTGTAGTAAGTGCCTGATTTACTAGGTTGAAGGACTGCTTAGCCTCTTTGGTCCACTTGAATCATGAATCTCTTTTGAGTATATTGGTGATATTCCTAAGGAGTTCATCAAGATTTTGTATAAACCTCCTCAGAACATTTATCTTTCCTATGAAGGATTGCAGTTATTTAATGTTTCTGGGATGATTCATTTGTAGAATGCCCTCAATCCTGCTGGGGTCAATCTTGATCCCTTCTTTAGATATGATGTGGCCTAGAAGCTTTCCCTCTTCAAGACCAAACAATGATTTCTTAGGGTTCAAAGATTAACCAAATCTTCTGCATTTCTCAAAAACCCTTCTTAGATGAGCCAAATGCTCTTCAGTAGTTTTTGAACACACTGTGATATCATCAAGATATATCACAATGAAAAGACTAATTTATTCTGAAAAAGAGATATCCATTTCTCTTTGAAAAGTGGCACTGAGATTTATTAATCCAAAAGGAATTTTTACATACATGAAGGTTCCCCAAGGAGTAGTAAATGTTATCTTGTGTTGATAATCTAGATGTACGAACACTTGATTGTATCCTGAGAAGCCATCTAGAAAAGAGATTCTTTTGGAGCCCACTACCTTTTGTAATATGTGATCCATCTTTGGTAAAGGGTAGTTGTCCTTGAGAGATGCCTTTTTCATATGTATGAAGTCAATGCAGAGCCTGATATCATCTGTCTTCTTTCTTACCGGTACAAGATTTGAAACCCATTTGGAGTATCTGATCGGGACCATTATCTTGGCATCATACATATTCTTGATCTCTTTCTCCACCATAGGCATTTGGATAGGATTTATCTTGTGTAGGTTTTGTTTGAAAGGCTTTTGGTTCTCCTTGAGTGGAATTTTGTGCTTAATAATATCTGTATTGATGGCGGGCAAACCCCGCTTACCCACAAACACACTATCTTCCATGCATATAAACCTGCACTCCATGTTTTTGCCCAAATAATTATAAATCTGCAACCTCAACAATCCCAACAATCTGGGAAATCTTAAACTACACGGAAGCAAAATTTGATCTCATGGTTATTACAAACCAAACCATCTCCTTGTGGAAGCTTATTTTCATCACAATACTCAGACTCAATATCTCTTGCCTCAAGCTTTACTTTTACAAAATTAAACAATGATTATAAAACCATTGGAATTCCTTACTTCATGAACATTCAAACATTTCCATAAATCAAAGGTTCGAACTTTTCCTCACCTCAAAGGAGCTTAAACCAACATTTGAAGTTTACAAAAACTCCTTTAAATGCGCCACAGCTTCCCATTTAGCATACGTCCAACCCATATGAATATTTTCACTTAAGTGAAAGGTCTTGGCATATTATTTTTCAAATCAAATGTTATAAAACATTTAAGAACCCAGTAACCATTAAATTTGTTTGGTATCCACATCATTCAAATTTTCAACAAATTTAAACGCTGGATCATACCTCTTCCAGTGCTATTACTCAACTTCAAATCCACGCCTCAAAGTCATTTCTTCAAGCTGAATTCCACCTCTGCATTAAGACTGATTCAAAACATCATTCCAGCAAATAGATGAATTCTTCCTCTGCGTTAATTATCATTCTGGCAAATAGATGGATAATGCCTCTGCGTTAAGACTGATTCAACAATTATCATTCTAGCAAAACAAAATGAATTGCTTCATTACAACTCTCTCTATGCTGAAGATTGAGATCGACTGCAATCAACCACACTCAATTCTTTTCGTTCTTTTGTCCATGATTTCTCATCTCGTCATTGCTTCACTTATCACCATCCGTCGACTTTGCTACTAAATACAACACCTCTGCGTCTTGATTGAAGCTTCGCTGTCTTCAGTTCAATCGACTGCGTTTACAATTAACACCACTGTAATTTGTAACATTCTAACTGTCCACTTCAATTCAGAGTTCCGCCTAGACTTGGCTCAGGTTCAAATCTGCTTGCTTTGATTCCACAATTATTAAAAAAAACACAACACAGAAATTCATTGATGAAAAATAATGTTAATATAGAGGTATTTGATACAAAATTCATAGTGTACGCATTCCATGACTCTCCATACAAGTTTAGACCACCTTCAGATCTTCCACAACGCTGATCTGAGAGAAATTGTGTTTTCTTAAAAGCTGAAATTTAACACGCCACACTCTGCATTAACCAGCCCAAGATTGTCACGGTTTTCTCCTTTCAAAACCGTCTTCTCCCTTTATGCTATAATTGATCAACATGATGAATAGAATTCGCAATTGCCAGAAGCTGACATTTCTTGCGTCCTTTATCAAAAGGAAAAAAAAAACCCCATCGAATTCTATTGAACATGACTAATATGCATTCAATCAATGCGCATTCAACTCTTACTGGAATAGAATAGGAATTCCAATGCATTCAAAACAGAACCCTTTACACAGAGATTTCCATAACATATATAATACGAGAGTTTACAAAGAATTGAGCCCTTTTTCAACCAGAAATTCAATTTACACTCAATCTCTTATACATGAATTCTTCCTCACACAGAATTGATCCATTCTGTGATCGATTTGCCCAAATTCATAATCACAATCAATCAATAGTGCAACCCATTTCATTCACACACACCATAACTCAGGAATGAGACATAATCTTCAGAAAATTAAATTTTGCATTAATACACAATACTTACATCAACATTCTTCTTCCTTGGCCTGATTTTCAACCGGTGGCCACATTTACAATCTTTGCTCGAAGGCTTGCAAACCCTGATCTTACTTAACTCCTCACACTCTCACTAATTCTATTTTTCCTTTTAAGCTTATTAATTTATACAAATTTAATTGAACCAATTTAGGTTCAATATCCCTTCAATAACTCAACAAATTCCTCAAATATCTCAACACCCCTTCAATCTAGATTTTATCCCTAAAATTTTGAAACCAAATCTAACTTAGGTGTCATAATTAATTCTTAAACATCTAAAATATAATTTCTCTCATATTCTCCAATCACTTGGGAATATTAACAAATCATCACAATTAATTAATTAAAATCACTCTACAAACCCATTAATATTTACATAAATCAATATTCTCTCAAAAACATAAGACCCCTTAGGTTTAATAAAATACAAAGTATTTTTCGAATCTAATGCCCCTGCATCAGACTTCCAAGGTTGAAAATGATCATGATCTCCTGATCATGTGTTTAAGTTTTGTCCACCTAGATCCCACACTTTGTTCTGTAACTCATCATCTATATCTATTGTTTGCTGCTTTTCTCCAGGTCTCCATATCTTATGCTGCCTTGCTCCACTGGCTGCACTTTCACAATCTTCCTCTGTCTTTCTCTTGCTGAAATTCTTATGCTTTCTTGCTGCTCTCTGCTGCTTCTGAGACATCTTCATCATCAATCTTCTGATGCTTTCAATCTCTCTGTCCAGCCTTTCTTTTGTTTGGAAATTACTTTGCCTACTGCTTCTGCTTTTACTTTCTGTTGCTGTCACCATTGTTGCCTCTACTGTCATCTTCCCAATTGTTGCTACCTCCCAAACTTCCTATCCCTCTGCAACAATTTTATTTTGCACATCACCTACAACTTCTTTCTCTGGTTCGAATGTCTTCAGCAAAAATTTCAGCCATCTCATTTGTACTTGTTTCACATCATTAGTATGTTGCAATTCAAATCTAGCATATTCTTCTTCTTTGACAATCTTCAGTAATTGTCCTTCACCTTCTTGTTTGATTCTGGCAATCAAATCAATATCTTCAAGAAATGTATGATCATCCTTTAAGACAACTCCAAGAGATGGATTGTCCTCTGCAATACCTGTGAACATAAACAAATTGTCAATTTTAAAATCAGAAGACCCAATGGTCTTAATTGATGATCGAGTCACCAATTCTTCTTTCTGTAGTTCTAAGTCTCTTTCAAGACTCAAAAAATCTTCACTGGCTTTCTCCTCAGCTTTCTCTGGCAACACTTCAGTATGCTGCTCTAAGTTTTCTTCCAAATTCCTTGTCAGCACATCAGTATGTTGATTTGCATTCACCATGAGATTGTCAGCTAGTCTCTCCTTCTTTCCATCCTCTGCTTCATGACTCTCATTCATGAAAACTTTCTTATATTGCTTCTTCAGTAAATTATCCTGTGTGTAAGTTCGCTGCCTCTCTAATTCTCTTATCTGAAGATCTAGTTTCCTATACAATTCAACAATTTCATTAGGAGTATAACTTGGAAACTTCACACAATTTTCCATACCTTCACCGGCTTTTGACCCATCATCAGATGGTCTTTCTTCTTCTGCTCCAACATTTTGTTGAATATTCTCATGAGACCCTTCTGTCTTCATGCCTTCCTGAGATATTACCATCTCAGCATTGATCTGAACAGACTTCAGATTCAACTCTTCTTGAAAAAACTCTAAAGCTTGCTCATCTCCCTGTGATGTACTTGCAAACACACACAACTCTTTAGTTTTAAAACCACAAGACCTTTCAGTCTTGACTGCTTCCTCAAACACTTCCCTTTGAACAGATCTGCATGTGGAATCTTCAAATTCCATGTCTGCCTCAATAACTCTAAGTTCCTCTTTCAATAAGGCAATCTCACTTTCCCTCAACCTCATCTGAAATGGTTTCCAAATCACTCTCTTTCCCTTCAGTGGAAATATCCATCCTCCTTTCTGGTTTTCCTGCTCTTGCAGCCATTCCTGTAGTACCTGCAATTGTACCTTCATTACTGCAATTTCTCTTTCTCTGACCTTATTAGTCATATTACCTCTGTGGCATTCTTCTAAACCTCTTCTTTGATCCTCCATGATCATCTTCTCCATGAGTTTCTCACTCACCATGAGTTGCACTAGCCTCTGCAACATCAAGCTCTCTTGCTGCCACTTACCTCACCAATCCACTCACTGACTTGGTCTTTTGGCAAGTACTGGTTCACCATGTCTGGAACCTCTTGAGCACTTTCTTCTGCTCTCTCTAAGCTATCTCTTCAACTCGCCTTCTCTTGAGAACACTGCAATTTTTATCCCTATCCAACCTTTAGCTGAATATCAGGTTCACTGCCATCATCAGCTTATCTGCAACCATAGTTCTGCAATCACAAATTTCAAATCAGATTTTAAATTATTTTACCTGCAAGATCTTTGCAAGATCTTGTCCTCCATTCATTTCTGCAAATCTCTGTTAACTACAACTCTGTCTACTTTGCTGCATATTAGATTTAAAAATCTGATCTTCCTTCTTCTCTCATCACACATTAAAAAAAAACCACACTTCAGTTCTCAACAGAACCTTCCTGCACTCATTTAGAAAAAAAAAAAAAAAAAAAATCTTCAATTTCAACACATCCTTCCTGCTCTGATACCACTTGATGGCGGGAAAACCCCGCTTACCCACAAACACACTATCTTCCATGCATATAAACCTGCACTCCACGTTTTTGCCCAAATAATTATAAATCTGCAACCTCAACAATCCCAACAATCTGGGAAATATTAAACTACACGGAAGCAAAATTTGATCTCATGGTTATTACAAACCAAACAATCTCCTTGCAGAATCTTGTTTTCATCACAATACTCAGATTCTATATCTCTTGCCTCAAGCTTTACTTTTACAAAATTAAACAATGATTATAAAACCATTGGAATTCCATACCTCATGAACATTCGAACATTTCCATAAATCAAAGGTTCGAACTTGTCCTCACCTCAAAGGAGCTTAAACAAACATTTGAAGCTTACAAAACTTCCTTTAAATGCGCCACAGCTTCCCATTTAGCATACGTCCAACCCATATGAATATTTTCACTTAGATGAAAGGTCTTGGCATATTATTTTTCAAATAAAATGTTATAAAACATTTAAGAACCCAGCAACCATTAAATTTGTTTGGTATCCACATCATTCAAATGTTTAAAAAATTTAAACGCTGGCTCATCCAGCGATGTTACTCAACTTCAAATCCATGCTTCAAAGTCATTTCTTCAAACTGAATTCCACCTCTGCGTTAAGATTGATTCAAAACATCATTCCGGCAAATAGATTAATTCTTCCTCTGCGTTAATTATCATTCTGGCAAATAGATGGATACTGCCTCTGCATTAAGACTAATTCAAAAATTATCATTCTAGCAAAAAAAATGAATTGCTTCATTACAACTCTCTCTACGCTAAAGATTGAGATCGACTGCAATCAACCACACTCAATTCTTTTCGTTCTTCTATCCATGATTTCCCATCTCCTCATCGCTTCACTTATCACCATCCATCGACTTTGCTACTCAATACAACACCTCTGTGTCTTGATTGAACCTTCGCCGCCTTTAGTTCAATCCACTGCATTTACAATTAACACCACTGTAATCTGTAACATTCTAACTTTCCACTTCAATTCGGAGTTCCGCCCAGACTTGGCTCAGGTTCAAATCTACTTGCTTTGATTCCACAATTATTTAAAAAAACACAACGCATAAATTCATTTATGAACAATAATGTTAATACAGAGGTATTTGATACAAACTTCATAGTGTACACATTCCATGACTCTCCATACAAGTTTATACCACCTTCATATCTTCCACAACGCTGATCTGAGAGAAATTGCGTTTTCTTAAAAGCTGAAATTTAACACGCCACACTCTGCATTAACCGACCCAAGATTGTCACGGTTTTCTCCTTTCAAAACCATCTTCTCCCTTTATGCTATAATCGATCAACATGCTGAATAGAATTCGCAATTACCATAAGCTGATATTGCTTGTGTCCTTTATCAAAAGGAAAAAAAAAACCCATCGAATTCTATTGAACAGGACTAATATGAATTCAATCAATGCGCATTCAACTCTTACTGGAATATAATAGGAATTCCAATGCGTTCAAAATAGAACCCTTTACACAGAGATTTCCATAACATATATAATTCGATAGTTTACAAAGAATTGAGCCCTTTTTCAACCAGAAATTCAATTTACACTAAATCTCTTATACAAGAATTCTTCGTCACACAGAATTGATCCATTCTATGATCAATTTGCCCAATTTCATAATAACAATCAATCAATAGTGCAACCCATTTCATTCACACAAATCATTACTTAGGAATGAGACATAATCTTCAGAAAATTAAATTATGCATTAATACACAATACTTACATCAACATTCTTCTTCGTTGGCCTGATTTTCAACCGGTGGCCATATTTACAATCTTTGCCTGAAGGCTTGCAAGCCCTGTTCCTACTTAACTCCTTACACTCTCACTGATTCTATTTTGCCTTTTAATCTTATTAATTTATACAAATTTAATTGAACCAATTTAGGTTCAATATCCCTTCAATAACTCAACAAAGTCCTCAAATATCTCAACACCCCTTCAATCTAGATTTTATCCCTAAAATTTTGAAACCAAATCTAACTTAGGCTTCATAATTAATTCTTAAATATCTAAAATCTAATTTCTCTCATATTCTCCAATCACTTGGGAATATTAAAAAATCCTAACAATTAATTAATTAAAATCACTCTAAAAACCCATTAATATTTACATAAATCAATATTCTCTCAAAAACATAAGACCCCCTAGGTTTAATAAAATACAAAGTATTTTTCAAATCTAATGCCCCTGCATCAGACTCCCAAGGTTGAAAATGATCATGATATCCTGATCATGTGTTTAAGTTTTTTTCCACTTGGATCCCACACTTTGTTCTGTAACTCATCATCTATATCTGTTGTTTGCTGCTTTTCTCTAGGTCTCCATATCTTATGCTGCCTTGCTCCACTGGCTTGTCTTTCACAATCTACCTCTGTCTTTCTCTTGCTGAAATTATTCTGCTTTATTGCTGCTGTCTTCTGCTTCTGAGACACCTTCATCATTAGTCTTATGATGCTTTCAATCTCTCTGTCCAACCTTTCTTTTGTCTGGAAATTACTTTGCCTACTGTTGCTGCTTTCATTTTCTGTTGCTGTTGCCAATGTTGCCTCAGCTGTCATCTTCCTGATTGTTGCTGCCTCCCAAACTTCCCGTCTCTCTGTAACAATTTTATTTTGCACATCACCTGGAACTTCTTTCTCTGGTTCGAATGTCTTCAGCAAACATTTCAGCCATCTCATTTTTACTTGTTTCACATCATTAGTATGCTGCAATTCAAATCCAGCATCTTCTTCTTCTTTGACAATCTTCGGTAATTGTCCTTCACCTTCTTGTTTGATTCTGGAAAACAAATAAATATCTTCAAGCACTGTGTGCTCATCCTTTAAGACAACTCCAAGAGATGGATTGTCCTCTGCAATACCTGTGAACATAAAAAAATTGTAAATTTTAAAATCAGAAGACCCAATGGTCTTAATTGATGATCCAGTACTTAGAGCACTACCATGGTTAACCATGAGTTTTTATCCACCATTGAGAATGTGACAAGTAAGTACCTTTAACTTAAGCAATGTAACCTCAACCATTAGGATGATGTCATCCCATAAAATGTGATTGGTTCTCATAAAGTGAATTTGATTGTACATTTTCCTTAGGAGGCCCATTTTAGACCTCAAAGTTCCCCTAATGTTTCTTAAGCAATTGCAACCCCAGAATGAGTGCCTTGTACTATGCCATATTGTTGGTACACTCAAATTTTAGCTTGTAAGAATACCCTTCTACATAGTTATTTTCAGTATTGCATACCCAGACACCTGCTATGGAGTTAGCTTTTCCACACGAGCCATCGAAACTCATGTTCCAAAAGGGTACATTTTTAGACTTGTGTTGCACAATTTCCATTTGGATTGACTGTTTTTTATTATGGTATTATTCTCCTTTAATTACTTTCTCATTAATATTTACATCATTGTAAAGGATAAATGAATCAAGTTCAGAGTGGACAGAATATAAGGGGTAGTTATGAGGTTTCTCCTTGCTGCTCACCATGTATTTCATTAGAGTCTCCCTATACAATCTCCTTTGTTGGCCGAAAACTGGTATGGTAGCATAAGTCATATTCATTTGGATAGTGCTTGAAAGCTTGGCTCCCCATGTGCGTGATAAAAACATACCATATTTAGGAGGGATGTCAGCCACCACTGTGTCCATCACTAGACTTTTGGCTGGAATCTGGGCTAATGTAATACATAGATATTTGATGAGGCCCAAACATTTAACTTTGCTGGAGTCAAATGAGTACAGGTCTTTGTAGGGTCTAGTGATTTCCACGCCAAGTTTCTCCATAATTGCCCTTGGCATGAGGTTGTGAGATGAACCTGAGTTTATCATGGCATAATAGAGAATTTTATCATGAATATTCAAGCTGAGATAAAACGGGGGAACACCTCCATCTTGGAATTTTCTGTCTACTTCTGGCCAAAACAAAAGTTTAGGTTTTTCATAATTTAGATTGACAGTATCAGTAATTTCTCCTATGTTCAGTGCTTTTAGGATTTAGGACCTGTATATATCTTGGTTCACCAATTCAATGAGAGGGACAAAGATTTTTATTTTAGCAATTTCATTCTCAATGTTGAATGGTGTCTGCGTCTTTTGTAGATTTGAATCACTCTTCTAAAGCACTATTTTTGCAGCCATTTCAGATTGCTGACTTGTATTAGGGATATCAACTGGAACGGTTTTGCTAGGGCTGACTACTGGTTTTCTAGTGCTTCTTTCTAGATCATTATTTTCGGTTATTTTAAGAATTTTCTTTGAAATTTCTGCTGCTTTCTTGGGATTGGCTTCAGGGGTCTTAGTAGTAGAATTTTCAGAATTCTTTCTCTTTGGGATATCTGCATTTTTCTTGCTTCAAAGGTTATATTTTCTATGCACCTCCATGATGCCATTCTCGAGTCCTTGTTTATAATCTTTAGACTCTTTAAATTCCACTTCAGATTGGTTTGAAGAAAATAAATCTCATTCCTCCTCAGTGATGAAGACAATATCTTCATTATTAACTCCCATTAGATTAATTTGACTTTCCTCTAATTCCTCAACCACCCCTCATCCTCATTAGCATATTTTTCTTGGAATGGAGGCATAATTTTCTAGTCAGGTCCTCTCTGTTCCCTCTGACTTATTTGAGGGGGGTTTCTTCTAAAGTTTTGGTTCCTATTTTGAGGAGTTGGCTGATTTTACCTAGGGACAACTCTCTCATTCAAGTTGATCCTCTCCATTGTTCTCTCCATGGTTCTTATCAGGCTATCAATCTTGGCATCAAAGGTGGAGGCTACAGGCTCTTCCCTAATAGTGACCCACTTCTCACTTCTCATTCTAGCCCTTTTTAGGATCAGGTTTGCTTCCACACCTACTACACTCCTCTGCATGTCTTCCAACGTGGCTGAGTCTTTTTCTCTCAATTGATAAGCCCTTTTTGGGTCGAAACCATCTGAAAATTTCATTAGGGCTAAGCCTTGTGGGGGTTTCATGTGAGGAGGGAGGGCATTTTATATATTGTTGAATCTGGTGCAATAATCTTGGATACTGTCTCCAACATTTCTCTTGACATTTTCATATTCTGATTGGATTTGGAGAGGATTTTTCTTAACATCCCATTTGTTTATGAACAACTAGTGAAGGGCACAGATGTCCTGGACACTGTTAGGGGCCAAGCCTTTGAACCATTTTTTTACTTCCCCCCTAAAATTTGAGAAGACATTCTCATTTGGATAGTTTCATCCTCTATCTCTTGGTAGTAAAAGGCATCATTCATTTAGTCCACATGTTGTTGAGCAATTTCAGGAACAGTTCCATCAAAATGTGGGACCTTGGATTGATAATATTGTGGCATAGGCACCAGAGGTTGTGGTAGCACTAATGGAGCATACCAGGTTGCAATGATAGGTGGTGGGGGAACCCAAGGAGGGTTGATTAAAGGTGGGTTTATCAAGGGAGGTGGAGGGTTAAATGGAGGGAGTTGGACTGTGGGTGTATGAGTGGAGGTTTGGGCACCCTGATGGTAAAGGTTCAAAGGAAATATTGGAGCTGAAGATACACTTGAGAAATTAAACTGAGGCTAAGAAGACTTGGAAATGACAGAAGGAGTTGCTGCAGTCAGAGTGGATAATTCAACATATTGCTAAAGATAAGCATCATCGATAGCCTATATGAGCTCTGTTACCCGAACTTGTAGGGAGTCGAAGTGTTGGAGAAGCTACAAATCGGTTTGGTTGGAGGTAGTGGATTCCTCGATAGAACTCTGTTGTAAGATGGATGGATCAAATATTGTCTAGGCTATCCAATTCTGAGATTTAGTCCTGAACAAGATTTTCTCAAAGTGTAAGTTGAACTGGATATCCTGCAAGGTTGCAAGGTTTTTAGGAAGGGAACTTGCTTTGTGAAGAGGCTCGTTAATAGTCAGATTTTCAGATCTGGGAGTTTTTCTTAGGATTTTTTCTGGATTGTCAAATATTGCAGGGGGATTTGGGTGAGGATGGAATCTAGTGAAGATTCTTCTGGAAGCCAAAATTCAGACCCAAAAAACAAATAGGCTAAGTATTTTTCAAAAACCAATCTGTAGTTATTACTTAAAACACACAGTATTTCGACTAGGGTTTCTATATTCAGATGAAAAATTAAGATTCTCAATAATTCCCCATTATTGTCACCATTATGTTAGCACTCTATAATTTATAAGCTTGGAAAAACTAAAGTATAAAGCACAACATCAAACCACTTTGGAGTCTAGGACCTAGCCTTCCTAGACTCAAACAGGGGTCTCTCTGTTTTATGATTTAAATCGATTTGACTTGTTGGTTATAAGTACTGATATTAGGCTAGTTAGAGTGATGTGGGTTGTTTATTTTATTTATTGTGTGGTTTGATAGATAGGGTTGCAGAGGCTATTCCATTGGGTAATGGAGTCAAAGACTGGAATGGCACATCAAAATAAAGAGCAAATCATAGGGCAATCTAACTATGCGAAATGGATCTTATGAGCTATATGTATTATGAGGTGAAGGAAACAGTAAGGTTCAGTAGTGACTAAAGAGAAATTAAGAATTCTTTAATCAGACTACAAGAGAAAACATTCAGATTGTAAATGCAGACATAATTAAGGTGCTCCGATAGCGAATCTTAATCTAAAATTTCCGATTTACAATTAAATGAGAAAACACAAAGTAGAGAAAACAACAGAAACATGTAAACAAAGAAGATACACATCACCATTTTAACACAACTCAATAATCCTGTAACCGGTATTTGATTATCGATGTCCAGTTCCAAAATTACAATGCTCCAATAGTAGTGCTTACAATACAGATGCTATGATGCATATATTCTGCATAAATCAGAGTAGGGCGCATAGAAGGGTATGTATGTATTTCATCATGAAAATCCTCAGCTAAATCTTCATTAAAACCAGATTTGATTCAAACTCAAATATACATAAAGAAGAGAGAACCAAATAGAAAAAAATACTAGCATATAATAATAACAAGAAAATTCAGATTCAAACGATTTTGCCCGAATATTACATTTGTGGGCCTCTCAGCTCTCACCCTTCACATGAACTCTCACACCATTTCTCTCTAAATCTCTCTGTCCTATTCCGTTCTTTGTGTCTCTCTATCCTCACACAAACCTCATATTTATACATCATTGTGGATTAATTCCAATCCATGATTTCCTCCACAAGTATCTCAACCAAACTCTAAAATAGATTTATCCTTTTTTTGACTCAACTAAGTTCCATTTAAGGAATTCATAATCCCTAAATTATCTATACAACTTAACTTCAACTCATATTTTTAATTAATTAAGAGAATATTACAATAAATCCCACACTCACATTTTTCTCTCAATTTATTTTTAAAATGTACATAATTTATAAAATAAATAAATAAAACCTCACCCCCTAAATCACACAAATAAATAATGAAAATTTAGCTCGATGCTCCTGCATCAGACTCCCCATGTAGAGAAGTTTCCATAGACTCCTATCTATGAGGTCTGTCACTTTTCTGTAATAATGCGACAACCACAAGTCTCCATGAATTGCTCCCTCTAGGATTCCAAACTCCATTTTTCCGCTGGTCTTTTAAAGTATCAACTCCATTTTGTAAATTTGTACAGAATTTTCAGAATAGTATTTTTAGAATAATATTGAATGTAACTCTTGCTTTTCCATACCACATCATCTTTATTTCAAAAATTACAGACTTGTGTAGAAACATTGATACCCATTCTTCTGGTCTCCAAACTCTGAAAGAATCTATAACTGGCTTTACATCATAATCACTCATTCTATCAACCACATTCCATCAGCCTCTCCAACAATTTCTTTCGCCAATTCCTCAGAGTAATTCCTCTTTGTCTGATGTTTCCATCTCCAACTGTGTTGAGCACTCAATTTTCTGAAATGAAGAATAATAAAGAACTTCTCCTTGATCACAACTATAGTCATTGATTGCTCAAATACAAGACCTTTCAGCGTCTTTTGATGCTTCAAACACTAATCTACCATCATAGACTTTCTGAATTTCAGTAAGTCCTGTTTTGAATTGCTGGTTGATTTCATCTTTATCCTGCTGGTTCAATACTTTTGTTTCCTTTATGTCTCTAAAGACATAACTTTCTTGCTGCTCCTGATCTTTCATCTCATCTCCAAATACTTTATGCTAAATTTCTCTGATTTCAACATCATATTTATTAATGTTTCCTTTTGTACCTACAGCCACATTATTATTTGAAAAGTTATAACATTCACTCAACTCTATAAATGTTAAAAACATTTCATCCCTATCATGCACGACAACTGCAATCTCTTCTGTATCAGGTTCTGCAAGATTCACTTCTCCCTCAGGTTCCTTAAGCCATTATTTCAAGAACTCTATTTCCATGTGAAATATTCTTTTGGAAATCCTCATGAGTTATCTTGTTTTTTGTATCATCACATTGCAAAATTCTGTCATCAATTTCATTAAACAAATTCATTTGTTTACCTCCTTGGAATATCACTTCGGCATTTTCATTATGCCTCTGCTCCACAACAACTTCAACTGGATGTCCTACACCAAACAGGAAGTCATCTATGATTTCGTTCTGCTTCAATAAATCGGTACCTTCCTCCTTTGAAAGGCATTATCCATCATACTTCCCCTCAAGGGTTTCATTTATCTCTGTGACAGTTTCACCAGACTGTCCATCATCTTCTGCACATCCTGCAAACATACACAAACTATGAGTTTTAAAAATACAAGGCTTCATAGCGTCATATGCTTCTCTTGTCAACATATCTTCAAATTCTTCTGAAATATTCCAATAGTTCATGAGATCTTTCTCATTTATCTTGTCACCCAAAATTTCACCCTGTTCTGGTCCACAAATGGAAACTTCCATTTTCAACTCAGCCTCTCTGAGTTCTTCACATCTCAATTGTACACTCATCATCTGCTCGAGCTTCCTCAGCCCTTCTGTCAATTGTATGTTTACTTGTTGTTCCCTCTTTGTGTGTAGCCTCTGCCATTTCACTTTCTTTCTCATGGTCCAACCATGTTTCTGGTCTTTCGTATTTCTCTGCAACAATTCCATCAATAACTCAAGGTGAAATGTTATCTCATATTTCTCCCTCTCATACTCTTCATCAGTCAACTGCTTACATATGCCATTTACCTTGGCATTTTCCTTCTTCTTTCTTCGGTTGAGGTCTTTCTCAGATCCTCTAAAATGACTATCAACATTCATCTTCTCCTCCTTTGTGAACTTCATTTTTTCACTTATGGATTTCATTCAAATTCCTTTTTCAGCAGGCCTTCATACTTTCCATCCAAAAATACAAGCTCTCTTCTTGCGCTTGACCTCTTGTGGTTCTCTGTCTTGGAATCATTTCCTGGCAACTCTCTTGCTCCTCTTTGCTGCAAAATAACAACTGCAGTATTTCATGTGTTACAATGACCAACTCTTTGGGTGTCGGGCTCCACTGATCATGCACCCAATTACATTCAAACCTTTGACTTGATTTAATACTCTTTGACTCCAGACTTTACATCAACTCGTCATCTTGGATGAAAAACACACCCTCTTGTACAATAACTCAATGGTTTAACTTGACTCAAGTTATCCAAATTTTCATTTGACCTTAACATCTTATTTGACTTCAAGGCTTGACCCAATAATTACAATAGTGGATATTTTGACTCTAATTCAAGTTATTCAATATACCAATGAAAATCCAACATTCTCATGATGTAAAATCTCCACTCTAACAATTCTCTCTCATACTCCATTCTTATGATAATATCATAAGTCACTAATTACATCATCTCGCATTATCACTTTCTTTTACTCACATGATACTTAAGCCCTTAAGTTGAAATGCAATCTACTTTTCCCAATATTTATTTTATGATGAAAATAAAATAAATCATTTAATTTTAAACATTTAAAAATACCTTTTTGAAATGAATTATCATACCTTATGCTCCCGTCAAGGTTATTTAATAAACCTTCTCTTTGCAATTTCAACTCTCCGGATTTCACTCTTCTATGTCATTCTTATCACTGTGAATATTCGCATGCCCTTCATACCATAATCTCGTCAACACACTCATCATTTTAGCAGACAATTTTCCTGCACTTCTATGCAGCTCATTCTTTGCAGTGACGGTTCTCATGCAACACTGTCTCTTCTCAATGCACAAAACAATTCATTCACAAGAATTTTCCAAAACTTTCTTTTAACGTGGTGGCACCAACATGTTTCTCCGGCAGCAAAAAACACAAACTGCACTATCTTATGAACAAAACAATGTGAACACTTTCACATGCACCACAAGCAACAATAACTTATGATCTTTAACTCATGGAAATCATAAATGATCCTCCATGTATTAAAACTCTTTAAGTGGAATTTTTTTTCTTTTATGGTTATAAACCCATATACATTCGCTTAATTAAAACATTTGCACTTTATATTTGATTATGGGTTGAATAATATTTCGACATGTATATCATCTCTATTTAAAGGAAAGGTTTACCTTCAGGTTTGTAACCTTGGCTACAAGAATCAAAGGCCGACATAATAATATATTATCCCACAGCCTTACTAGCGCAACCTACGCCAGTTATTTCTCCAATCAATCTACGCTGCACCCTGCGGACTTGATCATGTTGACAATCTGCTCTATAATGAATCTGTCGAGAGTTAAAACAACATGAAAATGATGGAAAAACAAATTCACTCGTGTGAAATTTCATCATCCTTCGCAACATGGATGAACACAGATAGAAGATAGTAATTGACCCAAGACGTAAGATTGGACTTTGTTTTGAAAGAATTGCATTTGATAAAAAAATAAAATTTGCGGTTGAATCAAAATTGGACACATTGGCATTTCGATCTCCATCCTTCTTCATACATGGTTACCTTAGCATGTCTTCGAACCATGATCTCCAGAACCATTTTCATTGCTAGAAGTTGTGAGGTTCCATAGGCGCCATTTCTTCTTGTACTCATAATCCAATTTGAAATTCATGTACACACCTTTCTTTTTTCGATTTGAATCTATATTCATTCATGGATTCTTGAAATTGAAATTCGTTTGGAGTGGAATTGACTTGGCATTTGTAATCAACAATTTCAGAAGCTGAAAAAATTCAAATGTCTTCTCAGTGCTTTGTTTCAGAAAATTTTCAAACCGCTACCATAATCAATCGACCTCCAGCGCTCACCAAAGATGAATTCAAATGACCCCAGAGATCAAATGCAAAAGAAATATAAAACTCAATCTCCATATACACACTCTAGGCACTTATCCTTTAACGACCTCTGTTCCATGCACTATGGCTTCAAAAAATGTTGCATTTACACAACTATTTCATGCCCGACGCAGGTTACTTCTCACACGTTGACTAATACCGCACATTGATAAATAAACAGAGCTTGTGCTCATACCCATAATGTTGGCATAGATAATCATCAAACAAAATCTAAACTTTTTCCCAGTAATCTAGATAAGCAGATGTCATAGTCCAGCCTCCTAATAAAATTGGAGATATGATGGTCGATCCAAGTCTAAAATTTTTTACTTCTGGTATTCTATATCCTTCAGGTGTGGCTCTAAACGAAAACTGATTTCTACAGCAATCGAAAACCTCGACCTCTCACTTTTTTGAAACCATTGACCAACCAGAAGTTTCACACTTAACTTTTCTTAATCACCACCAGTAGACTGTTCTCACACAACTCACAGCTCTTCAGTAGATCGAAACCATTCATGCTGACGCAAGCTTAGAGCTTGCCATACCCAGGATCATTTCACAATCATACATGTACAAGCATGCGTCTCCTCTTCTTGTCAATACATGGCAATTTCATCTTTATATGAAAGCTTCTTTGAACAAACAACAATGGTTATGAAACCATTACACACCATCCCAAATTCCTTCATAATTATCATTCCGATTTACACAGTTATTCACATCTTGTTTGATTTCATAGAGCTTTTATAAACCCAACTCTTTACAAAAATTCAACCATTCAGTTACAAGTCAAACCCTTTTAAAAACGGACTTCATATTCAAAATCAAAAGCGCCCTTGGTTCATTACCATCATTTGAAGACAAACAATCCCAAAGCACTCATTATAGATTGCGCCCTTTCAATGTAGATCGGACCTGCTCTTCAACTCTGCACTATCAATTTGCATCACAGCTTTTTAAATCAAATCCTCAATAATTGGCAAAATCACACCATCTCATATAGGAACAATCTCACATCCACTCACTATAATTAATTCCATAATCTTTGAACCTCCAACTAATGTTCAAATGCCATATCATTGCCATCATTCATATATAACCAAATTCAATGTGCCTTTTCAAATTTCATTCACAATTTAACTTTAACACGCCTATGGACAAGTGAGATTCGAACTCAGCATTCTCAACAACATTTCTGCGTTTCATCCATCGACTGTACCTGCATTTAAGTTGATATTTAACTGTTCATTCGACAACTACACCTTTGATTTCCTTACAAATACTCTGGCAAACTGATTTACAACACACTCAAACAGATACCATAGCATTAACATTCGTGCGCTTGTTCATTCAACACAGCTATACGACTTACCCTTTCCAATATGCCCACTACACAATGCCAACAATCTTATTCAAAGTCAAAACTCTTGCTTACCGCGTTATCTGCAATTGCCATCATTCTGCCTTTACTCTCATTTGATGTATTGCACTTTTGACATATCATTTCAGCGCTTTCATACAAAATATTTCTGACATCTATGTATTGACTGTTCTATTATTTAAACCCAGAACTTTTCCATGCATAAAATCCCATGTTTCATTGTATTTGACATAAGTCAATATCACTTGATTATTCATAATAGATACAGTTTAAAACGCTGCGTCACATACACATACCAGTGATTCAGATTTGTTCCAGCTCTTAGTGCGGAAATTGCTTTTTCGATCCACCATTAAGCCAGTCTTTGCAGACAGAATATAGCGCTCCATCATTTCTTAACATAAATGAGAATCAATTTAGCATTAACGCATTTCCCGAATTGAATCTGTAACAACGAATCTTCTGCACCTGCAATTTTTTTAATCAGCGCTGTCCATTGTTAATCCAACGCTCTCTTACACATCGACTTCGTAATTTATTTAACTCAGAATTTTAAATCGATCAATGTTTCGATTGCCAATGTCCAGAACTCTGCAGAAAATGTGCGCTCTGCTTCTTACAATGTATGGTCAAATTTGCATTGAACCCATTTTCAATTTAACAGTTGTTCCCAATGTAATTTTCGTTCAGATCTATGAACATAGTTTCATAATACACCCTTACAAATCGACATAAAAGTATGCAGATTCCTCATTTCAATAAACATGCTTTGAATTTGATTCCACGCTGAATAAGATATAGTTTCAACTTTTACCCGCTGTATAAACACAGTTCCAGCGCAATGTTTCAACACTTTCAACACAGTTCCAACGCAATTCAAATATGTTCATACCTTGCTCCGCCCTTCTATAAAATCGATGCTGACATTCCTCTGCGCTCTTTAAAACTTCGAACAGAAATTTTAACATTTCACCATGCATGCATCGAATAGCAATTTATGCTATTGACCCTCGACTTTGCAAACTTGACATTGCAGACTTAGAAGGAATTAAAAGACTGGTGCTCTCTGCTTTCATTTTCTATTAATCGAATTCAGATCGATATAACAAAACCATTCATAAGCTCATGCATGGATAACAATTTCTATATTAAGATCAATCCTTTTCACTTGGTCATATAAATCGATCCCACCATTTCTTTGATTACAAGTTTTCTTTAGTCGATCTTTCCAATAATCAATTCCTCAACCATATACATTTAACCAGAAAATACTATAACTGTCACAGTCAATCCCCAAATGTATATATATTTATAATCTGAAATCAAAACAAGATTACTTACAGACTTTGTTCGTGGCCTGATATTCAACATTTGGCCCTTACAATTGCTGAAGGCTTACAGCTTTGCTGTTCAAGCCTGCTTTCAGCCTCACACTCTCTCACAATCTCTCATGGTTTCTCTCACAAAAAGCCCTCCTATTTATACAATTTCTAAAAGCCATCACATTATATGCTCAATCTCTTAAAATCCTCAACAAACCCCTAAATCTCTCAACATCCCTAAAGGATAGGTTTTTATCCCTAGAATCCTTCAATTTATTAAATTTCCTCATATCCTTTTATTAATAAAAAGATATTTACATAAATCCTCACCTTCTCCTATTTAATTCAAATTAATTAATAAAATATTAAAAATCATCACACCCCATATTTACAAATTAATATTATAACACCCCATATTTACAAATGGAGAAAAAGGTCTTGATGCTCCTGCATCAGACTCCCCATGTAAGAAAATTCATGACCACCTGGTCATAAGTCTGGATATTTCCTCCTGGATCCCAGATTTTATTTTGTAAATCTTCCGTGCTTGTCGATTGCTTTACTGCTGTTGTCATCTGCTGTTGTCTTCCAGGTTTCCATATTTTGTGTTGTAGTGCTCCACCTGCTCTGCTCTTGCAATCTTTCACTGTCACTCTCTTGTTGTCGCTCCTTTTCTTTCTTTCGGCTGTCTTTCTCTGGGATGTCTTTATCATTAATCTCCTTATCATCTCAATTTCTTTGTCCAGTATGTCCTCTGTCTGCTGATTGTCCCCAACATCTTCAATAAAACATGTTGCTCTTGCTGTCACTATGGATGTTGCGGCCTCCCAATCTTCCTTTCCCTCTGCAACATTCCTTTGCTTGTCACCTGTAATTTTATCTGCAATTTCTTCTTGATTATCATTTATGACAACTGCTTTGTCATCCTTCTTCAACAATCTATCCTGGACATCCTTCAGTAGATGTTCTTCCTCTTCTTCTTTCATTTGACTATCCACCTGTGCCAAATATGTTCTAGTGTCTGCAACAACATCTTCAATCATAAGACAATCATTATAAAAAAAATAAGGCCTCTGTACCTCTTTTCCCTTTAGCAACACTTCAGTATGTTGCGTTGATTTCTCTTCTTCCGTCAACATATCAGTATGCTGATCCAAACTCAAAGAACTCTTGAGACTGTCAGCTAGTCTCCACTTCTCATCAGCTATCTCAATGATGTCTTCCAGCATTTGTCCACTGTAGTGAACTGATTCTTTCCCAGCCTCTGCTTCAAAACTTTCATCTTCTGGAAGGTACTCTTCCACTTCTTTGATAACTTCAAAACACTGCCTATCTTCTTCCAAACCTGCAATCACACACAAATCATTAGTTTTAAAATCACAAGACCTTACGGTCTTGTTTGATGCTTCAGTCATCAAATCCTCAGGCTGCTTCGAATCATTCATATGATTCAACTCCTCTTCATCACTTTCAAAAAGTAATGGTCCACTCTCTGGGTAACATATCGAAACTTCAACATCTTCTTCAGCGTCTTCCTTTTGCTGTAGCTCAACTGTTTCGAGCTTATCCATCCTCTGGCTGGCATCCATAACTTGTTCAAGTTCCCTTAGTTCCTTCACCAACTGCATATTCATCTGATGATTCCACTTCTCTTGTAGTCTCTGCCATCTCAACTTCTTTCTTATGACATAACCACGCTTCTGGTCTTCCTCATTTATTTGCAACATCTCCATTAACACCTCAAGCTGAACTACTATTTCAGCCTTCTCCCTTTCATATTCCTCTTTGCTTAACTGTCTCTGTATGCCAACTGCCTTGGCATCCTTTCCCTTTTGTCTTCTGTTGTGGTTTATTTCAGAACCTCTGTGACGACTGTCACTAGTCATCATCATTTCCATCTTTATGAGTCCCTCACTTACTTTTCTATGAGTTACACTAAAGCCTCTTCAGCAGCAAGTCCTGTCCTGTCGCCACTTACCTCACCAAGCCCTCCTCACTCGGTCTTTTGGCAAGCAATTGGTTCTATCTCTGGAACCTACTTTGAGCACTTCCCTTTGCTCTTCCTGGCTTCAACTCATCTACCTGTTCACTAATGTCTTCCTTATCCAATCTCTATTGGATTTCCTCAAGGTTCTGCCACACCTATGCTTTCACCAGTTTTCTGTTAGCAATTTTAAACATGTCTTCTATGGATTTTCCTTTTGGGAGTTGCAAAAATACTTCTGCTTTAATGCAAAGACTACAATCTTCAAATTCAAATAAACCCAGATCACCTTACCTTCAAGATCTCAGTCTGATCTTGTCTTTTCGTTTACCTGTACTTCAATCTCATCACTCCTGCAAATCTGTTCCAGCAATCCTTATGCTTCCTCTGCAAAAATTCACTGTCAACCAGATTTTAAAATCTGATTCTCTCTTCCAATCTTCTGGCTTGATGTGGAAAACTTTAGCAACAATTCCTTCTTCGCTCAGTTTCTTCTTTGCTGTAACCATCAATCCTTAATCTGTCTCTTGTCAGTAAAACCCAAATCAAACTTAACCAAACACAATACCTGTTCAATTCTTCGGCTGTACTCTGGTTTGCTTTGACTGTCAGATTAGAATCTGACCTCCTTTGCCTGCATACACATCTCTCCACACATGATTTGATATAAAGTCAAATTCAATCTTCAATGCTTTTCAAAAACCTTCATACAGAGCCAAGCTCTGATACCAAAATGACGCAAGCTTAGAGCTTGCCATACCCAGGATCATTTCACAATCATACATGTACAAGCATGCGTCTCCTCTTCTTGTCAATACATGGCAATTTCATCTTTATATGAAAGCTTCTTTGAAAAAACAACAATGGTTATGAAACCATTACACACCATCCCAAATTCCTTCATAATTATCATTCCGATTTACACACTTATTCACATCTTGTTTGATTTCATAGAGCTTTTATAAACCCAACTCTTTACAAAAATTCAACCATTCAGTTACAAGTCAAACCCTTTTAAAAACGGAATTCATATTCTAAATCAAAAGCGCCCTTTGGGTCATTACCATCATTTGAAGACAAACAATCCCAAAGCACTCATTATAGATCATATGCCCTTTCAATGTAGATGAGACCTCGCCGCTTCTTCAACTCGCACTATCAATTTGCATCACAGCTTTTTAAATCAAATCCTCAATAATTGGCAAAATCACACCATCTCATATAGGAACAATCTCACATCCACTCACTATAATTAATTCCATAATCTTTAAACCTCCAACTAATGTTCAAATGCCATATCATTGCCATCATTCATATATAACCAAATTCAATGTGCCTTTTCAAATTTCATTCACAATTTAACTTTAACACGCCTATGGACAAGTGAGATTCGAACTCAGCATTCTCAACAACATTTCTGCGTTTCATCCATCGACTGTACCTGCATTTAAGTTGATATTTAACTGTTCATTCGACAACTACACCTTTGATTTCTTACAAATACTTTGCAAACTCATTTACAACACACTCAAACAAGATACCATAGCATTAACATTCGTGGCGCTTTGTTCATTCAACACAAATATAATGACTTACCCTTTCCAATATGCCCACTACACAATGCCAGCAATCTTATTCAAAGTCAAAACTCTTGCTTACCGCGTTATCTGCAATTGCCATCATTCTGCCTTTACTCTCATTTGATGTATTACACTTTTGACATATCGTTTCAGCGCTTTCATACAAAATATTTCTGACATCTATGTATTGACTGTTCTATTATTTAAACCCAGAACTTTTCCATGCATAAAATCCCATGTTTCATTGTATTTGACATAAGTCAATATCACTTGATTATTCATAATAGATACAGTTTAAAACGCTGCGTCACATACACATACCAGTGATTCAGATTTGTTCCAGCTCTTAGTGCGGAAATTGCTTTGCTGTTATTACTGCTTCAATGCATATCCATTGCCTTTTCGATCCACCATTAAGCCAGTCTTTGCAGACAGAATATAGCGCTCCATCATTTCTTAACATAAATGAGAATCAATTTAGCATTAACGCATTTCCCGAATTGAATCTGTAACAACGAATCTTCTGCACCTGCAATTTTTTAATGAGCGCTGTCCATTGTTAATCCAACGCTCTCTTACACATCGACTTCGTAATTTATTTAACTCAGAATTTTAAATCGATCAATGTTTCGATTGCCAATGTCCAGAACTCTGCAGAAAATGTGCGCTCTGCTTCTTACAATGTATGGTCAAATTTGCATTGAACCCATTTTCAATTTAACAGTTGTTCCCAATGTAATTTTCGTTCAGATCTATGAACATAGTTTCATAATCGACATAAAAGTATGCAGATTCCTCATTTCAATAAACATGCTTTGAATTTGATTCCACGCTGAATAAGATATAGTTTCAACTTTTACCCGCTGTATAAACACAGTTCCAGCGCAATGTTTCAACACTTTCAACACAGTTCCAACGCAATTCAAATATGTTCATACCTTGCTCCGCCCTTCTATAAAATCGATGCTGACATTCCTCTGCGCTCTTTAAAACTTCGAACAGAAATTTTAACATTTCACCATGCATGCATCGAATGGCAATTTATGCTATTGACCTCGACTTTGCAAACTTAACATTGCATACTTCGAAGGAATTAAAAGACTGGTGCTCTCTGCTTTCATTTTCTATTAATCGAATTCAGATCGATATAACAAAAACCATTCATAAGCTCATGCATAGATAACAATTTCTATATTAAGATCAATCCTTTTCACTGGGTCATATAAATCGATCCCACCATTTCTTTGATTGCAGGTTTCCTATAGTCGATCTTTCCAATAATCAATCCCTCAACCATATACATTTAACCAGAAAATACTATAACTTTCACAATCAATCCCCAAATGTATATATATTTATAATCAGAAATCAAACCAAGATTACTTACAGACTTTGTTCGTGGCCTGATATTCAACATTTGGCCCTTACAATTGCTGAAGGCTTACAGCCTTGCTGTTCAAGCCTGCTTTCAGCCTCACACTCTCTCACAATCTCTCATGGTTTCTCTCACAAATCCCCTTCCTATTTATAATTTTTTTAAAAATCATTTAATTAAATGCTCAATCCCTTAAAATCCTTAACAAACCCCTAAATTTCTCAACATCCCTAAAGGATAGGTTTTTATCCCTAGAATCCTTCAATTTATTAAATTTCCTCATATCATTTTATTAATAAAAAGATATTTACATAAATCCTCACCTTCTCCTATTTAATTCAAATTAATTAATAAAATATTTAAAATCATCACACCCCATATTCATAAATTAATATTATCAAACCCCATATTTACAAATGGGAAAAAGGTCTTGATGCTCTTGCATCACATGCTATGATGCCAAATGAAGCCACATGCCATAGCCTCTCAAAATTTACACCGTTTTTACATAGAAAAATATCTTTGCCTATATTCTCCACTTGAACTGGCTGCCAATCTACTTTCCACAAAATTTAACAGGACAATTTCTAGTGATTCTATTTATGCAGGGATCTTCATTGGCAACATTATAAATTCACATGAAGTAGTCCTTAAATTTGTAAAGTAGCAGAGCTCCGTAAAGGAAGAGAAACGACCCTCCGTCACGAGGCCAATAAATGACACTCCATCAGAGATGAGCATTAGCCCCGGTCAAAGATTCACAGTGACCAATTTGATAATATTATTAGTGAAATATAACATTAGACCAACATACTCTTCGCATTCCACCATTAACACAACTGCAATCATTAACACAATGATTTTTTCGGTCTTCATCATCTGCAATAAATTTCTGCTCTGATACCAAAATGATGTAGAGATTCTGCATAAATCAAAGTAGGGCGCATAGAAGGGTATGTATGTCCTTCAGCATGAAAATCCTCAGCTAAATATTCATTAAAACCACATTCGATTAAAATTCAAAATATACATAAATAAGAGAGAACCAAACACAAAAAAATACTTGCATATAATAATAACAAGAAAATTTAGATTCAAACCATTTTTCCCAAATATTACATTTGTGGGCCTCTCGTCTCTCGCCCTTCACATGAACTCTCACACAATTTCTCTCTAAATATATCTGTCCTATTCCATTCTCTGTGTCTCCCTATCCTAACACAAACCTCATATTTATACATAATTGTGGATTAATTCGAATCCATGATTTCCTCCACAAGTATCTCAACCAAACTCTAAAATATATTTATCCCTTTTTTGACTCAACTAAGTTCCATTTAAGGAATTCAAAATCCCTAAATTATCTATACAACTCAAATTCAACTCATATTCTCAATTAATTAAGAGAATATTTACAATAAATCTCACTCTCACATTTTTCTCTAAATCTATTTTCAAAATGTACATAATTTATAAAATAAATAAATAAAACCTCTCCCCCTAAATCACACAAATAAATAATGAAAATTTATCTCGATGCTTCTGCATCATGCTAAAATATCCAACCCTTGCTAATGAGAATTCTAGCAGTATTTAACTAAAAACTAAGTCTGATTGCCCTAATCTACTATGGCAACCCTTATTTATTACAAACAACTGAAATTACACAAGTGTGTTATGCAAGGTCTAAATAAAGAAAATCTCTGACAACACCGCATGTATAATTAATTTCGGTAACTCTTCAAAGATGTAAAAACTCAGGCGGCTCTTCGTGACTCCAAAAAAATATTTGGAGGTGGCTGGAACAGTTGCGAGGAGGCAACGCTGGGTGGTTCTGACATTTGGTTTTCTCTCTCTGGGTCGTCACTTCATAATCATAAAGGAGGATGCACTGCTAGCACTTCTAATCAACCGGTGGTTGTGCTGACGTGTCTATTATACTTTTTCAATATTGAAGTGTACACAGTATATTCCAATCTCTTTGGCTGGGGATCTTCGCACTTATAACTTGTTGGTATACTTCATCCACCTTTCTGTGCTTCCTGAAAGTGGATCTGGTAAGGAAAACATGCTTCAACTCATGTTGAATAAAGATGTCATTCCTCACAGATCACAAATTACTTTCCCAGTCACTCTTCCTTGGATGCTAGTGAATTTGGTGACATCCTTAGTTGTTTCTGTGAGCTTGATCAAATAGTATTCCCTTGGGATCAGCTTCTTATTAGTCTTAATAATTTAGGGAAACTCTTTGGTGATTAGGGGTTCGATCTTGTTCAGGAATATGCTGATGGCCAAGTCCAACTCATTCATTTCTCCTCAAATTGCCTAACTAAATCTCTCTTAGTGAGGATCCTCTTCACTTCCACTATGGTAGCTTTTATGTCTGGTACATATAGCACTTCAAGCTCATAGCTGGTCTTAGAGTTCATGAATTATATAATCTTAGGGATTGTTTTTGGCATGTTTCCTAATTCCTGATTTTCTTTGTCAATGGCCACTACACATTTGTCCACCAATTGTTTTTGTTCAAAAATGATGTTGATGGAGCACCACATTTCTTCCACTGATTTAGTGATACTACCCCATATTATCAACTTCATTTGGCCTAGAATGCTACTATCTACAAATTCCTTTTCTGCCTACTCCAATCTCTCTATCTGTTTCTTGGCTACCTCGTGCGAAGTTTTAGTCATGGCCTTTTGATCTTGTAGGATGCTAATTTGTGCTTCCAATTTCCAGATCTCTTGTGACTGTAGGGTCATGCTTTCCATGGCCTTTGATAGTTGGCCTATCATACTAGGTGTACCAGAAGCTGTGGGGAAAGCTGTTGGAATTGTTGAGATGGGGTAGCTTCCACTGGGATGAGTGTACCCCGAGCTGCCTGTTCTTTATCTTTCAGTAGTTTCTCCATCTGTTTGATTTGTACAGACTGTTCTACAACCAAATTTAATAGCTCTGCCTTCTCTGATTCCTCTTCCGCAATGCCTTTAGCCAAGGGATCTTCTGTAATATTCCAAAGTTAGCATGAAACTACTTGGATTATTGATTTTTGTTTTTAACACCTAGCACTTGAATAAATGGGTAAGGAGGCCCATGAATATGAGAAATTTGAATGAAATCCATCATAGTGTGAAAAGGGATCATCATAGGGGCTGGATTTCACACCTTCATGTGCGAAAAGGGACATTTGCATGTGGACAAGGTCAAGTTTGACCAAGTCAACAACGTTGGGATAAGAGGTGGAGATCATCTTTGGAGACAGCTCAAAGATGGTGGGAGGAAGATTCCTTGGTGGAGGAAACCCTAATGAGTGGGACCCAAGATGAGAAGGATTCCAATTGTATAAAAGGAGGGAAAGGCAACCATTGAAAGACATGTTATTGAATATTGATGTTATGGTCTGTATGACTTTGTGCTTTCTTCAACTGTTTAGTTGAGATTGCTATACTGCTTAGCACAAGGATTTACTGTTTAGGAATTCCTTCTCCTTTCAAGAGAGGCTTCTTGAGGGATCTTGTACTTCATTTCTCCACATCCAGGCTTTAGGCCAAACCACCTCCTTCAGCTACATCGTTATTTCTATAGAAGTATAACGTTGTGTTGCAGGGTGTTGTAGTGAAGGGTTCACGACACCATTTCCAGAGCTTGTTTTTCAGAGGAGGAAGCTTTCTTTCCTTTGGGAAATTAGTGAGGAATATTCTAGAGCATATTACAGATCTTGGCACTTGGCCAACATATTTCCTTTCTCCTATAGTGTAGTCCCTCTCCTTGACTGTGTTATTTCTGTAACCATTTGTAGTGAGGGGTTGCAGTGTTTATTTGGAGGGTGAGATCTTCAATGTTAGGATCAGCCTTTCACTTGGAAGATCCATTGGATGAGGTCTATTAATATTGTATAGCATATTCAGCCATATCCATCCATTTCTTGAGTTGCAGCTACTATTCAGTCCTAGGACTGCAACTCCGACATTTTTTCCATTTTGTATATTTCAGGAAATCCTTTCCAGAATGTCTTGAAATTGTATTTGGGAGTCTAGATCTTCACTCCCATCATTGTATGAGCCATATAATTTCAGATCTATGTATTGAAACTTTCCAGCAGCAGTTATCCTCAATAAAATTGTGTTGTCATAGCCTTGGGCATTATTTGTGTAGCAGTGTACTTCATTTTTCATGTACATGTTCTCTTGAGGCTTGTGTTGCCTAGCTTGAGTGATTATTTCCTCAAGATCTTGTATCTATTTGCTGCTATGACATTAATATGATGGCTATATGGTTCTTCTTACATTTTATGTGTTGATGTATCACTACTCTTTCATTATTGTGTTCATATATTGCTACTTCCCCATTTTGGGATATTACAGTGGTATCATAGCATAATCTTGGCTCAGCCTATGAAATCTCAGCCAATCTGCTATCAAGAAGACAAGAAGAAGAAAATATGAGCAAAAAATACAAAAATAAGACTCCATTCTTGTGAGGAATAAAAGAGGAGAGACTTCCAAAGTTTCTTTCTCAAACTTTGCAGCACATTCATGGAGATCTCAAGAAGATGAGGAAGGAGATGTGTATAGAATCTCCAAGAGAGTTTGGATCTGAATCAAATTCTATATTTTCATATGAGGAGTGTGAGAATGAAACCACACACTATGATTCATAGCGCAGTTACATGCCCAAATTTTCCATGAGAGAGAGGGAAGAAGAAGGAATGACTAGGAGGGAAACTTTTAGTGATTTTCTGCAAGAGTATGAATCTCAAACTCATAAGTTTAGAGATCATATTACTTTTCTAGAGTTTTGCAAGATCAAGGTGAAAGAAGAAAGCAGCATGATAGGGGTGGATTCCTTCTATCTACTTTTGATGGTTCACCTACATGTTCAGCTAGAGCTTAGGTGGAGGAGCTAGACTCCTATTTGCAGCAACACCAAATTTCTGAATATGAGGCCATCAAAGTTGCAGCGCTGCATTTTGGAGGTAAGGCCTATGCATGGTGGATATTTGAGTCTTTTTCTTTGAAAAATGAAAATAATTCTTCTTATGCAAGGTTCACTAAGGCTTTGGTGGAAATATTTGATGGAAAACTTTCTGCATCACATGTGGTGAAACTAAACAAACATAAACAAACAAAAACCTTGCATGTCATGGAGGAAACTCTAAACTCAAATCCACTTCAGAAAAAGATTGAGGAGGCTGATATATTGCGACATTCCTTACTGGAGGCAAGACCTCTATCTCATATTCTTAAGAAAGAGGGTATGGAGATCCATTTTTCAAAAGAGGATCAAATCATTGGGAGGTTGCCCATACATGCTGATGAGGATGAGGGCAACAACGCTATCATGTCTAGAGTTTATCTAGCACATCATGCAGAGGAAGAGGGAGATATTGCTCCAACAAGAGGGGTTATTGCATCATTGCAAGAAATTCCCCAGGATCTCATATGTGGATATCAAGGCACAACTCATGATCTACATGTGCCATTAACAACAGGGTGTGAAACTATGGAGTTAAAAGGAGGAGATAGGGAGGATGACCATCATCATGTAATGAGGAGCACACACCCCTATCTATTTCAGGAGGTTGATGCACCTAATAGGGAGACTATAATGTGAAGTAAGGGCAAGGAAAATTCTGTCCATTTATATATGCAGTCTACTCTTAATCTTGATGTCTCATTGCATGGAGACATTTCATCGCGGAGACCACTAGATCAACAGATGATGAGGGATGCTTTACATTTGGAGGAATTACTCATTGATTTCAGAGGAGTGGAGACCTTGGGAGAGCTTGGAACAACACTGGGAGTCTTGGGTAGACTCAAGGAGGGGAGAGGCATTCTCTCAACATCATCAGTACCCACTCTCATTTCAGATTCTGCGCTGTGGAAAAAGCATAATGGGAAGGATAGAAGCCTTCCAACTCGCATCTTTGGCATGGGAGATGTCAAAGAGGAGGACAACCATATGAAATATGTTCTTTGTGATATATCATCAGCGCTGTCACTATGGAGGATAGATCCATATTGGAATTCCTACTGGTGGAGTATTCCAAGGATCTTTTTACTTGTATGATATTGGATGACCAGTTGCATGAGGAGGGATATTCAGTTAGAGATGAGGTCATCTACTATCATGGTAGGATATTCTTACCTAGAGCTTCCAAGCTCAAGGAGAAGCTACTACAAGCAGCTCATGAAGATTTCCTTTTCAACTGTTAGACTCCTATACCAATAGGTGTCATTTTTCATGATTGACTTGTTGAACTATGCAATATGTTCAAACCTTTTTCTTGTTGCAAAGGTGTTCCATATTCTTTAAAAATAAAAAAATTTTAAAAATGTAAAGAGGGTATACCCTAAAAGAAAAATCAAAGGGTGAAAAAATAAAATTGGCCAAAAAAGTGAAAGAAAATGAACCCCACCAAAAGAAAGGCCAAGGAAAGTGTGCAAGTATAAATGCCACTACCTTTTGCTCTGATGTAATAAACAAAATTGTGTGCAGCTTGTCAAACTTTTGCCACAATTTATGAAGAGTCAAACCATTTAAACTTGACTTATTCATTTTTCAATTTCATGTTGTAGAATAGAGAATAAATATCTGGCCAAACAGTTTAATCTTGGCAGATAAGTAGATAGGTAGAGCTAATAAAAGGTGCTCAACAGTTTAATCTAAGCCCTTGGATGTAATAAGTGTAGAATTAGATAGGTTTCCACATGTAAAATAAAAAGTGTGATAAGGGTTTGCCAGTCTAAGTGCACCCTAATAAAGAAGAGAAAATGGTAGGGTAAAGTAAGTAGGGTAGGTAGATGTTGTTGCATAATTACATGTGATGAATGATGGTTCTAAATGTGTTCAATTTTACTTTCATCACAAGTGCAAAGGTAGATACTACATTGGAAAAGTTCACAGCAAAGCAAAGTCAAGATTATTAACTTCCCCTTCATTTTTCCCTAAAGATTTCACTAATTTCCTCTAAGTGCTGAGGTATTTGAAAATTAAAGGGGCTCAAGGCATTTCCTTGACTTTTGGAGGGACCGGACCCTCGGCCCAATAATTGGAAAAAACCTAAGTACTTAAAATCATTCATCATCACACTCATTTACTTCCAAAAATTCTTTTCCTAAGTAAAATCCCATTTTACTTAGGAAAATCATGACATATTTCATAAAAAACCCTCGAAATCACATTTTATCCTAAGTCTAAGTGATGAAGTGATTATAATGCAATTTTCTTTTAAATCTTCACTTTCTTAGTTATATTAATGTATTTTGAGTTTACATTGTCCCTTTCCATATTAACCTTGATTTTATTTATTAACTCCTTATAGAAATGACCTTCTCCTATTAATTATAATTCCTTTTATATAATATCCCAAAAACCCATGTATTATGATTTTAGCCAAAGTTAATAAATCCCATGTGATTAAATAAATTACCTACTCTACAAACCCTTTGGCTAAACATATCTTTATATAAATATTCTCGCCCCTATGGTAAGTTAATCATGTTGGTTTATTTATCATATAATAAAAAAATCTATGAAAAAACTTTTAAACGTATCATTTATATTTTTGAAACAAAAAATAAAACCCGAAGTTTAATTTAAACTAAAATTCAAAGTAACCCATCCCGCGCGCATTTTTTACCCCCGAGCCTCATCGTACAAGGGATTAATTAATCCTTATGATTAGTTAATAACCGACCCCCGCCAATCAAAACACTCCCGAAATGATTAATTGATAATAAATTGCGTTGGGCCCTCCTATTAACTCCCCGTCAACTTCACGCCCCTACCACCGTTTGATCACCTGCTCCAAGATCAACGGCTGTTGATAATTCTGCTGGCCATCCCCTATCCGAACAATAACTCACGAAATGCCAGTGGTTTTTAAACAGTACCCTGACCACGTGTCATTCATTCTGAGGAATCACTGCCCATCCGCTCAATATCGCCTTCCTTCAAAAGCGATGCGGAAAAAACCGCTTACCACCTGCCTTCCCATGACTCATCTCCCGTACGTGCTGATGTCATTCCATGAATTAATAAAAAATCCCGCCACCCTGTTGACTTTGCGAATAAGACCGAACAACCCGCGTCTTTTTCATTTTTTCCTCCACAGTGAACGACTACACTCCCACACAGAAAAATTTAAATTCCAACTGTTGAAGTCTGCCAACTATTATCCTTTCGAAGAGAATTGCAATCAAAGCTTCTCACAATATTGTCCGCCTTAACCAGTACCTGTTCAAATCGTTGTTATCTCCAAAAAACAGGTATTTACCCTAATTTCCACTGAACTCCGTTAGAATCTTGGTTTTTGTTTAAAAAACTCTATACAGAAAACTCAAACAAGATTCTAAATTGGCCTCGCTGAGTTCCCAAAAACCGCAATTAAATCCCCAAAATCTATAATTATGCTCAATTTTTCACCATAAGCCGAATTTCCATTTTTGAATCCACAAGAAAAAAAAATGGAAGTTCCTGTGGCTTTAAATGTCACCCCATTGAACGCCCCTCATAGATACTTGGATTATTTATCATTAGTTGACAGAGATTTCCAAATTAAAGACCTAGCTCTTAGTGAAAGCCCTCTTCGAATTTTTTGTCGCTGCAGAGACAATTATTTGAATGGTTTGGATATGATTGGGTTGTGCGAATCTAATATTCCCAAGTACCTCTTTCCCTCTGTCCATATTTTCCCTGAGATAATCCTTTTTTTCCATGCAAACTATGATCCTAACAAGAGAGCAGTCTTATCCCCAAATCAAGATGTCCTTTTCCAAATTACTGCCCAGTCTATCAATGAGATGCTGCATTTTCAACCTGATCAAGCCCTTACTCCCCTGTCCTTGGAAGAATTACTTGAGAAATCCACCAAACTTTCCAATGAAGAATTAAGCCACATCTGTCAGACCTTTATGTTGCCTGATCATCAGCCTAAAGGCCCTCCCCCTTATGGGTATGTTTTTTTCACTGAAGAGGGTAGACTTGTTTTGGAGATGATATCCTTTATAATGGGCTTTAATACCAGTGAATATGTTGACCATTTAATTTTAGTATTATTGTCTATTTTTACCCCTGGACAGCCTCCTGCTGTCAAGTATGACTTTGCAGCCTACATTGCAGAAAAAATCCATGATCAATTCATGAGATTAGAGAATGAGAAAGTGTTCAAGTATTCTTCTGTCATTTACCATCTCATGCTCTATTACCAGTCAGAAAATTTTCCTTTCTATATCAAAAAGCTTGATTCCCAAGGGAATCCTAGGTCTATTATCTTTTGGTCAGCCATCACTCATAGTTCTCGAGATTCTCCATATTCCTATAATGAGTTCATTGATCTTTTTATACACCCTGCAACCACCTTGTTGACAGGAGTTTCTCCTCCAAGACTCAGCAATGAAATCAAGAAAACTTTACAGCTCTCAAAACAATACAAAGTTGGTGATTGGTACTTATACCAAAATCACACAGAAGTCAGAATATATGGATGTGAATTATGTCCATTCAAATTGCCAAAATATGTCCCCATGAGAATCTTTGCATTAGAATATTTTAGGCAGATGAACAATTCTGATATAATTCATTTCTGCAATGCAAATAAGAAGGCTCAACTCCGGATCAAAAGTCAATTAGTTCCCTTTATCTGTAACTCTAGGGATGCAGGGGAAGAAGCTAAAAAGATATTAGAAAATCGTTTCAGATTACAAAAGAGTTTCTATTGGGTGCCTTATGACCCATTCAGCTTCATTTGTGATAAAAGAACGAAGATTAAATTAGCACCATACATACATCAAAGAATCCTAGAGATTGAAAAATATGCTAATACAGATGAATGGATAGAAGGAACATTGATAGAGCAGGATAGTGAGCAGGTCAATGTAGACAATGTTATGAAAGATCTTGAAAAGATGCTTGACCTAGACTCTTTTGCACAGGTACCAAGATCAGAGGTTGGTCCTTCCTCAGCTGGGATTATTCAGCAGGAGTTACAAGAAAACATTGCAGTATCATCTAAGGGAAAAGAGAAAGAGGTTGATATACAAGTTAAAGAAATATTCACTATGACAGAACAACCTCAAACTTCCAAGGGACAGGATCAAGTACAGGTTTCTTCCATTCAAACCAATCCAGTAGAAATGTCAATTTTTTAGACTCCATCAAATGTGGAAAAAGGCAAAAAGAGAGATGTTGAAGCTGCTACTCCTCTCACTGAATCTTCACAATAGCCTCAGGCCAAGAGACAGAAATTGAATACTCCTCCAGAAGTAGAATCTATTGATGAAATCCTTGATAGTCAAGGACAAGAACAATTGGGCTGTCAACAAACAGGTTTAGTCAGTGGAGCATCCACTACCTCACAAAGGAAAGAGCTACAGAAGCAATAGAGTGTTGAAATATCTTCTTTCAAAACACCAGTTAAAGATACAGGAGATATAAAGAAGACATTTATCAATATCAAGGCCAGGAATGATCCACTGAGATTTCAAGTATATAATAAATATTTGAAAATGGCTCCAAAGAATCAAGAAAGATTGATGTCAGCTTTTGACATCCAACAAGGCAAAATGTTAATGAGCCATTTCAAACCCAAGGTGCAGCAACCCCAAACAGTTGCTGATTATATTAGGACAAAATTTGAAGTCCTAGCAAAGGAAATTCATCCTTTAGATCAAATTGAATTACATAAGCAGACTGGTGAAATGATCTATTCTACTTTGACTGATAAGGCAATGGCAGCTCACAGGTTACAGGATTCTTTGGAGAACACTAGTACACAATTGCATCTTGAAAAGGCTTCTTCTCAAGCCAAAGATAACAAGATAAAAACATTGGAGGAAATAATAATTGGTTTGGGTCACAATCCAAAGGATGTCGAAGGTATAGAAGCTCTAATCAGGAAAAAAGATGATGACATTGCAGCTTTGAGAAAACAGTTGAAATTGCCAGCTTCAAGACATCCTCAAACTGAAGAAGTAATAAAGAAGAATTTTGAAGAAGAAATGATGGAGTTTCTCTTGAAAATGAATGAGAAACTGACTGAAACAGAAAAAGAGCTGGAACAAGCATTAAAATACAAGCAGTCCAGTGTTCCAGTATCTACAGCAAAGGTTATCACAGGTCCAACAGGTCAGCCGGCAGAGCCATCACAGGTAAATACTTCAAATTTGAGTACAGAAGAATTAGTAAAGAAAATGAATGACTTGAAACTGCAAGTAACAAAACTTCAGCACAAAAAGTTACAACTTATTAGTTTGGAATAGAAATATGATCTTTCAAAAATGACTGTTGCTGACAAAACAAGAGAAGTCAAAAAGCTGGAAAAATTAGTTAAAGCTTTGGAAAGGGATCTCACATTGGAGAAACCTTTAAGAGAAATAAATGACATTCTTTGGGATGATATTATTCTGTCAATAAAAGATATCTGGTCCTCAATCCAGATAATATACGAGCAGAATGATTTGGTCAAAGTAGCTCTGGATGAAGTTGAGAATACACAAGCAGAATTAGGAAATAGGCCTGAGGAAGCCAATCAGCTTATACAATTTCTAAACACCCAAACCAGACATCAACTTGCAGATTTGGGTATTTAGGAAAGAACTACAACAATCTTGGAGATAAAAAGAGTTTTTACTAAAAGAACTCTTATGCAAAATTTAGAACGAAGATGCTTTGACATGCAAAGTGAAATCATTGCTTTCAGAGAAAGGTTTGATGTTTTATTGAATAAAGGGTTGCCCAGCCCTATGGTTTCAGAAGATAAAATAATGGACCTGGAAACTTATGTTAAGAAATTGCACATACATGCTCACAATCAAGACAGTTCCTCAACCATTTCATCAGAAGCAACATTACCTACAGGAAAGAATCTTCATGACAGATTAGAGAATTTGTTTTATCTTGAACATGAAGTAAAACATTTGTTTCCTAATCAACCTAATTTCTTCAGATATACCGAGGCTGATGAAACATTGAGGAAGCTTCAACGGACAAGAATAGAAGAAGATAAATGGTGGGAAGATCTGTTGGAACTTTTGTAAAATTTATCCTTATATGAAATTTTTCTTATTTACTACAGTATAAAGGATAAAGGGACAAACAAAGGTAAAAGAGTATCAGTTCAGTTAAAGTGTATCAATAAGAACAAAGAGTATCAGTGAAGCAAGTCAGTTAGAAAAAAATTACTGAAGAGGACAAATATGAGCTAAAATATAGGTCCTGCCTCCAGCACATTCTCAAAAGGAGGAAACAGCACAACATTAGTTGCTTTTTGTCTTATCTATGAGACCATCTGTCTCTATTTTTATTGTAACTTATTTGTGAGTCATCTTATATTATATCTCGTTTTGTTAAGAGATATTTTTTATGATTTTTTATATAAATAAGCCCTCAATCGAATTATTGAGGGTGGATTCTTATACTTTGCTGTAACATTGAAGATTTTGGAATAAAGTGCTATTGGAGAAATTTCTTTGTGGCTAGCTGGATGATGAATTGACGCTAAAGACTTTTTACATGATTCATGTGTTGAACTACGGATCAATAAGTCATCCTTTCCCTTGTGTTTTAAGTCTTTATATCTATTTATTATATCACAGTGTTCCATTTCTGAATAATTAATGAAAAAGAATAAATCAGAAGGTACTTAAGTGTAATTTGATTTCAATCATTTTTATTTTAAATGTTTTCTTCTAATTTGGTTATAAACAATGAATTCTTAATTGCTCTTGTTTAGCCAGTTGATACATTTGATTATTAAGTAAAGAATACTTAACTTCTCTTTATTGGTAATCACTCATGTTCTCTCTATGAATATGTTGAAAGATTCTTAATTTCCTTTCATCCATTCTAAACCTATTCCATTCACTTTAGATCTAAAATTGTTCTTTGGTTTGATTATCTTGCCCTGTAAAGCCATCTTTTGCTGATAAACTTAATCCAGTGAAACCATATTTTTGACTCCATAGCCCAATGGCCTGAAACTACTTAATCTTGCCCTCATTTACGGAATTCCACCATTCAAACTCAAACAAAACCCCTAGAATTTACAACTAGCCTAATATCTTTTAAGAACAAAGCTAAATTTTACAGACAGAGCCCTCTCTGGGTGCAGATTGGCTAGATTCTATACCTAAAGGTTGGTTTTTGGTTACCTCGGACCCCTTTCCTCTTCCAACAACTTCAAGGAAAATCTGAGTGATAACATCAGCCACACTTATTATATGAGAGCATACCACACCATCATGGAGGGGTACTTTTGGGAAGGTTTTAAGGAGGAGATATATCAGCATATGAGGAGATGCATGGATCATGTGGAGAGGGAGGAGATACATAACTCTTCGGAAGAGTTAACATAGCCACCTCTTTTCTCTTTGAGGATGAGAGGGGATTCATCTATGAGGCACTCCATTTGCATGAGTAAAACATATGGTAAGGGTATTGCTTGTTTCCATAATGATTTGTATAATGTATATGTGCAACCCTTAACCATATATGTGCAGGGAAGGAGCATTCTTCGTTCTATACTTCATGGCCTACTTGAGGCCACAAGCAGTATTGGTGATGGCCACTCCCTAAGAGGACTTGGGGAGATTGTATCTTTTGCAGAGCATGCTCACTTTGCACCATACACCATACACTTTCTACAAACTTGTGAGGAGATTAGGGAAGCAAGAAATTGGTGGGGAGGCCACCCATCATTTCAATTTCTATTGTAGTTGAGATTCAAACTGCGTTGGTTTCATTTGAGGGACCATTCTCCTTCTCCCTTGCTACATATGCCAGAAAGTATGATTCTCATTATGGTTCCCTATGTTGCTGTTGTTCTCATTTGGGAGCATGATTGGGGGAGAGACACATTGGATGGATGTGTCCTTTGGGGAAGAGGATTCCCACACCTTTGCATTACATGTTCTAATGGGAGCATGGGAGGTGATATGGCCACCACAACAAAACACTTGGCTCTTTCTGAGGTGGGCCATGAGATTGCTTGGAGAATTTGGGCTAAATCATTGGGAGAAACTTTTCTATGAGGTTCCATGTCATGTTGTGCAATAGCAGTTAGGAACACTACACTATGACCACTTGGGAAAATTTTGGTACCTTTCTGTAATATCCCAAAATAGGGAAAATCAACAATAATGGGAATATCTTATAATATCCCAAAATTGGAGATCTTGCAATACATGAACACAATAATGAAAGAGCAGTGATATATCAACACATAGGATTTAAGAAGATCCAAATAGCCATCATATTAAGTTATAGCAGCAAAATGTATACAAGATCTTGAGGAAATAGTCACTCAAGTTAGGTAATACTAGCCTCAAGAAAACATGTACATGAAATATGAAAAACACTACTACAGAAGAATGCCCAAGGCTATGGCAGCGCAGTTTTATAAGGAACAACTATGGCTAGAAAATTTCAATACATGGATACACAAATGTATGGCTCATACAACATAGGGAGTGAATATCTAAGCTCCCAAACACAATTTCTAGTCAATCCTGGAAGGATTGGCTGAAATATGCAAAACTGCAAAATGCCGGAGTTACAGCCTCAAGACTGAGTAGCAGCTGCAACTCAAGAACTCGATGGAGATGGTTGAATATGATGCATAAGATGAACAATTAGACCTCCTCCAATGGATCTTCAAAGTGAAAGGTTGATCCTATCACTAAATATCTCACCCTCCAATAATCCTGCAGACCCTTACTGCAATTGCACACTGAAAATAACGCAGTCAAGGAGAGGGACTACAGTGTAGGAGAAAGGAAATATGTTGGCCAAGTGCCAAGATCTGAAATAAGCTCCAGAATCTTCCTCACTGGTGTCCCAAAGGAAAGAAAGCTTTCTCCTTTGAAAAACAAGCTCCGGAAATGGTGTTGTCAACCCTCCACTACAACACCCTGCAACACAACCCATCTCTCAACAGAAACTGCGATGTAGCTGAAGGAGGTAGCTTGGCCTTGAGCCTGAAAGTGGAGAAATGAAGAAAAAATATCCCTCAAGAGGCCCCTCTTGAATGGAGAAAGAATTCCTAAACAGGAAATCCTTGTGCTAAGCAGCACTGCAACTCTGTTAAACAACAAGAGAATGCAAAATAGTCTTCTAGACCATAAATCAATAATCAATAGCATAAGATGTCTTGTTATGGCTGCCTTGCCCTCCTTTTATGAAAATGAAAGCCCTCTCATCTTGGGTCCCACTCATTAGGGTTTCCTCCACCAAGGAATATTCCTCCCATTATCTCTACGTTGTCTCCAAAGATGATCTCCACCTCTTATCCCAATGCTGTTGACTTGGTCAAACTTGACCTTGTCCACATGTAAATGTCTCTTTTCACACATGAGGGTGTGAAATCCAGCTCCTATGATGATCCCTTTTCACACTATGAGGGATTTTATTCATATTATTAATATGCATGGGTCTCCTTACCCATTTATTCAACTCCTAGGTGATAAAAACAAAAATCAATATTCTAATTAGTTGCATGTTAAATTTGGAATATTACAGTCCTCCCCTCCCAAATGTTGCTTGTCCTCAAGCAACTACAAGGATAGAACTGAGAATTCTCCCTCCTCTTGTATTAGAATCCCCATATGATAATCTCCTCCAAGGAATGAGATGTTGTATCATCAATAAAATCTCCATATTGCCCCTCCCAAGTATGCAAGTTAGCTAAATAGCTATCATCATGTACAAGTAGAGTACTCAAGAAGGAAATAAGGTGATGTACAGAGGTCCCTTTGAGGTATGGGATCTGTAATATATAGGGAATCATCATTCCCATGTGGATCCTCCATCCCCAAGCAATCATCCATACAAAATGAGTTACCTCCCAACATGACAACTCCTGAAAATCCTCTTCCACCTTGAGCTCATGCAATGTAGGTGGGCTAAAAATCTGATCATGGTAGACATAATAGCCTACTCCACATTGTCCTCCTCTCCACTTGTGATAAGTGTAGAGTATCTGCTGCTCTTGGGTTGCAAAAGTGTTGCCTCCAAGTGGCAAGAAGAAAATTGGATCTCCAAAGATCTTCCCTCCAACTTTGTGAATCATGTTGGTCCAAATCATCCCATAGATGATGAATAGGGAATCATCATCATATGGCATCCAAGTGAGAAGAATACTGAAGGTTTCATGTTGATCTGAAAGGTACCAACAGTTGCCTAAGTGGTCACAGTGCAGTTTTCCTAACTGTTGTTGCACAACATGACATGGCAACTCATAGAAAGGTTTCCCCCAATGATTCATGAGAATCATAGCCCAAGTGCTCCAATCAATCTCATGGCCCACCTCTTAGAGAGACAAGTGTTTTGCTGTGGTGGCCATATCATCTCCCATGCTCCCCTTAGAACATGTAATGCAAAAAATGTGGGAATCCTCTCCCCCAAAGGACACATCCAACCAATGTGTCTCTCCCCCAGTCATGCTCCTAATAAAAATAAGAAAAACATCAATATAGCAAGCCATAATGAGAACCATACTTGCTGCCATATGTAGCAAGGGAGAAGGAAAATGGTCCCTCAGATGTAACCAACACAGTTTTCTCCTCAACTGCAATAGAGAATGACAAAAGGTGTGGTTTCTCAACCACTTGCTTGCTGCCCCAATCCGAATTAGGGGAATTTTGAGGTCTAAAATGGGCCTCCTAAGAAAAATGTACAACAAAAATAAACTTTATAACAACCAATAGGATTCAAGATGATGATGTCAACCATGGGGGATGATTTACCATTTTTAAAGAAAAGGGTAAAAATATTAAAATATAATAAAATAATAGAACTACTTTTTCAACTCGTATTTTCAACTTATCTCCCAAAATTTTTACTCAAATTTCGAGTGGGAGTACTCGTTGGATGAAAAATTTAATTCCTCATCCAGGGAGTACCCATGTTGCATACTTTCGATGAACTCTACTACACGAAAAATGAGAAATACATAAAAAAAGTGATTGTAATCACGTTTTTTAATGTATTTCTCATTTTTCGTGTAGTAGGACCCATCAAAAGTATGCAACATGGGTACTCCTTGGATGAGGAATTAAATTTCGCATCCAATGAGTACTCCCACTCAAAATTTGAGTAAAAACTTTGGGGGATAAGTTGAAAAAGTAGTTTTTTAATTTTTCCCTCTAAAATTTGATGATGTCATCAAATCTTATTTGATTTTTTCCACTATTGTTTTATAATTTCCTTAGGAGGCCCATTTTAGACCTCAAAATTCCCCTAATAGCCTCCTCACAAGTTTGGAGAAAGTGAATGATGTATTGTGGTGCAAATTAAGTATGTTCTCCATGAAAAATCTCCTCCCCAAGTCCTCCTTATAGGGAGTGGCCATCAAAACTACTCATGGCCTCAAGTAGACCATGAAGTCTAGAGGGAATAATGCTCCTCCCTTGAGCCAAGTCCTACACATATATGGTTAAGGGATGCATATATACATTATCCAAGTCATTTTGCAAACAAACAATACCCTTACCATATGTCTTTCCCATGCAAATGGAGTGGCTCATAGATGAGTCTCCTCTCATCCTCAAAGAGAAAATAAGTGGTTGTGTTAAATCTTCCAAAGATTCATGTATCTCCTCCATATCTACATGATCCATGCATCTCCTCATATGCTAATATATCTCCTCCTCAAAGCCTCCCCAAAAATACCCATCCATGACGGTGTGGTATGCTCTCATAGAATAAGTGTGGTTGAAAAGGAAATCCTCATGAGCTGTTTGTAGCAACTTCTCCTTGAGCTTGGAATCTGTAGATAAGAATATCCTACCATGATATTAGATGAACCCATCTCTAACTGAATGTCCCTCCTTATGTAGCTGGTCATCCAATATCATACAAGTGAAAAGATCCTTGGAATATTCCACCAATAGCTGGGAATTCCAATATGGATCTATCCTCCATAGTGAAAGCGTTGATGAAATATCATGAATAAAATATTTCATATGGCTATCCTCTTCTTTGACATCTCCCATGCCAAATATGCAAGTTGGAAGGCTGCTATCCTTCCCATGCTGCTCCTTCCACAGTGCAGAATTTGAAATGAGAGTGGGCAAAGATAATGTTGAGAGAATGCCTCTCTCCTCTTGGAGACCACCCAAGACTCCCAGCACTGTACCAAGCTCTCCCAAGGTCTCCACTCCTCTGAAATCCATGAGTGGTGCCTCAAAATGTGAAGCATCCATCCTCCTCTGCTGATCTAGTGGTCTCCTCGGTGAAATGCCTCCATGCAGTGAGACATCAAGATCAAGAGTAGATCGCATATATGAATGGACAGTTTTGTCATTGCCCTCACTGCACAATCCATTCTCCCTCTTAGGTGCATCAACCTCCTGAAATAGATAGGGGTGTGTGCTCATCATCACATGATTATAGTCATCCTCCCTATCTCCTCATTTTATCCCCAGAGTTGTGCCTTGATCTCCATATGTGAGATCCTGGGGAATTCCTTGCAATGATACAAGAATCCCTCTAGTTGGAGCAAGAGCTCCCTCTTCCTCTGCATGAGGTGCTAGATAAACTCTAGGAATGACAGTGTTGTTGCCCTCATCCTCATTAATGTGTATGGGCAACCTCCCAATGATTAGACCTGTTGGGATCTCTGTAGTTTGTAAGATTGGCAAGTACAAACGTTGCAGAGCCTACATCAAAACCACTTTGGAATCTAAGGACCTAGCCATCCTAGATTCAGAGAGGGATCTCTCTATATAGGAGTTAAAAGATATGATCTTTAAGTTTTATGGTGTGATATTAGGCTAGTTATGAAGAACAAGGTTGTTTGTTTTGTTTTGGTTAGGCAGGGATATAATGAAGATGAAGGAAGTATTTATGAAGGGTGAAGATGTAATTAGGTGAAAGAATGTTTCAGCTAATAAGATAGGCAAGGAGCAGCATCAATCCATTGGGCTATGGAGTCATAATAGGGTTTAAGTGAAACACCAAGGTTCAAGAGTGGTCCATGGGGCAAGTCATCTATGTCAAAAGATCTCTTTAAGTTGATTTTATGGAATGGAACATTAAAAAGTGGAATGAGGGAAATCAAACAGATGAAGAAACAAAGAACATCCTAAGATCAAGTAAGTACTTTGAAACTATCCTTCTTTTGGCATGCACTTAAGGAAAGACACAAAGTAATCTAAGATCAGGTAAGTACTTTGAGACTAGCCTGCTTGTGATGTACTTTCAAGAGAAAACATTTAAAACACAGAATAACTTAAGATCAAGTAAAGACTTTTAACTTAGCCTGCTTTCAGCATATTCTTAAGGGAACTTTTCAAAGCAACTGTTGGAGAAGAAACTAGAGGACAGGGCTAACCATAGACTTCCCTAGTTCAACTTTAATTAGCAGACTTTTCGAGACAACTTTTAAGATAAACCAAGAATAGCCTAAGATCAGGTAAGGACTTTGAACCTATCCTGCTTTTGGCATACTCTTACAGAACTTTTCAAAGAAATTGTTGGAGAAGAAACTAGAGGACAGGGCTAACCATAGACTTCCCTAGCTCAATCTTTAATTAGGAGACTTATCAAGCACATTCAAAGACAAAATCTCAAGTTGTACTCAGGAAATATGGGCTCACCAACACTTCACTGGTTATACTATATTGAATCATATTTGAATAAAAAATCAACAGAAAACATAAAGGATAAAGATTTTCAATGAGATTTAGGGTACTTTAGGAGTAAATCCTAATCTATATTTGTTGTTCTTTGTCAGAGGAAAGTGGACAGAATGGAAAAAAAAAAAAAAAAAATTACAGTGAGAAACACATCACCATTGACATAGACCAGGATCCCATAAATTAGTTTTTTGTATTTGATGTTCAAACCAGTTACAATCTTCAAGTCCATTAGGCCTCTACAACTTCAAACTTCTCATCTCAGCTTACGTGTCTTCACTTACAAATAGATCTACAACAGCTTCAAAAGATATTTACATGCAACAGATATCCAGAGACCAACCCCTTCATTGTCTTCTACAGAAGTATTTATAGAAGAATGAGGAGGTCAAGGAGTTTCTAGGGTTTGAGTGTCATTAATTCCATACTAAATGCAACTCCTAGCCTTGAAAACCATGCAAGGTATAAGGCAGGAAAGCTTTTAATTACAACTCTATTTTTATTAACTCTGTTTTTTTTATTTTTGGGCTTAGTGGGTGAAAAGATTGACTTTTAGGCACTTTCTTATCTTTACAATAACTTTTACTGACAGTTTGAAATATTTGTTCTATCTGCAATAACTGTTAGTGGCCCTTTGCCTTAATGTTACTTGACTGAGCCTTAACTGTGTATTCTTTTGAGATAAAAAGGTTGTAGGTGTCAATTTGGTAGCTGGGGGATTCAATTAGCCCCTTTGATGTGGAATTCGAGGTTCTTCTGGATCTATCTTCATTCTCTTTTCCTTAAGAACACTGATTTTCTTTAATACTGGGTTTATGTCTGATTAGGCTTTAAATCCTTTTCTTTAATCATCCTCGAATTTGTTGACTGTGCTTTATCTGTTTAATCTGTGGATTAGGCTTTTGATTTTCGACTTTATGCCTTAATCCCTTTGAACCGTGTGTTTGGTCTCAACCTAGTCTCCTAAATTGAGTTCATTTAATTGTCAACCAGGGTTGGTAAACTGCTAAAGTGAAGTGCACTGTATGTGCCTAGGTGTTTGTTTCTTAATGCGTTGTGTTTAGTGTTTTATGATGTTTTTGGTCTTTTGATGGTTTTATGTTCACAAGGAAAAGAACTAAATGCTGGTGGAAAGAAGCTACTGGTTAAAAACAGAGTGAAGCCTAATTTTTTGATGACAAATGACAAATGCAAATGCAAATACTGAAACAGAATCAAACCTAAACTATGACTAAGCATAATACAAAGCTTGATAATGACTTCAAGAAAATGAATCAAAACATAAACTTAACTTTTCCAATTCTTTCATTAAAGGTATTTTGGAAGAGCTTGAGAAATGAGCAGCTAAGTATACAAATTCTCCTAACTAAACAATTAAACAATCAGCTTATAATGATACAACATCTTATCCATGATTAAAGGTTTGTTGAAGCATATTTGGAGAAGAATATTGGTAACATCATAAAATCTCTACTTTAAGACTAGCTCCTAATTCTATTCTGCAACTTAATTTAACATCACTAAACTTTACTCAAAAGTTATAGATTTCTTTTTAAAGTAGTCTTTTGAGGAAAGGCTTTGTTTATGAAATGGTAAAGAAGTTGCAAAAGTACTTCAGGCCTTGGGTTGATACTGTCTTCTGTCCAGATGGTTATGAGTCAATTATAGATTTGGAACAAAAGAGGTTTTGTAAATAATGAAGGCCGCGGTGTTTAAGTTTAACAACTAATGTAATTTAATATGCAATGGATGACAACTAAATGTGGAATGTAAATACAATGAGCTAGGCTAGAACTGAACTAAGGTGTCACTAGTCTACAATAAACAGTGCTGAACTAACAAGCCATTATCAAACTTAAAATGAAATAGCAGAGCATGAATTGAATGCAATTTGACTCCGGAGTACCCTAACTAAGTTATCATGCAATTAATCTATGGAATTGTACAGCCTATTTTGTCCATCATGAATGGTATTTTGGAAGAGCTTGTTAGAACAATCCTGGCTGTACAATTCAGTGCAAATGCAAACATAAAGACTGAAAGCAATTTAAAAACTAAGACATCACGGCTATTTCCTACCCATTGTTATGATATTTTGGAAGAGTGTTTTAAGAGTAAGATCAGCTATGCTACTTAGTGTAAACAAACAACTGAAACATTCAGTATCACAGTCATGCCTTAGACATCATAAGGATTTTTTGGAAAAGTTTACTAGAATAAGTTCAACTGTGATAATGAACAAAAGAAATTACAAATAAAACCTACAACACTACAGCCATTTCCCATTCATTATCATGATCTTTTGGAAGAGTTTCTTAGAACAAGTATAGCTATAGTGGCTAATGAAATTAACTATTAACTCAAACTTCAAAAACGTGAAAACGACTAAGATACTTATCTAAATTATGAAAGTAAAGCCGTGTAGGAGGCAGGGGCCCTCTACCACCAGACGGAATCTAACTCAAAATCAACTAAACGCGTTCAAAGCAATGCTGTCTTCTTCATTAAAGGAAAATAACTTAAAACAGAGTATTCTCGGTCTTCAGAAATATAGCAGTCAATCCATGAAATCTAAGCAAAATCTAGAGCTTGTCTCTTGGTTTCCCGAGTGCTTTTATAACAAATCTACATAACAGAACTTGCAACAATACGGGGATCATTGTCTTTTCTTATCAAAATCGTACTAGGACTCTAAAGATGGCAGCGTAAAGGGACAAAGGACATCTGGACTATCCTAGTCCTATTAGAAGTCTGCCTCCTTGAATGAGTTCCCACGTACAAAACCACGTCCAGAATTTGGTTCATTCTTCATGGTGAGCAACGAACGATGAGGACATGATGTGGAATATACCCATGTGTGGCTTTTCCTGAGAGGACACCTGGAACATTCTTAAACGTGAAGACAGCTGCAGAATTGGCGGTTAGCTACGAAATGTCTGCATTCTGTAGCTAGTTTCGGTTCAAAATGCATTACAATGACAAAATCACAAAACTTAGCAAGTTAGCCATGTTATTCATTCTAAAAGTAATTTAAACTAATTTCATTGATCAATTGGGCCTGGGATAACAATGGACAAAGGAAAATGGGGTAAAGTAAGATGAAAGAAAGAACAATCTTGGGCTCAACATACCCCCACTGCTGACTTCTTGCATGTCCTCATGCAACTTATTCCATAAACTCAGAGACTTCTGCAAGAACATCCAACCCTTTTCTTCTTCTTTGCTAGAAGTTAAAGGTCTTCTGGGTTTCCTGATGACTAACTTGAACCTTAAGTTGATAAGTGCCCTGATTAGCTTCTTGTTCCTCTTTTTCAACTTTTCATTAGCCTTTTCCACTTTGTTCATTTGTAGAGATAAGGTTGAGTTCATACTGGTTTTGAGTTTGACTTGTTCCTTGAGAATATCATTCTCAGTTCTGATATGTCTATTAAGTACTTCCAGCTCATACCTATCTCTTCTTAACACATCTATTTCGGACAATGGAGGACTAGGGGTTCTATCTCTACTCTCTGAAGCTTTCCTTTCCAATGTTTCAACATAGTCATAAACTTCTTGCTGTGCAGGGTCAATTTCAGGGGTTTCTTCATTAAAATCTTCTTCAACATCTTCTTCAATAGATGTTTTCCTCATATTCTATGTTTATCACCCCTGTTTGTTTGATCTGTGTTTTCCTTAGTTTCCCCCTGAGTCTATGGCTTATTCTTGGCTGGGATGATCCCTCTCCTTTTTCTGTGGTAGATTTTCTGATTACCCTCTCTTCCTTAATTTGTCTCTTAATCTGAGTCAACTTCTCAGAGATTATTTCTTCACTACTTTCCTGTACTGTTTTGTCAATTTTAATTTTAGAGGATCTCCATTTTCTGCTTCTCCTTGTAGGCTGATTTCAGGTGAAGGCTCTTTTGGTTCCTCAAAGTGATTTCTTACCAAGAAATTATCCCAAGTATCTTTTGTTTTGGCTAAATGGTGTTCAATTAAAATCTTAACCAAGCCATGATGGTATAGAGTTGTCTCTAGGAATTGGACTCTCCTTTGAACACCAGAAGCCATCTTTTTTAAAATTTGAAGCAAGAAATAGGGAAAATTTAGCTCTTCCTCCAGAAAATGCATTATCAACCTAATATGGTAAACATAAAATGTGCCATATCTACCTTCAAAAGTGATAAATTTTTTTAGAATAAGAAATATGTTTCTCCATTTATTTTTTAATGCAGAACTTGGAATTCCATTTTTAAACACAGTGACATCCATACCTGGTGATTTTAGGATTTGCTTCCATGATTCATTATAAAATTCTCTGTTTTTAAACCATCTTTCTCCATGTCTAAGCAATCCTGTTGCTTCTGCAATAAAAACCTCTGTGACAGTGAATTTAACATCTCCAACTTCAACCTCGGCTCCTTTGAATTACCTTGCAGATGTTTTAGTAACTTCTTTGTGGAAGCCATTAAATTTCTCAAGAAATTGTAGCCATCCTGCTTGTTGCAAAATTTCTCTGCTTTGAGGGTATCCTTCCAGGTATTTTGTGCCCACTGGTTCAGTTCTTACAATGAAGCCCATAATTTCTTCTTCAATCTTCAGATTAGTACTCTTTCTGCTCACGGAAACAATGACTTCAACCTTCAAACTGATATACCTCTGGTTCACGGTGATAGTGCTTCAATCTTCAAACTGATATATCTCTGCTTCACAGTGACAATGGCTTCAAATTCCAAACTAATATACCTCTGCTTCACGGTGATAGTGCTTCAATCTCTGCTCACGGCGATAGTGGTTTAATATTTCAAACTGATATACCTCTGCTCATGGTGATAGTGGTTCAATATTTCAAACTGATATACCTCTACTCACGGTGATAGAGATATCTCTGTTTTGCAGAATGAAATGATGAAGGGCTAGCTACATAATGGAGTGATAGGAAGTAGTTACGGAACGAGTTAATGAAGTGAGGTGAAGAAAACAAATCAATGAGTGAAAAGACTGCGGAGATTTTTTACAACGGATTCAAAAATCATCATTAAATGATTTGGCTGGGTGACATAAGGAAATCAAACACTTCAGCCTTTTAACCGCTTAAATGATGATCGGGTATAGAATTTGAAATGAAAGATTTTTATCCAAAGTTTGCGGAGGCTATATTTGGCATGATCAATAAAAATAATCAAAACAACTTTTCGAATGATTCATAACTAGACTTATACTAAATTTTTCATGAAATGCCATTATAACCAGAACTTTTTACCTTTGCTTTTCATTTGCTTTTTGTGGTCTTTGTATACTTTGTTCTCCTCTGGAAGAGTCTTCATAGTCCTTCTTGATTCTTCTTGTTCATGGATATACTGGATCATCTTGTTGCACTTCAAATGTCTGTTGATCAGTGCCTTCAGGATCTATAGCTGCGGAATGACTGTCTGGCTGTGGAAAGTCTGATTAGCTGCAGAATGTACCTGTAGAGAATTTTAATCATGGAATGGAGTGGTTTGGAATATAAATAGAATATTTTATGGAATGAGTGAATATAGATGATGAAACATGGTATAATGGAATATGTATGAAGTGAATGATGGAATGGGATCGATTCAATTTATGAAATGGAGTGGAAGAATATAAGAAATGGCCTGCAATCCATGACATGTATTATTCATTTGCAGAAAAACATCAAACTTTAAATTTTGATATGGAAATGAGGTGCATGAAGTATGGAATGAGATGAATGAAATATGGAATGAAGTGAAGTATGAATGAATGAATGAAATGGAGTATGGATGGATAAGTAAATGGAATGAAATGAAATGAGATGGATCATAAGTGCAATGGATCTGAACTTATGATTTTGTAACAGCTGCTTGCAAAAAAAAAATGGAAAAGTTAGAGTGTCAGAAAGACTCTGATTTTCACCCTATCTTTTCTATATAAACCTGCCAATCAATGATTGGTTTTCACGTCTATACTTTATATATATATATATATATATATATATAGATATATATATATATATATATATATATATATATATATATATATATATATATATATATTTGATGGTGGGCCTGCAATACCCAGGATCTTCTTCTAGCCATGCATATAAGAGTGCACCTCATCTATTTCCCCAATAAAACTCATTATCTGGCAATCTCAACTTTTCAAATTACGGAAGCTCATAGGATTTAAAATCCCTCAATCCATAATCAAATTTAAATACCTCTCAATTTCCATTTATGGCTAATAACTATGCTTCATTCAACTTTTATTAATGCCTTTTCAACAATATTATAAAAGACCTTAGTTAACTAGCCATTTGTTCTTTCCATAAACTCAGCCTTTGTAAATAGCCAAATGCCAAAGATTTAAAAAGTGAACTCCATTCCATTATATATATGTGCGCCCTTGTTATTTTAAACTAGCTGGACATGGTTTCATCAAACTCCGTAAGAAATTATTCATTTCAATATCAACCAATCTTTACACAAAATATTTCAATAACATCGCCACTTATTATCCCAAATGCCCAATAATTTAAAATAAACAAACCTTGATATATCAGTCCACCAGGTTTATTAACAAACCTGTCTCACAGTCGTACTGCGCTCTTACTATGCTCTCGTGACATCTTCACACAAAAGTTGTTCCTTTCCAGCGTATTAACCATTATGTTCTTGCTCTGCGCAACATAATAATTGAATTGTGCTTTCTTTCAAACTCGGCTCCCCACTAAAATCTCGGCTTCAACCATCTCATTCTGTACCAATTTTCTTAACGCTGCAATTTAACATTCCTGCTCTGCGTTCTTAACACATTTACCTTCTCATTCCAACGCATTCAGTTCTGGAATTTCACAAAATGAATTTTGAACCTTCACTAAGATGCCTCTATCACTAATCGATTCACTGTTCCATTGAAAAGACACAATAAAAACGAATTCTGTGCCTCTTATGAAAAAAATTTCATCACATACCTTGTTCAGAATCTGCGTCCAACGATTCTGGATCTCAGCAATCAACCATTCGATTCATGAGATTTATCTTATTTCAATATACCTGTTCATTAAAACACTGTCAGCACCTTATCGATTTACAAACACTGTTCCACATCTCTGCGCCAAAGATTATAAGCGCCTTCTCTTCAAGAATTATCGATCAGTCTCCTATAGATTCGACTGATACTCCATTCCTGCATCTTTAACTTACAGTTCCTCAATGCTGATCCAATAAATAGCAACAAACAAATATCGATGTCATTACTTAACTCATATTTCCTGCGTTTCTGCACCAGCTATGCTCTTTGGATCAGTGTTCCATAATACGCGGAGTCTCTAACCTGTAGCTGCATTCTGTTCAGGTTAAAATAGTGTTTTAACAATACAATTCCACAGGTTACAAATGTTTACTCGGTCTCGGTGTTCTTTACACAACACTGAACAATACATTCAGAAAAAAAAAGTCGATATTAGAATCGAACCCCTCTGACAATTTTCTCTGTTCAACGCAGGTTCTTGCTACATGGCATTCCAAACATAAATCGAATTCTTCAATTCTAGATTGTTGTGCACAAACATCGATTCAATAGATCGATGGATATTCAACCATTAATGTTAACTAAACATGTTTCTTCATCAATCAACCGATCTGACATTTGTTTATAAAATCGAGTTTTCTCAACAATAATTCTCCATATAGATTTGTATTAACAGCAATTAAATTCAAAAGAATCGAGCCCTACAAACCTGTAGACTCAGTGCTTTGGATTACAATCATTCCCAAAAAAATTTCACCCAATTCAATGCGTTCAAATTTCCACAAGTTTATGTTATAAATTTAACCATGTCAGTCATCGATTATTTCATATCGATCTCACAATACCTTATAAAATTCGATTCATTCTATTGCATAGAATTCATAAACAACAGTCTCATAACCATACAATGGAAATCAACCAAAAAAACCATATTCTTCATTAATCATGCAAACCTGACATGGAAGTCCTCCTTTGTGGCCTGATTTCCCCAATTATTGGCCCTTTACAAACTGCCGGAGGCTCCAAACAGAAACCCTTTCACTACTCACACTCACTCACAATCTCTCCTCATGCCTTTGAGGCTTGATGAATTTATACAATTTTTAAAAATGATCTAATTTAATGCTCAATCCCCTTAATATCTCAATATCACTAAAATATCTCAATAAATCCTATTATCTAGAATCTTATCCCTTTATATCCTTAACTAATCAAATTCTCTCATATCCTTTTAATTAATAAAAGGATATTTACAAAATCCTCACCTTCTCCTATTTTATTTAAAATAACAAATTAATTAATAAAAATTGTCACACCCCCTTTTCTAACATATTTACAAATAAAAAAATGCCCTTGATGCTCTTGCATCAATATTTTTAAAGAAATGCTTCAGAAAATTCAATCAAGTTGATGAAGAAGAAAGATTCTTCTTCATTAACTTCACATCACTGTTTTCCTAGAACTTCTTGACAAATTCTTCTCTTGAGAGTGGTTTGTGATACAACTTCAATATATGACCATTCACAAGAAAAGTGACCTCTTCTTCATCTATTGTCCTGATTTTAACTGCTCCATTGTCAAAAATTTCAACAATTTCATATGGCCCTAGCCAATGTGTTTGAAATTTACCTTGAAAATCCTTGAATTTTGAATCAAACAAGAGAGCCCAGTCACCTTCTTTGAATTTCTTCTCTTTGATGTATTTGTCATGCCATCTAGTCCTTTGCTGTTGGACTAGACTTGTTTTCTGAACTGCATCTTGTCTGATCTCATCCAATTCATTAATCTACTCCAATCTATGCTTTTGTGCCTCCGTTAAATCAAGTCCTAGCTGAACTGCCATTTTGAAAGTTTGAATCTGGAACTCTATGGGAAACAAAACTTGCTTTCCATAAACAAGTTCATAAGGGGTATGACCTGTTGTGTTTCTCCATGTAGTTCTATAGGCCCACAAGGCTTCAAGAAGCCTATCTACCCAATCTCTTCTATGTAAATGAACAGTCTTTGTTAGGATTCCTTCAATGACCTTATTAGTAGATTCCACTTGACCATTTGCTTGTGGATGATAAGGAGTAGATTTTCTATGCCTGATTTTGTATCTCTCCATCATTTGTTCCACTAGCTTTGATGTAAATTGAGCTCCTTGATCTGTAACAATTTCCCTTGGGACACCAAAACGAGTAAAAATATCCTCAAAAAGAAAAGTAACTACAGATGCTTCATTAGCAAAAAGTAATGGCTTGGCCTCTACCCATTTGGCAACATAGTCAGTGCAAACTAATATATATCTCTTTTGTCTTGATGGAGGACTAATAGGTCCTACAAAATCCAAAGCCCATTTTTCAAAAGGTTCAATATGTACCTGAGGTTTTAATGGCATTTCACCTGAAGGAGAAGGTTTCCCTATCCTTTGGCAACTGTCACACCTTTTGACATACTCTTTAGCATATTTAAACAAGGATGGCCAATAATATCCTAAATGAAGGATATTATAGGCTGTCCTCTTATCAGCAAAGTGTCCGCCACAAGGTTCATCATGACATGCTTTGAGAATCTCGGGCATCTCATCTTCCCGAACACATCTTCTAATGATCAAATCTGGACCTGTCTTGTACAACTCATTAGCAACCCATAATATTTTTCACTGTCAAAAATGATTTTTCTTTTATCTCTTGCATTCATTATTGAAGGAAATTTTCCTGAAACTAAATAATTAGCAATGTCAGCAAACCAAGGAGTTTGAGTAGAAATTGCAAAAAGATATTCATCAGAAAATTGATCTTCAACTGGAGTGTCATCTTTGATGTTTTGGAGTCTAGATAGGAAATCAGCTACTGTGTTTTGTTTTCCAGGCCTATCTAGAATGGTAATGTTGAATTCTTGTAAAAGCAATAACCATCTTATGATTCTGCCATTAGTAATTGATTTTTTCATTAAGTATCTAATTGCAGAATGATCAGTGTGAACAAAAGTTTCATAGCCTGTTATATAGTGTCTGAATTTGTTTATGGCATGAACAACAGCTAAAAACTCTTTTTCAATTACAGTATAGTTTAACTTTGCAGGAGTCAAATTTTTACTGGTATAGTAGATGGCATAAGGAATCAAGTATTTTTGTCCCAATATTTCTCCTAGAGCTGTATCATAGGCATCTGTTGAGATATGAAAAGGTAACTTCTAGTTAGGTCCCCTTAAAATAGGTGCTTCAGAAATTTTTGTTTTCAGGGTTTCAAAGGCTAAATGGCAATCAGAATTCCATTTGAATTCACAATCTTTGGTAAGTAATTTGAAGAGTGGAGATGCTATCTTGGTGAAGTTTTCTATAAACCTCCGATAATATCCTGTAAATCCTAGAAAACTCCTAACATCTTTTTGACAACTTGGAATAGATAAGTTATAGATGACTTTAACTTTTGACTCATAAACTCTAATCCCATCACCTGAAATATGATGCCCTAAAACAATACCTTCAGTAAACATCATGAAACATTTCTCATGACTAAGTGAAATATTTTCTTCCTGACATCTCTTTAAAACTTTTTCCAAGTTTTCTAAAGCTTCTTCAAATGTATTTCCATAAACTGTGAAATCATCCATGTATACCTCTACACAATCATGTATTAGATCTGAAAAAATTCCTAATACTGCCCTTTGGAATGTTGCAGGTGCATTGCATAATCCAAATGGAAATACTCGGTAAGCATAGGTACCCCAAGGACATGTAAATGTGGTTTTGTCTTGATCTTCAAGTGCTACTTGGATTTGGTTGTAACCACTAAACCCATCTAGGAATGAGAAGTACTTTTTGCCAGCTAATGTATCTAACACTTGATCTATGAAAGGTAAGGGAAAATGGTCTTTAAGAGTAGCTTTGTTTAGTTCCCGATAGTCAACACATACCCTCCATTTACCATTTTTATTTGGCACAATTACCAAAGGAGAAACCCACTGACTATCTGAAATAGGATAGATGAAGTTGACATTTAACAATTTTTGGAATTCTTCTTTAACAATCTCCCTAAGATTTGGATTCATCTGTCTTTGAGGTTGTCTGATTGGTTTACAATTTTCCTCTATATAGATGTGATGAGTGCAAGTCTTGGGGCTTATCCCTTTCATGTCAGTGTACTCCCATGCATATGCAGAAGAATGTCTCTATAATATCTTGACTAACTCTTCTTGTTGATATTTTTCTAGGTTCTTGTTTATATTCAAAGTTTTGCCTGGAAATATCTCACTTGTAGAGCTGCCAAATTTATCCATAGAATGAAGAGACATCTGTCTTGATGAAAAAAACTCAATGTTGGATCCCTCTTGAAATGGTTCATGTTTGTATTCTGAAGAGGATTCAAATTTTTCTAGAGTATTCAGAATTTGATTATCTTCACTAATTTCTGAAATTGTGAAGAGAGGTTGTAAATCTTCTTCATCCTCTATCCATTGAGTGTCATCTAAATCTGTAATTGTCCTAGATGGAGGATATAAAGTGAATTTCTTAGTTGAACTACCATCAGATATGTACATATCACTGGATCTACAACTAATAAAAGCATCAGCTGTAGCCAACCAAGGTCTTCCTAATATAACAGGATGTCCTCCTAGATTATTCTTAGGAGTTAGGATCATGAAATCCACAGGGTACTCCCAAGAATCTAGGGACACCGGAATGTCTTCTATTACCCCATCTGGTTTGATCACAGATCTGTCTGCTAATTGTAATAATGTGGGTGTAAAGAGAAGATTAGGAAGTTTCAGTTTATCCATGATTTGTCTACTCATGATATTGATTATTGCTCCTAAATCAATGAGTGTGTTTTGGATCTCAATTCCATTGATGTGAATTTTAACAACTGGATTTCCTGGGTCTAGATACTTTGGAATAGCAATCTTACCCATCATGATATCTGCTATTTTTCCTGCCAGTTGAATTTTCTTTGTCTCTCTTATTCTTTTTTTTGTTTTCTTCATGCTCAACTCCTTTATTGTCTTTGCTAAAATTGGAATTTCCTTGATGGCTTGTAATAATGGAATCTTAATGCAAACATTTCTCAGCTCATCTAGGAAATCATAATTAGGCACCATAATTTGTTTTTATACACCTCTATCAATTTGTAATCTTTTTGGAAAGGGAGGTATAGAAGTAGATGTGGATGGTTGCTCTAATACAGGAGTTGAAATTATTGGATCTTTTTGCTTTAATTTTTCAGTGTTTGGGTCTTGAAAAGATGTATCTTCTTCAAGACTTTTATTCACTCGTAGAGAATCTTCCTCATAGTTATCTTGTTCTTGTATGATCACAGAAGGTTTCCTCTTTTCAAGTATTCTTCCAGACCTAAGTTGAACATCACTAAGGTCTAAAGGAGTAATTAAATAAGTTGGAAACTGTTGGCCTTCTATCATGTATGTGTTTTGGAGGATTTTATTATTGAGGTTTGGAATAGGTTGAACGGTGGCCCAGTTTGATTTTTGGGAATGGTAATGAAGTGGTTGATTTTGATGTGGTAGGTTACGATGATGTTGTTGAGGATTTTGAGATAAAAATGTGAGTACGGTGAATAGGATGGTGAATCTTGATAGTAATGAGAGTATCTTCCATAGGGATTAATACTCCTTGTGCCCCGAGCTTGAGATTGATTTTGAAATTGAGGCAAAGGGTTGCTGCCAAGAATTCCAAGGTGGGTTGATTAACACGTTTGATCATGGAATCCTTGTGTTTTGGGTCCGCGGGGGCCAGCCTAGAGACAAAATTGAGGAGATTCGCCAGAATGCAGCAGGGTTCCTCTTCGAAAGACAACTTTGAGACCGAGAAGAGAAGGACAATTCTTGGTCTCATGTTTTTGAACAAATTACACGAGTCTCTACAACTTTTACATCCCGAACACTCTCTGAGAGCATGTTTTTTTCTACATTTGGGACAAAAGATTGCCAAGGCACTCCAGTTGACTTTTTGCTTGTTTTGTATCTTAAGGGTGTATATTTGTTCACTCGAAATACTAAGAATATCGGTGAAATCATACGACATATGTCCTATTTACGATCTACTTGCTTTGTCCCAACGGACTTACTTGCCCTTGCAAAGACGGATCTCTTGGACCTTTTTACGTTTTAGATTTCCCTCTTGAAAGTTTGATACATAACTCGGATATTTGAGTAATGTGAGGCATGATATGTCCCTTTTCCATCATGTTAAGGATATTCAACCATTCATCCCTAATTGTTTTTTCCAACGAAAGAGCTTTTAGGGTGTCTTGTTCTAAGTTTCCATTTTTTCTCTTTTGATGTTGTAATAAAATCTCTCTGACAAATCTTCCAAGTTTTCATCTTCTTTTTTTGTAAAATCTTAAAAATTCTTCCTTATGATTGACGGCCTCTGATAATCCAAATACCTCCCTGAAAATGCTTGTTTCATGTCTTCCCATGTCCTAATAGAGCTGACAGTCAAACTCATAAACCACTTCAATGTTGCTCCTTTCAATGTTGAAGAAATAGTTTTAAGTTTTTGAGCATCTTGTAAGTAGTCATAAGTTCTACACGAGTTTCAAATTCAAATGGGAAGGTTTAGGATATTAGGTTTAAGTCCATAGAAGTTTGGAGAGACCAAGGGTAAATGTTTTCATGGTTGTATTAGTTTCTTCATCTATTATAGAAACCCAAAAGAGCTTCCGATTTCTCTTCTACCTCTTCCTCATGCACTGCTACTACTTCTCCTCTACCTCTCCTCTGCCTCCAAATAATGTGTGTTCTCCATTAAAGACTCCTCCTCCCCCTTCTTCTGCCATGGTTGACTCACCTTGAAGTGGGAAAAGATTGTGTCCTAACGGGAGTCTTTGGATATTCTTCTAAGGCGAGTTAGGTTGATAAAAGTGGAAGGTTTTTCTAATGGAATATCTGATCTTAGGTCTTCTAGAAGTCCCGAGGATCGGTAAAAGGATGGAATGTGGGTCTGAGTTGAAGGTGTACTAGCTCTTGGTCTAGGTGAAACAAGTGGTATTCTAGGAATCAAACTTCTGTTTCCGCTTCTTATGAATCTACCCCTTGAGTCTCTCTCTCTACGCATATAATTGTTTTTGGGAGTTAAGAAACAAAGGTTACCTAGTTTTCACTTCCCCGTCAACGGCGCCAAAATGTTTGTGCTCAACCTAGTCTCCTAAATTGAGTTCATTTAATTGTCAACCAGGGTTGGTGAACTACTGAAGTGAAGTGCATTGTATGTGCCTAAGTGTTTGTTTCTCAATGCATTGTGTTTAGTGTTTTATGATGTTTTTGGTCTTTTGATGGTTTTATGTTCACAAGGAAAAAGAACTAAGTGCTAGTGGAAGGAAGCTACTGGTCAAAAACAGAGTGAAGCCTAATTTATTGATGACAAATGACAAATGCAAATGCAAATACTGAAACAGAATCAAACCTAAACTATGAATAAGAAGAATACAAATCTTGATAATGACTTCAAGAAAATGAATCAAAACATAAACTTAACATGTCCAATTCTTTCATTAAAGGTATTTTGGAAGAGCTTGAGAAATGGTCAGCTAAGTATACAAATTCTCCTAACTAAACAATTAAACAATCAGCTTATAATGATACAACATTTTATCCATGATTAAAGATTTGTTGAAACATATTTGGAGAAAAACATTGGTAACATCATAAGATCTCTACTCTAAGACTAGCTCCTAATTCTATTCTGCAGCTTAGTTTAACATCACTAAACATTACTCAAAAGTTATAGATTTCTTTTTAAAGTAGTATTTTGAGGAAAGGCTTTGTTTATGAAGTGGTCAAGAAGTTACAAAAGTACTTCAGGCCTTGGGATGATACTGTCTTCTGTTCAGATGGTTATGAGTCAATTATAGATTTGGAACAAAAGATGTTTTGTAAATAATGAAGGCCGTATTGTTTAAGTTTAACAACTAATGTAATCTAATATGCAATGGATGACAACTAAATGTGGAATGTAAATACAATGAGCTAAGATAAAACTGAACTAAGATGTCACTAGTCTACAATAAACAGTGCTGAACTAACAAGCCATTATCAAACTTAAAGCAAAATAACAGAGCATGAATTGAATGCAATTTGACTCCGGAGTACCCTAACTAAGTTATCATGAAATTAATCTATGGGATTCTACAGCCTATTTTGTCCATCGTGAATGGTATTTTGGAAGAGCTTGTTAGAACAATCCTGGCTGTACAATTCAGTGCAAATGCAAACATAAAGACTGAAAGCAATTTAAAAACTAAGACATCACAACTATCTCCCACCCATTATTATGATATTTTGGAAGAGAATTTTAACAGTAAGATCAGCTATGCTACTTAGTATAAACAAACAACTGAAACTTTCAGTATCACAGTCATGCCTTAGACATCATAAGGATTTTTTGGAAGAGTTTGCTTAGCATAAGTTCAACTGTGATAATGAACAAAATAAATTACAAATAAATCCTACAACACTACAACCATTTCCCATTCATTATCATGATCTTTTGGAAGAGTTTCTTAGAACAAGTATAGCTATAGTGGCTAATGAAATTAACTATGAACTCAAACTTCAAAAACGTGAAAACAACTAAGATACTTATCTAAATTACGAAAGTAAAGCCATGCAGGAGGTAGGGGCCCTCTACCACTAGACGGAATCTAACTCAAAATCAACTCAACGCGTTAAAAGCAATGCTGTCTTATTCATTAAAGGAAAATAACTTGAAACAGAGTAGTCTCGGTCTTCAGAAATATAGCAGTCAATACATGAAATCTAAGCAAAATCGAGAGCTTGTCTCTTGGTTTCCCGAGTGCTTTTAATCTAAGCAAAATCTAGAGCTTGTCTCTTGGTTTCCCGAGTGCTTTTATAACAAATCTACATAACAGAACTTGCAACAATACGGGGATCATTGTCTTTCCTTATCAAAATCGTACTAGTACTCTAAAGATGGCAGCGTAAAGGGACAAAGGACATCTGGACTAGGACAGTCCTATTAGAAGTCTGCCTCCTTGAATGAGTTCCCACATACCAAAACCACGTCCAGAATTCGGTTCATTCTTCATGGTGAGCAACGAACGATGAGGACATAATGTGGAATATACCCATGTGTGGCTTTTCCTAAGAGGACACTTGGAACATGCTTGAACGTGAAGACAGCTACAGAATTGGCGGTTAGCTACGGAATGTCTGCATTCTGTAGCTAGTTTCAGTTCACAATGCATTACAATGACAAAATCACAAAACTTAGCAAGTTAGCCATGTTAATCATTCTAAAATTAATTTTAAATAATTTCATTGATCAATTGGGCCTGGGATAACAATGGAAAAAGGAAAATGAGGTAAAGTAAGATGAAATAAAGAACAATCGTGGGGCTCAACAAGAAGCTCCTATTTGTGCTCAACCTAGTCTCCTAAATTGAGTTCATTTAATTTTCAACCATGGTTGGTAAAATGCTGAAGCGAAGTGCACTGTATGTGCCTAAGTGTTTGTTTCTCAATGCGTTGTGTTTAGTGTTTTATGATGTTTTTGGTATTTTGATGGTTTTATGTTCACAAGGAAAAAGAACTAAGTGCTAGTGGAAGGAAGCTACTGGTCAAAAACAGAGTGAAGCTTAATTTATTGATGACAAATGACAAATGCAAATGCAAATACTGAAACAGAATCAAACCGAAACTATGACTGAGCAGAATACAAAGCTTGATAATGACTTCAAGAAAATGAATCAAAATATAAACTTAACTTGTCCAATTCTTTCATTAAAGGTATTTTGGAAGAGCTTGAGAAATGGTCAGCTAAGTATACAAATTCTCTTAACTAAACAATTAAACAATCAGCTTATAATGATACAACATTTTATCCATGATTAAAGATTTGTTGAAACATATTTGGAGAAAAACATTGGTAACATCATAACATCTCTACTCTAAGACTAGCTCCTAATTCTATTCTGCAACTTAGTTTAACATCACTAAACCTTACTCAAAATTTATAGATTTCTTTTTAAAGTAGTCTTTTGAGGAAGGGCTTTGTTTATGAAGTGATAAAGAAGTTGCAAAAGTACTTCAGGCCTTGGGATGATAACTGTCTTTTGTTCAGATGGTTATGAGTCAATTATAGATTTGGAACAAAAGAGATTTTGTAAATAATGAAGGCCGTATTGTTTAAGTTTAACAACTAATGTAATCTAATATGCAATGGATGACAACTAAATGTGGAATGTAAATACAATGAGCTAAGCTAAAACTGAACTAAGTTGTCACTAGTCTACAATAAACAGTGCTGAACTAACAAGCCATTATCAAACTTAAAACAAAATAACAAAGCATGAATTGAATGCAATTTGACTCCGGAGTACCCTAACTAAGTTATCATGCATTAATATATGAGATTCTACAGCCTGTTTTGTCCATCATGAATGGTATTTTGGAAGAGCTTGCTAGGACAATCCTGGTTGTACAATTCATTGCAAATGCAAACATAAAGACTGAAAGAAAATTAAAAACTAAGACATCACAGCTATCTCCTACCCATTAGTATGATATTTTGGAAGAGCGTTTTAAGAGTAAGATCAGCTATGCTACTTAGTGTAAACAAACAACTGAAACATTCAGTATCACAGTCATGCCTTAGACATCATAAGGATTTTTTGGAAGAGTTTGCTTAGTATAAGTTCAACTGTGATAATGAACAAAAGAAATTACAAATAAATCCTACAACACTACGGCCATTTCCCATTCATTATCATGATCTTTTGGAAGAGTTTCTTCTTTTGGAAGAGTTTCTTAGAACAAGTATAGCTATAGTGGCTAATGAAATTAACTATGAACTCAAACTTCAAAAACGTGAAAACAACTAAGATACTTATCTAAATTACGAAAGTAAAGCCATGCAGGAGGCAGGGGCCCTCTACCACCAGACGGAATCTAACTCAAAATCAACTCAACGCGTTCAAAGCAATGTTGTCTTCTTCATTAAAGGAAAATAACTTGAAACAGAGTAGTCTCGGTCTTCAGAAATATAGCAGTCAATACATGAAATCTAAGCAAAATCTAGAGCTTGTCTCTCGGTTTCCCGAGTGCTTTTATAAAAAATCTACATAACAGAACTTACAACAATACGGGGATCATTGTCTTTCCTTATCAAAATCATACTAGGACTCTAAAGATGGCAGCGTAAAGGGACAAAGGACGTCTGGACTGTCCTAGTCCTATTAGAAGTCTGCCTCCTTGAATGAGTTCCCACGTACCAAAACCACGTCCAGAATTCGGTTCATTCTTCATGGTGAGCAACGAACGATGAGGACATGATGTGGAATATACCCATGTGTGGATTTTCCTGAGAGGACACCTGGAACATGCTTGAACGTGAAGACAACTGCAGAATTGGCGGTTAGCTATGGAATGTCTGCATTCTGTAGCTAGTTTCAGTTCACAATGCATTACAATGACAAAATCACAAAACTTAGCAAGTTAGCCATGTTAATCATTCTAAAAGTAATTTTAACTAATTTCATTGATCAATTCGGCCTGGGATAACAATGGAAAAAGGAAAATGAGGTAAAGTAAGATGAAAGAAATAACAATCTTGGGGCTCAACATACCCCCACTGTTGACTTCTTGCATGTCCTCATGCAACTTATTCCATAAACTCATAGACTTCTGCAAGAACATATAACCCTCTCCTTCTTCTTTGCCTGGAAGTTAAAGGTCTTCTAGGTTTCCTGATGACTAGTTTGAACCTTAAGTTGATAAGTGCCCTGATTAGCTTCTTTTTCCTCTTTTTCAACTTTTCATTAGCCTTTTCCACTTTGTCCATTTGTAGAGATAAGGTTGAGTTCATACTGGTTTTGAGTTTGACTTATTCCTTCAGAATATCATTCTTAGTTTTGATATGTCTATTAAGTACTTCCAGCTCATACCTATCCCTTCTTAACACATCTATTTTGGACAGTGGAGGACTAGGGGTTCTATCTCTACTCTCTGAAGCTTTCCTTTCCAATGTTTCAACATAGTCATAAACTTCTTGCTGAGCAGGGTCAATTTCAGGGGTTTCTTCATTAAAATCTTCTTCAACATCTTCTTCAATAGATGTTTCCTCATCTTCTATATTTCTCACCCCTGTTTGTTTGATCTGTGTTTTCCTTAGTTTCCCCCTAATTCTATGGCTTCTTCTTGGCTGGGATGATCCCTCTCCTTTTTCTGTGGCGGATTTTCTGATTACCCTCTCTTTCTTAAGTTGTCTCTTAATCTGAGTCAACTTCTCAGATATTATTTCTTCACTACTTTCCTGTACTGTTTTGTCAGTTTCAATTTTAGAGGCTCTCCATTTTCTTCTTCTTCTTGTAGGTTGATGTTTAGGTGAGGGCTCTTTTGGTTCCTCAAAGTGATTCCTTACCCAGAAATTATCCCAAGTATCTTTTGTTTTGGCTAAATGGTGTTCAATTAAAATCTTAACCAAGCCATGATGGTATAGAGTTGTCTCTAGGAATTGGACTCTCCTTTGAACACCAGAAGCCATTTTTTTTAAACTTTGAAGCAAGAAATAGGGCAAATTTAACTCTTCCTCCAGAAAATGCATTATCAACCTAATATGGTAAACATAAAATGTGCCATATCTACCTTCACAAGTGATAAATTTTTGTAGAATAAGCAATATGTTTCTCCATTTATTTTTTAATGCAGAACTTGGAATTCCCTTTTTAAACACAGTGACATCCATACCTGGTGATTTTAGGATTTGCTTCCATGATTCATTATGGAATTCTTTGTTTTTAAACCAGCTCTCTCCATGTCTAAGCAATCCTGTTGCTTCTGCAATAAAAACCTCTATGACAGTGAATTTAACATCTCCAACTTCAACCTCGGCTCCTTTGAATGACCTTGCAAATGTTTTAGTAACTTCTTTGTGGAAGCCATTAAATTTCTCAAGAAATTTTAGCCATCCTGCCTGTTGCAACATTTCTCTACCTTGAGGGTATCATTCCAGGTATTTTGTGCCCACTGGTTCAGTTCTTACAATGAGGCCCATAATTCCTTCTTCAATCTTCAGATTAGTACTCTTTCTGCTCACGGAAACAATAACTTCAACCTTCAAATTGATATACCTCTGGTTCACGGTGATAGTGCTTCAATCTTCAAATTTATATATCTCTGCTTCTCGGTGACAATGGCTTCAAATTCCACACTGATATACCTCTGCTTCACGGTGACAATGGCTTCAAATTCCACACTGATATACCTCTGCTTCATGGTGACAATGGCTTCAAATTCCACACTGGTATACCTCTGCTTCACGGTGATAGTGGTTTGATATTTCAAACTGATATACCTCTGCTCACGGTGATAGAGATATATTTGTTTTGCGGAATGAAATGATGAAGGGCTGGCTACGGAATGGAGTGATGGAAGTAGTTACGGAACGAGTTAATGAAGTGAGGTGAAGAAAAAAAATCAATGAGTGAAAAGACTGCGGAGATTTTTACAACGGATTCAAAAATCATCATTAAATGATTTGGCTGGGTGACGTGAGGAAATCAAACACTTCAGCCTTTTTAACCGCTTAAATGATGGTCGGGTATAGAATTTGAAATGAAAGATTTTTATCCAAAGTTTTGCGGAGGGTATATTTGGCATGATCAATAAAAATAATCAAAACAACTTTTCGAATGATTCATAACTAGACTATACTAAAGTTTTTATGAAATGCCATTATAACCAGAACTTTTTACCTTTGCTTTTCATTTGCTTTTTGTGGTCTTTGTATACTTTGTTCTCCTCTGGAAGAGTCTTCATAATCCTTCTTGATTCTTCTTATTCATGGATATACTGGATCATCTTGTTGCAATTCAAATGTTTGTTGATCAGTGCCTTCAGGATCTGTAGCTGTGGAATGACTATCTGGCTGCAGAAAGTCTGATTAGGTGCAGAATATATGTTTAGCTGCAGAATGTACCTGTAGAGAATTTTAATCATGGAATGGAGTGGTTTGGAATATACATAGAATATTTTATGGAATGAGTGAAGATAGGTGATGAAACATGGTATAATGGAATATGTATGAAGTGAATGATGGAATGGGATGGATTCAATTTATGAAATGGAGTGGAAGAATATAGGAAATGGCCTGCAATCCATGACATGTGTTATTCATTTTGCAGAAAAACATCAAACTTTAAATTTTGATATGGAAATGAGGTGGATGAAGTATGGAATGAGATGAATGAAATATGGAATGAAGTGAAGTATGAACGAATGAATGAACTGGAGTATGGATGGATAAGTAAATGAAATGAAATGAAATGAGATGGATCATAAGTGCAATGGATCTGAACTTATGATTTTGCAACAGTTGCTTGCAAAAACAAAATGGAAAAGTTAGAGTGTCAGAAAGACTCTGATTTTCAACCTATCTTTTCTGTATAAACATGCCAATCAATGATTGGTTTTCATGTTTATACCTTATTTTTTTATTTTATTTTTATTTTTTTTATTTTTTATTTTTTTTCGAAAGAAATGCTTTAGAAAATTCAATCAAGTTGATGAAGAAGAAAGATTCTTCTTCATTAACTTCACATCACTGTTTTCCTGGAACTTCTTGACAAATTCTTCTCTTGAGAGTGGTTTGTGATACAACTTCAATCTATGAATATTCACAAGAAAAGTGACCTCTTCTTCATCTATTGTCCTAATTTTTACTGCTCCATTGTCAAAAATTTCAACAATTTCATATGGCCCTAGCCAATGTGTTTGAAATTTTACCTTGAAAATCCTTGAATTTTGAATCAAACAAGAGAGCCCAATCACCTTCTTTGAATTTATTCTCTTTGATGTACTTATCATGCCATCTATTCCTTTGCTGTTGGACTAGACTTGTTTTCTGAACTGCATCTTGTCTGATCTCATCCAATTCATTAATCTGCTCCAATATATGCTTTTGTGCCTCCGTTAAATCAAGTCCTAGCTGAACTGCCATTTTGAAAGTTTGAATCTGGAACTCTATGGGAAACAAAACTTGCTTTCCATAAACAAGTTCATAAGGAGTATGGCCTGTTGTGTTTCTCCATGTAGTTATATAGGCCCACAAGGCTTCAGGAAGCCTATCTACCCAATCTCTTCTATGTAAATGAACAGTCTTTGTTAGGATTCCTTCAATGACCTTATTAGTAGATTCCACTTAACCATTTGCTTGTGGATGATAAGGAGTAGATTTTCTATGCCTGATTTTGTACCTCTCCATCATTTGTTCCACTAGCCTTGATGTAAATTGAGCTCCTTGATCTGTAACAATTTCCCTTGGGACACCAAAACGAGTAAAAATATCCTCAAAAAGAAAATTAACTACAGATGCTTCATTAGCAAAAAGTAATGGCTTGGCTTCTACCCATTTGGTAACATAATCAGTGCAAACTAATATATATCTCTTTTGTCTTGATGGAGGACTAATGGGTCCTACAAAATCCAAAGCCCATTTTTCAAAAGGTTCAATATGTACCTGAGGTTGTAATGGCATCTCACCTGAAGGAGAAGGTTTCCCTACCCTTTGGCAACTGTCACACCTTTTGACATACTCTTTAGCATCTTTAAACAAGGATGACCAATAATATCCTAAATTAAGGATCTTATAGGCTGTCCTCTTATCAGCAAAGTGTCAGCCACAAGGTTCATCATGACATGCTTTGAGAATCTCAGGCATCTCATCTTCACGAACACATCTCCTAATGATCAAATCTGGACCTGTCTTGTACAACTCATTAGCAACCCATGAATATTTTTCACTATCATAAATGATTTTTCTTTTATCCCTTGCATTCATTATTGAAGGAAATTTTCCTGAAACTAAATAATTAGCAATATCAGCAAACCATGGAGTTTGAGTAGAGATTGCAAAAAGATATTCATCGGGAAATTGATCTTCAACTGGAGTGTCATCTTTGATATTTTGGAGTCTAGATAGGAAATCAGCTACTGTGTTTTGTTTTCCAGGCCTATCTAGAATAGTAATGTTGAATTCTTGTAAGAGCAACAACCATCTTATAACTCTGCCATTAGTGATTGATTTGTTCATTAAGTATATAATTGCAGAATGATCAGTGTGAACAAAAGTTTCATAGCCTGTTATATAGTGTCTAAATTTGTTTATGGCATGAACAACAGCTAAAAACTCTTTTTCAGTTACAGTATAGTTTAACTCTGCAGGAGTCAAATTTTTATTGGTATAATAGATGGCATAGGGAATCAAATCTTTTTGTCCCAATACTGCTCCTAGAGCTGTATCGGAAGCATCTGTCGAGATATGAAAAGGTAACTTCCAGTTAGGTCCCCTTAATATAGGTGCTTCAGAAATTTTGGTTTTCAGGGTTTCAAAAGCTAACTGGCAATCAGAATTCCACTTGAATTCACAATCTTTGGTGAGTAATTTGAAGAGTGGAGATGCTATCTTGGTAAAGTTTTCTATAAATCTCCGATAATACCCTGTAAATCCTAGAAAACTTCTAACATCTCTTTGACAACTTGGAATGGATAGGTTAGAAATGACTTCAACTTTTGCCTCATCAACTCTAATCCCATCCTCTGAAATGTGGTGCCCTAAAACAATACCTTCAGTAAACATCATAAAACATTTTTCATGACTAAGAGAAAGGTTTGCTTCTTGACATCTTTTTAAGACTTTTTCCAAGTTTTCTAAAGCCTCTTCAAATGTGTCCCCATAAACTGTGAAATCATCCATATACACCTCTACACAGTCATGTATTAGATCAGAAAAAATTCCTAATACCGCCCTTTGGAATGTTGCGGGTGCATTGCATAATCCAAATGGCAATACTCGGTAGGCATAGGTACCCCAAGGACAAGTAAATGTGGTTTTATCTTGGTCTTCAAGTGCTACTTGGATTTGATTGTAACCACTAAACCCATCTAGGAATGAAAAGTACTTTTTGCTAGCTAATGTATCTAATACTTGATCTATGAAAGGTAAAGGAAAATGGTCTTTAAGAGTAGCTTTATTCAGTTCTCGGTAGTCAACACACACCCTCCATTTTCCATTTTTCTTTGGCACAATCACCAAAGGATAAACCCACTGACTCTCTGAAATAGGATAGATGAAATTAACATTTAACAATTTTTGCAATTCTTCCTTGACAATTTCCCTAAGATTTGGATTCATCCGTCTTTGAGGCTGTCTGATTGGTTTGCAATTTGCCTCTATATAGATGTGATGAGTACAAGTCTTGGGACTTATCCCTTTCATGTCGGTGTATTCCCATGCATATGCAGAAGAATGTCTCTGTAATACTTTGACTAACTCTTCTTGTTGAGATTTTTCTAGGTTTTTGTTTATGTTCAAGGTTTTTCCTGGAAAAATTTCACTTGTAGAGCTGCCAAATTTGTCCATAGAATGAAGAGACATCTGCCTAGATGACAAAAACTCAATATTGGATTCCTCTTGAAATGATTCATGTTTGTGTTCTGGAGAGGATTCAAAGTTTTCTAGAGTATTCAGAATTTGATTATCTTCACTAATTTCTGAAATTGTGAAGAGAGGTTGTAAATCTTCTTCATCCTCTATCCATTGAGTGTCATCTAAATTTGTAATTGTCCTAGCTGGAGGATATAAAGTGAATTTCTTAGTTGAACTACCATCAGAGATGTACATATCACCGGATCTACAACTAATAAAAGCATCAGCTATAGCCAACCAAGGTCTTCCTAATATAACATGATGTCCTCCTAGATTATTCTTAGGAGTTAGGATCATGAAATCCACATGGTACTCCCAAGAATCTAGGGACACTGGAATGTCTTCTATTACCCCATCTGGTTTGATCACAGATTTGTCTGTTAATTTTAATAATGTGGGTGTAAAGAGAAGATTAGGAAGTTTCAGTTTATCCATGATTTGTCTACTCATGATATTGATTGCTGCTCCTAAATCAATGAGTGTGTTTTGGATTTCAATTCCATAGATGTGAATTTTAACAACTGGATTTCCTGGGTCAAGATACTTTGGAATAGCAATCTTGCCCATCATAATGTCTACTATTTTTCCTACCAGTTGAATTTTCTTTGTTTCTCTTATTCTTTTTCTTGTTTTCTTCATGCTCAACTCCTTTATTGTTTTGGCTAAAATTGGAATTTCCTTGATGGCTTGTAATAATGGAATTTTAATGCAAACATTTCTTAGCTCATCTAGGAAATCATAATTAGGCACCATAATTTGTTTTTCTACACTCCTATCAATTTGTAATCTTTCTGGAAAGGGAGGTATAGAAGTATATGTTGATAGTTGCTCTAATACAGGAGTTGAAATTATTGATTCTTTTTGCTTTAATTTTTCAGTGTTTGGGTCTTGAAAAGATGTGTCTTCCTCAAGACTTTTATTCACCCGTAGAGAGTCTTCCTCAGAGTTATCTTGTTCTTGTATGATCACAGAAGGTTTCCTCTTTTCAAGTATTCTTCCAGACCTAAGTTGAACATCACTAAGGTCTAAAGGAGTAATTAAATAAGTTGGAAACTGTTGGCCTTCTATCATGTATTTGTTCTGAGGATTTTTATTATTGGGGTTTGGTATGGGTTGAGCAGGCAATTGATTTGATTTTTGAGGGAATGGTAATGGAAGTGGTTGATTTTGATGTGGTAGGTTCTGATGATGTTGTTGAGGATTTTGTTGAAAATTTTGAGGATAAAAATGTGGGTATGGTAGATAGGATGGTGGATACTGATAGTATTGAGAGTATCTTCCATAGGGATTTTGTGCTCCTTGTGCCCAAGCTTGATATTGATTTTGAAATTGAGGCCAAGGTTGCTGCCAAGAATTCCAAGGTGGAGGTTGATTATACATTTGATCATGGAATCCTTGTGTTTGAGGTCCCTGCCGAGGTCTTCTAGAGACAAAATTAAGAGATTCTGTGGAATCTGTAGGAGTTTCCTCCTGAAAGACAACTTTGAGACCAGGAAGAGAAGGACAATTCTTGGTCTCATGTTTTTCAGAACAAATGACACAGGTCTCTACAACTTTTACATCCAATGGACACTCTCTCAAGGCATGTTTCTTTCTACATTTGGGACAAAAGATTGCCAAGGCATGAGATTCAGCTTTTTGCTTGTTTTGTATCTTAAGGGTGTCTATTTGTTCACTAAGACTCCCTAAGATGTAAGATTTAAAATCATCAAGCATATGTCCTATTTCTGATCTACTTACTGTCCCAGAAGCAGACTTACTTGCCCTTGCAAGAGCAGGATCTCTTGGACCTTTTACAATTTTAGATTTCCCTCTTGAAAGGTTGATACATAACTCAGATATTTCAGGTAATGTGAGCTGTGATATATCCCCTTTTCCCATCATGTTAAGGATATCCAACCATTCATCCCTAATTGTTTTCAACAAAAGAGCTTTTAAGGTGTCTTGATCCAGGTTTTCCATTTTTGCTCTTTTGATGTTGTAATGAAATCTCTCCAACAAATCTTCCAAGTTTTCATCTTCTTTTTGTAACATCTTAAACACTTATTCCTTATGATTGACCGGCATACAATAATCCAAATACCTCTCTAGAAATTCTTGTTTCATGTCTTCCCATGTCCTAATAGAACTGTTGATCAAACCCATAAACCACTTCAATGCTGCTCCTTTCAATGTTGAAGGAAATAGTTTAAGTTTTTGAGCATCTTGTAAGTAGTCATAAGTTCTACACAGGATTTCAAATTCAAATAGGAAGGTTTCAGGATCTTCATTTTTAAGTCCATAGAAGTTTGGAAGGACAGAGGGTGAAATGTTTTTCATGGTTGTATTGGTTTCTTCATCAATTATAGGGAACCCAAAAGAGCTTCATATTTCTCTTCTACCTCTTCCTCCATCTGCACCTCTACCTCCTTCTCCTCTACCTCCTTCTCCTCTACCTCTACCTCTACCTCCAAATAATGTGTGTTCTCCATTAAAGACTCCTCCTCCCCCTTCTTCTGCCATGGTTGACTCTCTTGTGGAAGTGGAAAAGTTTGTGTCCCTAACAGGAGTCTTTAGATATTCTTCTAAGGCAGGTTCAGTGGATGAAGTGGAAGGTTTCTCTAATGGAATATCTGATCTTAGGTCTTCTATAAGTCCAGGATCAGTAAAGGATGGAATGTGGGTCTGAGTTGAAGGTGTACTAACTCTTGGTCTAGGTGAAACAAGTGGTATTCTAGGAATCAAACTTTTGTTTCTGCTGCTTATGAATCTACCCCTTGAGTCTCTCTCTCTACGCATATAATTGTTTTTGGGAATTAAGAAACAAAGGTTACCTAGTTTTCACTTCCCCGACAACGGCGCCAAAATGTTTGTGCTCAACCTAGTCTCCTAAATTGAGTTCATTTAATTGTCAACCAGGGTTGGTAAACTGCTGAAGTGAAGTGCATTGTATGTGCCTAAGTGTTTGTTTCTCAATGCATTGTGTTTAGTGTTTTATGATGTTTTTGGTCTTTTGATGGTTTTATGAAAAGAACTAAATGCTAGTGGAAGGAAGCTACTGGTTAAAAACAGAGTGAAGCCTAATTTGTTGATGACAAATGACAAATGCAAATGCAAATACTGAAACAGAATCAAACCTAAACTATGACTAAGCAGAATACAAAGCTTGATAATGACTTCAAGAAAATGAATCAAAACATAAAATTAACTTGTCCAATTCTTTCATTAAAGGTATTTTGGGAGAGCTTGAGAAATGGTCAGCTAAGTATACAAATTCTCCTAACTAAACAATTAAACAATCAGCTTATAATGATACAACATTTTATCCATGATTAAAGATTTGTTGAAACATATTTGGAGAAAAACATTGTTAACATCATAAGATCTCTACTCTAAGACTATCTCCTAATTCTATTCTGCAACTTAGTTTAACATCACTAAACCTTATTCAAAAGTTATGGATTTCTTTTTAAAGTAGTCTTTTGAGGAAAGGCTTTGTTTATGAAGTGGTAAAGAAGTTGCAAAAGTACTTCAGGCCTTGGGATGATACTGTCTTCTGTTCAGATGGTTATGAGTCAATTATAGATTTGGAACAAAAGAGATTTTGTAAATAATGAAGGTCGTATTGTTTAAGTTTAACAACTAATGTAATATAATATGCAATGGATGACAACTAAATGTGGAATGTAAATACAATGAGCTAAGCTAAAACTGAACTAAGTTGTCACTAGTTTACAATAAACAGTGCTGAACTAACAAGCCATTATCAAACTTAAAACAAAATAACAGAGCATGAATTGAATGCAATTTGACTCCGGAGTACCCCAACTAAGTTATCATGCATTAATCTATGGGATTCTACAGCCTGTTTTGTCCATCATGAATGGTATTTTGGAAGAGCTTGCTAGAACAATCCTGGCTGTACAATTCAGTGCAAATGCAAACATAAAGACTGAAAGCAATTTAAAAACTAAGACATCACAACTATCTCCTACCCATTATTATGATATTTTGGAAGAGCGTTTTAAGAGTAAGATCAGCTATGCTACTTAGTGTAAACAAACAACTGAAACCTTCAGTATCACAGTCATGCCTTAGACATCATAAGGATTTTTTGGAAGAGTTTGCTGAGTATAAGTTCAACTGTGATAATGAACAAAAGAAATTACAAATAAATCCTACAACACTACAGCCATTTCCCATTCATTATCATGATATTTTGGAAGAGTTTCTTAGAACAAGTATAGCTATAGTGGTTAACAAAATTAACTATGAAATCAAACTTCAAAAACGTGAAAACAACTAAGATACTTATCTAAATTACGAAAGTAAAGTTGTGCAGGAGGCAGGGGCCCTCTACCACCAGACGGAATCTAACTCAAAATCAACTCAACGCGTTCAAAGCAATGCTGTATTCTTCATTAAAGGAAAATAACTTGAAACAGAGTATTCTCGGTCTTCAGAAATATAGCAGTCAATACATGAAATCTAAGCAAAATCTAGAGCTAGTCTCTCGGTTTCCCGAGTGCTTTTATAACAAATCTACATAACAGAACTTGCAACAATACGGGGATCATTGTCTTTCCTTATCAAAATCGTACTAGGAATCTAAATATGGCAGCGTAAAGGGACAAAGGACATCTGGACTAGGACAGTCCTATTAGAAGTCTGCCTCCTTGAATGAGTTCCCACGTACCAAAACCATGTCCAGAATTCAGTTCATTCTTCATGGTGAGCAACGAACGATGAGGACATAATGTGGAATATACCCATGTGTGGCTTTTCCTGAGAGGACACCTGGAACATGCTTGAACGTGAAGACAACTACAGAATTTCCGGTTAGCTACGGAATGTCTGCATTCTGCAGCTAGTTTCAGTTCACAATGCATTACAATGACAAAATCACAAAACTTAGCAAGTTAGCCATGTTAATCATTCTAAAAGTAATTTTAACTAATTTCATCGATCATTTGGGTCTGGGATAACAATGGACAAAGGAAAATGAGGTAAACTAAGATGAAAGAAAGCACAATCTTGGGGCTCAACAAGGGTGCGACACATTTTTCATCAAACACATGAAGGGTGTTGGAGCATTGATAAGACCAAAAGGAACCACCACAAACTCATAGCGCCCATACCTTGTATGCAATGAAATCTTGCAGATGTATTATTCCTTGATGCACACATTATGCTATATTGATATTAGATCAATATTCGAAAATATTGTGTCTCCCTTCAGCTGATCAAACAAATTATCAATTCGAGGCAATGGATACTTGTTCTTGATATTAATTTTGTTCAACTGCCTGTAATCAATGCACAATATGAGAGAACCATCCTTCTTTTCTACAAACAACACTGGTGCTCCCCAAGGAGATAGACTTGGCCTTATGTATCCCTTATCTAGCATATTTTTAAGTTGCAACTTCAATTCCACCAGCTCGGGAGTGCTCATCTTGTACGGTGCCTTAGATGTTGGTGCTCCTCTTAACATCAACTCAATAGAGAAATCCAATTCCCTATGAGGAGGAAACTATGTAATCTCTGCGAGAAACACATCCTGAAACTGCTGCAAGATAGGATACCTCCTCAGGACTTCATCATCCTCATACTCCTTCCCATTGTCACTGGAAATATGTACTGCAAACAATAAACATCCTTTTGTGCGGCTCTGCTTAGCTTGCATGTTGTAACCATCCTCATTGATGTAGGATTCTTCTTTCTCTGTAAGACTCTCTTTTGTCCATCTTCATCCAAGAACTCAATGGCCTTGTCATATCAATCTATCTTGGTCTTGTGAATAAACATCCAATATGTTAGTGTCAGTTTTAACATCCTGCCACCAATGATCAAAATATCTCTTTTCACATCATATTAGGGTCCCATTCCGAATTTTTTGTCATTCCATTAGGTCATCATGAAAAAATTTGGTCACTCGATGTAGTCCTAGGTTAGACCTCACTCTTTTCAAAAATTTCATGACTTGTTGGCTCATTTCACCACTTTGTTGAGTGTACCATCACCAAGAGTTGTCATTATTATTTCAGTCATTTTCATCAAAAAGTGGGAGTCTCCATTAAGTATTAGGGTTTTCAAGGTCATAATTTTTTTTTTTCACTAGCCTGCACTAGCAATTAGAGGAAATGTGGGTCCCAAGCCAATTCATGAAATTTCATCAAGTATGAGGCCATTTTAGCTCATAAACATCATGTCTCCATCATTTTTCAAGAAGTCATTCCAAGGGACAAATCATTTGCCACACATAGGGCCAGTTTTGATTCAACATATGTTTTTGACAAAATGGAGATGAATTTCACAAAAATGAAAGAGGTTTTTATTAATAATAGAACACGAAAGAAAAAAATTCTTACGTTTTTACACAGGTGTTATGGTTTGGGAGAAATTTCAAAAATATAGTTGCTACAAGAGAGTTGCTGCACTTCTGGAGTGATCTTGGGAAACTCAAATTTTCTTCTAGATGGAGTGTCCAAATGACTTGCTTGTTGAATCAAATGATAACTAGATAGAGATAGATTTCAAATGAGCTATCATGAGCTCAATTTGGAGTTCAGGAAGGCCTTTAAAAGTGGCCTGCAAGAGCATGCTGTGCTTTTTTCACCCCCATTCTGCACTTTTTGTACAGGCTTGGGAGAATTGATTTTTGAGGGGCTATACTTGATCATTTTCAGTGCTTGATAGGTGCATTGTGTAGTAGACATAAATATATTTCCAACGAGCTATAATGAGCCCAATTTTGACTTCAGGAAGTCATCCTAAAGTAGGTTTTAAGGTGGTGTTGCACTCATGGAATTTTGGCGTTGCGCTCCTGGGCTTGGCACTGCGCTCCTGGAAAAAGCGTATTGCTCCTAGAAGACCAGCACTACGCTCCTAGAAGAAGCACTACGATCCTGCCCAACTTCGATCAAAATGCCCAAAACCTCTTACAAGTCTTTCTAATCATCAATTCAGGGTTCATTCAGTTGTAAACAAGTAAGTAACCTCATCAAAGCCCTCCATACATTTCATCATTGCAAGTTTCTTGGTGTTCATTCTCCTTGTTTGAAGTTTTGAGTTTTAAAGCTAGAAACCATAGTTTCACTCCCACATCCTAAATCTGTTCCCCTAAACCAAAATTTACCCTTCCCACATCTCAGTAAACCTTATCCCTATCCCTATATCACTAAATCCCCATTCCTAAGACACATTCCCCAAAACCCTAGCTCATAGGATGCAAATTTCCTAGGTAGCCTCCCTATACCTGTAATAAATTTCCCCACCCCATTTACCTAAGTCTTTCTATCCCCTACGACTTCCCTAATCTCCCTAACTCCCTTCCCCAATTCCCTCAGTTTTTCTACACTAATCCAAACTCCCTAAACCTACTATCCTACCCCCTTTCCCTTCCCTTTCCATAGGGTTTCAAAACAAGACAAACACCATGGATGAAAAGAGAAACACCGGGATGAAAATAGAAACACCATATAAGAAGAGAATAAGACCCACAATAAATGAGGGAGAATCCTAGGGCATGAAACTAGACCTTGAGCAGTACAAACCCTACTTGAAATCACAGTGCAAAGGAAACCCTAATTAAGAAGAAATAGAAGAAAAAGTTGGATTTGATTATTGATGAATCCATGATAGCATATCATACCATCTCAGGTCTCCATGAAGCAAGCCTGGAGAAATTTTGAGGATATTTGGAGAGAATTTGGGAAATTTGAAAAAATCCTTGAAGGCACATTTTCCAGAAATATCCTATTTAGTCATATTTTTTAGGAACATATTGTGGCCACAAAAATATTAATTTTGAGAAAATGGAGGAGTTTTTTGTTTCTAAGTTATGAAAGTACAAAAACCTATCTCATGTTTTACACACGTATTACATAATGAGAGATACATTCACATATTCAAAACCTATTGTTCTGCCTGTGCAAAATCTTGTTTAAGTCACCATTTTAGAGAGAAGATTGTGGACAATTCAAGAAGAATATTGGAAACATGGAGGAGGTTTTTGTTCCTAACATTCCAAGAAACAAAAAAATCTCTCTGTTTTGAAACGACGTTCATGGATAGGGAGATATCGCTCCATATTTGAGGCCTATTTGTGCAAAAAAAGCCAAAAAATTTGGCACAGTTTGACTGTAAGGAGCGCAATGCCCTAGGTGCTGTGCTTCTTCTGGGGGCCTCCAAAGGAAAAAACACCACCACCATTGGATTAATAAGGCATCAAACATGTAAATTTGACTCTTTAAGAGCCAAAAATGGATGAAATGGCAGGGATAAATGGCCAAAAACACCTCAAAAATGACATTTCTACCCTCATTTTCAGGTAGGTGCTGCGCTCCTGACTAGTCTTGGGAGATTTAACTTTTGGAGGGAAAAAATCATAATTTTTGGAAACCAAGTACATTTATGGAAACTATACAAGACAATATTTCCAATGAGCTATCCTGAGCTTAATTTGGACATCAGAAACCCCCTCAAAAGTTGAGCTGAAGTTGGCGTTGCGCTCCTGACACTGGCGCTGTGCTCCTGACCAATGACTGATATTTCTGATTTTTTTCTTAGTTTTCTGAGTTTGACCATGGAAAATCACGATTTTACTGATGTAAATGATGGATGTAAATGTAATTAAGTTAATTTTGAGTTACTTAAGGGTAAATACATTAGGTAAAAGTCTTTTTGAGGATGAATGAATCAGTTTCATCAAAGTTAGGGATGAGTTAGTTTGACCTCCCTACACTTTAGGTTTGTAGTTCAACGTTTTGTGGATCAACTTCGCAACCTAGCGATTCGACCCTTGAGGTTGGGAGAAGTTGTTTCATGTCTATATATTTCACTTCTTTACTCATTTTACAGGTTGGATGTTGTTGTATTGATGAGAGACACTAGTGTATTCAGCTTTTGACATGAATATATTGGATGAGTTGCAGATATTATTTTGGGATTCATGTGGTACTATAGTTTGGCATAGTTTCTTCTTCTGTTTCATATGTATGAATGTTTTGTACTTTCCATGTTCATTCCAGTTCTATGATATGTTTGATTCTCAAGTTTGATAAGTAGAATACATATTTTATGCTATGTTTTGGGAGAATCACCATAATTTGTTTAAGTTTCTTTTGTTTAAAAAGAATTCATGTACTGTCATGCTCTTTTTAGCACCTCAGCAGTCTGATCCATCTCACCTATAAACCCTAAAGTGTTAGAGTGCCTACCTACCTTGGCCCATCAGATGCCGGTAATTCTGATCTTATTTTCCCTGACCTAGTTACCTCTTTGACCTAATTCACTCTTCCAACACCCAAATCAACCAATAAAAACCCATGTGCTATTACACCTAGCCTAAAACCTAATTTATCCAGCCCTCTTGGCTATGATCGCTTAGAGAGAGCCCTCTCCTGCCTAGTAGGTCTAGCTACTTGGCGAGAGCTTGGTCTATAGTTACCTTTGCTGGTCTCTTCACAACCTCAAAGATTCGGTGGTGTGCTAACATCTTGGTGGCCATACTGGGGAAAACAAGTGACAGATCTTCCCTGGGACGAAAATCATCAAATTTTAGATCTGGTTGCTGATGGTGGACAATGGTCAGATGCATATGAAGGCTAAATCATTCACCTAGCAGGTCTAGTGTCGAAGAATCCAAAGGTTCAGAATTTTCATGACTACTCCACTTTTCAAGAACCTGTAGTTTGAAGAAATTCTTGGTGACTTCATTATTTTCAAAATGGATTCAATTTCTTGCAGGTATGCTCCTATGAATCATGCTCATATTCCTAGTTTTCCGAACCATATTCCTTGTATAGATTGGCAATCAAGACTGTCAAAGTTTAAGGGTGAGGACGGTGAAGATGCTAGTTTGCATTTGGTCAAATTTCATTTTCATATTCACAGACTAAAGATTGATTTTACTGAAGATTGTCTGATGAAGATGTTTATGGCTACCTTGGAGGAAATAGAGAGATCATGGTATGAGAGTCTACCATCTACTAGTTTATATTATTTTAAGGACTTTCATTCATTTTTATTTCAACATTATCAATTCTCTAATTCTTCCTTGTCGATGATTGATAGTTGTTGTGAAATCTCTGATAATTTCATTGAGTTTCTTGAAAATTTGTATGGGGATGAAGAGTGTCTAGATGATGAGATCATAGAAGTCCTATATGATTTTTTCTCCCAACAAGAATCAATAGTTTCCTCCTTGGATGAAAAATACCAGGACCAATAAAGAGAAATTCCAATTCCCGATCCTGAAAGTGAAAATCATCAAGCGAATAATCACTGCTGTAAAACTCAGTTTTCTCCTCTGGCTGAAGATGAGATAGGTAAAATCCTAAAATGTCACGTTACAACCCAAGCTAATGCAGGTTTGCAGCGTTCACATAGTGAAGAATGTGTTAGTGAAACTTCTTCCATTATTGAAAATGAAAATATGGGTTTAAATGATGACAGTCATGAAACTGATGAAACTATACCAGAAATTATTGTGAGTGAGTCAATTTATGATGATGATTTCCTACAAGGATATCAGCTAATAGGGACTATTGTCTTTCCTAAAGAGGATAAGGCTGTCATGTTCAACAATCTTGAAGAATGTTTTCTGTTCAAGGATGATTTAGACTATGAATTTGAGGAGTATGAGCCTAAGATGTACAATGTGCAAGAGATAGAGTCAGATTTTCCCATGCTTGAGGAATTTATAGTCAACACTCAGATAGCAGAAAGTAATACTTCCTTATGCCCTCCTATGGATCAACAACCAAGTATTCTTTCAGATTAGAATGAAGAGTGTGCTTGTGTTTTTACTGTATCTCAAGACAAGGTAACATTTCATATTTTTGAAGATCCTTTTATTTATTTTCTACAGTTAGCAGGGAAGATGTATTTTATTGTTTTCATGGACCAAAAGCACATGTTCAGTAGACACTTGGAGTGGCCTAGTTTTTGTTTTTTCTGCCTGCTCGAGGAAAGTGAGAACAAAATTCAAGTAAGTAGCCATCTGCTGGATTGGTCACACTGGAAGGATCACTTCACATGATTGTACATATGTATTCAGTAGGAAGGTGGTTGTCATCAGGATTTGAATCCCTAAAGTCTTGGTGATATGCTACCATCAATAAGCATAGTAAGTTTTTTTTTTTTTAGTTAGTTTTGAGTGAGTTGTCAAAAAAATTTCAGTTAAGTCTTGATTCAGTTTATTAAGTCGAGTTTTCAGTATTCAGTTTGGTTTTTAGCATTTGACTCCATGCCCAATGGTTAGGCTACTTGGTCTACGGTGTTCTTGGCACCTCCATGGAGCTACCATCCCCATTAGGAGACAATGTTAGTGTCAGTTTTTTCATCCTACCACCAGTGATCAAAATATCTCTTTTCACATCATATTAGGGTCCAATTCTGAAATTTTTGTCATTCCATTAGGTCATCATGAAAAAATTTGGTCACTAGAGGTAGTCCTAGGTCATACCTCACTCTTTTCAAAAATTTCATCACTTGCTAGCTCATTTCACCACTTTGCTGAGTGTACGATCACCAAGAGTTGTCATTATTATTTCAGTCATCATCAAAAAGTGGGAGTCTCCATTAGGTATTAGGGTTTTCAAGGTCATCAAAAACAAAATTACACCAGCGTGCACCAAAAATTAGAGGAAATATGGGTCCCAAGACAATTCATGAAATTTAATCAAGTATGAGGCCATTTCAGCTCATAAACATCATGTCTCCATCATTTTTCAAGAAGTCATTTCAAGGGACAAATCATTTTCCACACATAGGGCCAGTTTTGCTTCAAAGTATGTTTTTGACCAAATGGAGATGAATTTCACAAAAATGAAAGAGGTTTTTGTTAATAATAGAACACGAAAGAAAAAATCCTTTATTTTTTACACAGGTGTTATGGTTTGGGAGAAATTTCAAAAATATAATTGCTACAAGAGGGTTGCTGCACTTCTAGAGTGACCTTGGGAAACTAAAATTTTATCCTATTTGGAGTGTCCAAATTACTTGTTTGATGACTCAAATGATAACTAGACAGAGGGAGCTTTCTAATGAGATATCATGAGATCAATTTGGAGTTCAGGAAGGCCTCCAAAAGTGGGTTGGAAGAGCACGCCGCACTTTTTGCACCCCCATTATGCATTTTTTTACCAGTCTTGGGAGAATTAATTTTTGAGAGGCTATAATTGATCATTTTCAGTTCTTGATAGGTCCATTGTGTATTATACAGAAATATCTTTCCAACGATCTATCATCCATCCAATTTGGACTTCGAGAAGTAATCCAAAAATAGGTTTGAAGGTGGCGGTGCGCTCCTGGCATTTTGGCTCTGCGCTCCTGGGCTTGGCGCTGTGCTCTTGGAAAAGGCACTGCACTCCTAGAAAAGGTGTTGCGCTCCTACCCAACTTCGCTCAAAATGCCCAAAACCTCTTGCAAGTCTTTATAATCATCAATTCGGGGTTCCTTCAGTTGTAAACAAGTAAGCTAACCTCATCAAAGCCCTGCATACATTTCATCATTGCAAATTTCATGGTGTTGATTCTCTTTGTTTCAAGTTTTAAGTTTTAAAGCTAGAAACCCTAGTTTCACTCCCACATCCTAAATTTTTTCCCCTAAACCCAAATTTACCCTTCCCACATCTCATTAAACCTGATCCCTATCCCTATATCACTAAATCCCCATTCCTAAGACACATTCCCTAAAACCCTAGCTCCTAGGCTACAAATTTCGTAGGTAGCCTCCCTATACCTGTAATAAACTTACCCACCCCATTTCCTTAAGTCTTTATATCCCATAACACTTCCCTAAGCTCCGTAAATCCCTTCCCCAATTCCCTAAATTTTCCTACACTAATCCCAACTCCCTAAAGCTACTATCCTACCCCCTTTCCCTTCCCTTTCCCTAGGGTTTCAAAACAAGACAAACACCATGGATGAAAAGATAAACACTAGGATGAAAAGAGAAACAATATATAAGAAGAGAAGAAGGCCCACAATAAAGGAGGGAGAATCCTAAGGCATGAAACTAGACCTTGATATCAGTACAAACCCTACTTGAAATCACAGTGCAAAGGAAACCCTAATCAAGCAGAAAGAGAAGGATAAGTTGGATTTGATTATTGATGCATCCATGATAGCATAAAATACCATCTCAGGTCTCCATGAAGCAATTTTGGAGCAATTTTGAGGAAATTTGGAGAAAATTTGGGAAAATTGAAAAAATCCTTGAAGGCACATTTTCTAGAAATATACTATTTAGTCATCTTTTTTCAGAACATATTGTGGCCAAAAAAAGATGAATTTTGAGAAAATGGAGGAGGTTTTTGTTCCTAAGATATCAAAGTACAAAAACCTATCTCACTTTTTACACAGGTATTACATAATGAGAGATACATGCACATCTTCACAACCTATTGTTCTACCTGTGCAAAGTCCTGTTTAAGTCATCTTTTTGCAGAGAAGATTGTGGACAGGGAAACTAGAGAAGGTTTTTGTTCCTAACATGCCAAGAAACAAAAAATCTCTCTGTTTTTCAAAATATTTCATGGTTAGAGAGATATCTCTCCATCTCGGAGGCCTATTTCTGCAAAAAAACCCAGAAATTGGGCACAGTTTGGTTGTTAGCTTCTGAGGGCATCCAAAGGAAAAAATACCACCACCATTGGATTCATAAGGCATCAAAAATGAAATTTTGACATTTTGCAGGCCAAAAATGGACAAACTGGCAGGGAGAAATGGCCAAAAATACCTCAAAAATGACATTTCTGCCCTCATTTTCAGGTAGGTGCTGTGCTCTAGACCAGTATTGGGAGATTTAACTTTTTAAGAGACAAAAATAATCATGTTTTGGAACCAAGTACATTTATGGGAACTAGACAAGAAATCATTTCCAATGAGCTATCCTGAGCTCAAGTTGGACATCAGAAATCCCCTCAAAATCTGAGTTGAAGTTGGCGATGCGCTTCTGACACTAGTGCTGTGCTCCTGACCAATGACTGATATATCTGATTTTTTTCTTATTTTTCTGAGTTTTAGCATGGAAAATAATGATTTTACTGATGTAAATGATGGATCTAAATGTAATTAAGTTTTGAGTTACTTAAGGGTAAAAACATTAGGTAAAAGTCTTTTTGAGGATGAATGAGTCAGTTTCACCAAAGTTAGGGATGAGTTAGTTCGACCTCCCTACACTTTAGGTTTCCAGTTCAGCCTTTTGTGGATCAGCTCCACAACTCAGGGATTCGACCCCTGAGGTTGGGAGAAGTTGTTTCATGTCTATTCCTTTCACTTCTTTACTCGTTTCATAGGTTGGATGTTGTTGTATTGATCAGAGACACTAGCGTATTCAGCTTTTGGTAGGGATATATTGGATGAGTTGCAACTATTCTTTTGGGATTCATGTGGTATTGTACTTTGGCATAGTTTCTTCTTCTATTTCATATGTATGATTTTTTTTTACTTTCCATTTTCGTTCCAGTTCTATGATATGTTTGATTCTCAAGTTTGATAAGTAGAATACATCTTTTATGCTATGTTTTGGGAGAATCACCATAATTTGTTTCAGTTTCTTCAATTTAAAAAGAATTCATGTACTGTCATACTCTTTTTAGCACCTCACTAGTCTGATCCATCTCACCTATAAACCCTAAAGTGTTAGAGTGCCTACCTACCTTGTCGCATAAGATGCCTACAATTCTAATCTTATTTGCCCTGACCTAGTTACCTCTTTGACCTAATTCACTCATCCAACACCCAAATCAACCAATCAAAACCCATGTGCTACTATACCTAGCCTAAAACCTAATTGACCCAACCCTCTTGGCTATGATCCCTTGGAGAGAGCCCTCTCCTGCCTAGGAGGGATAGCTACTTGGAAAGAGCTTGGTCTATAGTTACCTTTGCTAGTCTCTTCTCAACCTCAGAGATCCGGTGGAGTGCTAACACAATCCATGCCCAAAATAATTCTATATGAACCCAAAGGAATCAAATTTAGTTTTGTTGTTGTAGGCATGACATTAAGCTCAAATACACAAGAATTCAACCAATGATGAACTCTTCTCGTGGTCCTTGTAGCGAATTGTAGCAACCAAGTTTCTGCATGCACTTCCTTATTCAAATAACACTACTCCACCAGGTTAGGACTAATATAGTTATAATTCTATCCAGGATCAATCAAAATAGAAACAAATTGATCACAAAGCTCACCTTCCATCTCGATAATGGATGTTTGGTGGTCTTCCCACCTGTTATCAACTGTTGTATAGATCCAAGGAATTCTATGACCTACATCCACAACTGTATGTGCCTCTTGAGCATTGTAGATATGAGGCTTGTCACCTTGATAAAATGGACAATCCTTCTTGTGATGATATCTACCAAAAAATACAATACATATAAAGGTTCTATGCCATTCCCTTTATTCTGCCTCTCCACAGGATGACACCCATGTCCTTTATTAATTGCATTGAACTGCTTATGTAGATCCACATTTTCCTTGTCACCTTCATCCTGATATCTTCCTCGCTTCTTAGGCCATTTTCCTTTAGTCTTCTCATTACCCTTCCATTCCGGCTTGAACTTAGGCTTGCACTTTGACTGATCATATTGATGCTTCAACTTCCTGATGGATTCTTCCAATGATTGAGGCTCATCAAACTCAATCTAGTCTTTAATTAATAATGTAAATCCATTGATGAACCTTTGGATATTTTCTTTCCCATCCTTGAGAAAGGGAATGTATCTCAACAACTATAGAAATCTAGTTGTATATTATTCATCTGTCATGGAAACCATCCCGAGCTTATATAACTCCTTGGCCTTTCCATAATAATATCTCTCAGACAAGTACTTATTCCTGAAGAGTCTTTCAAATTCTTCCAAAATCAACAACTCTTCCCTGATGCCTCTGACATGCTTGACATCTTCCCACTAGATATATCCTTTTCCTTTGAGACTGAAGGTAATATCTTGGCCTTAATATTCTTTGAATAATCATGAAGCCTGAAATATTTCTTCATCCCAAGCAGCCATGCTTTTGCATCTTTTGATTTAGTCATTTCACCATCAAAGGTAAGAGGCTCGACTTTCTTGAACTCTTTTGGAAAATACCACTTCTCACTCCTCCTATAATGATGCTGGTTGTGATGACAATGATGTCTCATAGAATTAAAGCTAGAATAAAATCCATGCATACTAGCCCTATTCTTAGGTGTATCCAAGAGTCTTCCACTCTTCACTATATCATCCTTGTCCATTCCGTGCCTTTTCTGAGACCTGCTTCCATCTGCATCATTATTCCTTTCTTCTGTTTGTCTCCATGACTAATCCCTAGCTATCTTTGCTTTTGGAAATTTGAAAGGCTATGAAGAATAATTGCAATGACCTCGACTTGCTTTTATTAAGATTTAGCAAGCCTTTTATATTCTTCAATCAACCTCTCATTATTAGCTTTAAAAATTATGATCTTTTCATCTAGACTTCTTGATGTATGTGCTAAATAAAGAGAGTCTCCCTCTCCCCGATATTCAACTTAGTTCTCCCATCCTAGTAATTTCTATTCTGGCCTGTATGGAGAGTTATATGAACTGTAATCCACCATTCTAATTTTCATCTCTTGACCTTATGTTTTCCTAAAATATGCCATTGTTAGCTAAATAAAAGTGTAATCAAGAGAATTACCTCAACTTACTATTGGTGAGGCTATTTCATTTGCATAAGTCAATCTAAATTAATACGATATATAAATATATCAACACATGCATGAATCAATATACTAGATCAACCTTAACAATAAAATAACTTCCATGCATGCATGATAATCATATAGACATTTGAAGATATATATGCATAACAATATGCTTTTACCCCGAGGTCTAATGTTTTTAATCTGCTCTAATACCACTCTATAACACCCCACCCCACATTTACCCACTTTAACTTGCTCACCAGGGTAAACATGAGATGATAGTTACTATGCATGGCCCGATCTCCAAGATTCACTTATGGAAAATGGGGTCCACATGTCCAGAAATGACTGCAAACACCCTATGACATATGATCACATTGTTATCAACCTAATTTGACCCAACACTATTTCCTTTCAATTTAGTTTCCTTAATTTTAATACAATTTTCTATTTTTGGAAGTTTTTCAAGTCCTAAAATTTCGAGGCTGTTTTGAGGGCCTAAACGACATTTTCAGGGAAAACGAAGGGATAAGAAAAGGGCTAGAATTTGTTTCACACATGTCATGTTGGTATCCTCATGGATATCTTCAAAACGTGGTATTATGATAGTCAAAAGGAGATCGTATACCAAAGTTACGACTCTGGGAAGTTGGTAGTCCAAATTATTTATTTATACAAACACTTTGTGACTATGGTACCTGTAGGTCATGAATTCATAGTTTGTTCACTATTTTCATTAGTTCAATAGATATTCATCAAGAAGGCTTTCTACACTCTAACACTAGTTGCAAAAAACACAGATTAACACATGCATTCATATAAATCAACCATAAGCCATCAAACCATGAATTAGATCTAGATTAAGAGCACATCATATAATAAGAAATATACCATGCATATAACCAGAATGAAGCCAAGGCAAACCAATCATATAAACAACAATAAATCAACACTTATGCTCATTGATCATCAATAAAGAACAACGTATATTAACATATGCATAGTACCAACCAAGTCAGGGACTTTCGTGTACCACCCGACCATAGATTGGGATGAACTAAATCTCTCTTTCAACCAATCACCCACTGCTATATTCCAAGCCTGAATGTGGGATTACAAGGGTTAAACCAAAACATAACAAAATAAGGAACCCAATGGTTAAATTACCTCCACCTTCAATCCATAGTGATCTCACCTAAACCAGTCTAGAGATCACCAAAACCAACACAAGTTTGGATGCCTCATAATTTCTTCACCATACCGAGAGGAATTTTCCTGTTTCCACCCACCTGTTAAGGGATTCTAGGAGAAAACCATCTCCACCACAACCCTTGGGATTTTCTTGAGACAACCTCAACCAGGATCCAAGATTTATCGACAATCTAAAGCTCAACCAAATAGAGAACCCACTATGTCATGGCTATTCAGGAAATGACATAGGTAAGGTTGTACACCACTATCAATCCGGGAAAATCCCATGCTAATGATAAAAAAAAAAACCAATAAACTGTAATATTCCTAATAGGAAAACACAAGAAATAATAGAGGCTATGAACTAACTACAAATTGCAGTGTTAAAAACATGCAAGCACATGAATTAAGCACCAGAATTATGAACCAAGCTCTGAGCCATTTTATTAATATGAGAAGAATGGGTAAAATAGATTGTAATAGTAGAACTTGGGCTTGCCTCAAGCAAGCAAGGAAAAAATCAGGTGATAATAATGAAGCCCAAGTGTTGTACAAGCTCCTCTCTAATTTATGTGTTGACCCAATACATTTCTGCTATTGCTGCCAGGTAGGAAATGGAAATATGCCCTCAGAAGTGCTCAGAAAATTTTGAAAAATTAGATGGTTCACTTTTTGACCAATGCCAACAAAACCCAGAAATGGATTATCCCCAAACCAACTCTCCAAGAAACCCACAAAGTGGTGCAAATTGACAGCTGACTAGTAAAACACACTGCTGAAAGAAAGTTGATTTAAGGCCTGAATATTGCTCGGATCACGCTGAAAACACACCAAGAGAATCCTTTCCAAATACCCACAAAAACCCAAAAAAGGTTTGGGTTGATTATGAGTGGTGATAGAGCCCACCAAATAGTGTGAGTGGCCCACTAACTAACTACATGCACTGCTGAGAAATAATTCTCCTGAAACTCCCAAATATTTCGCTGTAATGCCACTAAAATTCCACACAAAATCTCCTCTAGAATATACCTTCTCATCTAACCAATATCCTCCCGAATTATTTTCCCTCTTCCCCCATGCAATATTTCTCTAGTGAGCTCTACGCACTACCAAAATGAAGAAATTTGGCCCAACAAATGGCCAAGATTTCTTTCTTGCAAAACACTACCAAAATTTTGGTCTCAAGGTAGGAAATAACTCTGCAAATCATCGTATCTCTTGACTCACTCTAGCTAAATAAATTTGTGCTCCACAAACTGCCTCTATGCTTGGGAAGTGGGCATAACTGGGTAAACACCTGTAATAAAGCTTTGTGGAAATCCTATATTGGACTCCCCAAATTTCCTCACTAGGTAGAAACTCAAAGTTCTCCAAAATGAGGGTGGAATTCCACTTGGAACTCTTGTGCTAAACGACACTTCTCTTCTTGTGCTAAACAACTCCAAGAGAAGATGAAGTGTGAAGTGTAATAGTCAAAAGATAATCCACAAAATGAGTACATCCTCCTTTTATAATTTCTCCTCATGCCCCTAGAATCATTTTTTTAATATTGTTTTATTAGAGGGGCCCATTTTCCACTAAGTTACTTTTTCCACCATTTAATAAAATTATAATTTTCCACTATTCTCCAATAAAATAATATTATCCACCTTTATCCAATAATATTTTCCCATTTTTAATTAATATTACTAAAATTGGGCAAAATTCCTTAGTGACTCCCATGGTCACAAAATTGGGGATATTACAATCCTCCTCGCCAAAAATTGCTTGTCCTCAAGCAATTCTCGAACAAGTGCTCCCTCTCTCTCTTGACCCAAATTGTCACTTTAAACAATACCAGAGTCCCAAATTTGCCATTGAGTCACCCTGAATCTGTGCACCATACTGTCATAAATGAATCCCTTAATACCGAGGTCCCATGCTAATCTCATAAAGGTGCCACCATGCGGACGCCGCGCCACTTTGATTACAACTGACTTCCCATCGTGTGCATACCGTATCCTCCTCTCCTGGAACTTGATGGTGAAATATTGATAAAGGCCAAATACATCCTACCTAAGCATCTCCATGATGCAAAAGCCTACCAATTCAAAGCTAACATCAAACCTTGTGCAGAAACATGGAAATGATTCCTCGCCATACGATGAAGGCCTCTGCGAACCCCCATGTGTCACCCCAAGAGTGAATTAAATCACTCTCTGCCATGGCTCTGCTCATCACGAGACATAGTGATCTATCAACGAACTGAATCCTTGGATCCTGTTAGACTCCTATACCAATAGGTGTCATATTTCATGATTGACTTGATGAACTATGTAATATGTTCAAACCTTTTTCTTGTTGCAAAAGGTGTTCTATATTTTCAAAAAAAATAAAAAAAAAAAAATAAAAAAATTGTAAAGAGGGTATACCCTAAAAGAAAAATCAAAGGGTGAAAAAATAAAAGTGGCCAAAAAAGTGAAAGAAAATGAACCCCAACAAAAGAAAGGCCAAGGAAAGTGTGCAAGTCTAAATGCCACTACTTTTTGCTCTGATGTAATAAACAAAATTGTGTGCAACTTGTATTTTATGCCACAATTCATGAATAGTCAAACAGTTTAAGCTTGACTAGTTCATCTTTCAATTTTATGTTTTAGAGATAGAGAATAAAATCTGACCAAACAGTTTAATCTTGGCAGATAAGTAGATAGGTAAAGTGAATAAAAGGAGCTCAATAGTTTAATCTGAGCCCTTGGATGTAATAAGGTTAGAATTAGAGAGATTTTCATATGTAAAAGAAAAATGTGATAAGGGTTTGCCAGTATAAGTGCACCCTAATAAAGAAGAAAAAATGGTAGAGTAAAGTAAGTAGGGTAGGTAGTTGATGTTGCAGAAATACATGTGATGAATGATAGCTTTAGATGTGTGAAATCTTTTACTTTCATCACAAAGTGCAAAGGCAGATACTCCGCTGGAGAGTTTCGAAGCAAATCAAAGTCAAATTATTAACTTCCCCTCTCATTTTCCCTAAACATTTCACTAATTTCCCCTAAGTACTAAGGTATTTAAAGATTAGAGGGACTCAAAGCATTTCCTTGACTTTTGGAGAGACTGGACCCTCGGCCCAATAATTGGAAAAAACCTAAGTACTTAAAATCATTCATCATCGCACTCATTTACTTCCAAAAATTCTTTTCCTAAGTAAAATCCCATTTTACTTAGGAAAATCATGCAATATTCCATAAAAACCCTGTTTATGTAAGCATAAGTTAAATACATTATTTTAATGTTTTATACTTAGCGCTTTAACTCATTTGTCATATTAAAATTGATTTTATGTATTAACTCCTTACAAAAACAACCTTCTCCTATTATATATAACTCCTTTTTTAAATATCCCAAAAAAACCCATGTATTATAGTTTTAACCAAAGTATTTAGTCTCCACTTGTTCAAATAAAAACCCACTTTATACCCCCTTTGGTTAAAATATATCTTTATTATTATTCCCGCCCCTTATGATAAATAAATCGTTTTGATTTAATTACCATATTATAAAAATATTTAAAAATGATTTAAAACATGTTTTATTACGTGTTTTAAAACAAAAATAACCCATCCCTTGCGTATTTTTCCTCCCCGACCCTTCATCGTACACAAAAATTAATTAATCCTCACGATTAATTAATAAGCCTAACTCCGCCAATCAAATCACTCCCAATGCGATTAATTAATAAAAATCACATCGGGCCCACCCTATTAACTCCTCGTCAACTTCATGTCCCGAACACCGTTCGATCAGCCACTCCAAGATCAACGGCTATTGATAATTTCGCTGACCATCGTGATCCGAACAATAACGCGCAATGAGCCGGTGGTTTTCAAATAGTGCCATGCCACGCGTCATTCGCTCTATGGAATCACTGCCCATCTGCTCAATACCGCCTTCCCTCAAAAGCGGTGCGATGGAAACCACTTACCGCCTGTCTACTGTGACATGTCCACCGTACCTGCTAACGTCATCCATTAAAAACCCGCCAACCTTTCGACTTTGTGGATAAAACAAATGTGCCCGTGTCGTTTTCATTATCTCGTGCACTAACCAGTCTCCCATGCAAAAAATTTCAAAAATCAACTGTTGAAGTCTGCCGACAGCTACATTGTTGAAGAGAATTGCAGTTGAGTATTCCAAGGTTCTTCCGCCATAACCAGCACCTGTTCGAATCACTGTTCATTCAAAGCTTACCCACCAATATCAACCGTTTACCCGTTTAAACACAAACACCCTAGTGTTGCTTATTTTCACCTGATTGTGCAGTAAAACCCTTTGTAACCCAACTGCGCCACCTGAAGCCTCTGTTAACCAATTTGAGCATGGTTTACCTCTCAAAAATCATTCTAGATTCACTCCACAGACCTCTCAAAATCAAATGAAACCTTTTTGACCTCCCCTGCAAACCAATGCTTTCTTAACAATTTGTTTTGTTTTACAGGTGATCAGAAGACCACATCCTTGGATAAACAATCTTAATACTAGTCATAAGACTTGTTTACTCCAAGAGTGTTATCAAATCTATTCAAACAGAGATGGAAGATAAAACATACAGTTGAAAGACAAGCAAAGGAAAAATAATATTAAACAATTTACTATTGAAATAGACAGTAAAAACCTAAACTACACATTGAAGGTAAAATGACAAAGTAAAGAACAGTTAAAGAGTATCAGGATTAAAGAGTATTAGATTGAATACCAAGTCAAGTAAATCAGCTAGCATGAAGATAAACAACAGGGAAGATAGTTACAAAACAGAACATACAAGTTCATGATAAAGTGAAGACAGATAAAAAATAGAGCGGTAAAAAGTAAAAAGTAAATAGTAAACAATGAAAGCAAACATGAAGATATTGAGGGTTAAACAAAGATGAAAACACTTTCACCAGACACAATGAATTTTATCTAAAGTGAAAGTAAAATAGTTAAAAGAACAAAAAGGTGAAAAGATGGAAAACACAACAAGAAGGAACATTTTTGCAAAAATTTCATGCTTTAGTCATTGTTTTGCAGAAACTATTATGATCAATCCAAGATGCATTTTGCAAAACTGAAGGAGGTTTATGTTCTTAAGAGGACTATCTACAAAAACCTCTCTCACTTTTCTAACAGCTATTATGGTTTTGGAAATATTAAACAATGTTGGAAAACACTTTTTGCAGAAAATTCCAGTTAAGCCATCATTTTGCAGAGAAGATTGTGGCCAATCATAAATACATCATACAAAAATGAAGGATTTTTTTGTTCCTAAGATACCAATCTATAAAAACCTATCTCACTTTTTTCACAGTGATTTCAGAATGAGAGATACATGCACATCTTTACAGGCTATTTTTCAGACTCTGTAAAACTCTGTTTTACACATATTTTTACAGAGCCTATTGTGCACAGCTGGAGAGGAATTTTAGGAAACTGAAAGAGGTTTATCTCACCAACATATTAGTACACAATAACCTCTTTCACGTTTTACATATCTTTTACAGATTGAGAAATACAAAGATATCATTGGACCCCAAGTTTGCAGAATTGTTGGAGCAGAATGCACAAAGAAAGGAAGCAGTTAGTGACTTGGATGCCTCATCATCAACTAAGAGTTGGATCAAATTCGAATTCTCCTATTTGTCATCACCTATCCATAAGAAATAGTGCCAAATAGATGCATTAGTTTGAGTGTCCTTTACTTAAGTTCTATTTATGTAAAATAGTTGGAGAGATTTGTGAACTAATCTTGATATTTTTTCAAGATATTTTAGTTTAGAATTTGTATAAATACTCCATCAATTGGAGTAGTAAGGGTGGATTCTTATACTCTGATGTAACATTGAATAGTTTGGAATAAAGAGCTTTGGAGAAATTTTTCGTGGCAAAACCGGACAAGGAATTGAGGCAGAAGACTTTTCTCAAGATTCATGTGTCAAATGAAGGATCAATAAGTCATCTCTATCCCATGTTTTGAAGTTTTATATTTGTTTACAATATCATCTGTGTTTCATTATCTTAATATTTAACGAAAATGATTAAATCAGAAAGTACTTAGGTGTAATCTGATTTCAGTTGTTATTATTCTAAATGTTTTCTTCTAAACTGGTTTAAACAACGAATTCTTAATTGCTCCTGTTTGTCTAGTTCATACATCTTTGGTTATTTAGTAAAGAATACTTAACTGCTCTTTATTGATAATCAATTTACTTCTCTTCTCTTGAATGTGTTGAAAGATTCTTTATTGCCTTTCATCCGTTTGAATTCCATTCCGTTCACTTTAGATCTATAATTGTTTCTAGTTTGATTATCTTGCCCTGATAAACCATCTTTTGTTAAAAAACTTGAGCCAGTGCAGCTAATCCTTTGACTCCATTAGCCCAATGGACTGAAACTATTTGATCTTAAACTCAGCTAAAGAATTCCATCAACCTAAATTCAAACAAAACCCCTGGATTTTATAACTAGCCTAATACCTTGCAAAACAAAGCTAAATTTTATAGAGAGAGCCCTCTCTGGGTACAGATTGGCTAGATTCTATACCTGAAGGTTGGTTTGTGGTTACCTCGGACCCCTTTCCTCTTCCAACAACTTCAAGGAAAATCTGAGTGATAACAGATCCCATAACCAGACTTGTTGCGACATAGCTCTTACAATTGTTGGAATCCACCCTTTCCTTATCTCTAGTCCGTGCATGTGATCAATATATAGGCCCCATATATCATGAACTATGTAATATTCCAAAAATTTAGCCTCCAAGCTAAATGGAATATTATAGTTGTTTTATCACTAGGTCGGTAAATAAATGGGAGGGGAGGCCCATAAGTCTCTTGAGCAGCAATAAAAACACTTCAAGTGTGAAAGGAAACCTTTTTAGTAGCTAAATAAAGTTCTTTCAAGTGTGAACAGGGTTTGGGTCATGTTGATTCAGTCAACTTTGACCAAGTCAACAACGCTGATAAGGAGGAGTGGAGATTAATTAGAGAATAACGCAGTTTTGGAGGGAGATGGATCTCATGGAGGAAATGAACTAGTTGAGTGGGGCGACGGGCAAGCAAGCTCAAATTCTATTTAAGAAAGAGGATGGCAGCCATTTGAGTTCATGTTTTAGATTATTATTTTGAGAGTGGTTTGCTTAGACTATTGCTTCCTCTTGCTGTTTAGCAGGGTAGCTGTGCTGTTTAGCACCGGGTGTTCCCGAGCAAGAATCCCACCTCTTTCCTTGAGGGGCCTCTTGGAAGAGTATTGTATTCATTTCCACATTCAGGTTTTCAGGCCAAGCTACAACTTCTTCATCAGCGCAGCTTATGCAGGTTATTGTGCTGTGTTGCAGGGTGCAACAGTGGAGGGGTTAGAACCCCACTTTTTGAGCTTTCTTCTCATAGGAGGAAGGTCTCCTTCTCCTGGGAGATCTGTTTGGAGAGTTCTTGGGCACATTTCAGATCCTTGGCATCAGACCATACATTTCCCATAATTCCTAGCGCTGTTCTAGCTAGGGAATGCGTTATTTTTGAAGGCAGCTTCAACAGAAGTTCTGGTGGTTCCTTTGCAGTGTTTCCTTGTGATTGAGGGGTTCATCCTTTTATGGGAGGAGACCTTTGAGGGGGTCTAATTCATATCTATCATACTTCAGCCTTCTACACTCTTGTTCTTCAGTTTGCAGTGTATCTTCAGCTATTGGGCTTTAGATCCCATCTTGTATAGAGTGTATTTCTGAAAACCCCTTTCCGGGTTCCTTGTAGGAGTTGGTATTGAGAATAGATCTATATTGAGCATATATTTTGAGGCTTATAAGAACCCTACATAATATGTACATCATTTTTCTGTAGCAGTGTGTTTTTAACTGTGCTGTAGCAGTCTCCAACATTCTTGTATTAAGACAATAGTTCATTTGTAGAGTGATTTCTTATGGGAGGCTTGTTCCTTCATTGTATATGACCAATGCCTCATTGTTATGTATGGATTTGCTGATATAATATATAAATTAATGTCCCCATTTTGGTCTCCCTTGTTTATGAGTTGATTTACACTGCTACTTTCAATTTTATGTTCATGTATTGTTGGATCTCCAATCTTGGGATATTATAAGATATTCTCAATATGGCTGATTTTCCCTATTTTGGGATATTACAGTGGTATCAGAGCATAATCTTAGCTCAAATTGTGGATCTCAGCCATTATGCTATCAGGAGAGGAAGGAGAAGAAGAGATGTACAAAAATCACAAAGAGAAGGCTCCATTATTTGGAGAAATGAAGGAAGAGAGGATCTCCCAGCTTCTTTTCCAAGCTATGAAAATTATCAAAGAAGATCTCAAGGAGATGAAAAGGGAGGAGTGTAGAAAAATCCCAAGAGGGTTTGAAGGTGAAGCAAGCCCTAGTTATTCATATGATGGGTGTGAGCTTTCAGCCACACATGCAGATCCACAGCGCAGTTATCTGCCCACATTCACTACAAGAAGGATGGAGGAAGAAGATGCACCAAGGGAGGGGACCGTGAGTGACTATCTTCAGGAGTATGAGTCTCAATCATGGAGATTCAAAGAGCACTTGGACTTCCAATGGTTTTTCCAACTCAAGGAAGACAAAAGATCCAACAATAGAAGCAAGGGAGGTAGAATCTTTCTATCTAACTTTGCTGGATTAGCAAAGTGCACAGCCAAAGCTTGGGTGGAGGAGCTAGATTCCTATTTCTAGCTACACCAAGTTTCAGAAAAGGAGGCCATTAGAGTAGCAGTGCTACACCTAAAAGGTATGGCCCATGATTGGTGGTTTTATAGTTCTTCTTCATGTTATCATGCAAATGTAAACACTTATGCAGGGTTCACTAAGAAATTAGTGAGGAGATTTGATCTTAAACATTGTAAAACATCTCTTGTTGAACCCAAAAACTTAAAACCTTTGCATGAGTTGGAGAGATTTATTTTTCCAACTCCACTCCATAATTTTGTTGAAGGGGATAGAAACATGCATGATACCTTTCCAATGGAAAGATCCCCAATTCTTGAAAATCCCTCTTCTGTAGATGAAGACATGGAGGTTCCTCCTTCAAGAGAAGACCAAGATCAAGGGTCTTTCATTGATGATGAGGCATTCTCACATATTGATGAAGAGGATGAGCAGAGAAGAGCTGAAAATGCTATACCATTAGGAGAAGATCCATCACCACATGGAGATGGGAAGGGAGCCATTACTTCCATTGGAGGAGCCCTTGTGTCTTTGCAAGGAGTTCCAAATGATCCAACATATGGGAGCCAAACCATAATTTCAGAGCAGCATGCATCATTTATTTTGGGTTGTGAATCTTGGAAAATGGAAGGAGAATAAAGGAAGGATTAGAATCAAGGGATGATGAGCATTCACCCTTATCTATTCCGAGAGGTTTATGCATAGAAGAAGGAGACTCTATTGTACAGTGAAGAGAGGGACAAATCAGTCCACACATATATACAATCCACTTCAGATTTTTATGTCTCACTACATGGGGGCATTCCACCTTGGAGGTCACTAGATCTAGAGTTGGTGGGAGACATTTTATCATTTAGTCCACCACTCTTAGATTCCGGATAGGTGAAGACTTTGAAGGATTCCAGTACAGCGCAGAGAGTTTGGGATAGACTCAAGGAGGAGAGAGGTACTCTTTCATTTTTTGCATTGCCCACTCTCAATAGATATACTGTGCTGACAGAAGTTGCTACAATAATGGAGGATGGAACCTTCATGGTGCAAGGGAGATGCTCCTTGGATTTGGAGAAACAGAGGGTACTTCCCTTGTGGAAGGAATCCTCCATACATTGGAGTAGATGGAGGCCACTCAAGCTTACCTTGGCCAAGATCAGGAGGTTCTTTTTGGAGGATAGCTTCTCATGGGGAGCCAACTTCCAAAAATCACCACTTCTATTTGAGCATGAGAAGATGCATGATGGGCATGGCAGCAATTTGGAGGATGAATTTGGCCTGAGGGATTTCAAAGGAGTAGACAACAACATGAGGAGAGCTTCACATTCCTGATCACCAACGCTGTCTCTTAGGAGGGTTGATCCATATTGAAGGTCTCAACGTTTGGTAGGGTACTCCAAGGATCTTGGTGCTTGCATGACACTTGATGACCCGGGTGGAGATGATAGATACATGGTGGTTTGTGAGGTCATCTATTCTTATGGGAGAGTCTTCTTGACTAGATTTTCCGAGCTCAAGAGGAAGCTACGTCATGCAACACATGTGGACTTTCTTTCCATGCACCTTGATGAATTTCATTAATTGATGGAGGAGTTCACTTGGGAGGGCATCCGACAGGATATATATCAGCATATAGAGAGATGCATAGCCCAGATGGTGATGGATAGGATGGCACAACCACTTCCCTACTCATTGAGAATGAGGAAGAATTTCTAGTTGAGCCATTTTAGCTCAAGGACCAAAGTACATGGTGGTGGAGGTACAATTTTGCATTATAATTTGTACTTATTTACTTTTTATGGGCATCATGTTGTATTGAGGAGGATCATTCCTTCTTATGAATTATATTATGATGTACTTGAGGCCAAATGTAGCATTGATATTGGTTATTTTATTGGTGTTTTGTGGGGGAAGCCACATGATTTCGGGTGGACACCATTGACACCACATTGTACTTTCACGCTTCTATATTATAAAATGATTGTGGCAGAAAACAAGTGGTGGGGAAGCACTTGTTCTTACTTGTTTTTATGCAGGAAAGGGATGCACTACGCTGGTTCCATGGGAGGAACTATGATCCACTCTCTGGTTGTCATATGGTAGCTTTTTTTCACTGGTTTTTGCTTCCATATTTTGCTGATATTCTTATGTTAATGGGGAGATTTGTTTGGAGAGTGCTAGATGAGTTGGAGATGCCCATTGGGAGTATGATTCTCCCTACTTTACATGTTGTATGTTTAAGGAGAAACAATGGGAAAACCATGATTTCCACACCACACTTCTTGTCTTCACATGGGAGGAGCCATTTGAAGAACTTGCGTTCTTGGAGGAGGCATTTCATGGCTGATTTGATTTGTGGGGTAATTTGGGCCAATCTTGGAGACCATGACATTTCAGCTCAGGATCAACAACAACCCCATACTTACCATAAGTAGAGAAACCACTTGAATCGAAAAATCTAATCTCTCCATGCAGCCCCAACACATTGCATACATCGGGGGTTGAGGATTCTTTTGATGAGCTACCTAGAATGGCTCATTTCATTTGGATGATAGCATGGGTTTGGGAGTTTCTCATTGATCATGAGATCCCCTATGCTTGTCATAACTCCTATATTGAGGAGTCCATTGGAAAGAAAGAAGGTTTCCACTTACACCTTCCACCTTTTCATGATGTGAGCCATTTGGTTTTGCATGCTTGGGAGGGAGTATTGGAGGATAGATTTATTGCAGATTGTTTTGAGTAGTGGTGGGAACTATTGATGAGGAGGCCACAAGAGGAGGAGGGGAGGGATTTTTCTCTCCTTATACGTCTGCTTGAGGACAAGCAACATTTTGGAGGGGAGGACTGTAATATTCCAAAAATTTAGCCTCCAAGGTAAATGGAATATTATAGTTGTTTTATCACTAGTTCGGTAAATAAATGGGTGGGGAGGCACATAAGTCTCTTGAGCATCAATAAAAACACTTCAAGTGTGAAAGGAAATCTTTGTAGAAGCTAAATAAAGCTCCTGCAAGTGTGAACAGGGTTTGGGTCATGTTGATTCAGTCAACTTTGACCAAGTCAACAATGCTGATAAGGAGGAGTGGAGATTAATTAGAGAATAACGCAGTTTTGGAGGGAGATGGATCTCATGGAGGAAATGACCTAATTGAGTGGGGCCAAGGGCAAGAAATCTCACATTCTATTTAAGAAAGAGGATGGCAGCCATTTTAGTTCATGTTTTAGATTATTATTTTGAGATTGGTCTGCTTAGACTATTGCTTCCTCTTGCTGTTTAGCAGGGTAGCTGTGTTGTTTAGCAGCGGGTGTTCCTGAGCGAAAATACCACCCCTTTCCTTGAGGGGCCTCTTGGAAGAGTATTGTATTCATTTCCACATTCAAGTTTTCAGGCCAAGCTACAACTTCTTCATCAGCGTAGTTTCTGCAGGTTACTGTGCTATGTTGCAGGGTGCAGCAGTGGAGGGGTTAGAACCCCACTTTCTGAGCTATCTTCTCATAGGAGGAAGGTATCCTTCTCTTGGGATATCTGTTTGGAGAGTTCTTGGGCAAATTTCAGATCCTTGGCCTCAGGCCATACATTTTCCATCATTCCCAGCACTGTTCCAGCTAGGGAATGAGTTATTTTTTAAGGCAACTTCAGTAGAAGTTCTGGTGGTTCCTTTGCAGTGTTTCCTTGTGATTGAGGGGTTCATCCTTTCATGGGAGGAGACCTTTGAGGGGGTCTACTTCAGATCTATCATAATTCAGCCTTATACACTCTTGTTCTTTACTTTGCAGTGTATCTTCAACCATTGGGCTTTAGATCCCATCTTGTATAGAGTGTATTTCTTAAAACCCCTTTCCGGTTTCCTTGTAGGAGTTAGTATTGAGCATAGATCTGTATTGAGCATATATTTTGAGGCTTATAACAACCCTACATATTTTGTACATCATTTTTCTGTAGCAGTGTGTTTTTAACTGCACTGTAGCAGTCTCCGACATTCTTGTATTATGACAACACTTCATTTGTAGAGTGATTTATTATGGGAGGCTTGTTCCTTCATTGTATATGACCAATGCCTCATTGTTATGTATGGATTTGCTGATATAATATATGGATTAATGTACCCATTTTGGTCTCCCATGTTTATGAGTTGATTTACATTGCTACTTTCAATTTTATGTTCATGTATTGCTGGATATCCAATCTTGGGATATTATAAGATATTCCCAATATTGCTGATTTTCCCTATTTTGGGATATTACAAACTAATATGATGCATGCTAAACTACCTTGTGCCTGCCACAGCGTAGTACTAATGACTAATAGAAACCATATGTGACAAATAGCTACCCCCTGAATGTAGCCAATATATGAGTTTTTGATACTCATAGTCGACTCAGTGTATGTGGATCCATCCAGCTCCTGCCAACCATCAGCACTAAGTATGCCATATACCCTCTCGTTAATGTGCCAATACAATGTTTGGATCCCATACACCCACTGAAAATTTCCTCAATCAGACACGGTATCCCTTGTTCATGTAGGATCCCGACATGCCCTCCGAAAAGAGTGCCACATGTCTCCCTCGTGACCAACTCCCTAGGTGTAGGCTCAGTGATGAATGGTATGCCACCCCCGCAAAAGATCACCTCATCCCCCAGTATGTGGCTATCTTGCGCACTGACCATGCTCCTCCATTGTAGAATATCTATCATGCCCCTAAGGCACTGAATCTCAAACATTGTCTGAGGAAAATCCCCCAAGTCATGCTATCCACACTATGGGTCTAGATCATACACAATAGGGCTCCTCTCAACTGCATGTGGTGCCAACGAGTGGAAGATGTGTGGTTCTCATGGGTATGATAAAGAATCTATGCAGATGCTCCCAGCCCATCTCGTGACTAATCTGCTCTCCCAAACTAAGTATGTCCACCCTAATGGTATGCCTGAAATACTTTTCAAGGAATCTCCCTGCTAGTATCATCCCCTCCTTCCAGAATGCAACCCTACATAATACTGCATATAACCATGTATCCTCATGTCCCCTGGCCTAAAAATGCACCCAGTCACACATCTATGTGTACTGCTAGACCATGCTACATGTTGTTGTATCATCCCAGATCAGTTGGTATCCCCCTTGTATCGATGTGTCCATCACCCTATGAAGAAATGCATTCTGAAGTGAACCGCTCCTCCTACACCATGGTGCAGCCCTACACGCTACTATGCACCACTTCACACCTCCGTCTCATCTGCATACTGCTACACATTGTTGCATACCCCTATACACCCCTGGATATCAAGGTATATGACTGAGTGCATAGGAATTATCCTACATCCTGTCAAGGTCGTCATCTCCGCTACCACACCTAAATAACATCAGATGAGTGTTACTCCCCTTCTGATCCTCTTGAAGAGATCTGACAGACAAACCTCCATAAATCCTAGTGGTGTTGTCACTAAGGTGTTATTTCTTTGTGACCTCTGCACCCCACATATCCATATAAAATCCTCATCCCAAACATTGTTTTGTCTGGTGGCTTGCCGATGCCACCTCCTCCGATCAACCCCAATTGGAGTATGTAGACCCTCCTACAATCCTATGTACATCCAACTTTCCATGACAAATCACGGTATCTATCCACTATCATGTCAATCCATCATGTCACTAGTGCTACCCGGGCATTTGATGGAGGCCTAAAAGCGTGAGTGCGATCAGTCTCTGGATCCACCACCCCACTAACACCATCACTAATTAAGTCGATGATGTGATGAGGAATCCCACCCGGATCCCAACAACAGTCTCGACCTCTAGCCCCCCTGGTAATCCAAGGCCTCTGCAAACCTGTAGCCATGGATGTATCCAACCTCCTAGCCTGCTCCATTGAGTACTAGCTTAGTACCTCTCACCATCCAATCCTAAAGGAAGGATTGAATGTACAAGCTCTTTTGTATGGGACAATCCCTCCATGCTGATTTTGTACGATACTCATCTCAAGTCGATCGCTTCCACTTACCTAGTTATTCCTATGATCTATCTAGGCAACTTCGACTCCCTCTGTCCAATGCATAGAAGTGGGCTAATAATGTTGAAAGTCCCACCAACGTGCCTTTGAAGTAAACTGGGTTGAAATCGCAAGGTGTTCTCTCCACACTACCCCTCATTAATGTCTAACCCAAAAGACGAGTAAATATCCTTCTCCATCACAACCTCAACATGAGCCTCCAATTTCTCCTCCATCGACAACACATCATAAAAAACATGCTCATTGGTCAGTTGTAGGTGACTGACATCCAACAACTTTGTCATAGATATGGATGTCTCTATACCTATCGACTCCTCATCAATGGTGGATATGTCTCTTGACACCTGATCAACTTGCTGTGTGTTGCTATCACTTGAAAACTCAGACATGGCCCCGAACACCTCATCAATGGATACCTCAACAACAGATGGCACCTCCTCAATGGTGGACGCCTCTGTGTCTTATGGAAGCTCATCAATGGATGGACCTATGGTTGTATGGTCGACTCTCCCCCCCCAAGGTGTCATTCATAGCTATCAAAGGAATCTCCAACAAGGGTGACTCCTATATCACACTGGGTATATCTATATAACATCCCTGGTTAAAAATCCATGTAAATATATAAGACCATGGTTGATGGGATGCATATTCCAAGCTGAATGTTAGGAAAAACATCTTAGTAGGTGTTCATTTGTTTTATTATGGCTAAAATAAATTGGAAAAGGCAACGGAAAAGGCTCTGGAAAGGAATGAGGCATTAATTGGCATTTTTTTAATGAAAATAATGGAAAATAGGAGAAAATGGAGGTGAAAGGTCACATGTTGCATGTGAGGAGTAAAATGAAGGAAAATAATGGAAAATGAAGAAAATAGAGGCCTCATTGATAAAAAGGCTTCAGAGGATCAGTTGGTAAGATTTTTCTCAAAGCTTTTGGTCAGTGCATTTTTGGAGCTCTCTCATTATTCTCTCTCTCTCTCTCTCTCTCTCATACTATTGGATACTTAGATTTTTCTTGGAGCACTCTTGGAGAGTGTGGATACTTTGTGATTTGGATCAAGAAGGCAAAGGAAGACCAGGAAAGTGCAATTAGTCATCGGGTTCTTCAACTACAATGAGTTTTGATTGCAGGTATTGAGTTGCATGTATGTTTTCCTCACTATTTTTGGCATGCATGGTGTATGCACGTGGATTTTCCTAGCCTTGCCATTTCCTGGATAGACATAATGTTGTGGGTTTATTTTCCATTGATTGTTTTATGGTTGGTTCTCATGATGTCTTAGTTGTGGGTTGAGTTATTAGTTCCTAGAAGCCTTGGTTGGACAAATGCTCTGAAATCCTGACAGATAACTATGGGTTGAGTTACTAGTCATGGAAGCCTTTGTTGGACAAATGCTCTGGAAGCCCTAGGTGGGTTGAGTTACCAGTCCTGGAAGCCCTGGTTAGACAAACGCTCTGGAAGCCCTGTAAAATTTGGGGTTGAGTTACTAGTCTTGGAAGCCTTGGTTGGAACAAACACTTTAGAGCCCTGGAACACCTTGGATAGAGACCAATTCATGATGGTTGTGATGTCTGACCATGAGGTGGAGTCACCATTTGAGGTTTGAGGTGGTTTGGCCTCTGGAAGCCCTGGATTGATTGTGATTTATGTGTTTGATGAGATCCCACATTCATGCTTGGAGTATGGCACATGGGTGATTGGCTGAAGTGAGTCTTGGCTCAACCACTCTATGGTCGAGTGGAACGTAGAAGTCCCATATGCGGTTGGTTTCTACATTCATTAATGATCAATTCATTCCCTTGGTTTTTGGTATGCAAATGTATTGATTTATATATGGATTTTATTGTTGTTTTATCTGTGGTATTTCTGTTGTTATTATTCTAGTTATGAGCATGTATTTTTACAGTGATGATGTATGGATCTCCCCATGTTTTTACTTGCAAATGATTACAAAATGTATCTATGGTCAAATAGATTGTATTGCAGTTAATGATGTAGGGGAGCAATGCTTCTTAGAAATTCTCAGATAAGTATGAGACCCCTACGCTTTGTTATGTTGTTTATACATGTAGTTTTCATGTTTGTGACATGTTTGAAAAAATGCTTGTCATGGCTAGGAGGGGTCTAGATGAGTTTTTATTGATGTGATTGCTTCTGTATCATTCTCATGTTGTTATTTATCATCTTTGAACTTTTCGTGAAGGTATGGGCAGAGCATTGGGTTATGGGCATAAAAAGGTGGATCAAATCCCTGGGCCGCTGGCACAGAACCAAGTATTTGGGGCCATGGCCATTGGCATGCAGTGTTATTCTTGCAGCTATCGCCTCCTAGATGCAGGAATGCAAGCATGTTCCTACGAATATGGCTCAAAGGGTCCAAAATGTCAGTGTGACCCAGGGGTAAGAGGCATGAATGGTTGTATTACCTCTTGGGGGTGTTGTTGTTGCTGTACAAGGTTTGTATGTTGTGTTCCCATTGGTTCCACTTACTTAATGTAGCCTAGGAGGTTGAATCTCATTATAGTAGCCTCTCGTCACATGTGTACCCTGGTTGGCCGATTACTTGGGTAGATGTGGGAAGAAGGTGTTACAAAGTGGTATCAGAGCATGGTTCAACCCTTGAACTGGATGGGCGGTGTGTTGGTCATGTTTTTTTGTTGGTTGCATATGTGTTTCTCATACTTATCGTGTATGTGCTTGTTTCATTTGTATTGTGTTGGCCATGGTGGCAGTGGTGTTGCCATCGAAGCGTTGATGGTGTTGTTGTCAACATGTTGTCATGAGTGTATGACTGGTTATGTGTTGCTCACGTATGTGTATTGTTTGTGCACACTTGCTTACACATTGTTACATATTGTACATGCATTGCTTTAGTGTTACATATTGGTCCTGCTTCGGTGTTATCCATGTATGCTTTCTTGTGTGATGTCATATGTTGAACATGCATTGGTCATTCATGATTGGTTATACATGTAAAGTGGGTGCATATGGTCAAGTTTGCATTGGTTTGATTGAGGTTGTTGTGTACAAGGTCATTGTATGCAATTAGGTCATCATGATGATATTGATATGTTATGATGCTAGTGTTATGGCTGAGATAGATAACAGATGCAGATCATTAAATTTAAGTTTTAACAATGGACTATCGGGTAAGAGCAGATCGTCATACAAGTTGTATGCTTGGCATGCAAGTATGTGATTCATGGTTGTTGTAAGCATCAGGGTTAATTATATGTTACATATGTAATAAATGCTAGTTGATCAATGTAGTCATATGCATTATGGCTATGTGTATTCCTTTCATTCTATTGCTTTTGTGGTTACATACATGATAGATGTTGGTCAAATGGTGTGATCATATGTACATGGGTTGGTTAGTCATGCATGGTATTAACTTGATGATTATGTTATATGTTGATTGATGATTGTGTTATATGTTAACTTATTGTTGTTATATGTTAGTTAACTTGATGATTAGGGTTATAACATTAATATATTGATGTTATATGTATCATGCTAAATTGGATTGGCCTAGGTAAATGGTTAGGCTTATGACATTCAAGTACGAGTAGACTTATTTGTGATATTATGTCATACTAATCTAGGTTTACTATGTATCTTTGATTGTTATGCACGAATGAAAATTGTTTATGAGCTTATGCTGTGAACATGTTAGCTAGTTATTGTTATGGATATCATGACCTTATTTATGTTGAGTTGAGGTGTTGTAAATTTATATTGTGCTAATAGAGATTCATTTTGTAGACAAGATATCCACCCCTTAGATACATTAAGGTATGAGTTTGCTTATGTCTTATACATGGTGCTTGACTGTTTGATTATGTCGTCCATCTTGTGTTGAGTGTTTGGTTTCTGTTATGTCGTCTAGTTGATTTATTTAACATGGTGTGTTTACAAGTTGTTTGAATCTTTGATTAATTTCATGAAATGAGTATATGTGTCTGTAAGATTGCATAAAGGAATGATCTTCCTTTAAGATGGTTGTGCTAACACATATGTGTTGAGATAGTCAGTATATACTTGAGTGTAAGTAGGTGATAGTTGTAGCATTATGTATTATGAACTATGAATGTGAGTTGAATGTGGATTATGACATGGTTGTTAGTATTGGTAAAAGTTGATTTCAAATCGATAGATATGTTGTCTTGATATTTGGTACATACGTTTGACATGTGTGTTCAGTTACAGGTCAGTGTGGTTGGCACAACAAGTTAAGATAACTAGTATATTGTTATATTTATCTATGCACTAATAGTTGTGTGGTTATGCCAATATGATGCAAGGATTGCATGGCAAAGAGATTTCCATGAAGTCTTGAAAGAAGGCTGAGGTTGAGATTTCCCTTGGAAGGATTGGGAAGCCATGGGGACTGAGTCATGGTGTTTGTTGCTAGTATTGTGCTTTCGGTATTTTATGATTTTTTTCCTCTTGATTTGTAGTTTTTTTTATGTCTAGTGTAAGACCTTGCCACTTTGTTTTTGGTGTCTTATTGTTATTGGTTTTCTACGATATTCTCCTTTTGTTTCTTATGATTGCCTTTTGTGTTTTGAGAGTTTTGGGAATTGGTAGGGAAAGAGGAAAGTTGATGGAGTTCGTGGAGAGTTTTGTTATACCCAATAGGTAATGTAAGGCCCGAATGGAGCTTAGTGCATGAGTAAGTGCAATGGAAGGTAAGAATATGACACCCGTTTGGACTGGTTGGGTCCATTGTGATAAATGGATGGTGGAAGAGAAGTTATGAGGAAGGTAACATAAAAGGTAAAGTAATTGGAATTGAGGCATCAAATGCCTTGGCTATCTTGGGAACTATTGTTCTCAACGTTGTGCATGTTGTGCACGAATAAAGGAAGTTGTCTTAACCTAGACCTTATGCTATTTGGTAATTATGTTGTGATCATGATTACGCTGATATATATATATATATATATATATATATATATATATATATATATATATATATATCGTGTCTAATAGGGTCACCACGGATCATGATTGTTTAAATGCTAATGTTTATATGTATATATGTGTGTATGTATATCATTTTCTGATAGGATCACGACTGCTTTATGACTATATATGTATGTATGTATGTATGAAATTGTCTGACAGGGTCATCAGAGATCATGATTAATTTATGCTAATGTATATATATATATGTATGTATGTATTTATGTCACTGTATGACATGGTTTTCAAGGATCATTCTTGTGGAGGAATGATTTCTTATGCATGTGAATGACATGAAGAGATTATTGGTCTTATGAGGAATCAAGTGGGAAGAGTAACTTTGATAGATCTATGAGGTCAATATCATGTGGACATGAATTGATAGTATATGCTTGTATTATGCGTATGTTTATGTTATGGGAAGGTAACACTGAGAGATACATCAGAGAAGTGAAATTAGTGTGATCTGCAACATGCTAGGCTAAGCATGGGTAATGGAAAGACACTAGAAGCAAGTTTTCTTGTGGGGTCAGTGAGTGGTCTATGGATGTGGAGTACTATTGTTGTATATATGTTGTACATGTTGTATATTCAATGATTGTACCTATGGTGATGTGTACATGTAACATATGTAGTGTTGTGTACACATGATTTTTTATGCCTATTGTATATATATGGTGTTTTTTATGTATTGCATATGTAGTGCTAGGTATAATGGTGCTATGTACATGTTGGATATGTGGTGCTGTGTACATACCATACTATGCACATGTTGGATATGTGGTGTTGTGTGCATAGGGTGTTATGTGCATGTTGGATATGGTGCTGTCTGCGTATGGTGCTATGTACATGTTGTATATGCAGTGCTATGTACATATGGTGTTGTGTGCGTGTTGTACATATGGTGTTGTGTGCATGATTGTACATGTGGTTTTGTGTGCATATGGTGATGTGTACACATTTTACATGTGGTGTTGTGTGTAAGTGGTTTTGTGTACATGTCGTTCATGTGGCACTATGTACATGTGGTGTCATGTACATGTGGTGCATGTGGTGCTGTGTACACATTGTACAAGTGGTGCAATGTACATTTGGCGTTGTGTACACGTTGTGCAAGTGGTACCGTGTACATGTGATGTTGTGCACACATTATGCAAGTAAAGTTGTGTACAAATGGTGTTGTGTGCATGTTGTGCATATGGTATTGGTATACATGTGGTATTGTGTTCATGTCGTACATGTTGTGTTATGAGCATGCGGTACTATGTATGTGCATGGTGTGGTTGTGGTATCATGACATGTGTATTCGTTGTGTTGTACTTTGTATATGTATATGTATTGTGTTGTATTGTACACTGGGTGTAGGTGTATGTGTTGTATGCCAGTGTAGGTGTATGTATTGTGCTATATTGCACACCAAGTGTAGGTGTCTTATTCCAGTGTGGGTGTGTGTATTGTATAGTGTGTATGCCATATGTGGGTGTACATGTTGTGATGTACACTTTGTGTATGTGTATGTGATTGAAGAGAAGAAAAGGCATTGAGTGCTTTCTAGATGTGGAAACCTCTGGTGTGTGTACAGAAAGAACAAAGGTAGGAGTAAGGACCGATGAAGGATAAGTATCGATATTTTATTTCAGTTCTATTATGCATGTGATTTACGATTCTGACTTATGATTGTTACATGTGATTTATGATTATGGTTTATGATAATTGCACACGATTCATGATTTTGACCATTAATCGTTGTGTTTTGAGCTAACCAAATGTGATATGTTTATACATGATGGTTTGATCAAACAACTATTTTGAATTTTTGTAGCAAGAAGTGAACATAATGGAAAATGTACCTTATTGATGAGATACCAATGAGGCATGATGTGAATTTAATTCAATTTACTTTGAATCTAATGGAAATTATGTGCTTGGTACAGGAAAGCATGTAATGCCCGGTTTAGATGGTTGAAACCGACTGCAAGAACTAGTAGTGTTAGTAAAAGGAATTGGAACATGCATCAATATGTTGTTAAAGCATTTCGCGTGCTGGGCCATTGTGGGACAGTGGTACCCAATAGTTTCCATTGATTTCCATGAGCATTCTATGACTGGTATGATAGTTTTGAGGCAGGGATATGCCTTGGTTTTTGTATCTTCCGATGCGAGGAAGCCTTGCCAAGGGATGGACTACCTGGGATGGGGGTGCCAACGAAACTTGGAAGGTGTGTGACTACACGGAAGGGGGTGATCGGATTTCCCGAAGGACTATGTAGCAGAGAAGGGAAGACCGAGGATGGATTTGGTTTGGTCATTAGCATTTCCAGATGGAATCAAATGCACTTTGGGAGTGTGCCCTGGAAAAATGAGCCGATAACTGTTCACTAAGAGGAAAAATGGTGCAGTATTGTAGTGCTGGACATTGGATGCATCTTTGAATTTGGAAATGGATTCTGGACTTCCTGGGAAGGAGGTGAATCCTGGTATTACTTTGAGGGTGGAGGAGTGAGCCTCTGGATTTCCTTGTTGCTGATACGGGAATCATATCCTTCTATTTGTTGGTTGAGAAAATGTGTATATGTGTATATTATTGTAAATAATGCATCAAGCTAGATTTATAAAGCTCCATATACAATATGATTATTTGCTGGTTGAAGAAAATGTGGTTGTTATTGTAAATACTGTAATGAGTTGTGTTATAAAGCTCTAGTAAACAGTATGATTGTCATGTTTTCAATAGTGGTCATTGTAAATACTGCAACAAGCTGTGTTATAAAGCTCCATAAGCAACATGTTTTGTTTTAGCAGTTTGCTGGTTTGTAGGTGTTATTGAACACTGAGGACGGTGCTCCCCCAAGGGGGAGGGTTTTGTAACAACCCTGGTTAAAAATCTAGGTAAATATATAAGACCACGGTTGATGGGACATGTATTACATGTTTAATGTTGGGCAAAACATCCTAGTGGGTGTTCATTCGGTTTATTATGGCTAAAGGAAATTGGAAAAGGCAATGGAAAAGGCTTTGGAAAGGCATGAGGCATTAATTGGCATTTTATTTATGAAATAATGGAAAATATGAGAAAAGGGAGGTGAAAGATAAAATGTTGCATGTGAGGAGGAAAATGAAGGAAAATAATGGAAAATGAATAAAATAGAGGCCTCATTGATAAAAAGGCTTATGAGGATCAGTTGGTAAGCTTTTGCTAAAAGCTTTTGGTCAGTGCATTTTTGGAGCTCTCTCATTACACACACACTCTCTCTCTCATACTCTTGGATACGTAGAGTTTTCTTGGATCACTCTTGGAGAGTGTGGATACTTGGTGATTTGGAATAAAAAGGAAAAGGAAGAGTAGGAAAGTGCAATCGGTCACTGGGATCAACAACTACAACGGGTTTTGATTGCAGGTACCAAGTTGCATGTATGTTTTCCTCACTAGTTTTAGCATGCATGGCATATGCATGTGGATTTTCCTAGCCTTGCCATTTCCTAGATAGCCATGGTATTGTGGGTTTATTTTCCATTGGTTGTTTTCTGGTTGGTTCTCATGATTTCTTAGTCATGGGTTGAGTTATTAGTTCCTGGAAGCCTTTGCTGGACAAAATCTCTGGAAGCCTAACGAACAACTATGCGTTGCGTTACTAGTCTTGGAAGCCTTGGTTGGACAACACTCTGGAAGCCCAACGCGGGTTGAGATAGTAGTCCTAGAAGCCCTGGTTGGAAAAACACTTTGGAAGCCTTGTAAAAGTTGGGGTTGAGTTACTAGTCTTGGAAGCCCTGGTTGGAACAAACACTCTGGAGCCCTAGAATAACTTGGATAGATACCAATAAATGATGGTTGTGATGTTTTATCATGAGGTGGAATCACTTGTTGAGGGTGGAGGTGGTTTGGCCTCTAGAAGCCCTAGGTTTATTGTGATTGATGTTTTTGATGAGATCCAACATTCATGCTTGGAATATAACATGGGGGTGATTGGCAGAAGTGAGTCTTGGCTCAGCCAATCTATGGTTGGATGGAACGTGGAAGTCCCATATCCGGTTCTTAGCCAATAAAATTGCACTTTAGCTATCACAATATATCCTTATAGATCGCTGCACCGACCCCATACTTGAACACAATATCTGCAACCAAACTGATTCCTTGATGGCATGAGTGGCTGCCATGTATCCTACCTCCATAGTTGAAAGAGCCACTACAGACTGTCTTTTACTCATTCAACTGATTTCACCTCCAAATAGGCTAAACACATACCCACTTGTAGATCTCCTTTGGTCCAGATATCCAACCCAGTTTGCATCAACAAAACCATGGATGTCCAAAAATCTGCCTAATCGTGGAAAGAATATAACACAAACCCAACAACTATGGCTTAAAGGGGTCAGTTATGTGGATAAATCCTTCTTGCGGATAAGAACAATCTCCCTAGTATCCTAAGGATATATAGAAACAAACAACCAAATGCAAAACATTTTCTCTAGATCATTTGTGATTCAAAATTATTAATAACAAAGTATGAGGACATGCCCCTACCTAAAGTCCAACGCTTGCTGAAATCTTCTATCCAGTTGCTCCAAAAGAGGTCACTTCAGCATGTGAAACCTACAATAAAAGACAAATAAAAGGATTAAAAGCACTTGCAAGATATAGTAATTGAGAAAACACTAATCTATCTCAGTGACCAAGGAATCCAAGAATTGAATTACTCAAATAGATACATGAACAATTCAATGAGAAAAGATAATCCATTTGTATTATCTTGTATAATAAGAAGTAACCTTACAACTTTTCGCCTTGATGTTATACAGGTTCTTTCGGGGTCCTGAACAACCGTTCCTCCTTCAGATTGACAAACCTTCTTCTCTCTGAACTAGCATGAAGTTATTGACATGAGTGTGTCATCATTCTCATATAAAAAATGGCTAGTATAGAGAGTATTCTCTCTTAAGAATTTCTTCAGCGATTACCACATGTGTGATTCTACCATTTACCACCTACTATCTACCCTTGAGACTGAAACATGAGCTCAATTTATATGGAAATGGAGGTAGTTTCAGTTCCATGAATTTGAGCTCCATATACCAAGGGATACACTCCATGAGTAAAGGGATAGAGCTTATGAGTATAGGATGAAGCTCGAACTGAACCCGCTTCTAGAAGTTTCTAGTTAGGAGAATATTAGACCAACTGTGCTTCTAGAACTTACTTTTTCCTTTATTTGACTGTTTATGGGGGTCTGTAGGTTTAATATGAAAAATGTGCGGGATGTGCCACAAGATATAGAGAAAATATTTGCGGATCCGCAGGCAAGGGCTAGGAAAAGTGCAGAATTAGGCTTTTTAGGGTTTTAATGAGCTTTTCTCCAATTCCAAGACTTGGTTTAGGAATATTAGGGTTTTTTGACTTCTAAGGGAGTGTAATACAGGTAATGATGATCCTATATTAATAGTCAAATGTCATGGTGATAAAATAACGTGTAACATATTTCCCCTCAAGTGCTAAGTCTGAGGTAGTACTGAAGAGAGAAGTGCTTTATCTTTCTGAGGATTGGGTTGTAGACATACCGGTCGAAAGCCTGTAAAAAAATTTAATGCAAACATTTATATGTATGTCATCGCTGAGGTAGGCATTCCCATAATTAGATCATAACTAACTACATGTTCTGGTACATAAATGATTTTAAAATTATATCAATAGTAGACACAGCATGGACGCTGTTGTAGCTCCTAGAGACAACCCTGAGTTGTGAAGGACCAGTGCCTAGGTCACCTTAAAGCCAAGAAGATATAAGGAATTTTTCTATGGTCAGTGGCAAGTACCTTATTGTTCAAAAAAATTTTAATGACTTCATAAATTGGGACCTGGATCTCGAGAAAGAGATGAATACACATCAATACCCGATAGCAAGCAATTAGGGTCTTGTGAAAATATTATCGAAGCAAAATATAAATCTACAAGCTGTGGGAATGGCCAGATTGTGAAACACAACACACATATATAAAAGTGTATAGAATGGAGTGACAATGGTAGTAAATAGAGAGGATATTAACCACAGATAGGCTTAACATTGCCTAAGAATCTATCGACAGTAAATATAGAAGAAAGCGGATACATGAAGTGAAACATATGAAAATAACATCATAGCCCTAAGCCATATTTAAAGCACAATAGATTAAAGACATGAGTATCTGGAAAAGATAAATTCATCCCAATTAATCGTGTACTCACATTCCAGAAGCAAATGATATATAACACAAAATTAATGACGAGATGCAAAAACGTTTGTATTAGATTTAAACCAGAAGTACAAACTGCAACTGGTCTCACCAGGAATCCATCTCACTGAAAAATTGTTTCATTATATTCTTTCCCATTGGGATTATTCAACATGACACAGAGGAAATCCTCAAAACTTTACAAAAAGCAAATTCACTAATAACAGTCTCTATTCTGCAAATTCGGAACCCTCTTTTGGACTTCGGGTCCTCCTTTTATGTTTATTCCCTTTCTATTGTTAGCAGAAGATATTTTTGGATCAGCATGTGCTCTTGGAAATATCTTCTCTGTTAGCTGTCTCTATCAAAATAAAAAAACCGATGATGAGGAATAACGCCTCTCATCATCTCTGTGGTGGCTTTTGTATGAGTTCCAACCAAAAATAAAACAACATGAACTGAAAATAAGAAGTGCATAGGGTGAAATGATGATTTCACTGATATTACAAAAGTAAGAAAATGAAAGTAAAAAGGCCACGAGGGCCAGAACATGATTATCATTTTTTGGTGGAGCAAGGTGTAGCAGTGGCTGACTGTGTTGGAAGCACCGATGACACAGATGAACCAAATTTGTGCTTCTGAGGCGGTGGAGACTAAATGGATGGTGTGACGGCTGGAGCGTTTGCAAAATTACTACATTTCTGCCAGATGGCTGCTCTTGGAAAAAAGCATTGTGGAGAAGGTCTCCACTGAGGCTTGCATATCTGCTAATTTTGAATAATCCACATGCACCATCAAATGCTGTCTGATCTGGCAGAGAAGGGAGATTTCTTTCCCAAGTGAAGCAACTATTGTTTCAGTGTTCAAGCGAGTGGTTTTCTGATAAGGGAGATTTGTCTGATTCATAACCATTGCTAGCTTCTCATCATAATAGTTAGACTTGGGAAAGCAACAGTTTCAGAATCACAGCATGAGGGGAGACCTGCTCTTACCAGCTCATTCCACTCATCTTCAAACCTCCCTATTCCCTTAGTGACATGATCCAGACCACTCAAAGCGTTCATGCGTGCTGTCTCTTTCTTGATTATCCGCCTGATTTCCATTATTCCCCTGAAACGGTCTTCAATTCCTTGCGTGGCCAAATCCTCAGAGAGTAAACCATTTAGGTATGAAATGTATATCTTTCCTATGGCTACCTTGGTCTCGGCTTCAGCCCGCCCTTCTTGCAATTTCTCTTTACGCGACTGGACAAACACTTTCTTTTCGTTCATCAGCAGGAGGTAATCCCAACGTTTCCTTACCTCTGTTATGATGTCAGACCAAATGAGATGCCTGGCTTTGAGGAGAGTTGCGTTCCCTTTCATACGGTTATTCAGATCCCTGATAACCTTATCTTGCTGCTGCTTCTCCTTCTTTGCCTCTTCCACTTCTATTTGCAGAGCCGCTATAATTTTATTATTTTGTTCCACCCTAGCCATCAATTCTTGAACCCTTTGTTGAGCAGTGCGAGCTTGTTTCTCTGAAATCTAGAGGTCCGAGAGGGCCTTAGTTAACTTATTTGAGGTAGCATCCGCCGAGTCCGAAGTTGGAGTCGTGCAGACATGAGTATCCCACTTCTCTTGCAAGTCAATGAATCTCTGTCTGAGGGTAGCCAACTCTTCCACTGTTTTAGCATTCTCATCTCTTTCCCGAGCGAGGGTATCAGTAAGGGCCGTTTTTTCCCTTTTTTCTTGATCTAATTCCTTGGGCGGAACATAGTCCCCTCGAGGAATATTAAGCCTCTTCTTTAATTCTGAATTTTCAACCTCTAAATCCCGGATGATTTTCGTCCGGATCCCATCCTTGTCGCTTCCCTTCTCGCTCGTTATTTTCCTGAGATGATGAAGGTTGTTGCTGACCCCCCTGGCATTTGTCCTCTCCTTCTTCAGATTATCCACCACCTCCTTATATTTATCTTCGAGTTTTCTCAAAGCAAGCGCCAGTTTCACAACCTTGTCTCTCAACATATCTCCAATGTATTGATGCAAACCTAGTTTATCAGTCAAGGGAACTTGTGACAAATTCATAGCTACCTCCAGCACCTTGTAGCTGACTTCATTAGCGGTGGGTTCCAGCACTGCTTCCTTGATAGAAAATATCAGCTATTCTTTCTCCATGTCTAGTTCTGTAGTGAGCCGGGTATGGTACTTGTCTACGAAGCTCGCTAATTCTGCCTGAAGCTTCTCCCTCATAGTCTTGTTTCCGCTTCTGATTTCTTCTCTCACTTCGGCTCTACTTACTGAAGTGGCTTGAGATAACCCAGAAGGTTCTAAAGATGACGCTCCATCATAGTTTACTCTGAAACCCACCTTGCCTCTATCAGGCTCCCCGTACCTGACCATATCTTCCAGGGGTAATTCATCCCAAACTATCCCCACCTTGTCACTTTTTTGCTTCTTGGAGGGATGATATCCCTCCCCTGTATACAATCCCTCTGGTTCTTCTGAAAACTCAACTTGGTTAGCATGCCCTTTTCTGCCTGTGCCTGCTGAAGTGGTGTCGCCCCTTCCCTCTGCTGTCGAAGACTCGGCCTCCATTTGCGAAGCCAAAGGCCATGTGTCAAGGTTAGCTCTCCATTCAATGAAGGGCCTAGTCTCATGCACATATGCAGTGGACCTAATATTCCTTTTCCTACTTGATATAATTCCTTTTAGGTCGTAGGGCCAAACTTTCCCCAGCACTAAATCCATTTCCTGAAGCAGGGTTTCCACTGTGGAGATGGCATGTCTTGAATTAACAGTAAAAGGGTCGATGGTAGTAGGAAGCTTGAGGATATAACCCTTCTTAGAGGGGAAAAAATGGAATTGGTCAGCCTTCATGGTCTGACGGATGTACTCGAGGGCGAAAACCCACATGGCAGGATACAACGGTAGGCGGTAAGGAGGCACATCCGCTCCATAAACCTTGATCTCAGTATAATAATCAAACAAATACCAATCCCCTGTGCTTTCTTCCTCGCCAAACTGCAACCAGTCTTTTTGCTCGGGAAAAATCCTGGGTGGGGGACTGTCATGAATTATGGTATAGGAAATGGACATGAACTCGTTCAGGAACTTTGAGTTACCCCTCCCATTAGGCTATTGCCGAACTGAAATTTTCCACTCAAATATGGTTCTGGGCTGGCCATTTGTTTTGGAGAGCTTTTCAAGGCCCAAAGCTTCAAACTTGTCAGAATGCTCGAACAGAAATAGGTAAAAAATTAGCGAGCAGAAACGAAAAGCCCCTGAGGAGGAAATTTCTTGGAATTGGGTCTGGATGGCCAAAGCTAGAAAGGTTGGAATATCTAGAACAACACTTGGTTGAGACATGAGCCAGAGGAGGGCTATACACTCTTTAGGCACCCTTTCAACCTCCCTAAGTCCTAATAACCCATATATGAGAGTGAGAATCGGCTGGAGGCCGTCGAAAAATGAGGTTAAGGGTACCATATCTGAAGACGGAAGGGAAGTAAGGCAGGAATTTGAGATGGAGGAGAGGAACTCACTCTGTTGCTTCCAGGGTAATTTAGAGAACTAGCGCGATAGAGATAACTCGATGAATGTGACATATTTCGGGCTATGTGGGAAACAAAGAGCATTCTTGATGAGCTCAGGGGAAATTCAGAAGACCTTGTTTCCCTGAGCTGAGAGGAATACCTCTCTGCGCTCGTCATAGGTGTCTCTAAGCCAACAGATGAATTCTGTAATTGGAAATGTGGTCAGAGCTACCTGGTAGTACAAGCCAGACCAAACAACTCGAAACCGATCTTAGCCTTTCACATTACTTTCTAGTAAGGAAGGTCGTACGTGGAAAACACTAAAAGGGTACTGCGAGTCACGAATGTGAGCCTGCGTATCAGTAAGAGGGTTGGGTCCGGGGATGGCCCTAACTTCACGTGCTTGGGGAGTTTCAGGTTCATATTTCTTAGAATTGACTCTAGTGACGACCATTTTGAAAGAGAGAAGGAAGGAAAAATGTAAGTAAAGAGAATGGCTATTTACCTGTGACCTGGGTAGGAGAGAACCAAGAAGGAAAATGACGCGAGGAGGGAGCTGAAAGCGACCTGCTCCTGAAATCCAGACTTTAACTATGGGGTGAAAACGTAAAAATGAGAGATTTACCCAAATGAGTCTCTGGTGGGGTTAAACAGGCCGATTTTACATAAAACGAGGCTCGGTTGACAACTAGGAGGGCTGATGTCATAAGGATATATCGGCGAGGCACGTGGCAGGTTGTGGTTATTCATGACGGTGGGTGTGTGCCACGAGCCGGGCTTAAAACTGGTACTGGTTGTGTACCAGGTTCCCTAATATACTGTACCTTCCCCTTCGAATGCGCCACCTGTTCGTCCCGAGGGGCCCATTGTATAATTCCAGCGGGGGCTTGGGAAATCCCTTCGCACTGCGTCGTCGACCCGCAGAATGAAAGAACTGTGGTCCCACTAGGCTGTGACATCATGTCATTCCGAGGGTCGAAGCTCCCATCTCTCCATGCTTCCCTTGGTACCCCTAGAACACTTCCACATGGCTGCGCCTTTGACACTTAACCTATTATATGGCCTGCTAACCTTTGCGCTTAGTTCAAACTCCTTTTCCAATGTCTTTCATGTGTCATATTTTATGCAAAGGGACCGCGTGCATTTCCTTTATGTGGCTTTGTTCGTATATATCTTACCATAATGTCCCTATGCTTGCTTTCAAAGTATTTTCTTACCAAACCTTTTGTAATGAGGGATACCATGACAATATTGGCTCCACTTGGGGAGGACACGTTCATCCTGGGACGTGTCGAGAACTTCGCAGACCACTTGCCATCTATTCTGTAAAGATTTAGGTACCTTCAAAATTTGTAAATGCATGATCATGAAGAAACCAACATCAACTTAGATAAAACAGAAACGAAGATTACCTATATGTACACTATAATACAAAGGTCTTTCGTGTTATCACCCTAGTAATTCTCAGGTTGTGGGATGAGGATTTTTGTAGTTAAGAAAACCAGGGGTAACCAAGAACCTCTTTTAGAATTCAGGATCTAGCCTTCTTGATTTCCGGAGAGGGATCTCTCCAAAAGATTTAACTTTGTTTTATAATTGGATTTTATGCTAGTTATGAGTGGACAGTGGGACTTGTTTTGAAAGTGTGGTGGGAATAAAAAGTGTTTCAAGGTAAACCACAGATTGATCTACCAGAACATTGGGCTATGGAATCAAATTTCTAGGCAAACAGAGCTAGGAAATAAGACTTAAAGATGCAAATGTACTAAGGGCAGGGTAGATGACCTTCAAAGGCTTTGAATAGGCTTTTTTGATGGAATGGGTGAAATCTAAACAAAAGGGCAATTAAGAATCCTTAAGTTACAGAAATGAAGATTGAAGGAGGGGATCAAATAGGGACTAAGAGCAATTAAGAATTCTATAGTTCGGTTATCAAGCAGAAAACATAATTATGAGCAACTAGTAAAAAACATGGAGCTTTTTATCCCTAATACTGTTTAAACCTTCCTAGTTAATCATTTAAGAGAGAAACACATTAAAATGAATGTATGGAAACTTTTGAAAGATAACACAATGAAAACATGAAAAAACTATACTTATCTGGTCAACACAAGAATCCTGAGTTATGATGTCTTTAATCTCAATTCCAGTCTAAGGCTTTACTGATTTACTCACACCAACTTCAATATATCCAGCAAAATGAATATAGTAGTCTTGATAAATTTTATTCCACACTGAATACTTCCAAAGATGAAGTATTTATACAAATAAATTGCTTACAAAATATCTCAAAGTTTGAGATAAAATCTCAAAAAATAGGAAATATTACATAAGAAAAGGGATAGCAGCAAAACAATATGCAAGCTGTCCTCTTTTACAAGGAAAAATAGAACTGTTTATCCTAATCAAACTGATCTTTAGATTAGGAGGAAGCATTGCTGGCACTTGGGGCATTATCTCATTGAAGATGACTTGTAGAATACTCTTCCTTTTCAAATTCTGTTCTGATACTTTTTATCTTCGCTTTTCACTGTTTTACTGCTGTAATTGAAAAATAACAGGCAGTAACAATTTGCTTTTACTGATACTCTTTGACCCTGATACACTTTGACCCTGATACACTTTGACCACTGATTTTTCATCTTGATATACTTTTACTGCAAATTTTTCATAATAAATTAGTGAATTCTTGCCATTGCTCTGCGCTAGGAATTTTCATGCTCTTTAGCTTCCTGTAACTTTCATCTGCCTTTGTATATTTTGAAAAATTGGGATTAACCACAAAAATATGCTTGATCTCATTTTGCAAAAAGAATAAGTTTTCAAAATATTCCAGAATGACTTTACCAGTAGGAGACCCTTGAGGTAAAGCTTTGTTGACCTGCTCTTTGGCATATGCCCTGATTTTGTTGTCATAATATTTTTGTGGCATTAACTTCTCATTCAATGCGTGAATATCTGGTAAACCTGCTTGTGACAGTACTGTGTATTTGGCCTCAAATCTGGTGATAGCCAAGTTCATATCTTTGCACTTGTCCTCCAAATTATTCATCATGTTTCTTTTATTCAGGACCTTTTTGATTTGGAGTATACTTTTAGTTCTGTCCTAAATTTTAAGCTCCTCAAGTTTCTCTCTATGTTTACTATTCAAAAATGTGATAAGCCTTAAGGCTTGAGAAAGCTTATCAGCAAGTTCTTCTTTGGTCTTCTGTATTTCTAGCTGTGCTCCTTTAAGTAATTCTTTTTGTTCATAAATTAATTGGATTGAGGGCCATTGCAAATGTATGCCCTGAATGATGTTATTCCACATATAATTCTTAATGTAGGATACTTGCTTAGTGAGATTTATTTGCTGTTGAAGAATTTTAACCTGTTCTTGTAATCTGTTAGCCCTCTGTTCATGTCCTATTGAAGTGATTAAGGCATCTCTGTTAGATGTTTCTAGATTTCTGATGGTGCCTTTTAAACTGACTATCTTTTTATCTTTTATGGACATATCTTCCATAACTTTGACTATGGTGGCTGTTTCCCTTGTTGGATCTACCTGTGATGTTGATGAAGAAGTGGTATAGATGTCTTTAGAAGTAATTGACACTGCAGTTTCCAATACTCCTTGCGATGCCAAATGTTCTGCCAATGTTGAGGGGATAGCTGTGCTTACAGTTGGGATAACTGTAGGAATGATAACTTGCTGAGATTTCTTCAAATTTTCATTTTCTTGCATGAACGCTTCTATTTGGCTTTCCATTTCCTTTATTTGGGCTATCATCTTTAGAACAAGCTGACTTAATTCATCATTCTCAGTCTTTTGTTGAAGGATCTCCTTTGCCTAGGGATGTTCACTTTGAGGCAATTTCAGTTGTCTCCTGAGAGCTGCTATGTCTTCATTTTTCTGTCTGATTATGGCCTTTGCCCCTTCAATGTTTGCTGGGTCAGCTTCTGCTTCAATCACTATATCTTCCAATGCTTTGATTCTTAAGCCATTGGCATGCAATGATTCTTTATCCAATTTCATTTGAGTCTGAAGACTTATCAGTGTTTTTTCAAGCTTAATAGAATTCATAGTCTTGTTGACTATTTTGGAATATAGAATTTCTGTATTGCTCCTGTGGAATTCTATTTGGTCCAATTAATGGACAACATCTACATCCACTTCCAAGTCTGTCTTTGAGTAGTCTGCAATTGTTTTCGGATCAGCCACTGTGGGCTTCAAAAATGACATTACCAATTTGTTTGAAGAATAATCAAACGCTGAGAGGAGTCTATCTTTTTTCCCAGGCTTTTCTTTAAGAAACTTAGAATATACTTCATTTTTGAGTTCTTCATTTTTTTCTCTGATTTGTCTGAACCTAACTTGAATATTTGACTCTGTGTTGTCTGTTTCCTTGGAAGAAGGAATATCAAAATTTGTTTGTTTCTCAACCATGATAGTGTCTTCATTTTGTGCTTCAAGTTGGACATTTTGAAGCTCCTTGAGTGTTTCATTTAAAATTTAGGTGGCCTCATCATCAGTTTGATGGCAATTATTATCATCCACATTAATGGATTTATCCCTTTCTTCATCAGTAAATTTACTCTTCTTACTTTAGGGAATCCTGAATCTCTTATCTAGAATAGTTTCTGTTGCGAAACTGCTTTCTTCTTTTGTTTTTTTATGAGAAAGCTCAACCTCTTTATTGATTGTAACAACCTGTGCTTGATCAACCTGTTTGTCCTGTACATTGTTTCCCTGTATATCTTGTGAATCATCATCAAATAAAGTATTTTCCTCCCACTCAAGTTGATTGGAAAAATTTTCAATCTGAGGCTTAGAATCATGCAAGAAAGCAGACAATTTGCATTTCAATCTGATTTGGCTTAAAACACCCTGAGGATCATAATTCCACATAAAATTGTATGGGAATTTGTATTCTTTCAACTTGATATTAATCTCATTTACTGCTTCTCTGTTGTTAAAAATGAATGGCCCAACTTGATTTTTGAGTTTAAACTGAGTCTTTTTCCTGGAGGCCATAAAATTGAATTCATCTGCATTCAAAAGTTGCCTCAAATATTCTAGAGCAAAAATCCTTGTAGTCACAAATCTAGGCAGTTTATATGGGGCTAAGAGTGCACCATACACTCTGATCTCTGTGTGATTCTTATACAAGTACCAGTCCCCTATTTTACAGCTCTCAGATAGCTGTAAGATCCTCTTAGTTTCTTCCTTATTCAACAAATTCATTGCAGGTACTATAAAAAAGTCATTGAAGTTTGCATATGTGTATTCCCCGTTCCATTTCCTCAAAATAGATGACCAAAATACAATTGAAAGTAAATTCCCTTCTGGATCTTGCTTCTGAAACTCAATGGGGAATTTTTCTGTTTGGTAATACAAAAAGAGATGAAGTAGATATGAAGTATATCTAAAAAATCCTTCTTTTGGCAGTCTGGACAATTGGTAGTGCATATTTTCTACAATAAACTTGGCAAAATTGTATACAATGGATGAAGGCTGACCAGGACTTAAAGTAGATAGAAAACCCAAGATAGCAACATCAATGAATTCATCACTATTGTATCCCAGTATAAATGACAACATGGAGACAATCTGCCTTGTTTCACTTGGAAAATCAAATGTATCAAATGGAGGATTAACTTTAGGGACATTGACATGTGTAGGCCAAAATTTTTGAAAGATATTGAACTTGGAAGCAAAATCTAAGTTTAGGTAAAGCTGAGTTAAATCCTCTATTGACAATGAAGCAGCATTGGGGTGATGGTTTAATTGCAGCATAGAGTTTATGGATTCAACATTGATATAGAATATGACCTCCCTATCTTTATTGACAATGCACCTCTAGTCTGGAAGATATTATGATTGACACAATCTGAAAAAATCATGGGTTGAATGAGTAAGAGGGACAATATACTTTGGCAGATTAGAATCCCACACAGGTACATCCTTATAAATTTTCTCTACAGACTTGCCAAAACACCAGTTATAGACATCTAGTAGGTTGAACTCAACTGAAGGGTCAAAAATTCCGGAATCAAGATCAACTAGAGAACTACTTTCTTGTGAAGTTACTGGAGCTTGGATAGGTCTAACAACTTCAGTAGACTCAGCAATAAGTGCAAGGGTGGGCTTGTCAAGTTTAGAAGGCGCAGGCTGAGGTATCTTAGTTGAGGCTTTTTTCTGAGGTTTTGGGCCTCCTGCTTTGGGGGTTACTTGTTTCTTAGTCATTTTTAGCTGAAAAAAGCAAGTTTAAACTGCTTGCTAAGTTCTCTTTTGGAAAGAAGAGGTTTTTGAAGGATTTTTCAGGCAAAATTGGACTCTGAGCAGGTTTCTGTATGATAAAAAGGATTTTTAACGCATTGAAGATGGCTTTGATCAAGTTTAGCAGTGAAAATGATCAGGGAGTGGCTAAAACCTGCTAAAATGGAGAGGAAGGATTCTGGAGAAAATTTGACAGGGTTTCCCCTATATTTTGGATGTTTTAGGATTGTTTATATGGATAATTCAACTGAATTGAAGGAAATGGCAGTTTTTAATATTCAATTTCCTTTGAATTGAAGGATTTTGCATGTCAAAAAGGGTGAAAAATACCTGTGAAAGGTATATTTGTTGTCGATAAAGGTTGGAATTCCATTCACAGTATTCAATTCTGGTACATTGGACTGTCAGAGGTTATGGAGGCTCTCTGTGAATGAATTTTAGATTGAAATGGTCGCTCAAATGGCAATTGGTTCAAAATCGGCTTTGAAAATGGTGAAAACTGGTGAAATGTGATGAAAATATGGCTCTGCGGAGGTTTCTCAATGGTTTACTGGCAAATAGGTAAAATGTGATGAAAAAACATTAAGTTTTGATGTATTAAACCACAAGTCAAATCATAGTTCAATCACATCAATTGCAGGTTGGGTGGGAGCGGTTTTGGATTTAGCTTGAGTGGTTTTCATGCAGCTATGAGGTGGTAAGCTGAATTTAGCTTTTTGCATGCGATCCAATTATATTTAGACACGTCGGCAAGGGGTGGTTCGGGAAAACAACCCATATTGCATAACTTTTATAAAACATGGGTCAGGCACTTTATTTGCGCGATATAAGCTTCGGGCCGTCAGATCTGACATCGAAAAGTGAACGGTCAGGATTTAATGGAAAGATGGGGGAAAAGTGAAGTGGGAAAGGTGGTGATTGCGTTCAATTTGAATCGTTGGATTTGAAAGGGATGATCATACGGTTAAAATGCAACGCGATGGGGAATGGTAAGGGGCTGAGAACTTTTCATTGATTTTGATTGGAGCCGTAGGATTAGTGAAGTGTTGGGGATCAGATGGTTCAGATTTGATCCAATAGGGTGGAGGAATTTCTGAGGATTTATGTATAAATCAGACTTTATTCAATGAAAAGGGTGATCGGGAGGGGTAAAAGGGCTTTAAATAGGGTTAATATTTGCGGAGATGGGATATATATCATGGGGAAATGGTTAGGTTATAGTTTTAACCTTGGTTAAAGGGAGTCGGGATATAAACAAAGGGATGGGTTTTGAAGTTTAGTTTAAACAAAACTTCAATATTTTTGTTCTAAACACATAATAAAACATGTTTAAAGGTTTTTCACATATTTTTATTATATAGTAAATTAAATCAAAGTGATTTAAATACCATAGGGGTGGCCTATTTATATAACAATATATTTAGCCAAAGGGGGTATAAAGTGGGTTTTTTATTTAAACATGTGGGAATTAATAACTTTGGCTAAAATTTTATTAATGGGTTTTTGGGGTTTTATTATATAAAAGGGAGTTATATAATATAGGAAAAATGTTTTTTCTATAGGGAGTTAATAGATAAGTTAAAATTAATATGAAAATGGGACAAGGTATACTCAAAATACACTAACATAACCAAGTAAAGTGAAGTTTTAAAAGACAAATTTGCATCATACTAACCTCATCACTTTAACTTATGATAAAATGTAATTTTGAGGGTTTAATGTTTTCATGTGATGAAGGAAATTAGTCAAATGGGAATTATAGTATCTTTAAGTAAAAATGAGGTTTTACTTAGGATTATTCAGGGGAATGAATGCATGAAATGGAATAACGATGTGAGTTTGAGGCATTAATATAGACATTTAACATTTTCAACTAATCAACCATAGAGCTTTGGGTCCGGTCCCAACAAAAGTCAAGGAAATGCCTTGAGCCTTTTTGACTGATAGCTTAGAATGATTAATGTCTATGGGAAGGGGAAGTTAGTAATTTACAACCCCGGTGAACAATATTTACATTGATGCTTCTCACCTTCTCCTACCTACCCAATTTTACATGCTAAGATTTTCTCTTCCATTTTGATTAGGTGCATTTGTGCTAGCAACCTTTACAACATTTATTCTTTCTGAAAACAATAAAACTATCTAATTCTACACTTATTTCAACCAAGAATCCAGATTAAACTATTGGATTCACTTTATTTCTCTACCTAACTACTGAATTGTCATGATTAAACTGTATGACAATTCTTTATTCTCTATCTACAACATTTGAAATTGAAAAGTGACAGGTCAAGATTAAATTGTTCAACTCATCATAGACTATGGCATTTATTGACACTCTGCCATAGTCAAAAGTTAAAAGTAGTGGCATTTGTACTTGCACACTTTCATGTTTTATTCATTTTTCTTTTTGGGTCTTTTATTTTTTCTAAGTCCTTTGATTTTTCTTTTAGGACTTTTTACCCTCTTTTTGATTTTTTAATTTTTTTACAAAATATGTGAATACAACTTGCAGAAGGCAAAGTATGTACAAATTTACAAAATTACCATCAGTCAAGTCAAAATTATGAATCCTATATTTATAGGTCACTAACACCCCAGACCTGGATCAAGCTTGAAAATAGGGTTTCAGAAACTGCCCATTTATGGGCATCTCAATCACATCACGTTCCAAATTTTCCAATATGAAGGTGTTGTTACCTTTAACCTCAGCAATTTTGAATGGTCCGAACCACAAAGGGTCGAAATTTCCATGTTTTCCTTTGTCTGCTCTTCTGATATGCCACCTCAGTACCAAGTTGCCTGTGAGTAATTCTTTGTCTTTGGCATGTTGGTCAAACAATTCTTTCATTTTCTCTTGGTATTCTGCTAACCGTTCATTTAATTGACTGCGAGTCTCATCTAACTCGACCAATTGATTTATTCTCCGGGTCAGATCATTAGGCTCTTCCTGGCTGTCTTGTAGGAACCTAGCCACAAGAAAGGCCAGTTGTATTGGAAAAACAACTGCTTTACCATAAACTAGTTCATATGGAGATTTACCTGTTGATCGTTTATTTGTGATTTTGTTTTCCCACAGTGCGAATTTTAACTGAGAATCCCACTTCTTCTGGCTTTCATTTATAGTCTTCTTTAGTGCCCTTACCAGTGTTTTATTAGAAGACTCGGCCAAACCATTTCCCTGAGGATAAAAGGCTGTGGAATGCCTCAGGGTAATATGGTATTGCTGATAGAAATTAGTGAATTTTGCAGACTTAAAAGCTTGAGCATTATCTATCACAATCTTCATCGGGCAGCCAAACCTGGATATGATGTTCTCCTCCAAGAACTTGATCACCACTATATTAGTCGTGTTCCTTGCTGGCGTGGCCCCTACCCACTTTGTAAAGTAATCAGTAGTGGTTAGTATCCATTTATGTTGCTCGCTGGATTAGGGATGGATTTCACCTATGAAATCTATCCCCCATTGCCGAAAGGGCTCTTCTATGTGTACCGGGATCATAGGGAGAGGAGAAAAAAATTTTGCTTCTCAAGAAATCCCTTTGACATTTTTCATAGGCCCCGACTCGAGCATGTACATCCCCAAACAATTTGGGCCGCAAAAGCCAACCTTCAATATTTTATGAGCCGTTGACCTCCACTGTAATGCCCCCCACAATACCTTCGTGAACTCAAACATAACTTCCTCCACTTCTTTTTTGTTAAGCATAGGAGCAAGGATTCTCAAGGATCTTTCCAATATACTCGCCATTAGCGATGATGTCTCCCCGTGACTTCCCGCCCTTAACGTTCGATATTTAGACCATAAAAGCTTGGTGGGTATCCGAGAGTCAAAAGGTACTCTACGATATCTTTATACTGTGGCCAGCGCATGTCAGCATGAGTCTTTTGTGCATGTTTCTATTTAGTCGATCCTCCGTATCTCTGTGATAACTCCCCATCTCCCATAGATAGGTTTATCCCTAGGCCCGACAATTGGAATCGGAAAATTTTTTAGCCAAACCCCGTCCTCGATGAGCTTTGTGGGACAAATGTCCAATTAATATTCTTGGATCTTAGCAATCCATTTGCCCTTTCCCTCATCATCCCCCCCGAATCAGATATCTTTAACTGCAGTCCCCTCGTAGGCACGAAAGCAAGGATACATAATCAAGTAAGACACATCCCAAGGTTTTCAAGGATTTCACCAAAGCATATGCCTGCTTCTCTAGGATATTGTACTTTAACTTGGCATCTCATAGTACTTGGCTAAAAAAGGCAATGGGCTATTCATATCCTTCTTCGTTCTTCTACAAAAGTACTGCGACGATAGTATGTGGTGAATCAAATGAGAAGATCATGAATGGTTTACTATAATCTGGCCCTGCTAATATCGGGGCTTCTGCAAAAGCACCTTTAATCCTGTTGAAGGCTTCTCTTGATTCGTTCAACCACTTCACCTCATTTTTCTTTCTGAGCATATCAGTGATATGTCGAACTATCTCTGCATAATTTAGGATGAATCTTCTTAAAAAGTTTATGCACCCATGGAAAACCTGGACTTCTTTTTTATTGCGAGGTAAGGATATACCATTTATCACTTCCACTCTCTTAGGGTCGATTTTCACTCCTGCTTTGGTCACGATATGGCCCAATAGTTTCCCTTCTTCTAGAGCAAACATATATTTTTGGGGGTTTAAGGATAGACCATACCTGCGGAATTTTTCAAAAGTCCGTTGTAAATGTTCCACATGTTTAGCATCATATTTTGATAAGACTGTGATATCATCTAAGTATACCACTACGAACTTGTCCTGCTCTCCCACAAAGGCGATGTCCATAGCCCTTTGGAAGGTAGCCCCGACATTTATCAAACCGAAAGGCATACATGCATACATGAAGGTGCCCCATGGCATGGTGAACGCTATTTTCCTCTGATCTTCTGGTAAGACTTCCACCTGATTATATCCCGAGAAACCATCCATCATGGACATTTGGGAGGACCCCACTAATTTTTGCAATATGTGATCCATTTTTGGGAGGGGATAGTTATCTTTAAGGGAGGCCCTGTTCAAGTTTTGGAAGTCCACACACAACTTGATTTCTCTGTTCTTTTTTCGAACCGGTACCAAATTGGCCACCCATTCATAATACCTCAAAGGTACAATAATATTAGCCTTTAGCAACTTCTTAATTTCCTTTTCTATAGTAGGGAGCAGCAGAGGATTAATTTACCTTAGTTTCTGCTTGTGAGGTTTGGCTTCAACTCTCAGTGGTATCTTATTCAAAAGTTTTAAGATCTTGGTAGGACCAAGCAAAAACATCCTTATAAGAGTGAAGCAGCTGAACATATCTCTCTCGGTGTACTTCTGGTACTCATTTAGATAGTTTTATTATCTTAGGGTCTTCTTCTGACCCAACATTTATGTCCTCCACCTGTGTTTCTGGTGTTATCTTATTTGGGTTGATGGGGACATCATTCTTGTCAAACAACCTCTCCAAAGGTACCAACCCTTTGGGGATCACATTTCCTTTTAACCACAACACCTTATGACCAGCCACGGTCTCTTGCCACTTATTTTGGGGTCCTTCTTCAGCTTCCTCTTCATCTCCGGTATCAATAGCCAGGTTCATGAATTCCCCTACAGTCTCAATAAAACGTTTCATATGCTCCTCATCCTCAAACACCTACCAATGTTTGACATGATCTAGAATGGAAGGACGATAACGTACCTCTAATTCATACTTTAGAAGTGGATTCTGAGGTGGATGGAAATTTATTGCTGCCACAACCAGTGAATTCACCATCCTGTTCTAATCTCTCGGCATGAATTATATGTTGAAAGCTAAGAAAAAGTTCTCCACCAGATCCCAAACTTCATTTTTGTAGGCTCTCAGTCGGGGGTGTTTAGCTTGACACTGGTTCTTTATCTATCTGACCACCAGCTTTGAGTCCCCAAAAAATTTAAGGCTCTGAATGTTCATATTCTTAGCGGTTTTGAGACCCAGGAGTAGAGATTCATACTCTGCTACATTATTAGTGACTTCATATTCCAATTTGAAAGCGAAAGGTACTAACTGTCCTTTAGGAGAAATCAAGAGGACCCCTACTCCATTTCCTTCCATGGAATTAGCCCCGTCAAAGTGTAAAACCCACATCCCCTTTCCATCTTCATCTGAGGAATGTTGTGGTTTTTATAGACTATAATATGGTTCTTGCAAAAGCTCTGGATCTTCTTCAAGCATTAGAAATGAGAATTCTCCTTCTTTGCTATAGACCAACGAGTTTACAGAGCCATCGACTTTAGTTACCATTTTGACAAATCTTGACTCCCTGTACAACCTTCTTTCTTGTCCTCCAAACACTGGAATGGTTGCATATGTCAGATCTAGTTTAATCGATCCCCCAATCTTAGTACCCCAAGATCTGGATAGAAGGATTTTGAAATGGGCTAGGATATCCGCAACTACTATATCCATGACAACACTCTTGGCTGGGATCTGGGCCAAATTCACCACTAGGTCTTTGATCATTCCTAAACACTTAACCCTTTTGGAATCAGACGAATAGAGATATTTATAGGGACGGGTGATCTGGAGACCTAACTGTTCCATGACTGAGAGTGGTAATAGATTGTGAGAGGCTCCTGAGTCCAACATACAGTTGTGTAATAAAAAATCATGTATGACTAGAGAAACATAAAAAGGTGGAGTAGCTGAGTCCATTTCTTCTACATGGGGGCCAAAAACTACCATGGGTCTTTCTTCTTGGAGGTTCAGGGAGTTTGGGGGTGAAGTTACTCCATGGGGGAGCATGACTTGACAGACTTGAGCCTTATAGGAAGGTTGTTTAAGAAGTTTGACCAGAGGGATTGGGATCTTGACTTTCTCTAGCTCTTTTTGGAGTTTGAACACAGTAGTTCCTTTCTCTATAGAGGTATCTTTTAGTTCTTTAATGAAGATAGGAGGATTTTTGATATTTGGCGTAACTTTAGCATGAGTAATAGGATCAAGTGTGACTTTGGATGAATATGCAGGCAACTCCTTTTGTGCAGAAGAATCTTCGACAGGTTTCTTACCCTTGTTATCAATATTTGGGGGAACAACTTCCTTAGAAGGTGATTCTTCCTCTTGATCTTGAGTACGAGTCCACTTCCTGGAGGACCGAAGGTCATACTTATTATGAAATTGAGCTTGCATAAAATCGAAAAACTGCCTACAATAGTCATCTATGTCAGGTTCTTCAGTGGGATTTTCTTTTCTCCCTTCTTCTTCTTCCTGTAGGGAAAGACCTACCTCTTCTCCTTCTGAATAGGCAAAGCACTGATCCTCTTGCCCATCCGGAAAATCTTCAGCAGGACCCTCCATTTTTCCTTCTAGATATAAAGGAGGCTGGATGTGATCTTGTTACTCTTTCCTATCCCTTTACAAGATCTACAAAGGCGGCTTCCTATTCTGTTGGTTATAACCTCTGTTAAAAGGTGGCTGGGTTGGCCGAGAAGAGGCATTTTTAGCTTCGAGCTCCAGCTTCACCAACTTGCTGGAGAGGCTCTTAATTATCTTATTCATCTCATCAATCTTGTAATCTGATGCTTCCTTTTCTTGAATTGACGAAGAGGATTCTTCCTTTCCCTTTCGTTTGAAATCATGGTCCAATCTTCCTTTTGACTTCCTTGCAGAGGCAAAGTTAGCTTCTACTTCTAAGGCATCAGTCTGAGCCTAGTCGAGCATAGCCGATTTTTTCTCTCCCTTAAGGTGAAGCCTAATTTAGACTCAAAATCCCCCACGAACACTAATTTAGCAGCCGCTTGGGGTGGCTTGATATCATATCAACCGAGACCAGGCTATGGTTCTGGGGGCTTTTTTATAAATTCAACCACATCTTCGTTGTGTTTTTCTAAACTACTTTTAGCGCCCACCTCTGGGGTGGCTTGATATCAGCTGGAAAATTGGTGTACAGTTTATTAAATCTCTTTATAAATTCAACCACATCTTCGTTGTGTTTTTTCTTAGAAGTATTGAATTCTATAAGACAATAACTATGGTCCCTTTTTTCTCCCCATTTCCGGGTGAAAGAAGTTTCCATATCTTCCCAGTTAGCGATGGTATTATCCCCAAGGGTTTTGAACCACTTCCTGGCTTCTCCATCCAAAGATTGGACGAATAACCTCAGGACTACATCCAACTGCTCTACATTGAAATTTTTTACAAAGGCGAAGAAACCTTCCAGATGTTTCTGTGCTGTGCTGATGTCTTCCCCAGTGAATCGGGACAAGTGCTTCATGTAGTCCTACGATATATCATTCAGAATCTGTGGCAACGCCAGAGGGTCATATTTATTGAGCAAGAAACCAAGAACTTCCATGAGAGGAGGTGGAGCTAGAGTGGGATTTTGTTGGATAGTACTAGGAATATGTTGGGTTGTGGTTTGTAAATTGGCTAACCCTAGTAGGAATTGAGTAGTAGCTACTTGTTTTATATCTTCAGCTTTAGGGGTAGGGTGTAGGACAACTCTGGATGTGTCTACAGACTCCGCCTTGTATTTTAGCTTCAGTGGTCCGAGAGTGGGGTTATCTGGTGGGTAGTGGAGGAATCTAGCAGTGGATCCAGGACCTTGAACCTGAGCTAGTTGGGAAGAAGATGGAGAATATTCGAGAGAAAATTTGGGTATATCAGTCTGTGCAGGCTGCTTTTCCTTCTAAATCCTCTTGAATAGAATTTTCTCTGGATTAGATACATAGGGTGTTCTAAGCTGAGACGTATCTGACCTTAAGTGAGGCTTCTGATAAGCCAGGAATGCAAATAGATTTAGAGATTTTTAAGAACAGTGGAGTCACCAAGGTGAGGGATATACAACTCTCAACCCTTCATACTCGCCTAGTTTGAAGAGTGGATATGATTTTGTCGTACCCAGGGATAATATTCAAATTCGTTCCCCATCAACGGTGCCAAAAATATGTTGTAGCTCCTAGAGACAACCCTGAGTTGTGAAGGACCAGTGCCTAGGTCATCTTAAAGCCAAGAAGATATAAGGAATTTTTCTATGGTTAGTGGCAAGTACTTTCTTGTTCAAAAACATTTTTATGACTTCATAAATTGGGACCTGGATCTCGAGAAAGAAATGAATACACAGCAATACTCGATAGCAAGCAATTAGGGTCTTGTGAAAAGATTATCGAAGCAAAATATAAATCTACAAGCTGTGGGAAGGGCTAGATTGTGAAACACAGCACACAGATATAAAAGTGTATAGAACGGAGTGAAAATGGCAGTAAATAGAGAGGATATTAACCACAGATAGGCTTAACATTGCCTAAGAATCTATCGGCAGTCAATATAGAAGAAAGCGGATATATGAAGTGAAACATATGAAAATAACATCATAGCCCCGAGCCATATTTAAAGCACAATAGATTAAAGACATGAGTATTTGGAAAAGATAAATTCATCCCAATTAATCGTGTACTTGAATTCCAGAAGAAAATGATATATAACACAAAAGTAATGACGAGATGCAAAAACTTTTGTATTAGATTTAAACCAGAAGTACAAATCGCAACTGGTCTCACCAGGAATCCATCTCACAGCAAAATTGTTTCATTATATTCTTTCCCATTGGGATTATTCAACATGACATAGAGGAAATCCTAAAAACTTTACAAAAAGGAAATTCACTAATAAAAGTCTCTATTCTCCAAATCCAGAACCCTCTTTTGGACTTCGGGTCCTCCTTTTATATTTATTCCCTTTCTATTGTTAACAGAAGATATTTTTGGATCAGCATGTGCTCTTTGAAATATCTTCTCTGTTAGCTGTCTCTATCAAAATAAAAAACCGATGATGAGGAAGAACGCCTCTCATCATCTCTGTGGTGGCTTTTGTATGAGCGCCAACCGAAAATCAAACAACATGAACTGAAAATAAGAAGTGCATAGGGTGAAATGATGATTTCACCGATATTACAAAAGTAAGAAAATGAAAGTAAAAAGGCCACGAGGGCCAGAACATGATTATCATTTTTTGGTGGAGTGAGGTATAACAGTGGCTGACTGGGTTGGAAGCACCGATGACGCAGATGAACCAGCTTTGTGCTTTTGAGGCAGTGGAGACTGAATGGATGGTGTAACGGCTGGAGCGTTTGAAAAATTACTACATTTATGCCAGATGGATGCTCCTGAAAAAAGCATTGTGGCGAAGGTCTCCACGGAGGCTTGCATATCTATTAATTCTGAATAATCCACATGCACCATCAAACGCTGTCTGATCTGGCAGAGAAGGGAGATTTATTTCCCAAGGGCAGCAACTATTGTTTCAACTTTCAGGCGAGTGGTTTTCTCATAAGGGAGATTTGTCTGATTCATAACCACTGCCAACTTCTCATCATAATTAGTTAGACTTGGGAAAGCAGCAGTTTCAGAATCACAACATGAGGAGAGACCTGCTCTTACCAGCTCATTCCACTCCTCTTCAAACCTCTCTATTCCCTTAGCGACACGATCCAGACCACTCAAAGCGTTCATGTGTGTTGTCTCTTTCTTGATTATCCGCTTGATTTCCATTATTCCCCTAAAATGGTCTTCAATTCCTTGTGTGGCCAACTCCTCGGAGCATAAATCATTTAGGTAAGAAATGTATCTCTTGGCCATGGCTACCTTGGTCTTGGCTTCAGCCCGCCCTTCTTGCAATTTCTCTTTACACGAATGGACAACAACTTTGTTTTCATAAATCAGCAGGAGGTAATCCCATCGTTTCCTTACCTCTGTTCTGATGTTAGACCAAATGAGACGCCTGGCTTCGAGGAGAGTTGCATTCCCTTTCATATGGTTATTCAGATCCCTGATAACCTTATCTTGCTACTGCTTCTCCTTCTTGGCCTCTTCCACTTCTATTTGCAGAGCCACTATAATTTTATTACTTTGTTCCACCCTAGCCATCAATTCTTGAACCCTCTGTTGAGCAGTGCGAACTTTTTTCTCTGAAAACTAGAGGTCCGAGAGGGCCTTAGTTAACTGCGTTGAGGTAGCATCCGCTGAGTCCAGAGTTGGAGTCGTGCAGACATGAGTATCCCACTTCTCTTGCAAGTCAGTGAATCTCTGTCTGAGGGCAGCCAGCTCTTCAGCCGTTTTAGCATTCTCATCTCTTTCCCGAGCGAGGGTATCAGTAAGGGCTGTTTTTTCATTTTCTTCTTGATATAATTCCTCGGGCCACACATAGTCCCCTTGAGGAATTTTAAGCCTCTTCTTCAATTCCAAATTTTTAACCTCTAAATCCCGGAAGATTTTCATTCGGATCCCGTCCTTGTCGCTTCCCTTCTTGCTCATTATTTTCCTAAAATGATGAAGGTTTTTGCTGACCCCCTGGCATTTTTCCTCTCCTTCTTTAGATTATCCACCACCTCCTTATATTTATCTTCAATTTTTCTCAAAGCAAGCGCCAGTTTCACGACCTCATCTCTCAACATATCTCCAATGCATTGATGCAAACCTAGTTTATCAGTAAAGGGAAATTGTGACAAATTCACAGCTACCTCCAGCGCCTTGTAGCTGACTTCATTAGTAGTGGGTTCCAGCACTGCCTCCGTGATAGAAAATATCAGCTGTTCTTTGTCCATATCCAGTTCTGTAGTGAGCCGGGTATGGTACTTGTCTACGAAGCTCGCTAATTTTTCCCAAAGCTTCTCCCTCACAGTCTTGTTTTTGCTTCTAATTTGTTCTCTCACTTCGACTCTACTTACCGAAGTGGCTTGCGATAACCCAGAAGGTTCTGAAGATGACACTCCATCATATTTTACTCTGAAACCCCCCTTGCCTCTATCAGGCTCCCCGTACTTGACCATCTCTTCCAGGGGTAATTCATTCCAAAGGATCTCCACCTCGTCACTTTTTTGCTTCTTAGAGGGATGAGATCCCTCCCCTGTATACAATCCCTCTAGTTCTTCTGAAAACTCCACTTCGTCAGCATGCCCTTTTCTGCCTGTGCTTGCTGAAGTGGTGTCGCCCCTTCCCTCTGCTGCCGAAGACTCGACCTCCATCTGCGAAGCCAAAGGCCATGTGTCAAGGTTAGCTCTCCATTCAATGAAGGGCCTAGTCTCATGCACATATGCAGTGGACCTAATCTTCCTTTTCCTACTTGATATAATTCCTTTTGGGTCGTAGGGCCAAACTTTCCCCAGCACTAAATCCTTTCCCTGAAGCAGCGTTTCCAGTGTGGAGAGGGCATGTCTTGAATTAACAGTAAAAGGGCCGACGGTAGTAGGAAGCTTGAGGATATAACCCTTCTTATAGGGGACAAAATCGAACTGGTCGGCCTTCATGGTTTGACGGATGTACTCGAGGGCGAAAACCCGCATGGTAGGAAACAACAGCAAGCGGTAAGGAGGCACATCCGCTCCATAAACCATTATCTCCGTATAATAATCAAATAGATACCAATCCCCTGTGCTTTCTTCCTCGCCAAATTGCAACCAGTCTTTCTTCTTGTGAAAAATCCTGGGTGGGGGACTGTAATAATTATGGTATAAGCGATGGACATGAACTCGTTTAGGAACTTTGAGTAACCCCTCCCATTAGGCTGCTGCCGAACTGAAATTTTCCACTCAAATACGGTTCTGGGCTGGCCGTTCGTTCTGGAGAGCTTTTCAAGGCCCAAAGCTTCAAACTTGTCAGAATGCTCGAACAAAAACAGGTAAAAAACCAGCGATCAGAAATGAAAAGCCCCCGAGGAGGACATTTCTTGGAATTGGGTCTTGATGGCCGAAGCTAGAAAGGCTGGAATATCTAGAACAACACCTGGTTGAGATATGAGCTAGAGGAGGGCTGTACACTCTTTAGACACCCTTTCGACCTCCCTAAGTCCTAATAACCCAGATATGAGAGCAAGAACCGGCTAGAGGCCGTCGGAAAATGGGGTTAAGGGTACCATATTTGAAGACGGAAGGGAAGTAAAGAGGGAATTTGAGATGGAGGAGAGGAACTCACTATGTTGCTTCCAGGGTAATTTAGAGAACTGGCGCGACAGAGATAACTCTGTGAATGTGACATATTCCGGGCTGTGTGGGAAATGAAGAGCGTTCTTGATGAGCTCAGGGGAAATTCGGAAGACCTTGTTTCCTTGAGTCGAGAGGAATACCTCTCTGCGCTCGTAATAGGCGTCTCTAAGCCAATAGATGAATTTTGTAATTGGAAATGTGGTCGGAGCTACCTGGTAGTACAGGCTAGACCGAACAACTAAGAACCAATGTTGGCCTTTCACATGAATTTCTAGTAAGTTATGATGGAAGTGGGAAACACTGAAAGGGTACTGCGGGTCATGAATGTGAGCCTGCGTATCAGTAAGAGGGTCGGGTCTGGGGATGGCCCTAACTTCACGTGCTTGGGGAGTTTCAGGTTCAGATTTCTTAGACTTGACTTTAGCAATGACCATTTTGAAATAGAAAAGGAAGGAAAAACGTAAGTAACGGGAATGGCTATTTACCTGTGACTTGTGCGGGAGAGAACCAAGAAGGAAAATGACGTGAGGAGGGAGCTAAAAGAGACCTCGCTCCCCGAAATCCAAAATTTAACCGTGAAGTAAACAAAATGAGAGATTTACGCAAATGAGTCTCTGGTGGGGTTAAACAGGCCGATTTTATGTAAAACGAGGCTCGGTTGACAACTAGGAGGGATGATGTCATAAGGATGTCGACACTGAGGCACGTGACACTGGGTTATTGGTTATTCAGGATCGGGTGGGTGTGTGCCACGAGCCGGGCTTAAAACTGGTACTGGTCGTGTACCAAGTTCCCTAATATACCGTACCTTCGCCTCCAAATGCGTCACCTGTTCGTCCCGAGGGGCCCATCGTATAATTTCAACGGGGGCTTGGGAAATCCCTTTGCACTGTGTCATCGACCCGCGGAATGAAAGAACTGTGGTCCCACTAGGCTGTGACATCATGTCATTCCGGGGGTCGAAGCTCCCATCTCTCCATGCTTCCCTTGGTACCCCCAGAATGCTTCCACGTGGTTGCGCCTTTGACACTTAACCTGTTATATGTCCTGTTGACCTTTGCGCTTAGTTAAAAATCCTTTTCCAATGTCTTTCATGTGTCTTATTTTGTGCAAAGGGACCACATGCATTTCCTTTATGTGGCTTTGTTCGTATATATCTTACCACAGTGTCCCTATGCTTGCTTTTAAAGTATTTTCTTACCAAACCTTTTGTAATGAGGGATACCATGAAAACAGACACAACCATCTGCCATAATTAGTCTGCTGTATCATGAATAATAAAACTCCTCGCAGCTTGGATGGTGGAAACTAGATCTAGGGTCTTGATTTTCGCTTCTCGAACTAGTACGATTCTATCCATGCAATTGATTGTGTTGAAGTAAAACATGGTAGAAACCACTTGATTACCAGCCAATGATGTGAACTGTTAACAAGTGTGAGTGAAACCACCAATAATGACAATGGCTCTCAAAGTACTCAGTACAATCCACAAAGTGTGAATAAATGATTTGCAGTCGAACACTTCATGGAGTCATTTGATCGAAGGTCAATGATGCAACTTGTTGTCGAAGGCGAGAAACCTACCATTAGGGCATGCAGATCCCGAGGTACTGATAGGATTCTAGATCAAATTTCTATATAATGAGCTGTCATTGATAGAAAGTGACCCTTCATAGGAAAGCTTATGACACAAAACCATTAGATCAAATTTTGAAGAAATATTTAGCAAGGACTGACTCAGGGATGGTCAACGCTAATGGAGACAAGTGTTTGCAATGAATGGTTTTATTTGAACTGTCCCTTGAACACATAACGACACTGCATATGGTTTGGTAACAATTGACCTAAAGCTAATACCCAGAAACTGGCTGAATACTTTCAATGTGGTTTGATTAACTGTTAGACAAATGATTTTCCAAACCTAGATACAAGTGTGACAGAAAGTGTTGTGTTGAAGAGTGGTATAATGCTTTTCAAAACAAGGGTAACAACTAGATTCATTTTCTCTCTTTTGCCCCACCATTTCTGGAAAGTACCTCTTTATTTTTGACAAGCTTGAGGATGATAAAATTTTCTTGTTGTGTAAGCTCATCCATTAGATGAGTCCAACTTAGTATTAAAATCGAACCCTAAGAAGGAGTGGTTCGTTCCTATTTTTATTTGACAAGTCCTTTACTGTTAAATTTTAACGAGTCCAGTACAGGTGAAACTCGATGTTTTTCAATTTTAGGGAGTCAGAAGAAAAACATAAGAAAACTCCGTGGTTGTTCTTTTTCGTAAATTTACTCTCAAGCCCAAAAAAGGATAAAATAATACAAGAGAGAACTCTATTGACCATGATTAGTCAACGTATACCTTTTTCATAAATAGTCCATTTCAGTCCGGAAAAGGGGTAAACTTATACTGTAGGGACGGATGTTCATTTACTTTAACGAGTTCTAATAGTCAAGTACTTAGCGATATTTTTATATTTAGAGAGTCTGAAAAGGGCTTAAAAGAGAACTCCATGGTTTCGCTTTTTCATAATTTTCAAGAGCTCGAAATAGTGATAAAAAGTGTACTCATATGGCAGAATTTCAATTTAATTTACGAGCAGGAAAAGACGGAAACAACTCGGAATTTTCATGTGTTTTATGAGAATAAAATATAGGAAAATAATCTTGGGATTTTCATGAGTTTAACGAGTCTTGAAAATAATAACCGAAATGGACTCGAGATAGGTTTCATTTTATACAAGCTTGAAACATAGGAAAAATTATGCTTGAGAGTGGTTTCATTTTTACACAAGCTTGAAACGTAGGAAAACTATGCTTGAGAGTGGTTTGTTTCATTTTTACACAACCTTGAAACAAAGTAAAAAATCATGCTTGAGATAATTTTTAATGCCCCCCAAGCGTAACCTACAAGAGCATATTTCCCCCAAGCTTCATTTCATTCACCTAAGTAGACTAATGGTTACTAATAGATGGATGGAATGAAGGTTCATTTACGAGATCAGATGAAAGACTCAACTTGACACTTACGAGATCTAACCAAAGACTTGACTCAATTAGGAGAGGATTTGTTTCATTTTTTTAATGATTTGGAAAAAGGAAAATAACTATGCTCATTGCCTGATTCATTTTTTAACGAGGTTGACACAGTAAAAGGAACTGTCCTCAAGATGACCTATTTCATTTTTTTAACGAGGTATGCACAGGAAAAGAACTATCCTCATGGAAACCTGTTTCATTTTTTAACGAGATTGACACAGTAAAAGGAACTCTCCTCATGAGGGCTTGTTTCATTTTTTAGTGAGGTTGACACAGTAAAAGAACTATTCTCATGAGAACCCGTTCAATTTTTTAACGAGGTTGACACAGTAAAATAACTATCCTCATGGAAACTTGTTTCATTTTTTAATGAGGTTGACACAGTAAAAGAAATATCCTCATTATTGATTGATTTATTTTTTAATGAGGTTGACACAGTAAAAGGAACTATCCTCATAAGGACCTGTTTCATTTTTTAACCAGGTTGACAGAGGAAAAGAACTATCCTCTGGGTTTGTTTCATTTTTCAACGAGGTTGACACAGTAAAAGAAATCTCCTCATGGGTTTGTTTCATTTTTTAACAAGGTTGACACAGTAAAAGAACTATCCTCATAAGGGTCTTGATCATGGCTTCAAACTGGAAGAAACACATGTCAAGGGACACTCCTCGATCATGGCTTCCAAGAGGTCTTCATCAGAAGGAAGAACAGTTCTCTAGAAGGAACACATGTCAAGGGACTCAATAGGGATAAGAACATCATGTTCAAATGCCCCCATATATTTCACCATGTCAATTATCGGATCTAAGTCAAAAGAAGTCGAGCAAACAGTGAGAGGCTCGCTTGCATTGGTAACTGAATTGGTTGCCAGATAACTAACTCGTGGCAAGGTAGATACCACTTCCGTATAAGGAAAATTCAGGGGTGTTGGATTATTGGTAGTCAAATCAAGACTAAAGAATGAAAGTTGATCTACAGTCATATTTTTTCCATTGTGAGGGAAATACATCATGCGAAAGAGTGTCGATACAACAACTTTCATTGCATATACATAGTCTCACACGAGGAGAAAATTGAAATCCAAGGGGCCTTGGACTACCATAAGATCAATATAGATAGTTTTACCTTCCAAGGTAATAGTAAAATTAGGAAGGATCCCTAAAGGTTCACTAACGGTTATGTTAAAAGCTGACAGATTCTATACAACAGGCACAAGCTGAGGGGAACCCAAAGCTTGCCAAGCAGTTGAGGAATACTAATAGAAGCACCTTCATCTATATTTGTGCGACACACATTCTTACCACAAACCTTCACAATGATTTGGAAAGGGATGGAGGAAGGAATACGAAGTTCTGTCAGTCTATTCTAATCAAAGGAAAAGACTTCAGTACTTGGAGGGGGTTCTGTAGAAACAGGTGAAATGCCCCTTGGCGTATAAGAATCTGATGTAATAAGAAGAACCTGAGCGGTATGAATTTCACTCTCTACAGGGAGGGTGGGATCGACCGAATGTGAAATCAATTCGACCACTTGATCAACTAATGAATCATCAACTTGAGTGATATCAGTTTCACTCTTTAATGAAAGAGTGGGATTGACTGTACTTTGAATTAGATCAATCACTTCGTCAGTTGACGGTACGTTGGGAGAAAGTTTACAGTAACCAGTTGGAAGTTTTTGCTGTGGAACAGTAAGGTTTTCCAACAATTTTGAGGCTTCATCTATGTCAGGGAAAATGTGAGTTTGATGACTCCCTTTGCATAACCTACAAGGAAACCTAACTTTACCCTTTTTCCCAGGAACCTGACAATCACTAGTTGATGGATCGACAATAAGTTGATGAGATATTTCTGACCATACTTCCAACACCTTAGGAATACCAGGAAAATTGATAAGGAAGTGGTCACCCTTACAAAGCTTGCAAGGGTATCCGGGTTTGTGATGCATGTTGGAGGTTTCCTCAACATTACCAACACTTACAACAATGGTTGGTTGGTTGAATTATTTCTTATCTTGCTTCTTCTCTTCTTAGCCACATGGTTACTAGCATCAAGGCTTTTACCAAGCGAAGAGGAAGAAAGGGAGGAAGACATGTTGGGTGAAGAAGGTAAAGGGTCAACATGAGGTTGGTGATGTTGAGATGGTGAACTCTGTTGAGGTGAAGCATCCGTTTGAGGTGGAAAAATATGAGTATTCGAGGCCAACAAAGTTGAAAATAACCATACCAGTAAACTTATGGTAAATCTAGGTAATGAAAATGTAGCCATATAAGGAGGACCAACATTTCCAAAGCAAGGAAAAGTACTAGGATTCTCGTTAAGAGGGGTTATTTGGTTGGTAAATTCCATAACAGTTGCCATTAGATTCAACTTCAGTGAATTTAATTAACAATTTAAAAATATTCACAATTCACAATTCACACCTAACAATTAAAATTCACAATTCACACCTAAGGTCTCTAAAAAGTAAAAATAAGCAAATGAACACGTGCTATCAAATCTAGGAGTCAAACCACACACAAGCAATATGTTTCCACAATAAAAACACTAGTTGGTGATGAAATCCAACGTCGCAGAAATTAATGTGGAAAACTGGCTGTTGGAACAGTTACCCTGACAACCTGCTTAATGAAACAGACCGGTGCAAGTACCTCCACTATGCCATCTCAAAGTGAAGTGCACCCTCTGGAAAGTCCAAGTGAGTCTAGTCAACGTCTGCTCCAGGTACAGTGGGACCTTCCCTCCACTGTCATCTTGGGAAAAATCCTAAAGATTATGGCCACTAATGTCACCAACTGAGACAATTATACCTAGGGCAACAGTCTATGATCCGATATACATGCAAGGGTAGAGTAACAAGCTCAATCCCCTTGAAGGCTCCTTGATACAATCCAAGGTTTACCAACAAGTGACCCCAAGCTCCTCGACAATGGTATATCTGAGGTTTACCGTTTTTAGTATGTGCACATCTGCTATCTTTCCCAATGAGATAGGTACGATTACCTCACTGGTTCTGACATGATCTCGTGCTTGACTCTTTTAAGAAGAGCTTCCTAGAGCACAATTGCAACAATTGGAAATTTTCCCTACCGCAAGATGCTACTTGTTTGTTTAGTTTCTTTGGAAAGTTAACTACAACCTATTCCAAAGCACTAGCCTAAGCTAGATTGGTGAAAAGATCCCTAGAAAATGTAAAAATTTCTAGATGAATTTTAATTAAGTGCTGTGTTATTTGGTTGTTATTATTCAAAAGGTAAATGGATATGAAACCATAGGTGTTATGACCTGACCCAAAACTGAATGCGATTGAATATGATAATGTAATCTTTTCAATTCTATGAATCCTAATTAAAGTAAGGAAAGAGGTTCCATTCACTTCCAACAATGCAAATATTGATAAATAAGAGAAAATATAACAAATTCTCTAATGCACTAATTTTATGAAGAAAAACTAATGCTTTTTCCAGAATGTAAACTATGCAAATGTAATCTATGCACAATTCACTTGACAACTATGCAAATGTAACCTATGCACATTTTTCATTCATATTCTGAAAATGAGAATTCTAATTATGAAAATGTGGTCTATGCAAGAGAATTTTGAGATACAAGATGATTCTAATGTAATATAAGAACCAATCAAGTGTAAGTAAAGAAAATTGGGTTAGAATTCCAAAGGTCAAAAAATTAAAACACTCAAAGGCGATTAACACTCAGACACAATGAGGGGGAATTTTTTTTGAAAAAACAAAAGCAAAAAGATGCAAAATTGTTAAGAGACTGAGACAAACCTCAAAGTAACGACCAAAGGAAATCAAATTAATAATTTCTCAAAAAAGAATATTCAAAACACCCAATTAAATTAACAAAGACTGACACAAAAGTTAACGTAAAGAAACTGACATATGACTTTGACTGTCATTTTAAGACAAGTTTGGGCAAACAGACAACTGGCAACTGCTCCTAAAAAGAGAATTCTTAATTTTTCAAAATTTTTTCCACAAGTCCATAGGTTTAATGAGAACAATGCAAAATTAACATTGTTCTGAACTAAAATTAGTGGAGGCTACCTACCACTCTCAAATAAAATCATGAGTTAGAACACAGAAAACAAAATTCGTATTTTCTTTCTTTGTGACTACACTTATCTACCCAACCCAAAGTGAAGACTAACTAAAATCAGACTTTAAAATTCAAACTGAAAATGAAAAGAAAAACTAAATTCTATTCTCATGCTGAGTTGCCATTTTGTTATGCTGGATACAACTCTTCAGCGGAGAAGAACGATCTTCCTAGTATCCTATGATAATTGTGTCAAAAAACCAACAAACCATTTTCTCTAGATCATTTGTGATTCAAAATTATTAATAGCAAAGTATGAGGACATGCCCATACCTAAAGTCCAACGCTTGCTGAAATCTTCTATCCAGTTGCTCCAAAAGAGGTCACTTCAGCATGTGAAACCTGTAATCAAAGACAAATAAAAGGATTAAAAGCACCTACAAGATATAATAATTGAGAAAACACTAATCTATCTCAGTGATCAAGGAATCCAAGAATTGAATTACTCAAATAGATACATGAACAATTCAATGAGAAAATAGAATCCATTTGTATTATCTTTTATAATAAGAAGTAAACTTACAACCTTTCGCCTTGATGTTATACAGGTTATTTCGGGGTCCTGAACAACCGTTCCTCCTTAAGATTGACAAGTCTTCTTCTCTCTGAACTAGCATGAAGTTATTGACATGAGTGTGTGATAATTCTCATATAAAAAATGGCTAGTATAGAGAGTATGCTCTCTCAAGAATTTCTTCAGCAATCACCACATGTGTGATTCTACCATTTACCAACTACTATCTACCCTTGAGACTGAAACATGAGCTCAATTTATAGGGAAATGGAGGTAGTTTCACTTCCATGAAGAGGGGGATGGATTCCTCTCATGAAGGGATTTGAGCTCCATATACCAAGGGATAAAATCCATGAGTAAAGGGATAGAGCTCATGAGTATAGGATAAAGCTCGAACTGAACGCGCTTCTAGAAGTTTCCAGTTGGGAGAATATTCGACCAGCTGGTCTTCTAGAACTAAATTTTTCCTTTCTTTGACTGTTTACATGGGTCCACAGGTTTAATATGCAAAACGTGTGGGATGTGCCACATGCTATAGAGCAAATATCTGTGGATCCGCAGGCAAGGGCTAGGAATTTTAGGGTTTTAATGAGCTCTTCTCCAATTCCAAGACTTGGTTTAGGAATATTAGGTTTTTTTGACTTTTAAGGGAGTGTAATACAAGTAATGATGAACCTATATTGACAGTCAAATGTCATGGTGACAAAATAACGTGTAACAAGGTCAAAATTTCAGTGTGACCCAGGGGTAAGAGCCTTGAATGGTTGGGTTACCTACTCGGGGTGTTGTGGTTGCTATACAAGGTATGTATGTTGTGTTTCTGTCATTTTCACTTCCTTAAGGTCACCTAGGAGCTTGAATCTCATTATAATAGCATCTTGTCACATGTTTACGCTGGTTGGCCGGTTATTTGGGTAGATGTGGGAATAGGGTGTTACAATCTACGTGATCCTCATAACCATCTGTGCCCTCAAACTCATGCTCAACCTCCTCCTCAGGCTCATGATATCTAAATCCATGTCTCCACCAACAAAATCGCCCCCTGGTCTCACCCTCTAATTGTCCATGGCCTGTTTTCTCCTTTTGAGGATATCTGGTGCCTTGATTTTGTCAACTCCCCACATGGTGTAGATGGTTGTACCCCCACGACTTGTGCACCTCTAGTGTCTTTGTTTAAGGATAAGGATGGATTTGTTTCAACACCTTCCTCAACTGAGCCAATCTCTCATCGTTCTAGCGGATTCCACCCCAAAATTCTTGCATACTAAATCTTCCTTCAGCCATGGATTTGACTATGTTTCAATCCGTCACTATGCATATATGCCCAAATATTCCATGATCTAGTTGACTACCCCACAGTTGGTCAAGATCATGGCTCTAATACTACTGTAATATTCCTATAGGAAAATACAGGAAATAACAGAGGCTATGAACTAACCACAAATTGAAATCTCCAAACACATGCAAGCACATGAATTAAACACCATAAATATGAACTAAGCTCTAAGCCATTTTATTAATATGAGTAGAATGGGTAAAATAAATGGTAATAGTAGAACCCGGGCTTGCTACAAGCAAGCAAGGCAAAACATAAGTGATAATAATGAAGCCCAAGTGTTGTAGAATCTTCTCCCCAATTTCTGTGTTGATCCAAAAAAATTTTGTTACTGCTGCCAAGTAGGAAATGGAAAGTATGCCCTCAAAAGTTCTCAAAAAATTATAAGAAATTATTTGGTGCAATTTCTCAACAAGGCCAACAAAACCCATAAAGGTATTAGCCCCAAACCAACTGTCCAAGAAACCCACAAAGTGGTGCAAATTGTCAGTTGACTAATAATACACACTGCTGAAAGAAAGTGGATTTATGTCTTGAATATTTCCCAGATCACGCTGAAAATGCACCCACAGACTTCTCTTTAAATACCCACAAAACCCAGAAAATGTTTGGGCTAATTCCGAGTGGCGAGAGATCCCACCAAATAGTGCAAGTGACCCACTGACTGACTACACACATTGCTGAGAAATAATGCTCCAGTAACTCCAAATCCTCCGTTGTAATGCCACTAAAATTCCACACAAAGTCCCCTTTGGAATCTACCTTCTCCTCCAGCCAATCTCCTATAGAAATTAGTTTTCCTCTTATCCTGTGTAAGATTTCTATAATGAGCTCTGTGCACTGCCAAAATGGAGAAATTTGGCCCACCAAATGGCCAAGACTTATGCCCTGAAAAACACTACCAAAATTCCGGTCTCAAGGTTGGAAATCTCTCTTCAAATCACCAGATATCTTGAATCACTCTAGCTAAAGAAATTTGTGCTCCACAAACTGCGTCTGCGCCTAGAAAGTGCGCAGAACTGAGTGAACACCTGCAATAAAGCTCAGTGGAAATCTTGAGTTGGACTCCGCAAATTTCCTCACTAGGGAGACACTCAAAGTTCTTAGAAATGAGGGTGGAATTCCACTTGGAACTCTTGTGCTAAACAACACTTCTCTTCTTGTGCTAAACAACTCTAAGAGAATATGAAATGTGAAGTGTAATAGTCAAAAGGTGATCCAAAAAATGAGTCCATCCTCTTATAATTTCCCTTCATGCCTCGAGACTCCTTTTTTAATATTATTTTATTGGCGGAGGCAATTTTACAATAAGTTACTTTTGGCACCATTTAATAAAACAATAATTTGCCACTAATCTCAAATAAAATAATACTAGCCACCTTTATCCAATAATATTTTCCCATTTTTAATTAATATTACTAAAATTAGGCAAATTCATTAGTGACTACCATGCTCACAAAATTGGGGATATTACATTAACCAAATACATGAACCATGAATTCAAATCCTGACAAGATAATGACACATGCAATCTGTTACTTGCAAAATCCTCCAACTTGCTACCCTTTCTTTTCTTGATTTCTACTCTTTCTTACCTTTGTCGAATTCCTCTTACACTCCCTTTCTTTTCTTTGCTTACTTTCTTGTGTCTTCCTTTTGTCCCAATGTTCTCTCTCTCTTGTTGTAGCTGCTCTCCTCTTTTCCTCCAAGTGAGCAATGCTAGAAATATCCAAGAGTGTGTTAGAATGTTCTCTCCCTCTTTTCTTTTCATTTTTTTCTTCAATTTCCCTTGCATGCATATTCTTGTCTCTTCATCTTCCTTTTCTATTATTTTCTTTTATTGCTTATATTAAATTTCCTTTTATTTCCTTTTTCCTTTACCAATGCCAATGCCAATTTCCATAGCCAATAAATAATTAAGCACGAGTGGACCCCAATATAATTTTTTCCCTTCATTCAACTTTGAATATGTGTCTCATGACCTTGGTCTTATTTTTCCTTTTGTAATTCCATTTATTACACAGAAACTTAACCCGTGGATGTTGCATTTAAATCAAAGGCTTCTGGATTTAACCACCGAAAATTTTTGTTGGTGTGTGAATGCTTTCCAATGAATAACTAACCTTTTTCTGCATACATCTATGGTTGTATAGATATTTGGGAATGGCTAGGTTGAGTGTCAACTTCCTTAACATCCCCTGCAAAGTTATGCTCATTACTAAGTTAATTAATTGAAAAATTTGTTTGATATAATTACTCAACATCATTAGATTGTTGCTTAAAATTTAATTCTTATATGTATTAATGTTTCACTATAGAGATTATTCTATATGCTTCTACTTAGATTAGATAATTATATATTCAGGGAGGATATTTGACTCTCTAATTTCTCCTTCATTCTTCTATAAAACCTTTAAATAATTTTACATTGTCATAGTTGAATGTCAACGCTTGGATTAGGTCTCTGCAGGTAGGGTTTTATTCATTTAAGTAGGGATTTGTGACTCATTAACAACCACCCATCCAAAAACCCCTAGATCTGGTCATTGTGATTCAAAGGCTGTTGTTAAGTGATAATGAACACCATTAAAGCCTCGTAACACTTGAGGGATAACCCTTTGGTTCAAGGGCCACCTTGGACCTAAAATAACTGAGTTGGTTTCTTGGCACAATTTCTAGCCAATAAACTGTCTTCAAGAAATAGATACAACATTTGGCATCATTGCTGGTGAGCGCGGTAGTGAAGATATATTTCCCTGGTGAATGATCAAGACTATATGTATTCTTTGTTGGTGAAAAAATATTAGACATTTGATTTTTGCTCATTCCTTTCACCTCACGACTCCACTTTGTTTATTTGGCAATTCCATGGATAACATATTCAACTGGTTTGAAATATCAAATGCACTTTTTGTTGTGTTTTCTCAAGGTTTAATGATGACTGCTTTCAACAATTTATTTTTCTTCCTCTTAGCAATGATTAGAAATTCCAGTCATCAACAAAGAATACAATCTTCAAAGTTTAGTTGTAAGTATAAATTTCTCATGGAAATTCATTTTGATCTTGTATATACTTTTCATGTTTTTAGCTGTTGGCAAGGTGGTATTTCAGATAATCGATTCTTCACATGGTTACATTGGAAGTATGACTACACTTAATAGTGCAAAATTTCAGTCGAGTAGATTAGGAGTGTGAAATCAAATAAGTTTGTTTTGTTAGCATTTGGTGTGTAGTATATGGATTGATTTAATGCCAGTTTGCAATGAGTGGAATGGTATTAGCTTAACTTTGAGCAGATTACAGGTCACAAGATCATTCGACAATGTTTTCTTTACACGAAAATGTTCATGAGCAGACTTATCAAAACAATGAGCTAGCACATCATAGTTATGAATTAGAGATTAAGGGAAACAATGAAGAAGAACAAATTGTCCTAGATTATTTTGAAAACAAAGATGCCATTCAGGCATTTGCACCTCTTGAAGTAAGACATTCAGAATTTTCAGATAGTCAAGATGATATTTTTTACTGAAAAAAATGAAGGATTACCTCTGGACATTATTTCTCATATACATGATGTGGTTGTTCCAACTGATTTTTTTCAAGAGCATACAAAGTTTTTCATTGATAGGGATGATGAGAAAGATAAATAGAGTGCTCTTATTTGTTTTCATAATGATATTGAAGTTGGTAAAATGAAACAAGAAACAACATGAAAAAGTGAAGGAAACCTTAAATTTTCTTTTCGGTGCTCAAGAAAATTTTGGTTTCAACGTTCATATTGTAGTATGGTTTTTAGTTGCGCATATTTTAGTTTTTAGTTGTAGAATTATTTTCAGTTTAAGTATTAGTTGATAGATTGGTTATAGTTTGACATTAAATTTGTACAAGTGTTTTCACTTCAAATTATGAGCAGGTCTCAGGCACAAGTTACAGGTTTATTGGTAAAGTAAAAATTCTTTAACATATTAGCTATGACTCCATTAGGCCAATGTTTAAGGCACTTATGCTAAGATTTATTTTTATCTACAATAGGTGCTTGTTTGCTATATGATTTGGTGATGAAAAAGAATGATTTTAGATCACTCCAGGGTTCAGGTTATACGCTAAAGGTATGACTCCATGTTCAATGAATTCAAGGCATATATCTACAAGTTCTCATCATCCCACAGGGGAAGCAGTCCCCAGTTGCAGCCAATGTTGTAGCATTTTCTTGTCCAAAGGATCTAGTGAGAATGCTTTGAAATTTTTCAATTTCATTCCTAACCAGAATCTTAGGCATATGCAAACTTTTATTAATTTTGTTTAAAATTTGGAGCTTGGGGCAATAAATTTGGTTTTTATAAGCATTTTAATGCTTTGATATACAAGTTTCTTTTAATTTTTATTAAAAACTATTGGGCTCAGGCTCAATATCCAAGTCCAAATCATGCTTCATATCCCATCAAAGTCCAACCACTCAACAACACCGAGTGCTAATGAGGAGGATGAGCCCACAATGATCAACATAAGTGCACTACACATTGATTGTATCATATTGTGATGGCTATCATTAAATTCATTTAATCTCATATCTTTGTTGCATGTGGGATAATTACCCCAACATTAAACAAAAAGCGCCAAAGTTCATATGAAGAACTTGTTAATGCCATTGTGACTATTAAGGAATGCCTGCAAGTGTTAAAGTTCCAAGCGTGAAATTTAATGTTTATTTGTCAATAAAGGGCCAAATTCCAGTTATAACTGCAACCAAATGCTCAACCAAATGCCAAGTTTACAATACAAAGTGTCATCATAACTACATTTTCATCCTTTCTACATTAATAGTTGCACCTTTGCTATGTTGTTAACAAGATATTCAAAGAAATGGTCTCAAAAACACCGTGAATGCCAAATGCAGATCACATGAGTCAAGAATTTGCCTCATGCTAGCATTGATTGCAAATGTCAAACGTGTTAAAGTGCCAAGAGGCGAAGCCAAAAAGACTCATCAAATCCTTAACAAGATAGAGTATCCAAATGGAGAGAACGCCCAATTTTTTTTATCAATTGTCAAAAGGAGTACAACGAGTTTTCAAACACAAAATACCCAAGCAATAATCGTAATGCACTAGTTTTTGGCCTATTATTGAGAGGCTACGCCCATGCACACTATTCTCAACCAATGCTCATACACAACATGCAATTCAAAGATCACAACGACTAAAGGGTTTGGATATCTACAGAGCCTTTGAATATTCCTTTGAAACTCTTTACTTTAAATGGTATTCATAGGTATGCTTGAACATATGTTTTCCCTAGCACACAATAAAGTAGAAATTGAAAGAAAAGCCCATATGGTGATAAATGTTATCTTTGATCTCTTATAGTCGTCCAATGAGGGGTAACTTTGGTAATTGACTGGTATCATGTCTTTGCTTGATCCTCAATGTTATGCCAAATAAATTTCATTGTTGAGATATTTTTCTACCCATAGGAAATGCATAGGAATAAAACACATGCAAGTTTTAAAGGCATACATCAACATTTAAAATTGGATGACTCAAGTTTAATTGCGTGACCCCCTTTATTTTTTTAGTTTAACGGAGAGAGGGGCTCCACAATTTCTTGTTTAATGAAATCCACTACAACTTCATGGAAACGTTTCATTAGATTGAAATCCCCCATCGAAAAACCACTTACCGACAATGACCCCCTCCACAATTCGATCATGGCTTCAATGATGCCACTGTTAAAACATAAGAACATAATTTATTTTGCATACATGGAATATGAAGAAATCACCATAGTTCAACATACGAACAAAGAGATCTATTGTTGATCTTAGCTTTGTTAGTCTCAAAGGAATACATGTGGCTAACCCGGGAGGGAACCTATTCATACCTCAAACTCAACAAAAACATTTCATTACCATAAAAAATAATTCTTTGAGTTTTTGAAAATAAATATCCAAAATCATAAATGAAAAAAACTAGCTATTAATCTTTGGGTCTAGGAAATTCCATTGTCTTTAAGTTAAATGATCCAAATAAATGTGTTCATAGGTTTATCGATGGTATAAAGAGCTTGACTGGGTTCATATTTGCATTGATTTAGTAAGTAGGAGATGACACAGATTTGGCTCATCTACCTCATATTTATATGAGGATGTTGAAGTTGATAAAGTTTTACTTGCAAAGGACAATGATGAATTAGTGGGAACGAGCGCCACAAAGTGATGGAGTAGAAAAAGCTTAATTTTTATTGATCCCACCTATATGATAAAATATATTTCTATTATTGCAAGCATTAGTGAACATCAATCACATATTTGGCTTTCGTATTATAAATGTACTAGCATTTTGAATCTTCACCGTTTGTATGCAATAAAATTCAATTGGATGGGAATCAAATCCTTCTATCATCACAAGTTTAGTCTCTATGTACTTCTTCAAAATAGCTAAAGGCAACAAAATGAGGAATGAGGACACAATTAAAGTCATTAGTGGAAATGGTTTCAAATTCGTTATTGATCGGAAGGTAGTTCTTGTTCCCAACACTCTCAAAAAATATCCTCACATTGATGTATCTTTGTAGACAATCCTCGACCAAAGAATTGTGCCAAAGAATCAATTGAGGGGTTTTTATGAAATGCATGACCCAAATATGTAAATACTTGTCTATGCCTATAATTCTTATTCCTTTAGATCAATCAAAGCTTCGGTATGAACAATAGAGGATATAAAATATCCCTGTTTGACTCCAGGTAATTGTAATTCAAGTTCTACTTTTTATCAGAAGATTTTGAAAGGGATAAAAGAAGTTAAAAAGACTCAAGTTGATGGACCAATAAAGAAGTTTGTAGATCTATACCTTTAGATAGAAGTTCCAAGACTTTGGGAGGTAGATCAGATAATGGGATTTGTTCTGATTTTTCAAGTTCTGAAATTGATTATGGTAGAAAAGAAGAATAAGAAGAAGCTTCAAGTCTACATCTGAGGGAAGGAATCCATACAAGTCTCTTTGGCTTTGATAATGTTGCAAGTAATTCAAGATCAAAATGTGATCTAGTTTTCTTGCGTGAAGCAAAATTTTAAACTTATCAAATCGCCAGGTGAAATATTTCATCCTACTAGCCTTTTATTCACTATTAAGAGGAAAGTTATGTCATTATCCCAAGGAAAATTGCTTCAAAAATTGTTCCCTTACAACGACGCATATCTGATGTTATATATTTTAGACAGTACTCGACCAAAGAACTGTGCCAGAGCATCAATTGTGAGTTTTTTTAAATGAAATTAATGACCTAATGATCCAGGGGATCAATAAAGTGCTCAAAATTCAAAATTTTCAAAAGTGCTCGAAATTGGTTCCAAAACGAATATCTCGTCGCCCCGAATCCAATGCAACTGGAATCGCTCAAAACTGATATCGTATTCTCCTGATATCGTGTTATGGCCATTTTCCTAAACAACTAAAAGTTTTTACAGTTGGGTTGCAGGAACACATAATCAACAATCTGTACGCTGATTAGTAAGGTGACCGGACAGGTTGATTGTGTATTTTGGGCCAATGGTTTTTCACCAAGTGTCTCATTCAGATTGGTCAAATTTCTTGTGGTTTATGATTGGTTGATTCATTTTTGAGTTGGTTGAATTATTGGAGGCCATGTGGGACAATGGGTGGGTGCCATGTGGCCTCCTAGCATTGGTGAAAAATTATGTTATGGGCCGGACCGGGCCTAATGGGATTCAAATTGTGGACATGCCAAGTAGCAACACACAGTCTTACCACTCCGCCACGGGTGTTGCTTAAAATCTATGGTGGAGAAGTTTTTTTTAAAGTTTATATGGTGGAAAATTGGGGGACGGGGCTGGGCTTAACCCCTGACCCCCAGTCCACCCCAACCCACATGATCACAGGTCTAGGCATAGAGGGCGCGGGGTTAACCCCGACCCCTAGCCATGGTTCAACAACGTTACCATAGTTCGTTAACAGTTCAAACCTCTAACGATTTCGAAACCCACACCACATGCAACCATCGTAATGGCGTAAGGTTATAGTCTAAAACCTGGCGCGAAATTTAACCTTCGGTAAATGAAACACAACCAAAATTCAAATTTTAGTTGGAACTCTAATAGAACCACAATGTATAACCACAGTTTGAATGCAGGGTTGGTTAAGGTTTGGGCACAAAAGTTCGGAACCCAACCACAATTACACCATCTCGAACACAATTCAGAGTGGGGTTCAACCATTGACGTGGTGGTTGAAACCACCTGAATCCTACGATGCCAAACTCGCAATGTGGCCCCAATCCATTGACTCATGAGATCATTGCGGAATTAAACGAGGCGACATTTTTCACACAAACCAGTGCGAATCTCGCTGGCACGGGGTGAATTTGTCGTTCCACGATGTCAAAAATGGTGGTAATTTTAGGATACATTGCTGGTGAGTGCGGATTGTAGAATAGTTAGCAGTAAAATTACACTAGAGCATAACTCAGTCAAATTTTGACCAATTTGAGTGCAGAAAGAGCCCAACTATGGGTTTTTGACTGTTATGGAGTCATTAGAGACATTGTTTTTTCATTATGAGCACTGCAAATCCAGTTAAACACATATTTGAGCACATAATGAAAGAGACCCAACATTGGAAGCTGGAACAAGAGATTTAGCCCAATAGGGGTGAACTCCTTCATCATTTTGTTGTCTTGTGTTTTTGTTTATGGTATTATTGTCTCTGTTTTATGTTGCAAAACTGAGTTTAAAAACTTAATTTATGTTCTATTGAAACTTACATAACTACATAAAATACATAGAATTTCACTTGCAAATTTCATCAAACCTTCAAGTTTTCTAATACAGATTAGTTTTGTATTAGAGCTTAGGTTATTTGGTTGTATTGAGGGTTTAATTCCATTGAAAGTGTTTTATGATGCTTACAAGGTTGAAGCTCAAAATAGGAGAAGGAAATCTTGTGGGAGCAAGTCCTCAAGATACTTCAAGGACAACACATTTGCCACATTCTTCACCACAAATTTTACCTCGAGTGCCACCAAAGGCCTCACCAGTCATGGCACATGAAGGAGAGATTGAAAATATGACTGAGGATGAGAATAATTTTAAAAAATCATTCTTTGACAAGACTGAGATGGTGAAAGTTATTTATGAGGAAAGGAACTCAATATTATATTGTGACAACTGAAATCCCCCAAAGGGAAATGGAGAAAATGGAGACAAGCCTCCAAAATGGAATGGAGGAAATGGTGATAAACCACCTCTACCTCCACCTTTCTCCTCGCCTTCATCTTCACCATAATCATCTTCTACATCAACCCCTTCACAAACACCTCCACATTCTCCAAAGGGACATGGTAAAACTCCATTTTTAAAACTTGACATAAAGTTTGAATTGCTTATGTATAATGGAGAGGATACAAAGGATCAAATATGATGAGACCAAGATTCAACTTGCTTCATTAAGGTTTTAAAGTGAAACAATCATTTGGTGGGGAGCCAAAACTTAAGAGGATCTCAAGAAAATATCTAAGATCATAACTTCTTGGAATGATTTTGTGGCTACATTAAGAAGAAAATTTTATCCTTTAGCATACATGCAAAAATCTATCATGGACTTGCAAAACTTTAGGAAATTAAAGGGTCAAAGTGTGCAAAGTTATACCCATGAGTTTAGAAGGAGAGCATTGATTTTGGGTGTAGATTTATCCTCTCAAGACACTTTAATCAAATACATTGGAGGTTTACATAGCTACTTGAGACATACAATTATCATGTTTAACCAGACAAATTTATATGAGGTTTGTGTACAAGAAACACATCTAAAAGAAAGAGGGAATAATGTTCCACAAGAAGGCAACAAAAATCCATTTAAGGGTCGAGACAAAGGAAAGGGAAAATTCAAAGGAAAAGAGATGAATAATGCTTCCATCAAGAAAGAGGGAGAAAAACTCACATGCAAACACTTTTCAAAATAAGGCCACGATGAAGACCATTATTGGAAACTTCATCCTGAGATGAGACCCAAGAAATTTAACAACAAAGGAAAACAAAAGACAACTACAACTACACAACATGTTTTAGGATCCGATTCAGGAGATAAAACAAAGATCACAACCATGGGATTGAAAGGCAAGTGATCCATTGCAAGTATTAGTTCTTCAAATAACCTCAATGAAACTCAAAATGAAAAGGAAAGAATATATCTTTTCCATATTAGAGTTATCTCAAAACATAACAAAATGGAAACTTTATTTGATAGTGGCTCACAAACAAATCTCATCTCTGAAAACATTGTCAAGAAATTGAATTTGGAAACCATTCCTCATCCTAAACCTTATCCTTTAGGTTGGGTACGTGACAATGTAAAATTGCAAGTAACTAGAAAATGCAAACTGAAATTCTCCATTACTGCAAACTTTACTGATGATGTAGAACTTGATGTAGTGCCATTAGACATATGTGGTATTGTTTTGGGAAGCACATATTTTTATGACAGGAAATCCATCTTTCATCGCCATGAAAACAAGTATCATTTGTTTAAAGATGGTATTGAGTATATTGTTAGAGCACATTGCAAGAAACTTAATTTATCTCTTGTGAATGTTGGACAAATGAAGAGGCTTGTTAATTCCAACAAGAATTTTGTACTTCTAATGATCAAATCCAAGAATGATGTTGAGAATGAAGCCTTTCAAGGATGTGATATGAAGTTAAAATCTGATTTGGTTGAGGTTGTTAACCAATATGATGAGATGTTTCAGAAGCCTAAATGATTTACTCCTAAAAGAGGAATCTGTAATGCCCCACTTGATCATATCAGACAAATTTGATTAGTGTTTAATTAAACTGCAAATATTGACTTATAACTATTGAGTAATATTGATATATATCTACACTTGTGAATTTTTAATTTTATTTTTATTGATATGGATTTTATTATTTGTTATTATTTCTATTCACAATTTGTCATCTCAAATCTACTTTAGATAAGATATGGTCTTCTCCAATTGATTTCTAAATCAAATATCTATATTTTATTCCAATATGGCTTTTCAAATCAACTTTTAGATAAGATATGGTTTTCTCCAATTTATTTCTAATCAAATATCTTTATTTTATTTCCAATTTGTCTTCTCAAATCTACTTTTAGATAATATATGGTCTTCTTCAATTTAATTCTAAATAAAATATCTATATTCATATCTACTTTTGGATAAGATATGGCAAGGAAAGTCAAGGTTAATAAATTAAAAGGATGAGGGGGTGGTCATGCAATTAATGGTAAGTAGTTGAGGTGGATGAGAGGAAGATACATAAAGGGAAGGAGGATGAGAGGAGAGGGGGAGGAAGATCCTTGATATTTTTTTTTTTTGCATTGGAGGAATTTATTTTGGAGGAGGAATGGGGAGAAAGAGAAGGGAGAGAATGGAAAGAAAATGAGAGAAATCAAACTTAGATCTATTGGAGAGTGTTGGTTTTAACTTGTACACACTACAACTGGTTGGACTTGGGCTCGAAGGGCTAGGGAGCTTGTAGAGGTTTCCTGGGCTAGGAAATCATTCCTAGTTGGCTGGGAGGTAAATCTAGTCGGGTAACGTAGTAGGAACATCTAAAAAAAATCAATAGCATCTCAACCAAGCTACTAATACATGTATTCTTCGATTTGTCGATTACTTATGTAAATTGCTGCAATGAAATTTCATACTTGTTTAATATGTTGCAAATAAATTTTACTTGTATATTATAATCAAATAAATATTGAACTATAAATAGAATATTTTCCTTCTTATTGTGTTTAAATTAAAGGATAATTCTAGATTTAGTTAAAATATCTAAGTTAGGTCTTCACATATGGTATTAGAGCCAAGTTCAAACCCTTAAGACCTATGGATAATTTAAAAATAAAAAAAATAAAATTAATATGTAAATGGTATATTTTGTATTGTATATCAATATCATTTGGCTTTACTGTAAAAGAAAATAAAATGGAAAAGTGAGACAAACAAAATAAAAAGTGATGAACATGCACAGCATGTTTGCATAATCATCTTGCATTTCATCGAAATTATTTTGGTTTTACATTGTAACGAATACAAATTTTAAAGGTTCAATGATGAAGTCCCGCACTTACATTTTCTTGGACTAGAAAAAAAGATCACGACATCGTTCTTAGAGAACCCATTTCTTGAATTTTAGTCATAACGGCTTTAGAGAATTTATGACAGAAAAGAGTAATGCCCACAATTACCAATCTGTTACAGAATAATGTCCACAACTATTAGACTTCGTAAGCTTAAAGCTATGTAAAAATATTATAGCATTTTAAAATACTTCTAATAACTCACCTGGTCTATAGGACCTCTTTTCTTAGGGGATA